>OY756405.1:11457347-12121039 GCA_963576865.1 Anania hortulata | reverse complement strand
CATACAAAAAACAAAAAACCGGCCAAGTGCATGACGGGACAGGCGCAATGTAGGGTTCCGTAGTTTCGCACAATTTAATTAAGTGTAGTATAGTTGATTGTTTTCTAACAAAGAATTGCATTTTGAATTTTGAAATGCACTTTGAAATGGATGCCTGAATCAAAAAATGTTGTTTGCCCACCTACAATATTATTAAACGACCTATTTAATGACAACCCACACCATGTGATATACGAAAAAAAATTATTCCCACTATATAGGTTTAGGGAAGGTACAATTTTTTTTCAGGACTTCATTCTACCGCTTTGCGATTTCATTCTACACAATTACGGATTTCTTCTACTAAGAGTCCCTGAGCTAAGCTGCGGACAGATGGACCGATAGAAAGGTTCCGTTTTGACTACCTAACCCCTTAAAAGTTGAATAACCCCAACAATTTGACTAGTAGTTTTTTAAAACTATGTATACTAAACACATTAATCAACCCACTTCAAAAAAGAAGGTTTCCAATGACCAATTTCTATGAATGAAAGGCGTGAGCATTTTGGACACTTGGATCCATTACATTTCCGAATTATATTTTCGTCGAACTAATTTTATGGTTTTATGATTTGCATTGGAATTTTTGAGTGATACTATAGACTTGTATCGACTTTTGTTGATTTTGAGTTATTTGTAAAGGATGGGAGAGAATTAGCGGGTCCTACCGCGGTATGGGCTAAAGGGTAGCGTCTGAAGGTTAATAGTATGAACAAACACGCAGGGCAAATATAGGTTTTCGAAAATAGTCTACTCGTACTCGTATACATAATTTTAATCTCAATATTAAACAAAAACCGCGTCCTTTAAAAGTAAGTAAATACATAAAGTAAAAAAATAAATTTTGTTAAACTTTTGTAAAGTAAAAAACACAATTTAATTTTCTTTAAAAACGGTCCAAAAAAGACATTATGTTTATTTATAAAAAAAACAAAGCCAGCAAAAATATAATTTTATTTAAATTTTATAACAAAAGCTCAGAATTTGATCAGCAAACATACGAGGGTTGGAAAAGGGCAAGGCCACCTTAATTAGGTGAAGGACTTATATCGCGGAAAAATATAAATACGCTCCATTCTAATTTCGCTTGAGATGAAAAATGAATATTTTTATCACTTGTACAGTACACTACAACTTTATTTAGCGATAAAAACGACGTCCAGCTATATGACATTGTGTACGTTCTAGTTATCGATAGTATCGATAAAACTGTGACTAGTATATTTGTCGCCATTGATAACTATTGGTATGGTATCGACATTCGACTATCAATCGGCACAACTAGTGAGTTACCCCTTTATTAGAATAAAGTAAGTATTATCTATTATTAGCTGCTTTCAGGTAAGCTACCAACAATTGTTGTCAATATACATGGGGCACACTAAAAGTTTTGCACTTCTAGACAATCGGAACTATTTGAATTTCGAATGTTATATTTTTTTAAACGTTGCAACCTTCTTAGTAATAAAAAAAAACAATTGGCGGGAAATGATTTGTCAATTGTTTTTTATCATACATCAAAGTTCTACGTACGCAACAAAAATGGAATTAAGTCGAAAAGATTTTAGAGCGATGATTTTTATGATTTTAAAAGTTCTCTCTCTCCGCAAGACTGTGCCGCTCCTCTTCAAAATGCTTTTGGGAGAGAAGCACCTTGTTTGAGCAGCGTGAGGCGATGGTTTGCTGAATTTGAGAGAGGTCGAGTTTCTTTACATGACGAATTTCGTGAAGGGCGGCCTTCAACTGCCGTCAACGAAAATGATGTGGCTACTGTTAAGCGGCTAATTGAAGAAAACCCGCGGATTACCTATGAGACAATTCGAGGACTATTGGGGATCGCAAAACATTACCTCAACTTAGAGGCGGTATGAGCCATACTCCACCTCGCGGGCCCAGTGCGGATTGAGGGGTGTTAAGAGGCTAGGACTAAACCTTACTGTCAGATGTAATCAAGCCACCTTATATTATCTGATTACTCTTTACGGCCAGTATCAAGCGATATTAGACGATAGGATAAGCAATATTACTGTTACCAGATAAAAACGACTTTATTTGTCTCCATAAATTCCATTGATCATGAACTCAGTTGGATGGAAAACCTCAAAATAAATTCTGAACCAACTTTATGACTTCGTTCGCGAAAAATCCGCATTTTTCGCGGTTTTTATTCCAAATTCGCATAAATTTTGTTTGCCAACCGTACCTTCGTTAGCTTCAAAGCAAATTGTGAGTCGACACATTTGATCTTGATGGTCGCTGAAAAAACATAATTCACCCCTTTGTAGGGTTTGAATGAAAAAATTACGTTACATAATTTTATTTTTAAAATAAAGCCATATGCATATACGGCTTCTCTTGTGCGTAGATATATTTTAAGTTTTAATTAAACAGAAAATTACTTCTAAGTTGTTAGAACAATGAACCTAAAACTAAAAACTTTAAAAATATATATATACTCGTATATTATATAATAACTAAAATATATTATTAAAAGGAGTCCCTTTAGGCAAGGTCCCGAAGATACTGGCAGCGTTCCCCCTTTGAATAGCTTGACTAATTCTTTGTCCGAGGTAGCTGCCAGCTCCTCGGTCTCCTGTGATGTCGATAATTAGTTTAATATTTTAGAGACAATATAGTAGTTCTTGGTGTTTCAAAAATATCGATAGATGACTACAAATAAAAGAATATTGAATGTAATGTCGCAGTATACGAGGGATGTTAAAAAAGTACGACCCAAAAGGCATGGAACCTAATTGGCGTACCTAAAGGTGCAAGTACCTAAAATTATGTGATTTTGGTGTACACCTATGAAACATATGGCAATCAATAGAAAAAATATTACAAACAACAAATACTGACAAAATGTCGTAAATGAATATACCTTGTTCAGAATTTCAGTCTGAACATGTTATATTTACTTTTATTTACAAATTCAAATTGAAATTTTGAACAAAGCATATCATTTCTTCTAATAATCATATTAGCAACGGTCTTTGCCATTAAATACCAAAAACAATATACAACCTTCCTATGTATTGAAATAGAGCTTTCTTTACTGTTTTTTTTAATTTAAAAATACACTAACGGGCACAAAAGCTGGAGTAGTTTGGCTTCTGAATCCTTATAAAGTTGCTCAATCTTTTCAGCATTTTGACGGTAATATCACAAATTAATGTAGGTCAAATAAAGTAGCCGTTATTTTTACAACATCTTACTAAATTAAATAAAAAGTTTGAAAATTACACAAGTAACATTTCTTTTTTTATTTTAGTCTCATCAAATTTTTGGTCAAAATCCAAATGCTGCTTGATATTATAATTATAATTTAAATCTAATTGAAAAACTTCCAGAAAACTTTTCGAAATTTATTCTGTTTAATAAATTCCCAGTGAGCGTAGGGAGTGCATTTTTCATCAACTACTCAAACAGGCAGAACTGCGCGGTTCAGAGTAAGTGCACTGATCCTTTTTTGCGCCCACCGGAGTTCCTTAGGGATTACTGAAAACGAAACTTTGTCAGTACGGTCACAGGCTACAGCAAACATAACGCTTTATTTAGACCAGTATCTCAACTTTATACATATGCTTGAATGGTACTTACTTACAAAAATATGTAAAAACATAAAAAGAGGAATAGTCCTTAAATTTGGAAAAGTTTACTTTAATCTTGAACCATTTGTTACATCGAAGTATTTTTTTAAACATAAACTTCTTTTTGGCTTTATTGTATATTCCATCATTTAATAAGAAATTAAGAAACATAGCACGATGTAGAAATTTACAAAGTTACCTTACCTTACCTTAGCTTATCTAATTTTGTTAGTTTAAAAGTTCAAAGTGACTTCGCAAGGGTGTTTCAGAATCCAGTTACAAAAATCTGTCCTGCTTTGTGGTAGATTGAAATAATTTCACAAACTATGGTATAATAAGCTAGGTCTCCTGCAACGACACATTAACAATGTTTTGCTAGTTGATTAGGTGAAGCAGACACCCAGTTGAATTTTTTTTGGTGGCGAGTAGTGCCCCTAACTTAGCAACTAGACGCGTGTTAGTACGAATATCGCACGAATTTTCATTTAAATACGGTTCATAATAGTGCGCAATGAAACATGGCTGTTACGACAATCGCTGCGTCTTTAAAAAGAAGAAGGATAATTATTATCTTTTTAGTTGTTTTTTTAATGATTTAAACATTTACTTTCTTCAGAAGTATAAGTACTAGGAACAAATGCTATGCTCAAAATGTTGAGTAGGTTTTGCCAATTCATAGCATATTTTTTTAAATACTTTTCTGACAATTTGAGTTTAAGTGGTAGGCTTTTGAAAGGACATGCTAGTTTACATCGCCTTAAGAGCTTAGTGACTCTGAGTTACTGTTTATTAATGTTGACCGTGGTACTGCGCTACAAAAATAGGGAGATAATAAGGTGACACTGGCGCAATGCCAGGCCTACCACTGCGGGCTAAAGTATTTCCGAGCAATGTTACAGTTACAAGAACTTAAATAAAGTAAAACTACTGAATTTTTTGTGGAATTTAGTCGATGTTGCCAACAAAAAGTAGCAGAATCTACTTTACAATAAATTATGTTTATTGTAAAATGTAACCTATGTTTACACGCGGCACGTCGTGAATATTGCAGGGTGTACAAAAAATAGGACACTCCTTAAAACCACGTGATCAGCTGCAAATACACAACAACTTTTTCTACGAGAGCAACATCGAAATCGAAATAAAAATTTGATGCTCCGTACAAACTAACGCGCTACTTCGATGATAAAGTATGGAGCATCTAAAAAAATAATCACGATTTCGATGTTGCTTCACGTGGTTTTAAGGGAGTGGCCTATTCTTTTGTACACCTGTATAGTAAAACATGTGCCAGGCAACAAAAAGTCAAGGCCAGAGAAGCAATGCTGCCAGCCTTTTGGGCACCATCCCTTGTGGCAACGCGCGGCGCTGATATTTTAAAAAAAATATATTTTTTAAGTTTAGCTGTTTTTATTATTTTGTAAATAACTAGGAGTATTTGTTAATTTATTAACACATTATACTAGAAAAATATACATTTAATTTTAGTTTATAATCTATTCGGCTGTACGAAAAAACCTTTTTTTACGGTTTATAAAATGTTTTTAAATATACGGAATCTACATTCCAAAATGCGGTTTGTGGTCCCCACTTTTCCTTCAACACCATATTTTGCATATTGTTTGAAGCGGCTGCGAGTCCTCTCATCTTGTTAGCGATAGTTTGAATTGTTAATGCTTCCTCTCTGCTGATTTTTTATCGCTTTTATAACGAGCTCCTGTGATTTTTGCAGGAAGAAAAAGAAATAGGAAGCTTTTAACATCGCGTTATATTCCTATTATTTGTATTGGTAGAACCAACATTACAGGAAATAACTCAATTAGTACAAAACACAGAATGTTAGTTAAAACAATGGAAATTATTTTTAACACACTTTAGATTTTTTTTTTTTTTGTTGTTTTAAATCTACATTTACTTATTTTTCTGTGATAGTTTTTTGAACTATATGAGTATGTATATGAATATTTGGTAGCGCAGTATCAATGATAAAAGATTTTTTATTGTTTTTGTCTTGTAAAATTCATCGTTATCATATATTTTTTTAATCTTTTATTTATTATAGAGCTTTATTAATACTTGAATCTGGCAGCTCCAGCTAATGTTATCATCATCATGTCAGCTTACAGCAATCCAATAGTGGAATCCCCCAAAGAACACCAAAGAACACGATCTCAGGCTTTTTTCAGTGCCAATCATCTTAAGATTTGAAACTTCGTAAGTATTTGACGTTTGAATGACATCGAGCTGAATTGATGTTGGATTGGATCCAGGATATGGAGAAAAACCATCGAGATTAGGTTCATTGGATTTGGATTGACGAGTCTTATACATGTACGGGTGGATGTTATTTTCAACCGACTTCAAAAAAGGTGGAGGTTCTCAATTTGACTGTATGTTGTTTTTTTTTGTGTGTATGTTACACGATTACTCCGCCAAGTATGAATCCATTTTGATGATTCTTTTTTGTTTGGTAGATTATACTTTAGAGGTGGTCCCATATAAATTTTATCAAAATTGGTTTAGTAGTTTTAAAGAAAATAACAAAATTTATACCCAGATAATGTGTTGGTTCGTGATTCTCGTATCTATGATACCTAATATCTTCGACAAATGTAAACCGATTTTGATGATTCTTTTTTTATTGAATAGCTAATACTTCAAAAATAAGTATAGTAAACATTTTCAGAATTTTTTTTAGCCCTAAGGATGAAAAAAAAGAGGGAAATATCGGTGTTCAGCAGTTGCATTATGATTTATCACTAAAAATAGAAGAAATTATTTTAAGAGTTATATGTATAATCAAGCAGGATCAATTATAAAAAATAAAATAAAAAACACGTTGCCTGCATCCATCACCAACCAACATCAAGAATGTGAACAACAAATATCGTGAAAAATATCTGTTCAAACATATATTCTACTTTATTCATGTCTTGAATATTCTGTAAAAGTATAAATCACCCACAGCAGTGTTTAATATACAAGTACGTTTAAATTGAAGTGCGGGACTTTGGAGTTATGTTGTAACACAGGTTCATACTGTAGTTAATGAAAGAGAGTACTTTGTTCTGAATATGAAACTGAGTGCTATTTCATGGTTCACGGTATAAAATCTTAAAAACCTTGCATACCTATGCTGTCTGAATAAAGGTAGTTGCTCACCAGTGGTACCTACTGCTGGACTTTCTTATAATATTCAAAAGTGTTTAACCCCCAAATACTAAAACGATACTCACAGTTAAGGCTCTGTTATTGCCCATCATCACAACATAACCTTAACTTGACCATTGTATCAAATCGCAGTCTATCTGAAATAAAAGAAATATTTTTAGGTCAGCACAAAGATATAGAGCAACCGCGCCGGCGTAATGTCGCACGCCATAGCAGTCCATCTATCATAAAACAACAATTTTTATTTGACAGGTCTACAGGAGGTTTTATAGATAAGGAACTCTTTGAATTGTCAAGTTAAAGTGTCAATAGCAGGCTACATTCCTCGGAGAACTGACAAGCGTTGGAGAAGAAAGGATCTAGAATGTCGACCATATATTGGAAGATCAAGCTTAAATAATCTGTTGACCGACGACCTAGTTAAGGTTGCAGGGAGACGTTAGATGCAAGGAGCCACCCGGAGTGGCGTTGTCCTACGTCCAGCAGTAAACTTCTTGCGGCTGATGATGTTATTACACTACCTCTTGAAACTACGCAAATAATGATGGCATTGTGATTATGTTCTGTCCAGTTTTATCTTATATCTACATTTAGTAGGCAATCAGAGAAGAGTGGCGACGTGTTGTGAAGCTTGCCACCTACACCTGAAGTGATGACCACGACCACTCTGACAAGAGTGTTACCGACGAAGAAGAAGAACATTTAGTAGGATTCACGATCTCAAGATACATGACACTTTGTGTAAATGAGTTACCGTTTGACTTGATAATAAGTGATGATGAAGTGTAAAGTGAAGTACGCTTACTCAGTAAATTCGATTCGATATTGAGCAAAGCTTTTGACAGTTGAAATAAGCAGTGCGGTGGTTGGTCTGTGTAGGCTGACGGCAATGAGGAACTACATTGCATATTTATTCCAATAGATTTCGCATTGTGATTGGTCTTGCTCATAGTGATTATTAAATCAATGTTTCTGTCAATGCTGTCACTGACCAAATAATCACAACGATAAAGGTTATGATAAGTTGTCAAGCGTATATTAAACTGGCGTTATACTAGCGACCACAGGAGAATCGAACTTTGGCATTAGCGTGGGCATAACTTGACAACAGTTGACAAGACCAAACACGATGGCGCCATCTGGGAATAGCTTTGGCTGTGTGTGTGAATGCTTCCCTATTGTCTACCATCGGATACTATACACTCATTTTTAATAAGGCAGGGAATGTCGAGTACAGGAGTATAGTTGGCTTGGATATTTATACATCTCTTAGGTTGTTTATTTATCTCATACACACACACACACACACAACACGCACGCATGCACGCACCTTGTCAACGTCAACAGAAGTCAATCCTTGTCTATTTGACATATTTACCTAGTTTTTGATGAAAAAAATTATTTGTATTTGTATTATTTTAGATGTAGTCCTACTTCTGAACAGTAGCCTGTTTAGTTTAATGCCGGCGGCGTAAGGCCTATTCTCTAATTTATGAGTTAACTTCTTAAAAGGGGGTGATTCCACTGTTTAAATACAACGACTTTTTCTATGGGACCTTCGATATAAAAAAAAAACTTCTTCATTCAAACTGATCGAACTGATATCAGCTGGGCGGTCTAGTACGCAAAAATGTTTTTTTATTGCGATTCCGATGTTGGTCCTATCGGAAGTTAATAATAAATAATGTAGTAAAATACAGGATTTTAAAACATTTACACGCTTTTTAATGTGCATTTACCTTTAACCTACAGTACTAGAGTCCTTACTCTCAAGAAAGGCTGCATACATTATAGAGTAACTCGGATGTCGACGTCTTAAAAGCCCCAGGACCATTTTATTATTTTCATTTCTCCTTCCCGGCAAATGTATCTTGTAGTACAAATGCTTCCAGAAGGTATCCCCGTGGAAAAGTGTGCTTTGGATGGAAATGGTCTCATATTTTTAGGGTTAAAAGTGAATCTGGTGTTAAACAAACTTATTAGTAATCTTTTTTTATAAAGAATTCGTTTTGTTTTTGATTTCTAATACCAAATGGTAGAGACGACGAAATGTAATTTACAACTAAACCATATTTTCTATTTTCAACCGACTTCAAAAAAGGAGGAGGTTCTCAATTCGTCGGTATCTTTTTTTTTTTTTTTTTTTTTTTTTTATGTATGTTCAGCGATCATTCCGTACTGCGTTGACCGATTTCGATAATTATTTTTTTGTTTGAAAGGTAATACTTTCAGAATGGTCCCATATAAATTTGGTTAAATTCTGATGATAGGATCTATAAGAAAATCATCAAACATTGCATAAACTCCGTACCACGCCAACTGATTTTAGTATCTATCTTACCTATATCTCTGCCAAATGTAGACCGATTTTGATGATTCTTTTTTTAATGAATAGCTTATACTTCAAAGATACTATAATAAAATTTTTTGGAAAAAATTTCACCCCTAAGGGTGGAAAAATAGGAAATGAAATCGGTGTTCAGCAGTTAAATTATGTTTGCACTCGTAAGATTTGTTTTGATTGTGATTTATCACTAAAATGGATGAAATAAGTTAATTTTATAAAAAAAATAAAAACCGACTTCAAAAAACTAAAACGCTAAAAATAATCTTAACACTTAAGTACCTAATCAGTTACTTTTGGAGTCGGTGCCAGTCATTGAGAGACCAATGTTTTCGTTTGCACCGACTCCAAAAGTAACTGATTAGGTACTTAAGTGTTAAGATTATTTTTAGCGTTTTAGTTTTTTGAAGTCGGTTTTTATTTTTTTTATAATAAAAAAGGTGCACCAACACCAAGATACAAGGCAATCTTAAAACAAAACAATTGAAATCTTAGTTAAAAAAACTATAAAACACACTTCATCATCATCATCATAACAGCCATCGGTCGTCCACTGCTGAACATAGACCTCCTCCAATGACTTCTATCAATGGGGGGGATTGACAATACTCACCACGCTTAGCAGGCGGGTTGGTGAGCGCAGTTTTTTATAGGATTACGCATGCAGATGCTGCTGCCCGTCTCGTGCTAGAGGAATTAGTCGCCTTTTACAACACGCCTCGAGATACTCGTATATACTGGACACGTCAAAATGATTCGAATGAGCCCAAACCAAACGCAAAGGTTTTGTTAGTAGCCATCGAAGAGTTTTACTACCTTCAGACTCCATCATCAGATCAGCACGATAGTGTCAAATTATTATATAGTCAATGTCAAATAATTACGAAGATTTAAATCGATACGTCAGTTAAAAAAAGATTAAAAACTACTTCCAAGATTTGATTACATGTAGCGGACGTTGCGTGCCGTGTGCCTGTTCTGTGGATTACATAGTTAGTTAGCTTTATGTGAAGCTAATAAGTCTTAAAAATAGGCTCGTACTTTTTTAAAGACCCTTACAATAGAATTAAATGGAAACAAGGAAAACTACAGCAACAAATCGTCACAGATTCCATTATGCGAGGCGTTCATTCATACTACTATGGGAGATAAACAGATAGCGTTGGTTGCCCTTAGTGCAAGAATTTGTTTTTTTCGGGAAGATTAATATACCCACACCTACCTTTTAAACTATCATCCTTGGCTTGCCACAATAGGCTAGTTTCCTGGGTCAAAAAATATTATTCTATTTATACCGTCACTTAGATTATCAAAAATATTGGACCCATATTTTGTCTTTTGTCAATCAAACAAAAATGAAGATAATGCGCATCAAAGTGAACACGTGACGTCACGCCTTGCTAAAAAGTGTCGCAAGGCGTGAAGTTACACGGTACTATAACGGGCTATATCTTCATTCAAATTTTCTGTTATTCCAACTGACGGACTAATTAGTTTGTTTTAGGAAACTACCCATTATGGAGGGTAGAGGTAAGGAGTACCTACTATCTTCGTTTGATTATAATTAAGTACTATTTATTTTCAGATCAAATATAAATATATGCATGTGTATTCCCCATTCTGCAGTCCATAGTCCGTACCTTGTCAGGTTAATAGAAATTACCAGAATGCGCAGAAAAGAGATAGACAATAGGGTAACTGTATTAGTTGGCAAGTGCTTATAAAATAATTGATCTAATTTATTTTTATTGTGTCCGTCTACGGTTTTTTCTTCTACGTAACTGTTAAATAAAAATAATAAAATTTTCTTCCTTCCTTCTTTACTTTCATAAATAATAAAGTTACTGATACTAGGTAGGTAAGGAAAGCACAATTACCCTTATTCAAAAAGGTAGCGATAGGCTTTCCGGCTTAGTCAAAAAAGAGGTTTTCTGATCCTTACTTTATACTTAGTCAATGTCTTTGCCTTCTCCATATTACACACCAGTCAATAATCAGCCAGTGTTACGATGTTTTATTTCACCATTTGGTTAATAGTTCATGAAAAGACTAACATTATTTATGCGTTTGGTATTGCTTCCGTAGTAAACGTTCTTGGACCACCAGCTTATAAAGGAAACGATCTAATATCCATTCTTTATACGTAACGAAACCAAATCTGTAAAAGAATACATTGTAGGCTAATTTGGTAATTTTACTTTATGATTAACGGAGTATAATCAGAACACCACATGCCTCAGTCGCTTAATCATATTAGCTTCTCGCACCAAACTCGAAAGATGTTTCGATTCCAATACACCCGTGGTTTAAAATTCAACTCGCGAGCCGAAGAAGTGTAAGCGGCACGTGCATCGGCCGTTTGTTATGTGGGCCTGTGAATAAGTAACGCGAGCCTGGTACGACTTGTTTTACATTTTGAGAACACAGCCCGATGGAAACTGGAGGATACGACCATGGTACACTAGTTTACTACGCTTGATATTCTTTCTTTAGAAAACCTGACACGTGGAGCTACGCCATATCCGTAGAACATTATTTTGTTACCAGAGTTTTTTTTTGTAACAAACAATAATTTCGTAGTTTCATTTGAATCCGTTAAAATTATGTAATCTCGATTTATGTACATAAAATTATTTAAATCAGAATATCATTTTGACGTAGAATAACTTTCTTATTCCCACAGATTGTGTTATTCTTGAAAAAGGACCTTAAGTTGATGCATTATAGAAATATATGGACACTGTAATGATGCAGGCCAAAGTCATCCTAAAAAAAACATTGTTGTATACCACTACCTATAGATTCTGACCACAAATTCCGGATGTTACCTTCCACTTAACTATGTACCTTTATTTCATTAGGCGTAAACATAGAGCACATACCCTATGGAGTCGAAATGTCATACGATTTGTTCGACAGAAATTTCCACCATTTTTTAATCTGTATCTTTACTATTTTGTATGGGTGAGAATTGACAGGACTTGTCATTTCATACTAAATGTAAGTGAAATATCACTTACTAGTTTCGGAGAAAGATGGTTCGAATTGCTGCTGTATAGGGTATGTGCTCGATGGGCGTAAAAGTGAGGTATAAATGTGACAGGACAAGGAAGTTATAGGTAATTATGCTTCCACAAAACACGGACAAAGCATGTCCATATTATTTCTACCGATGTTCCCGGATAGAGCGCAGCGTCCAACAAATATTTGATATCGGGTGTAACTGCCACCCGCCCGACGGACGGCCCCTATATAACCGCCCTGTGCAGCCTGCGAGTCCCAGCGTGATGCGCATGCAATGAACTAAATGCAGGCAAATGCAGACGCCAGAGGTATGATAATGTTTGGTTGGTGAAGAATCATATAGGTAGCTATGCTAGGAGGACTTTAAATAGCATTTTAGCAAACCAGGAACCCTAGTTTTGGCATGTCCATCAGTCAGTTTGTCATAACGAGTGCTTGCAGAATACTATACGAGACTATCAGACATGATATTTTAATTAAAAAGAAACAAGAAAACAACCAGCAAATATGTAGTCTTTGAAGCAGTGGTAGGGCATAGTAACATTTTGGGACGTGTTTAAGTGTTCTAAAGAGATTATTTAAACTGAATAAAGGAGTATCATTGAGTAACTTAATTTACATAAGACACGTCATTAAAAACAATATAGGTATATCCATATCTTTGTTTTTGTCTGCGACGATATTCCTATTCTGCCACAGTTCTATGGAGATTATTGTAACACCTATGTTCCGGCCGGCCGGTCATTTCATTGGCACCGTGTATAATATTTAACCAAATATTTAACGATAAACCATAAATTACTGAAATATTAACTTAAAATACTAAAATAACTGACATTACATGTATCGATAGTATTTTAGTACTGCCAGACTTTCAAGAAGGATTTTAGCATTGTTCTAGACATAGAGCGCTTTTGAATGGAGCTCTCTAATTTATAGAGTCAGGGGAATGATATTGTTTGAAGATATTTGCAGTAGCCTATTCAGTGTTACGCCGCAGTAGCGAAATATTCGTGATATTTGCTGCACTTAGTGTATCCTTGGTTCATAGATAGATAGATAGATACTCTTTATTGCACACTACACAAAAAAACAGTACAGAGAAACAATAAATTTAGAATGGTACAATTTAGGCGGTCTTATCGCTAAGAGCGATCTCTTCCAGACAACCTTCAGGTAGAGGAAAGTTGAAAAAAAAAACGTTATGTGGGGGAGGCGGTGAAGAGTTTAAAGTAATTTTATATTTAATATATTACATAATATACTATTTATTTATTACATAGATACTAAAAATAAAATAATATACATACTTACACATTGTTATAAATAATGATCATACATACTATAAATACATATAAGTACTTACACTAATTAATAACCCTATTAATATGAATATGGATTTTGATACCAAAAGTGTTAGGAAAAGTAAAGAAAGAAGTAAATTAAAGAAAAACATAGGAGAAAACTAAAGTCCAAGGAGATATGTTTTAAGTCTAGTTTTGAAGATTTGTAGTGTTTCAAACTGCCGAATAGACATCGGTAAGGAGTTCCACAGGCGGATGGATTGCACAGTAAAGGACTGTGAATAGGTGTGTGAAGAATTTAGGGGAGAGGTAAGTCGGATTCATTTTGACCAGTATAGTCGTCTAATGTAAACTAGTATGGGGTTTCAAAAGCCTACTACTTAAGTTCGTCAAAAAAATATATTAAAAATATGCTAAGAATTCTCAAAACCTACATAATATTCTGAGCATAGCATTTGTTTCTAGTACTTATACTTCAGGAGAAAAAAATATTGAAATCATTGAACAAACCAACAATAATTTTTATTAAAAAAAATAAAACCGACTTCAAAACACTAAAATCCTAAAAATAATCCTAACACTTAAGTACCTAATCAGTTACTTTTGGAGTCGGTGCCAGCCGATGAGAGATTCAATGTTTTTGTTTGCACCGACTCCAAAAGTAACTGATTAGGTACTAAGTTTTAGGATTATTTTTAGGATTTTAGTGTTTTGAAGTCGGTTTTATTTTTTTTAATAAAAATTACTTATTTCATCAATTTTTTGTGATAAATCCTAATCTAACTGCTGAACACCGATTTCATCCCCTATTTTCCTACCCTTAGGGGTGATTTTTATTTTGTAAACTTTTAGCATATTATCTTTGAAGTATAAGCTATTCAATAAAACAAAAATCATCAAAATCGGCTCATATTTGTCGAAGATAGGTAACAAGAACCACAACCAAAATACTATCTGGGTATATATTTGTTGATTTTCTCAAAAACGTTCTAAATCAATTTCGATAAAATTTATATGGGACCACCTCTGAAGTATGATCTACCAAACAAAAAAAGAATCATTAAAATCGATTCATAATTGGCGGAGTAATCGCGTAACAAATATACAAAAAAAAAAAAAAAAAACATACAGTCGAATTGAGAACCTCCTCCTTTTTTGAAGTCGGTTGAAAAGATGCTAATTCTCTTTTTTCTTGTAAACAGCGTCGATTGATAAGCCAACATAATAGCTAAAAACTGAGCATAGAATTTTTTAATGGAAGAATTGCGTCCATGCGAAAAGTATTATTTTCCTCAATTTTTGCTACCTGAAGAAAGAGCAGCGACTGTCGTAACAGCCACAGTTCATTGCACGCTATTAAGAACCGTATATTAATAAGGTTTCGTGCGATATTCGTGCTAACATTCGTCAAGTCGCTAATTTAGGGGCACCACTCGAATTACGATCAATGAGATTTAAGTTTAAAGTATGTTGGCTATTTTATCGCCACTGCTTTACATATAAAAAGTTTAACCCCGATAAATTTAAAATTTAATTTTTATTTTACCGCCGTAATCAACAGACGAAAATTATATAGTTATTTCAGTAATATTATATACCTACACAATACGCACTCATTACTTCAACTTGATTTGTTTTTAGGGTTCCGTACCGAAAGTTAGAAAAGTTGAAACCTTATAAGATCACTCGTGTGTGTATATATACATATATATAACAGCCAATATGCTCCGAATCTACTCGATATAAAGTTTTAACTCAAGCTAAGCGGCCTTCCCTATTTCTGTGTACGCCTGCTCCACCTTGGCCTTAATCATAACTTACCATCAGCTAAGATTGTTCAAAGTTTCAATGACGTTTCAGTATTTAGCGTCAGTACCTAACTAGCCTGTAAAGCGGTTGTTTTTCCTTACAATTGGTAAGAAAAACCTTGAATAATGTAAGTTAGATTCGCACACTATGGCCGTGGGTTCTGTACCACCATTTTTTCTTCTTCTTACGTGTCATCCCCTGCCAGAGGTTGACGATCATCATATAGCAATCTTTACTTTGTCTACTACTGCCTTGAACAGGGACCTGCTGCTAAGTCTTTACCACTGTCTGATATTTTGACCATAGAAACTGGCTCACTGCGGCTAGCGCGGACTCGCCGATGGTTCGATGATTGCCGACCGCGATCGATGTCATTGAGGAACTCTATCTCTAGCAATGTTGTAGTTGCAAGTCTATACGCGACATAATTACATTAGGTAATATGCTTATTGCATGATTTAAAATAAATAATAATTTTAAAAAAAGTTTTCTACATTAACATTTGACGACTCCTGTAGCCGAGAGGCGAGCATACCGGACTCGGTGTCGCTATCTCCAAGGTCCCGGTCGATCAATGTAGAAAAATAACTTTTCTATATTGTCTCGGGTCTGGGTGGTGGTGTGTGTGTGGTGTAACACAAGTGCTGTGGCTACTTACCATAGGATCAGAGCAATGTATGTGATGTTGTCCAATGTTTATATAAATAAAATATTTATATTTATTAAACCCGGGATCTCAGAGATGGCGATGCCAAGTCCGGCGTACTCATCTCTCGGCTACAGAGGTCGTCAAGCTTCGATGGTGAGTAAGATCTTAGTGTGAAAATAACATTGCAACGACATCTAAACAAGCTGGTTTTTTTATGTTTGCTTTGTTATTTTGCAAATTTAGATCATATATACTTTTTCGTTTTTGTATTAATGTCATCATACATTTTCAGAAGTGACAGCAGCCTTTGGGTTAGTGATACAAGTGTTTCAAATAAAACATTTATGTTTCACTGACCCGAAACATGGCACTATTATAGATCCAAACGTTTCAATTTAAACAAATATATAGTTTTCACACCTATAACAAGGACTGCAAAGTGGTCCTATAAGGGTTCTTTTGTTTTTTTTAAAGTACGGAACCCTAAAAACCATAAAAAGTTACTTTACTGACTTGATGAAGTTCAAATACATCTCAAAATAGTCGCAACAATACAGTTACTTATAATAGAACTGCCTTAGTAAAAAGTATAGATGCCCTTTACATTTGCAGGACTTCACTTGACGAAATCCCTTGACTGATTACATAAAGTCTTCTTAGTAGGTACTCTTTGACATCCCGCTGGAGAGGTTGCAGCGCAGCATCGGGATTAAAGGCCTTTGGAGACGGTACAGGGATAATAAAATAAATAAAATATTTTTATTTTATTTCAGACGGTTTACATCCATCCGAAGGGGTTAGTAATGTAATAATAATTGGACTGATCAACTAGTTAGCAAACTAGATAGATGCTGGAGGAGAACAACCCTGTGCCGAAACAAGCCATCAGAAGTGCGGATACTGCCCCGCAAGCAACCTCTGCACAAGACACTTATATAGCGGCGACACGTATCTGTCCGCTAAAGTCCTCAGAATGCTATTGTGCAGAAGGCTAATTAGGGATACTGTTTTTTTGCGAATGATGGCGTTGAATCCATCAGTTTGGTAATCCGAAAACATACTTCATGCACTGCAAAAGCGAGGCAGTCCCAACAGCATCCTAAGAATATTATATATTGGATGCGCAGAGTGTCCAGTACAGAGTTTTGGTGTGTTGGACCAATACATTTCCCGTGTAGATACTATGGCAATATGCTTTAAAAAGGGCGACCTTTATTTGTTCTGTACAACGAGGAAATCTACGTGCCAACATATTACCTCTAACAGCCAAAGCCCAACGCTCCATTCCTATATCAGAATCATCTATCAGGTTGCTGGCAAATATGCCCGAGATATTTACATAGAACTATTATTAAAACATTTCTGTTTAGCCTTATGGTCAGCGCAAACAATGGCTTATGGCAATAGTTAACCATATTAATCCATTTTATATAGATACGAAATATACCTTTGAAATAAGTTTTAAAAAACTGTCAAATCTTTTCAATTGATTGTTTACATGATTTTCTCATGATGGACTAAATCCTTACGAACAAAAAAAAACTTTGATTTCGGTCCATAATTGACAAAAATATCGGTAAAAGTACATACAAAAATAAACATACAGCCGAACATAGGAATTCCTTTTTTTGAAGTCAGTTAAAAATAATTAAAATCGAAATTTGAAAATGCATTTTGTACCATATTACCCAGTAAAACTAAGCTATTCTCGCCATAAATCATCGTTGCAGTCTCCACTACCTTTTAAATAGCTGCATCATGAGCAAAAGCTCTAACAACGGTCTACCAGGTCGCTACAGGCTAGAGCTGCGGCTTGCAACGTTCCCGCATTAATAAAGATTACCCGGTATTAATATTCTCTAGAACCTTTCTGCGGACGGATTACCGGATGCAATCTCCTTACAAAAATCTCGCTCAACCGTAAAATGGTTATAAATAGAACCAGTCTTTCCGCTGATTCGAAGGTTGAGTTTATCCCAAGAAATTGTGGGAGTAAGTAACGTTAACGTTGTCAGAAGAAAGAAATAAGGGGATAATGGATTCCAGATAATTGCTAATAAATGACGTGTTCCTAATGTGATGAATGACAATCCATTTTTATATTGCATACAAGTGCATATAAACATATCGTATGTATTGTCATCTTAATCAGCCCACGTCAATCCATTGCTGGAGAAAGCCAGAGGCATTGGGAGAGCCTAATGCATACAACTGAGCCCGATCTTCGGCTATTCTTTTCTACCCACTGCCATCAGAGTGCCATGCTTTGAGAGTATCATCGCTCCACTTTGTGGGAGTCGTATGTACGAGTATGTATGCATATGTACCAACCCACAGGCGTTAAGCAAAACGGGCAGTACGCCAAGCAGAGTGTCAATCGGCCTTAAGAGCGGTTAATCGTGCTGTCCGGTGGTGGACCCTCAGTCATAAGAATAGGACGAAAAAGACAGATAAAACTATGACTAAGAGGCAAGGCTTTAGGCAAGAGTGTATACTTACTAGTCTAAAATAGATATTTGATATAAGAGTGTATCTTTACTTGATAACGGCCATGATTGCAGTCAAAAACCTTACTAACAGCTTTAAAAATGTGGTACCTACTAGTAAATATTATTATATTAAAAGGCATTTTTAAGTTAAACAATTAATGTAATGGTTGTGCATGAATTAAAAATTGCATTAAACACTAATTTCTATAAATAAGTAAAAGGCTGTTAAGTCCTTTTTGTGATTCTGATCCAACCTAACTTAAATATCAAGCCGGAGTGAAATTCAAACTTAAATTCCAAACTGAATGAGCCTGAATTTTATGTTGGAATACAAAAGTTGTCAAAAAAAAAAGGATTTCTTTTAAAAGAATCGGTAGATACCATTGCCAACTCTCATAATATTACACGAATCGGGAATTAGCATCGAAACAGCTGCGAGAGCTGTAAAAAGCTTCGGCCATAATTCGGTCACTTAATAACCGGTTCCAACTGGTTTGGACCGGTTCGCGCCAGTATAAAATGAGTCAGTACCCCCGGAAGATAGCTGTGCTCTTTGCCAAATCTACTTAAACTAAGAGCACTTAGTGCGATCTTTTTTTTTCCTCCGCGCTGTGGGCAAAGACTAATCGGCCAGCTTAAAGCTGAATACAGATTAATGCCTGGAAGTTATTTTCGTTTTATTCAAATTCACGAAGGCTGAAGAGTCTTTGTTGCGATTAGGTTAAGGCCATATTACTAGTGCTAAATTAGGGACTAGTGTAAAGAGCGAGACTTGCCAAGTGGCTGCTAAAAGTTGTGGCTCGAGTATCTGATCACCGATTCATTAACCGTTATATTCAACTTTGATAATGTGTCATTATCAAATGACATGACACATTATCAAATTTGATTATAGATAGATAGATAGATACTCTTTATTGTACACCATACAAAGAAGTTACAATTTGTGTTTACAGAAAGATGCACAATTTAGGCGGTCTTATCGCTAAAAGCGATCTCTTCCAGACAACCTTAGTTAAAAGTTCAGATAGAAATGAACATAACAATATACTTATATAAATAACAATAGTATATAATATAATATTAAATACATATACATACAATAGACATATATGTACACTTAAAATGATACTTGATAAATGCAAGGAAATATCGTTATACCAACAATGACCAGTTGACAATATTAAAGAAGGATAGAGAACTATATTAATAATCAATTTTTAATTATAATAAAAGTAAAACTTTTTTTCTGTATTTAGGTACTGCTAACAGTCATGCTGTGTGTACTAGTTTTGTACCAAAAATTTTAAAGTCGGTCTAGGGCCAACCTTTGTAAAAATAAAACTTCGGTCATCGTTGAAAATCGGATGGGCGCACGCGAAAATGTATGCGACTATCCCGCCTGCCCATGCTTTAGCCAAATTTAGTAGCAAAGGCCCAAAATTACTAGTTTGTATAAACTAAAATAATTAAGGAAATATCTTGCATTTAAAAAAAATTAAGTGGGCCTGAGCCTAAAATGCCTGTCTTTCAATAGAAATTCACCATCCAAAATCAGGGTCAACTGAAAATCAGTATACTCTGTATCACCGAGTTCGTTAACTACACTGCGCAACTAAAATCAAGGATCCTAGAAGTAAGAGGGGACATTAACACTAAAAAGGGACCGTTGAAACTTTACCCGGCAAATTGATTGCTTTCAGCTCTTTTGCGCTTGCTATATACAGCTTTATGTATCTTTATTTGCTAAGTACCTATTTATGTTTGGCAGATTCATAGTGATTTTGTACATCCTTAGGTTTCTGTTATATTCGTTTTGATTATCAATTAAATAATTTATTATATTTGGTAGAATAGACTATGATTTAGAAGCAACGGATCACTGTATTTCGACATTACATAGGACGTCCACTGAACAATGACTTATCATCGGCCATTGCCAATACTCGCCACGCTTGTCAAGCGGGTTGGCGAAGCGCAGTTTTTTATAAGATTACGTACGAAGACGCTGCTGCCCGTCACGTGCTACAGCAATTAGTCGCCTTTTACGACACGCCTCCTGTTGGCGGTGGGGAAGTGTATTCTTTACGGCCGTCCCCACACGGCACAGTTGCATTGCAGATTGCAGACAGATGAAAGTGTTTAACAACCTATCTCTCAAAGCAAAGAATATTTTGGACCGAAAGCAATCATCCAAAACGATTTTATTTTATTTTTTACCGTATATGTACCATAAAACGCCCACCAGCTCGATATATAAAGATGGCTGGCAGTGGATTGATGATAAAAGCGGGAGATTTTGCTTTTTGCCGCTTTTTGGTCCTTCTGTCTCGGCTTACCTCTAGCAGTGGACCGCAATAAGCTAAGATGATGATGATGATGAATTAATAATATCTATAACTCTTATTTCACATAATTGGATATTACATGCTAACCTTACAGCCAATAAGGGATTTAAATTATACAGGATTTTGTCTTGAACAGCAGCCAAATTCAACGAAGTGGATTTGTTCATGAATACAAACAACTTTTTCGATCGGGCTAACACAAAAATCGCGTTTTTTCAACCTCATAGCTACAAACTATCGTTTTACCTCTATGATAACGTATGGAGCAGCGATTTTTTTTCATACTCGTAGTATTCATGTTGACCCCATAGTAAAATCTGTTTGTATTGATAAACACGTTCGCCTCGTTAAATTTGGCTACTGTTCAAAACAACACCCTGTATGTTAAGAGTCCCAGACGGATTTTCTTTCGTCACTTACCTCCTTTTACTTTAGTCGGGGGGTTTTGAAATGGTCTTAATCCGTTTTTATTACAACTGTCCTCCTAAAGGTTGCCTGGAAGAGATTGCTTCTGTTGATAATACCGCCTAAATTATGCTATTGTAAATGTATGTAAGTCACGTACTTTGTTGCTCTTGCGGGGTGTATAATGACGAATATATATTTATTCATCTATGTAACTTTTAAAATGGTAGTAGATAAATAAAAAGATTTTCTTTTAAACATCAAAGAGATTTCCTACAAAATATATATTTTTTTAATTGTGGCACGAGCATTGCTTCTGTAAGCAAAACATCAAACCCCACTATAAAGCGATAAATGTTTACTACAGCGCCTCTTGAATTATAGATTACTTACTGATTACTGGTATTCTGAGTTGACACCATAACACCGGTACCTAAAAACCATTGGCAAATTAATCAGAATCGGTCGAATCGTTTTGAAGATAAATGGCAAAGCGTGTACACACACACATAAACAAACAAATAAACCTCTCACCCTAAACGCGGTATACCTTGTCCGTTCCGTCGTGGGTGATAAAAATTTAGGTTAGGATAATGTATCACTAGTTGACACTACTCCAAATGCCATATAAACTTGCGTATTACATACGTAACGAAAAAGTAAAACTTACAACAGACTCATGTCTTCTTTCCATTGAAAACTGAAGTAGAGTTTCAAAGAGTACTAATTTACATTACAAAACAAAGAGTATACATAGGTAGTTTAATAATGCCTCCTATTCTAGACGGAAAGATAGCTGGCGTTAGATCAATTTTAGATAAAAACCTTCTTAACTTTGTAATGCAAAATAGACAGTGCTTTTGTTTGCTACGCAATAGAATTAAATACAGTAGATTTACTAAAGCCCGGTATCCACCGAAGTAGAGCTAGATCCTTCGAAGAATTAGATTTTGTTTTGTACCGAAATATATAAATTTTTGTTTATTCTCGTGTAGGATAAAACAACACAACAAACAAAACTTTGAAACAGATCTAAGTACCCTTTCTTAATTTGAGTTATCTATGAAAACTAGAAACAATGCCTTCGATCTGAAGCTGCGATTAGTGAGAAGTTTCAAACAGAAGAACACACATCACTTCGTATCAAGGAGTCGTTAAAGAAACCGCGCGCAGCAACGGTATTCTAAAAACTTATAATTCCGCAGCAAATTTATCGTTTGCCAGTTTCTCTAATTAGTTTCATCTAATGAAGATAAGGAATTAAGCGACCAACGGCCCTATCGGATATATATTGTGAAACAACGTCTGGTGGAAGATTACCGAATTTACAATAGACAGGCAGCAGCGTCTGCGTGCGAAATGTTATAAAAACTGCGCTCGCCAACCCACCTGCCAAGTGTGGCGAGTATTGGCAATCCCCCTCCGATGAAAGTCATAGGGGGAGGCCTGTGTTCAGCAGTGGACGTCCTATGGCATCCGTCAACCTTAGACATTGGAACCAGATCGTTTTGGACCATGGTTCCACATCCATTGGTTTTTGAATGTGCAGGTTTCCTAACGATGTTTATCCTCACCGACAAGCAAGTGAAAATCCGTAAAGTAAATCAACTATGTTAAACATACGAGTAGTGGTAGTGAGTTAGGCAGGTGAGGCTTCTAACCCAACTCACTTGTGTTAGTTATCTTGTTGAGGACAAAGAAAATGTTTGTCGCCACATTTTTCAAGAAAATTATGAATTGAAAGCAACAACCAAACTGAGTGCTGCTTCTTAGAAATAAGTGCATGGATAGATAATGCAATTACTAACACAGATTGTTATATTCTATCCTTTTTGTTAAGATTTGCTGATCTGCCAATTTAGATACTTTATCCCTTGGACTAGAAATTTACTATAAATAAAAATTGGAGGCTAAATTTAAGAGTAGTCAGGGAAGGGAAGGCAGCGATAGGCTAGAAAAAGTGTCTAACCTGTGACGACAACGCACCAGCCAGCGCAGCGTGTGATGTCTAGTGTTGCCTGATCCGTTTTTCCGAATATCAGGACTTGAAATATTTAAATGCTGGAATGGGAGCAAAATATCGGGACATAGTAAAACGGCCCAGCCCTGCCCCAAGGGGTGCGTTACGCCCGCTTGCCTCGTGCGCTTTTTGTTAAGTAAATATATTTTTATTTTTTTAACGTGTGCCAACTTAGTGCCCTTTCAGATTAGCCAATTGGAAGCGGCCTTCATCCAGCGGTTTTCTGCAACCTTTATCAGGTCGTCTTTCCTACGCTATTTATTATTGTACTAAATGAGTTTTCGAACCATTCTATTTATTCAGCTGATAACAAGCTCTTTGTAATAATTTTCATTTCAGTATCGTGGGCTTACTACTATGAAATACTTGTATTTAAGTGCAAAATGTTGTATAATATAAAATGCGCAAGTATTTGTGTTTTTTATGCTTAGCGTTTTACTAAATTAATTTGTGGGTATCTAATTTGAAACGTGCTTTTTCTTTGAGTGTCCACTTGGTTTTCTGAAAAGGGTTGGTGATTGATCAGCTATGGTTCTTAGATAGATGTTATGGTGTAAAACTCGCCAGGGGCGCTTTACAGTAAACATTTTTCGCATTTTTGCTTGATAGTAGGGTTTGATGTGTTGCTTACAGAAGCAACCGCCGTACGAATCCTAGTACCACAATAAAATAATAAAAATGTTTCGTAAGAAATCTTTAAAAACTTTGTAATCAAAAATAATATTTCATATATCATTGATAGAAAAAGTATTTAATAAAGTTATGCCCCAAGGAAAGGGGTATCCTTTCCGATAGGAAAGGAACCAATGCAACAGAAGAATCTGACGGGGGCTGACATTCACTGAATTTTACAAAAATTAAGTTGGGTAAGTAAATCATTCTTTAAAGTCTTTATTTGATATTTGCCTATTCTTCATTTATGGCAGTCCGTGACGGATTCTCTTTGGTTATTACGTCCTATTGGTCTGGGGGTTTAACAAAATATGTAAGCCCTTTTGTTTCTTTGTTTTACATTTCAAACACTAAAGAAAAGGGTTTAAAAATAATAATAATCACAATATTTATGTGTGTTGTATTGTCATAATGAATTTTAAATGTACACTTTTTGCTAATTCATACTTAGTTTTGAAATGTCAATATCATTACCAATGAGATATCTAGGTGATAAAAGTAGATACGCGATAGAATACCGTTTTAAAGATTTTAATGATTAAATATATTAATTACGTCAAGTACCTAAGTAAAATGATATTTTGAAGAATCCTCTTCAAAATTTAATATAACGAGAACTGATAGATTACAAATTTGACTGGTTAAGTGAGGGAGGAGTCGTGGTCGAGTCGCAGAATAAATAGTAAATATAAACTAAAGCCTATAGACGACCCACTACTCCTACTGCAGGGCACAGACTTCACCTCAATTATAAAATGGTCTGGGCTATATATACTACACCACGACAGTGACTAAACCTTATTGTCAGATTTAATGAAACTGCCTATGGGCCCCTGACTAGGCTTTACAAAGCGATATTAGCCGGTACCAACTTTAAAAGTGTCTTCCGAAGCAAAGAAATGCTTGTGATAAATGACAATCATATCATTAAATGATTGTAGATAGAATTCCCATAAAACGTACATTATGATATTATCATCCCGATGCCGCGATGGCTGAAATATAGGCAAATGGAGCAATTAATTTGTATTAAGGTCACTCGTATCGTGTCGGTAGTAAATTGATAAATTGGCATTGATTCATTGGGATATTGGATGCCCATTGAACCGGGATTTTATTTCTGGTATTGTTCATATAATCCGGAACTAAGCCGATTGACGACCACACACAAATATCCTTTAAAAGTGATTTGTACTAATATTTATTCTTCGTAATATAAATCAACGTCTGTGCTATTATTTGGTAACGAACGGGTGACTTTTGTCTACATTCTTTAAATAGAATTATTTTAACAAGGTGAGTTAATGGTAGTGAACCCTTATTAAAATATATTGCCTAGTTAGTAAGAAGAACTAGGTGCACAAATAGTTAGACTTTAAAACTATTTATTTAAAGAAGATAAAGGCACATCAGTGACTCCACTTATGCACCTGTAACAAGATAAATGACATTTCAACTCTACATGGTGAAATTTCGCTGGTTTTGAATCCCAAAAAATTCCTATTCTCCTGCTTAGATACAACAACTTTTTTTAATGGACCAACATCGAAATCTTTCTCAATCAAAATAACCCATCAGCTGTTACGAATTATAGGCAAGAGAATGTCATTTGGCATCTTAGCTAATATTTACCGGAAATTCTTCGTGTTTAAGGTCAGCTCTATGACTTGTGTTTGTAAAGAAGTCAGACACAACCATAGATTTAGTCATAGACTTAGAAAACGCTACGCCGATTTAGTAGCGTTTTTTTAAGTCTATGTTCAAAACAATGTCAAAGTCTATGACAAAAACTTAAGTGCTAAACTGTAGCCCAAATATACATCCCTGGCTAGGTTTTAAAACTAGATAAATAACAAAAAGAAAACGGAAGATAGTGCGTTCCACAAAAAGTTAAGTAACTTTAATTGAAAATGCTAAGATTCACAAATATACAGTTGTGGTTGCCGGTGACGTGGCGTGTCAAAGCAAAGCCAAAACTCAAAACTTCTTTACTCTTTGTTAAAGACGTACCGGTCGTGCGTGATACAACTGTCATGTAGAGTCGAAGTCATAATCATAGATTTAAAGTGTTTTCTAAGTCATAATAGTTCTTTAAACTATACTTTTTGACGAAACTGACCGATGATTTGGCAATGACGTGACTGATATGTCTGAATCTAAACGGCAGGTCAATCTTCCCAAAAAGTTAAAGGTTATTGAACCGATTTTCATCTTTAAGATCGTCATGTAGAGATCAATATTGTAACAATAATCCTTTAACCTTTTAACATTAATCCTTAAACCTTTGAATTTAACTACAAACCTACTAACTTAATACCAAAACCCTCAACTTCTAACGCGTTCCCTTCTAAAGAAAATTTTACTAAACTCAGTAGTATCTAAAATACTACAATATCAGATAAGAAAATTTTTCGTTTTGTGGTAGGTTGACGAGCTGTTGTAGGTACCTAAGTAAATTGATTAAAATTTTATATTTTATGACGTGATGTTTTATGTACACGTACTGTCTGAAATTGCACAATTTTACCTAATCAGTCACAAATTTGAAAGTAATGCTTAGTTCCGTAAAAACCTATCATAACTTCAACTAGACTAAACGTTAATAAAAAACTATAAAACTGCAACTGGACTAAAAGAAAATGAATTTAGAAAGCCAATGTGTATCTGGTAAAATATGTTTACAATTACAACATCAGAGTACTTCGTTTTTCATGAATTTAGAAACAAAAAAATCTTCAACATGCGATATGTATTATTTTTTATTTTTTTTTAACTTTATTTATTTAAAAAAATGGATGATTTTATGTGTGTGTGGGTACTCTAAGCTCAGTACCTGAGTTGTCAACCTTATTCTAATATTTAATTTGGAGTTAATACTACTAATCGCTAAATTATAGCGTTATCGTTAGTCGTCGCGACTTAACATCAATTTAAAATAAAAATATTCCTCAGATAGTCTTTATTTTTACTTATCCAAATAACTTATTACATTAATTATCCTCTTCGATCCAGTACATAATAATACAGTGGTCAACGTAAGAAAGAAATAAGACAAAAATTGTTCCAAATCAAATTAATAATACCTGTATTAATAATAAGAGCATAATGAATGGGTTAGATCGAAGCTAGAAGTTAAATATTAAGTAGGTACCTACACACAAAAATAAAAAAATCGAAAATATTAACCTGCCAGTATGTACATACTATACCAATAAGTAGATAATTATTGATGATGATTCGGGAATGGGAAGCACATTTATGTAGAGTGAGACATTAATTTTATTTGATTTGATTATTTAATTTCATTGTACTGGAAGTACCTATAAACACATCAAATACACTGCTTGAACTAAGTTTAAAATATGCGTACTTTTAATATAGAATAATAATTAAAATGAAATAAATTAAATATACTACTCCTCTAAAAACACTTTCGAGGTCTTGATTGCCCCATTTTCTACATTCGCTAGTTTGAACTCACAATACCGATATCATCAGTCGTTTTGTGTGAGCGAGACGGTGCTACATTCAATATCGAGGTCATGCGTACTACTCTGCTCGCGCCTTATAATAAGCTCTTTCGCCGCTTTACTCGTCGGTCCCATGGTGTAATGGTTAGCACTTTGGACTCTGAATCCAACGATCCGAGTTCAAATCTCGGTGGGACCTGATTTTTGAAGAAGGCATTTCATAACGTATAATTTTTCAATTTTGTTGCTCATTTACCAACCAGATACCAACGATTAATACTATTTTATATATTATAGCTCGTATGTAGTGAAATTTTACATAATTTGTTAAATTTAACTTAATTAAGTTTTAATGTTTCACTGTTTAGTAAAATGGCATTTTTTACTACTTTGATCAAATTAAAAAAATGTAAGTAAGTAATTTTATTTTAATTTCAGTAGGTAAGTACTTTTCTAAATAAATATTTTTAAATGTACCTAAATGATTTAATTCGTCATCATTGGTGAATGTAAATTTATAAAAGATCATGAAAACAAATTTACTTATATCTTAATATATTCTGTATAAAAACTTAGGATAAATACATGAAAACTTAAGTAAATTAGTATAATCTACATTCGACTTTGCTTTGTACATAATATGGTATATTGGCGATAAATGGGATATTTAAAGAGCGCTTTTGCTGTTAGCACAGATTAAGTACTTACCTGCAAGTAGCAATTTCGAACCCAACTTGGCCGTGAGTATTTATTTATTTATTTATTTAGTAGGAGCAACCAACAAATCTTACACCAATGATACAATTAACAAGTAACAGGTTTAAAATATGAGCTAAGTGTAGATTCAGTTACAGGCTGCCACGACTTGCAAATGTGAGTTATAGTTTACTTCTAAAACAAGAGCTTACTTATAAAATAAAAATGTAATAATATTTTTTAGGAATTAATTTTAGTTAAACAATAGCCAAGATTTACAGATAAGAGTTATATGCTTAGTTCTTCTATAGCCAATTTTTTAAATTTGGGGAGTGTGTTGGAAAATATATCTACACTTGATTTCTTCTGTAACTCATTATACTGTCGTTGAAGCCTGTTCATGACAGAGTAATGACCGAGACTGCTTTTGGATCCCCTGGTAATGAATGGAGCATATCTACCTTGTCTCGGGATTTTGTAGGGTATATTAAAATCAAGCTGTTCCAAGAGCCATGGGCAGTCCAGACCACCCCTCACAATCTTAAACAAAAACATGTGATCCAACAACAATCTTCTGTTTTTTAGACTGAGCATCTTAAACCTTGAAAGCCTGTCAGTGTACGAAGGCAACTGCCTAGCTAGACCAGATTGAAATGAGACGTGCCATAAAAACCTCTTTTGCACTCGTTCCAATCGTTTGCTATGCACTTCATAGTGAGGAGACCACACCGGGCTACAGTATTCTAAGATCGACCGTACATATGCATTATACAGTAAGATTTTGGTGGCTGGTTTTAGACCTTTACAGTTGCGAACTACAAATCCCAGCATTTTGAAAGCCCTACACGTTATGTTGTCAATGTGTCTGTGAAACTGAATAAACGAGTATAAACGCTACATAGCCTACCAAATATTAACATTAATAAATATGCACAGGATATATCATAATATCATCCGCATATACAGGGTGTAAGGTAAATGGTATATCAAGCCGAAACTAGCTCATATTATCATATGCAAATAAATGCTATGGTGAAGTCAGAAATTTCATATCAACATTTATTATTATTAATTTTTCATACATAACTTAAGTAAGTCTCAGAATCCGATATGTATGTTTTTTTTAAAAATGATGATATCTAATTTCTGACTTCACCATAGTATTTATATGCATAATGTTAACATAGGCTAGTTTCGGCTTGATATACAATTTAACTTACACCCTGTAAATATCATATAACACTAAATATACTTTTATGTTTAAACATACATAAATAATAATCAAGTTACATTTGAATATTATTCGACTGCCTCAAGTGGCAATTGCATCCACCATCTTCTCTATGCGTGACAAACTCTCTTCCATTAGGCATTAATATAATCTTTGACAACATCAAGAGCAGTTGTGTTACAGAAATTGGAAACAATGACGGTACCACGACACCCAGAACTGAGTCAATATAGAAAAGTTCGAATTCTACATTGACCTGAGCGGAAATCGAACCCGGGACCTCAGAGATGACGACGTCAAGTTCGGTGGGCTCGCTTCTTGGCTACGAAGTTGTTAGACTAGTATTAACTAAGATAACTTAATGCTTAGTAAACATTCATAGACACAGTCGCATTTTATATATTCTCATCTTCCATTTTGTACTCTATTGATGTCGTATACATCCTGTATGCTTTTTCTTCTTAGCTGATTCGCTTTTGACAGAGCGGTCGTGGTCGTCATACGTAGGTCACACTATAAGTTTTGCGTAACTTTAAAAAACAACATGTTATAACCAAAATATTATGTTTATTGCTTTTCAAAATACTCTCCTTTACATTTTAAACATTTTTTCATGCGATCGAACTATTTTTTAAAACAGGAGAGATCTGAAAGCATGTTTTCTACGAGCTGATTGAACGCTATCACTGCCTCTTCGGAGTTGGTAAAAGTAAAACCTCTCATCAAATCTTTGTTTTGGGGAAAATACAGAAATCACTGGGTGCTAGATTGGGGCTATGCGCAGGATGGGTGACGAGTTGTACTTGTTCGAAAGCTATAAATGACTTTGTTTTGTTGGCCGTGTGTGAAGAAGCGTTGTCATGATGTAGTTGAACGCGGTTTTTGGGTCATCTATCGCGAACTTTTTCTAACACCCTGGGTAAACAAATGGTAGGATATCACTCGGCAATAACACTCTTTTGATCTTCAAGTGGAATTGTACAGATGGGACCCGTAGCTGAGAAAAAAACGCGATCATTTTTTTACCAACGTTTCTCGCCTGCCTCACTTTTGTTGGCCTGTTCTCATTTTCAAACACCCATTCACAAGATTGCTGTTTTTGTTCGGGTTCAAAACAATAAATCTACGTTTCGTCTCCTGTGACAATGTCATAAACAGCATTAGAATGTATGTGGTCGTACTTCAGTAGCATCTGTGAGCACCATTCCACGCGAGCCTGCTTCTGCTCTGCTGTCAGTCCATGAGGGATCCAACGATAGCAGTTTCCGAACTTTCAATTCTTCGTGCAAAATTTTCTGAATTTGGATCATACCAATCCTCAATAATCCTCGAATTGTCTCATAGGTAATCCGCGGGTTTTCTTCAATTAGCCGCTTAACAGTAGCCACATTATTTTCGTTGACGGCAGTTGAAGGCCGCCCTTCACGAAATTCGTCATGTAAAGAAACTCGACCTCTCTCAAATTCAGCAAACCATCGCCTCACGGTGCTAAAACAAGGTGCTTCTCTCCCAAAAGCATTTTGAAGACGAGCGGTACGGTCTTGCGGAGAGAGAACTTTTGAAATCATCGCTCTAAAATCTTTTCGACAAATTCCATTTTCGTTGCGTACGTAGAATTTTGATGTGTGATAAAAAACAATTGACAAATCATTTCCCACCGTTTTTTTTTATTACTAAGAAGGTTGCAACGTTTAAAAAAAATAACATTCGAAATTCGAATAGTTCCGATTAGCTAGAAGTGCAAAACTTTTAGTGTGCCCCATGTATAGTAATTGGAGGGAAAATTTGATATGTTATTTTATATGGATATCCTGCTGCATTCGTTATGGGAACTACCACAGCAGACAGACTGTCGGTCTATCGCATGGGTGAAAATGAAATACCTGCACTAAGAACCATGTGAACCACCTTGTTTATTAAAAAAATTAAACCAACTTCAAAAATCTAAAAAGCTAAAAATAATCTTATCACGTAAGTTACCCAATCAGTTACTTACATCGGCTGGCACCAACTCCAAAAGTAACTGATTTGTACCTTTAAAATTTACTTATTACATCTATTTTTAGTGATAAATCCCAATCGAAACAGATCTTTAGAGTGCAAACAAAATTTAACTACTGAACACCGATTTCATTTCCTATTATTGCCCTCTTAGGGGTGAATTTTTTTTCGTAAATTTTTATTATAGTATCTTTGAAGTAAAAGCTATTCAATAAAAAAGTATCATCATAATCGGTTCACATTTGTCAAAGATATTGGGTAACATAGATACAAAAATCAGTTGGCGTGGTATGGAGTTCATGCAATGTTTGATGATTTTCTTATAGATCCCATCATCAGAATTTGACCAAATTTATATGGGACCATTCTGAAAGTATTACGTTTTGAACAAAAAAAGGATTGTCAAAATCGGTTTACGTAGTAACGAATGATCGCTGAACATACATAAATAAAAAGATTTCGACGAATTGAGAACCTTCTGGAATCGGTTAAAAACAAAACAAAAAGAATATGAAAACTTCTTGCTATTGTTCAGAAAATTCTGAACAATAGCAAGAAGTTTTCATATTCTTTTTCTTCTTTTTCATTGTAAGGCTACAATTTAGTTAAATAACTAAATTGTAGCCTTACAATGATAACCTTGTTTTTTTGTTGTTTAAAATTTGACGTAGGTATAAATAAAACTGCTTACTTACTGCTTAGAGATTATGGTAAGGTTTATTAAGGCACTACTTTTGAATATACTTGAGAACACTTAGCGAACGTAGGTGTATTTTTATTGGTTGATAACTCAGTCGATACCGCAGTCGTTAATTCATTATACCGCATGCGGGAAATCACCGCATGCAGTATAACGAATAATGAAAGTCTTAGGTCAATTACGCGGGCGTTATACCGCATTAGGAAATTCGCATAGGACATCGCATGCGGTATAACTACAGATGAAATTCATCGATCGGTTAAATGGTTCCGACAGTAGACCACTAAAAATGTATTTGCAAATATTTTTTTAAAATAAATTATAAACTATTAGGATTGTTCTACTCAATAGTAATTGATGATTGATGGCATATTATGCCAATTCCTAACTTGATGATTGATTTTTGTTCAAATATACCTTTTTGTTCAAATCTCTATGGAGAAGTTTATCACATTATCCAATGGCAAGCATTAAAGCATACGTCGCCTTCTATTTGCAGAGATTTTCTCATAAATGTAATAAATCAAAATTAATCTTCAAAAGACATGCCCCAGTTAGCAGGTCTAAAGACAAAGCACCTATATTATTCAGACTTAAGTAATTATGGTAATACTTACTTTAATCGCTGTCAAGCGTGACGAAATTGACTTTTTTGAGAGCCTCGAATACCTTAATTTATGTACCCTTATCCCGATATTGAAAAAGGTTTCGGGCTCAAGAAGTCGCAATTAAAAGTCACAGACAGGAGCTTGTGAGTGACGACAGTGAATTAAGGGTACCAAAGCAGTTTACCTCAATTTGCTCAACCTCAATACATTATGCACTTATTTGAATATTGTCCGAAATCAGAACTAATTCGAGCAGGCAGGAAGGAGGTAGGTTTTACATTCATACATGTTTCTACATGGCATAGAACCCGGGCAGTGGGTCCTAGGGCCCTATTCCCGTAATTTGACAATAGCCGCAATCCGGTGTCGATCCGATTCCAGTAACATTACGATCACAAATGGTATTCTCGTAAATTTTTTTGTTAAATTATCAAAATGTCCCAATACGACTGAAAATAGAGCAAAAAAAATATAATTTTGGTTTCTTCTATTTTCAATGGCACTACGTACAGAAAACAACAAACATTAATCTAAATAAAAATAAACCAGCGTTATGGTCTACGTAGGTACCTACTCAATGGTAAGCTCCTTTTTATTTGACATCAGAGACACATGTTGTAATAATCTCAAATTAATCTATTCTGGATGCAGGCCGCTTTCAACCGGCCAATCTGGAAGTCATTAGGGGAGGCCTATGTTCAGCAGTGGACGTCCTATGGCTTAAATAATGATAATGATGATTATTCTAAAGTTACTCCTATGATTGACAAAAAATCAATCAATCAAATGCCAATATTAAAATTTATTTCGGTGTTTGCCCAAAGATGTTGTTCGAGCCTAGAATAGACAAGTAATTAGAGAGACAAACTTTAATTAAAATAAAGCAAAAAAGTATCAGAAGAGCTGTTTTTAAAGAGCGATAACACACTTATCAAGTACTTCGAAGCACTCGCCAGTTATAATTAAATTACGTAAATGAATAATAGTAGATTAATCGTCATCGATATTATTATTTTATGATATAATATTATATGATAAAATATCGCGTATAAAAGCGAACAGCACTCTAGCAATCAACTTTGTGTAATTATATCTTTATGTGCAACATGGCGTCTTTACAATTCGAAGGAGCGCTAGAAGGCCTCAGTGAGAGACAAGTGCAGTTTATTCGAGAAGTACTTGAAAAACGAGGGTTCGTTAACAACAAGGTACTTTTTGAACCAGCCGGCAAAGTAGGCGATAACTTCATTGCCAACGTTTTAAGAATAACTGTCACTGTCAATGGAGGTGATGACTTCAAGATGATCGCGAAAATCGCAACTCAAATCGAACATCAGCGTACAGTGATGAACATAAAACACATGTTTAACAACGAAATAATAATGTACGAGCAAGTCCTACCAAGATTTAATAGTCTACAAATAGAAGCTGGTTTCCCAGAAAACGAAAGATTTAAGTACGCAAAATGTTATGGTTGCTTATCGGAAGAACCTAATGAATTGATCTTGCTTGAAGACTTGAAACCATTAGATTATGTTATGTTTGATAGACTTGCTCCTTTAAACGAAGACGCTGTGTTATTGGTTCTTAAAAATTTTGCTATCCTACATTCTATGTCATTTGTCCTTAAACACTTGGAACCTGAAACCTATGAAAATTATAGAAGCAGAATAGGTAACTTATGGGATGATATAAGTAGTAAGGAGCAACAGATACATTTTATGGCACAAGTGGAAAAAAGTGCTCTCGAAATATTAGATGACGAATATTATAAAAAATCTATTCGTGGTGTAGTTTCTCAAATGCATACGTATGTAAAAAAAATTAAAAAACACGAAAACCCTAAAAATTTAATAATTCAACAAGGCGATCCTTGGACAAACAACATTATGTTCAAATTAAATGTAAGTAATAACTTAATTTGCAAGAATCCATCGTGTGTAAATCTTTATGACTCCGCATTTTTATTTTTACGAAATTTGTCATTGAAATTTGTTTCTGATAACACCTACCTTGATATTCTATCTAATCAAAATTATAATATGAGTGCAGCTAACACTTAATGCTGTCTCACTAATGATTATGATTACTTAATCTTAATAAATTAAATTGAACATAGTTTCCTTGTCATTGTCAACAAGATTGTATAAAGACGACGGTCTGGTGTAGTGATTCGCGCTCCGGACTACAAAGCCAGCGGTTGTGGGTTCGAATCCCGAAAGGGGCAAATGTTTTTGTGATTAGCACGAGCATTTGTACCTTAGTCATGGATGTTTATAAAAGTATTTTAGTATGTTTATCCGTTATCTAGTCGCCATAGTGCAAGCTTTGCTTAGTTTAGGGCTCAGATCATAGAAAGAAAGAGATATGTTATGACTCGTAAATCGTTCGAAGCTGTGTCGCCGAATTAATTAATGTGTAACGCACACTACCAGAACACTGTTGTATGATTTATATGATACAGATTATGGATCACACTAAATCAATTCACAACGCTCATTGGTGCGCACCGTGTGCACACAAACATGAAACCAATGACAGCGATCACTGCTTACTCATATACACAATAAGTCATTTGGCGTGTGTGAATTAGTGCAAAGGACAATGGCTGTCGATAAAAGTATCGATAACCTTTTGTGACATTGCCAATACGTTTGCCGAAATATTTTGCACATTTATGTGTACAAAGATTTCATTATCCAAAATAAAAACTTATTCATAGAAAATCATTTGGAGCCATTTGAGTTTATAAAAAAAGGAGATGTTATTTTTTGCGCCTAATTTTTTCTATACCTATCATGTACTTAAGGCTTTTCTGGTAGAATTCCCTTCTAAAACAAGGTTTCCACCTACGCTTCTCGAATAAATATTCAAATAAATATTCTCAAAAGCAAATAGCTTTGAAGTGCACTATATTAATTAGGGCAGCATGACTAAATGGAAAGGTTATAATCTGTAAAAAAAAAATTTTTTTTACAAATGTACATATAAACAAGAATCGCTTATTTTGTTATACGTATTTTTAATGATATTAAATAAGTTTTTAGACCTTAGGAAGTTCCGATAAACTATATTTAAGATTAATCCTTTTAATATAATAAACGTTAAGCTTTGTGACGTCAGACGTATTTTAAACGGATATTGATGAAACTATAACATAGTAATATAGCTTATAAATATCCGAATATGTAATAACTACACTTATGCAAAACAATGCTTTTTAAAGTTAAAAAAAATAGCATTCGATTTTACATAGATCAATGTTACATTACAGTTATTTTGCTTACGCTCTCCAATCTCTAAATAATTTTTCGTATGATTGATATGTCTCTAAATGTTTTTTAGAATAATTCCAGGAGCTTCATGAAGTAAAAAATAATATCAATCATATTCGTATCCGACTACATCCCTAATACAAGTGAGAAGGCGGTCGCGGACACACACGTTTTGTAAAGTAAGCGCTTCGATTAATGTTTGATCCATTGCGCAGTCGCATAGTGCACATAAAACAGCTAGTCAGTATCAAACCTTCAATGTATATTGTCGAGATACAATTATCGTTTCACTTGTGATATCATTAAATATTTTGTTAAATGGATTTTTATGCAAATAAATGACAAAAATTTCATATTTACATATGGTACGTGACACCATCCTTAATATAGTTTTTTGTTACACTTCTATTTCTACACGTAACCACGGAACAACTCGGCATTTTAAATAAATGAGGAGAACGTTGCGTTAGCGCGGGCAAATTGCATCTGATCCGCCATGAAGTGCAATAGTTCTGTATGCCCATATCGGATTCGGCACGCGCCACGCCCCTATTCTTATCTATTTCTTTCTACGATCTGTGGTTTTAGGCTAGCTAGTAATTGGTGTGATTGTGGGAACAATTTATTTATTTATATCAATCATATAATGACGTCAAGGAAATTTAAATAAATTTATCTTATTATTTTTAAATTTCAGGGACATAAACCAGCAGATGCAATCATGATTGACTACCAACTGGTCTCTGAAACCAGTCCAGCTGCCGACATCCTTTATTTTATCTTAAATTGTACCAACCATGAGTCCAGATCGAAACACTATCTTGAATGGCTCAACTTTTATCACGAGCAATTTGACAAATCATTGTCATATTTTGGTTTGAAAGCCAACTTTATTTACCCGAAAGACCAACTGGATGCAGACTTAAAGAGATACTCTAAGTTACTTCTTAGTACTGTTATAATGGTGTATAGTGTTGTATCTAGAAGTCCAGAAGAAGCTGCTGAAATTCACGACACACTATCAAATTTTGATGAAAATAAACTGGAAGCTATGTCAATAGATAGTCTGAGCAGTGATACTGTTACAAATTACAAAAAGAAACTTGAGGATTTAGTAGATAGTTATCGTCAATTTGGATACATTGATTAGAAAAAATCGGACTATTCATTTTTGTAACTTCAGTACAAGACTCTTAACTAAAAGGTTCTTAAAATCTATTGTTCGAAACTAAACTCTTTCTTAAAATGTTGGGTGTATGTTAGATATTTGGACAAAGTTTTCACACACACGCAAGTATACACACTCACACTTATGTAACTATACTCGTAAGATAAGGAGGAGTAGCTCTTTCTGGCACAAGAGCGATAGCGCTTAAAAGACTGAGTCTAAATGTGTTCTGCTAACTAGTTAAAGATTAAAGCTTGTTAAATAAATATACATTTATTTTCTTAGCTATTTTACCATTGTTTTTAATCACAATTGGACCTGAAGGGTAAAAGTATGATCAATTCCCTCGTTCTCCATCCAAGCCCCGCCCACTAAAATCAGATAACGTCCAAAAAAGAGTCGTCCAAAGAAAAAAGTTTTCCTATAATTTCCGCCTTTATTTGCCTTTGGGCAACAACTGTCCAACAATAATATCTATATAACGAAGGGTGATCGGAAATTTCGCTATCAGGAGGGTCAGACATCGTCGGTGGCACGAAATAATAGTCTTTCGAATAATCACTTGCTTGTATTTAAACAAAGAACTAACAATAGTAGCAAAATAATCAAAGATCGAAAAGATGGAAAAGGATTGAAATCGGTAACGCGGCAAGTTCGATACCCCGTGTCCAACTAGGCACATCCGTCCACTATCGCAGCCAGAAACAGAATTCCCAAGAGACGCGATTGACGTTTTTGTCATTTCTGTTTCCCGACCAAAATGAAACGTTACACTGACAGCTGACAGCGCGGCATCAACCTCACCCAAGTGTCAATGTCAACCACTTGACGTTTCCGATTATGCTTAAAAATAATAACTTCCGGCATTATAGGGGGCAGCACCGTGCTGATGCTGCGACATATATCTTATATATAAAAATAAATCGCTTTTTCCCTTGGTCATCGCATCACGCGTAAACGGATGGAACAATTTCGCTAATTTTTTTTTGTTGTATTAATTATTGTCACGAAAAGGTTCTTATGATAGAAAAAATCCTTTAAAAATAAACAAGAGACCACGCGAACGAAGTCGCGGGCAACAGCTAGTCTATGATATAAAAATGAATCTCTATTTCCCTTGGTCATCGCATCACATATATATATATATATAGCTGCATAAAGTGGGTAATTCGTAAGGGAAAATGTATTCGCTTTTTTAACAAATTACCACAGTCCATTGCTGAACTGCCTATGTATGAATTTAAATCGCATGTCAAGATGATTTTAATGAAGAAAGGTTATTACACTGTAAATGACTATTTAAATGATAAAAATGTATGGAATTAAATACTGCCGTGCTCGCACAGGTTCATTTTATCTTGTAATGTAAACACACTATTTAAAAAGAGGCTGACAATAGTGACCGAGTTTCTTGCGCTGCTTCTTCTCGGCACTAGCCCACAATATTGTCCCGAAGCAGTGGTAGGGTAAAAAAATACATTGGGACGTGTAAAAGAGCTTAATTTAGGCCTATTTACAGAAATAAATGGGTTTTATTGGTTTTACACGTGAACGGGTGGAGAATTTCACAAAAAATTTTTTGGTTGTGTTAGTTATTGTCAGGAGAAGGTTCTTATGAAAAAAAAAACAACAAGAAAGTCTTCTATGAATAAATTAAAAACCACGCGATCAAAGTGTAAATAAATATATTTTGGACAAACAACACATGCTTATATGGTAAAGCGATAAATGATTGAGTATTGAGTATATTAATAATGATAATTAGGTATGTAAAATACAGCCGTAGACGACCGTAAACAGTACTCAGTACAATACTCCAGGCAGCTAACAGGTGAGTAGTTAAAACAATTTCAATTAATCCCTAATCAGCTAGCTCGCGGGAACTCTCGCCGTAACATTCAGCGATGAGTAAGACACGACGCGTTGTGTGGGCTACTAAAATAGCGATGACACCCGCACCCGCAAATCGTTTGAATATGGCAGAGACATACAAACTAGGTGCAAGACAGCATGACCTTATTGGAAATTAAAAAACCCCCGACACAAAAAATAAACTCTAAAAACTAACAAATAAATTTTGAACCTATTTTATTATTGTCAATAAATTATGTATGTTCAAATATTTTTATTTTCCTTTCGTCTTCGGGTTGGTGGACGTTGGGGTTAATAGTAGTAATAACCATCTTCATGTTTGTGCCTACTGTTCTGCTGTTACAAATATATGAATATGAATTTTCAAAACAGTAAAAAAAAAGTATTTCTTGCTAACCTAATAGCCCAAGGTGAATCGAACATTAGGTTGAAAGTGGAGGTACGTGTTGAAACACTACTTGTGTAATTATATAGGGCCGGAGGTCACCAACTGGGCTGCGGTCAGAAGTGCCCGCAATAAAACGAGTTTTGATGAAACTTTTAAAAGGTCCGCTAAATTATTCTTACATAACAACGCGCAACCAGTTCCGTCTTTACCATAAGGGCACACGAGGCCTGTGCCCGGTCCCCGGTCTCACGGGGACCCCAAAGCACTAAAATATGTTTGTAAACTAAAAAAAAACTCTTAACTGTAAAAGAAAGAAAAAAAGGGTCAAAGCCTAGAAAAAAGAAGAAAAAATTTAAAACTGCTTCTAACGGAGATAGGTATGAAATTATTTTTTGGACGTCAGGGTGGGTACCAACAGTATTTCATTTTTACTTTGCAATAAGGCCCCAAAATTCTTGTCCCAGGGCCCCGGGATATGTTAAGACGGCCCTGCGCGCAATTGTACCTACCTAAACAAGGTGTAACACAATTTTTGAACAAAGATGTGGCCATTCATAAAACTCGTCATGAGGGGTATATGCACATACTTACCACCCTGGGCAAGCGGGTCAGTGAGCGCAGTGCCAAGTCTCGTCCGACAACGCTGCTGCCCGTTGTCGGTCAAGGATTTGACTCGGCATGAATAGTAGAGTTTTACCGCTATCGATCTGGTCGTCAGAGAGTCGTCCGTCTGTCAGCAGGGTGCACCACAGGCAGGTGAGGTAGACATTTGGGACAAAAGATCTTGGGGTCCCTATACATTCATGATGATAATGTACCCATAAAACTAGCTAAAGAAACCTGGCACGAAACATGAATAATATTTTTGGACGTTCCATACTAAATTGATCAATTGAGTGGTAAGGATTTTTTATTAGTATGAAAGAAGAAACACCGGCCGTTTCTTTGCGCGATCCAATCAGAAATGAGAAAATCCGTAAACGAGCAAAAGTCGCTAATATAGCCCAACGGATTGGCAAGCTAAAGTGGCAGTTGGCAGGGCACATAGTACGCATAACTGAAGGCAGATGGGGCAGAAAGGTTTTGGAATAGAGGCCACGTACCGGCAAGCGTAGCGTAGGACGTCCACCTAGAAGGTAGACAGATGACCTTGTAGAGGTTGTTAGAAACCGTTGGATACAGGTCGCTTCCATCAGGCCAATCTGGAAATCAATCGATTTGTACAGAATGTTATATGTCTAATACCTACCTATACCCTTTAACATGTTTGCATGCTATTGTCTACCTATAGCTGAATAAGGGAAACTAATTTAAAATAGTGATTTTCTTATGTATCGTACCTTGTTCAATGGCAAATAAATTATGTGTCCATGTGGTGCCCTTAGCTGTGGACGTCCTATGGCTGAAATGATAATGATAAATGATGAGAAGGCCAAAATTATTTCTCATCTCCCATGTTTCTTCGGTATAGTTGTTTAATTACATGGTCACAACTCCTTAAATTGGCTAAACCTTCGTTACGCCTTGTACGAGTATGGGTAAAATGATATTGCCAATTGGCCCACTCACTCATCATTAGCCTTTGGAAGTCCACTGTTGTACATAGGCCTCCCCTATAGAACGTCACAGCGAGCGGCTCCTATAACCTTGACTAGGTCCTCTGTCCACCGCGTGGAAAAGGCCTGCCCTGCCCACGCTGCGTCATCCAGTTTGTGGTGTGAAAGTATCCTTGTCGTCTAATAAGATGTCCAGTTTTAAGATTTTTCTATTGTTACAGTAAGTAATATGGTTTACTTTATTTTTCTCATTAAAAGTACAGAACTTACTTACTGAAAATGGTAATCAACACAAGGAGCGTACAGGCAACGCAACTTTTTAAAGTAATTTAAATCTCTATTTAATACCTATATGTCGGGCAGTCCGTGATCTCACTCAGCAGGGGCCCACAGAAAACCAGCGTCGTGGCCTATGTAGTGGGCAACGACTTATGCTGAGTGAGGTTCTTTTAGGACGGGCTCCGCGACGCACGTAACGGCACTGTTCGGTAATAAATGTTTTTTTTTCTAAGTTTCTTTTTTTAATATTTAAAAATATTTGTTTTTGTTTATAATTTCTGTTTCAATTTTATAATGTTAAAAGTATTATTTGTATGCTGTTCTGTTATGTGTCGTTTTGATGTCCATTAGTAATAAATATTCTATATTTTATCTAACTTCCATCTACATCTGGGTTAAATGAAAACAAACCACGTTTAAATTATTCGAGAAATTTCACACAAAACAGTGTGCACACATGAACCTCTGCAAAAAGTGTCAGTGCAAACACTTTATTCAATGTTAACGCGGAAATATTGGAAAACAATCACTGTATTTTAAAAGGTCACAGGTACTTTTCACAAATAAGTTTTAAAATATAAAGTAATGAAAGAAAAATGAAAGCCAGTAAAAGGGTACGCGCAATTTAGGGTTTCCCGTCAGAATATGCATTATTTGATATCTGTTTTCATAATTAACAACAACATTATGATGATGATAAAATTTACCAAGTACATTTTGCAAGTGAACTCGGTAACTTGTAATGCTCACCTAGCTGTGATAGTTTTATGTTACTGTCGTGAATTCTGTTTTCTAAAGCCGTCATTTCGCTGGCAAAGAGGACACTTGACTCTACCAAAAAAAATGCACTTATTATGGAAACTGATACCTAAATTGAAAAGTGATTGTTGCACATCCACAATATTTTTAAACGACCTCTCTAACGACGCACAACACATTGCGATGCGATAGACATAAATAAAAATCCCTAACTGTACCCAAAATAAAAAACATTTATGACCCCCTATGACGCTTTTTCCCTATCTCTTGAACACGCACTCTCACGTTTGCTGGCATGACCCTCCACCATGACTGTGACGTAATATTTGGACGACCCCTTTTCAGATTACGACTGAATGCATCTTTACTTTTCACTATTCATTCAATTCAATGCTGAGCTTTACGATAGAAATAAACATCTCAGAGCTAATACCACAACTGCTATATATTTTTACTACTGAATATACGGCAAAAACTATGAAACCACAGCTCCATACGATATCATGCCCCAGGGCCCAATGCTTTGTCCGAATCACAACCTTATCTTTGCCTTCAAGATTTTGTAAAATAGTATCTATGCTATTAAACATTAGAGTGCCAAAAGAGATTTTGGAGAGTAACATAACTTTGTTTTAGAAGTAATGGAGGTGCAACAGAAGCATCGTCGTATAACCCCGTAAAACCTTAAGAGTTATTGGTTAATAGGCATCTGGTAGTTAAAGGATCTATTGAGTCCTGATAAGGGTACCACCTGTGGGCCGGTACTATTAAGTATAGTTTTTATGTGCAGGATTCTAGATGGCATAGAAATTCAGCATAATAAAACGTGTTGTCTTCAATTTCCCATAAATTAGGATTTAAGTTAGACCGCCTCAAGGAACGACGTATTTTTTTATATTGACACTTTTTATATTTAATTTCATTAAACTATTTCTATGCATTTGTGCAAGATTTTTTACCGTTCAGATTGATTGACGACGCCGCAACGTGCATAAGTTTTAAGTCGTTTGTTGTATTGGCAGCAAAAATCATTGAAACTCAACTATTGCGCGACTGAAAGAAAATTTGATATCGACAAATACATTATTTTACATTAAGGCGTCTCGTTAGTAAAAGTTGTGGGAAAATCAAAAATAACACGTAGTTTAAATGAGTCTTCCTAAATTCTTTATCATTACCTTAGAGTTACATAGTTTTGTTATGTTACTTAACATTAAACATTGTTTTTAGGGACGATTTTTCAATCGCCAGATAACTTTATTCGACGAATAAAATTTACGTTTTGACACAATTTCTATACGAAAACTGTCAAATGTCAAATTTATTTTTTGAATATAAAAGTTATCTGACTATAGAAAAATCGGCCCTTAATTGACAAATTAAAAGACACATAAAGATTATTCGAACATATTAATAGAGTTGATGATATAAACAACAATATCTACTCATTGTTACATCTAAAACGAAAAAAAATGTTACCATGTGAATTTATCTGCGATATTGTAAAAGAGAGAAAGAGATTTTACAAATGTAAATCTCCTTAAGATTTACATTTGTAAAATAATGATCAAGAAATTATATTAAATGTTTAGGAGATTTGAACACACCTATATCAAATCTTATATATAATTATATCTTTTGATATGTAGTTCTGTAGTTGTCCTTGTATTTTTCGAAGATAAACTGATTTCTTGCGCATTCACTAACATAAAAATCGATAAAGATACTATAAATACAGGTTGTTCCAAATTATTGTGTACCTATGTTCCGCGATTTCTCGAGTATCGTTTTTTTTTAATTTCTGACCTGACCTGACTTAAAAAAATTAAAAAAAGGAGAATAACTTTTTTGAGGTATGTTTGTTGTAACTGAATCTTTATGAGTTGTTATTTTATGCTTGAAATAACCAGTTTGCAACTTTAATGAATATTGCGAATTTTGGTGTAAACTGTAAAATAAACAAATTACAATCGGTAAAGTATATCTTCTTCTTCATCTAAATTCAATCCCGGTTGCGTCCAAAGCTTTGGAGCCCAGGGTCCACTTTTCTTGATTTACTCCTCCACTTCGCACGGTCTTGAGCGTTTCTAGTTGTGAGATCATTGACACGCATGTCAGCCCTTACGACGTCAAGCCAGCGTCTCTTGGGTCTCTTGGTATCCCTTTTGCCAGGACCTGGCGGTGGTGGCATGTCCAGACATTTGTTTCCTACGTAGCTTGCCGGTTTCCGCAAAACATGGCCGTACCGGCGTAGGCGACTCTTCTGCAGTTTGTCTGCAATATCACGGACACGATGGCTACCGCGGATGCGGATGATGATGCGGTGAATGTACCTATATATAGTGAAAATTTCAACTTTAAATAAAAAATCTAAACGAAGGAATTCATGTTTCTTAAATAAGTTTCAAGAACTCTCTACTCTCAGTTTTCGTACTAATCGAAAAAGTAGTAGGTACTTACTTATTACGCTACTTTTGGCTAAAGTCGGCCTTCAAAGACAGCGACGTAGAAAATTCTTAAAATTACCAACAAACGATTTTTTGGCTATTTTATCATCATCATCATCATCATAATTTCAGCCAAAGCGTCAACTGCTGAACATAGGTCTCCCTCAGTGTTTTCTAGATTATCCGGTTGGAAGCGGCCTGCATCAACGATTTTATACAACCTTTAACAGGTGTCCACCTTTTTATCATAATATTTTTATTTTATCATTCCTAAGGTTAATTAGTGTGTTATGTAACTAAGAATGACTGCAGAAAAGCCAAGATTTAACATAGCAGGTATTTTTAAGTTGGATTCTAGTTTTGCACGATTCGTTCTCGCTGACCATGAGTTGGAAAAACGCCCACGTGTATTATAACTCTATTACCTGCAATTACAATAAGCTGAGAGGATAAGATACAGAATTATTGCTATCTCTCTCTCTGTTGTGGACGAGCGAATGGCGCGGCGCGAGCGTTTGACTTGGTCTATTGTGTTCTGCGACCAGTCGTTTGCCTGACCTTGCGCCTTACGATACGCTTCTCATTTGTGATTATTTGATGAACCTTGCTTTATATACGGACTTTAAGTGCGAATACGATTCGTTTTTGTTTAAATACGGACTTCAACTAATTTGGCTTTCTCAACGGACTTTTCAAACACATGAATTAGGTAAGCTAGGTCTTTTTCAACACGAGATTGTGCTCTTATACAATACTTTTATGTAATAGGAAACGCTTGTGAAGCCAAGTGACATACTGGAGGTGCACCTTAGTACGAAACTTGGACTGATCATAGTATGATTTTAACTCTTACATGGAAGAAGGCAAGTGCTCGAAGAAGTAGCAGAAAGTTTTTGGGACACCCAGTATAATAAAATTCTTGATCGAAAATACTATGATAGAGCAGTAAATGGACTGGCCCCCACTGCGAAAAAAAACCGCGTGATTTTTATCCACAGTTCGGTACGTAAAGTGATTTTATGAGCTTTTTTTTAATTCTGAAAGTATAACCTAATCGAAGAAACTAATTTGAACAATATTACAGTTTTTAAACAGTAAGTAGAGTTTTTTATTTTTTGAAAATTTGGCTTGATGACGCACTTTGTGAGGCTCAGCAAGCAAATGTACTTGCCACATACAGAAAAAAAATGCTAGACATTTCTGCACCAAAAAAGAACAATAACTTTTTCTATAATGATTCGGCAGAATCGGGTTCATTTGAGGCAGGTGGCAGATTAAAGGGAAAATATAACAGTAGCTATATACATTTTTGATTTATAGATTAATTTGGTATTGGTACATACCGTAATAAATGGGGATAATCAAATAGACACAAATTTAATTTGACAGCGACCTGTCCAGTTTATTACAAGTCAACGCACGGGCACACTAACACATGCGCAATGAATGTGGATGGATGTTACGTAAGCTTCTCTATGATTAGAGGTGGTATAAATAGCAAAAAATGTTTGTATAATATTATTAAACCTCATATTGTAATGCTAAGTGATGTAATACAGTTTAGATCTCCAAATGGGTTTGGAATAAGCATAGGTTATATTTTACTTTAAATACCAAATTTTGTAAAACATGGAATCATATGCATATGATTTAAGTATGAGCTTAATCGGTTTCACATTCACGGAAAAAAAAACTACTTACTGTTGTCAGACTGATTTGAAATTTGGTACCTTTAGTTCTGATGATAATACAATATTATCATTGTGAATCCAAGATGGCCGTTCCCAAGACAAAGGGTCTTGGCAGACAGACGGACAGACAGACAGACGGACAACAAAGTGATCCTATAAGGGTTCCGTTTTCACCCGGTGGCTTGACGACCAAATCAAGGTTGCGGGAAGTCGCTGATTACAAACGGTCCCGAATTGCTTCCTCTGGCTTACAAAGGCTGATGATGATGATATGAACTAAAAATAATGAGAAATATTACGTAACTAAACAAAAAACTTGAAAATTAAATGAGTAGAAATGTTTGTTTTATTGTTAAGAAACATATTAATTATGTAGGTAAAGTACTAAAAGCTAATGAATGTTGTTGTAAAGGTAAATCCATATTTATCATCGTGCGACATCACAGGACCATCATTATTTATATTTACTCAGGTTAAGTAAGGTTATTAGTAAATCAAGTTCGGTTCTGCTGTATACTTGTTAGTCAAGATCTGCAGAGACCTGATTAAAAATCCCGCATCTAATTCTTAGTGCGTGTATTCTTAGCAGTATAGCTAAAATTCTTTAGTATAAAAATCACGCGGTGACATTTCGCAGTGCGGGTACCTACCTACTTATATTACAACTTATTTTTTTATTTACGCAATAACCCTCAGGGACTGATTCATCATCAAAATCATCATTTCAGCCACTGTGATCCCACTGCACTGCCTCCTCCATAAAGCGCCACGTACTACCTCCTGTGCTAATCGTGTCTAGCCGATTCTCGTCGTTCTCGTGTTATCAGTTGCATAGCTAGCAAGAGGACATTCGCGGTACTATACAACTGATAACGATGCTCAAATATTACTTTTCCTAAATAATATAAAGCGAGGTAAATAAAACTAATGAATTGCCGTTTTTTAGCAGTATCTACGTTTAAGATAGAGTCCCTACTTCAACGAACGACGACACAATTGCAATTAATCCTTCTAAGCTTTGACATCCTGCATTGATTGTCAAATACTAAAATAGCGCTCGCTTATAAATTAAGTGAATTGTTCAAAAAATCATTGATAGATAAAGAATAATCTATAAATCCAAGATAAAATTACCTTATAAAAGCAACAATAAACACTATCAAAATTCTGTGTACTCTGTAACTTTGGATAAAATGGCATCGTTACAATTTGAAGGTGCGCTAGATGGCCTAAGCGAGAGACAGGTGCAATTTATTCGAGAAGTACTTGAAAAACAAGGATTTGAAGATAACAAGGTACTATTCGAACCGGCTGGTAAAGCAGGCGATAACTTCGTTGCCAACGTTTCAAGGATAACCGTCACTGTCGAAGGAGGTAATGACTTTAAGATGATCGCAAAAATCGCACCTCAACTCGAAGCTCTGCGTAATTTGATGAACACGTACACTTTGTTTAACAACGAAATAATAATGTACGAGCAAGTTCTACCAAAATTCAATAGTCTACAAATAGAGGCTGGTGTCCCAGAAAAGGAAAGACTGAACTATGCAAAATGTTATGGCTGCTTATTAGAAGAACCAAATGAAGTGATCTTGCTTGAAGACTTAAAACCATTAGATTATGTCATGCTTGATAGACTTGCTTTGTTACACGACGACGCAGTGTTATTGGTTCTTAAAAATTTTGCTATCTTGCATTCTATGTCTTTTGTCCTTAAACACTTGGAACCCGAAACGTATGAAAATTTTCGAAGCAGGTTGATTAAAGTATGGAGTGCTATGATTGATAAGGAGGAACATATAGCTTATATGGCTCAAATTGAAAAAAGTGCTCTCGAAGTATTAGATAATGAACACTACAAAAATTGCTTTCGTGGTGTAGTTTCACAAACGTACACATTTGCAAAAAAAGCTAAAAAAGACGAAAACCCTGTGACGAAGAACCCTTTCAGCTAGCTCAGCCTGAGTTCCTCGTCAGCATATGTACTGGCCCCAGCCCGCCGTGCGTGCGGTGAGGGGATGTGTACCTAATTTGGGGTAACCTACCAGGGATTGACCAGAGAAACCAACGTGACGTTTTCACACTATATATTGAACAGTTTCACAATATTCACTAAATGTTAATACACTCCTAACGCTTAACCTAAGCCTAGGCTATGACTGCTGTCTGACTGCCGTCACGGCTGGACGGCGAGATAGGGCGACGAGGATCTGCGCGGTTCCCTACGGGACGGATTCTGGAGCGGTAACGAGATCGCGTCCTACGCGGTATATCGACGCGGAGCGTGGCGGGTGTTTGGTTAGTTTATATCTACGTTCTCACTACGGGTAATGAAGGCTGGCATGCGGAGTCGTATGCGACACTAAGCCGCAGGAGCATCCGGGCCGGGGATGGGTTCACCGCAGGAGCGCGGTCAAGGGTAGGGAGTGAAGGTTTGCCGTCATACGGTAACCGCTAGCCTTGCTAAACCTTCGGATTGGGAGGTGGATCGGGTAACTTAACTAAGTTAGTAGGGAACACGGGTCAACGAATCGTCAGAGTTCCGACGTGCCAAGGCAATGAAAATGGGTGACGTGCGCGCGCGAAGACGTCTTGCCAGGGCCGCAGAACTCGGACGACTGTCCCGGAGCTGCCTCCCACCACGCCTTATATATTGGTGCGCGAGCGCTTGCGGGCGCGTAGGGTTGTCGAACATCGGTTCGCGTGTTAGGGATGTCTCGCCGCCGGATCCTCGTCACACTTCCTCCCCGCCTTTGGAGATTTTTACCTGTAAAAATCACAAGATCCGGTATACAATCTATACACAAAAATACCTAGCTGGATCCTATGTTCAATTTATTTTTCAATATTATAAGTTGATCTGGTTAACTGGTAATTCTAAATGATATAGATTTATTATATAGTGTTTGTATCTATGTCATTTTTTCGGACTGATAAGTTACTTATTTATGAATGTTTGAGAATTCACTTGTGTATTTGTTTTCTGGTTTAGTTAATTTATAATGACATAGACTTATTTTGTTTTGTTGTGTCTATGTATATTTTGACTATGATTTTATCATTCTTTCGATGTTATCTGATTTACTGTTTTGGAGCTTATTAATCGGTTATTTTTCTTTGTTTTATCCGATTTATCTCCTTATGAAATAGCGATTACTTTTTATCTAATACATTATTTATCAGTTCCTGAATGCTTTTTATTTACTTTATTTTCTAGTTGTTGTGCAAAACAGTGGATTGTTAATTGTTTCGTTGTGCATTTCCTTGCCAACGTTTTATAATTATGTTTTGCTATCTCTAATTTATCGGAATCGGTTCAGCATTTTATATTTGCTATCTAGTCGTAGCTTGCTGACTTCTAATTACTTCATCGTAAAATTACCTATCAAAGGTTTATAATTATGTATTGCTAAACTTTATTCATTGAAATCGGTTCAGCATTTTACATTTACTGTATAACATATAACGGATTATAATTATGTTTTGCTAAACCTCCTTTATCAAGATCGGTTAAGCATTTTAAATTTACGGTATAATATATAACGGATTATAATTATGTTTTGCTAAACCTCCTTTATCAAGATCGGTTAAGCATTTTAAATTTACGGTATAATATATAACGGATTATAATTATGTTTTGCTAAACCTCCTTTATCAAGATCGGTTAAGCATTTTAAATTTACGGTATAACATATAATGGATTACAATTATGTCTTGCTAACCCTCATTTATCAAGATCGGTTAAGCATTTTACATTTACGTTACTGTATAAGAGGATTATCTACTAACTGTTTCTCTGTGAATTTACTTAGTTATTACTTATGCAACTGGAATTTACGGTTTGTGTTACTGATTCTAAGTTAGTTTAATGTTAGGTAAAGAAAAAGAAAAAAACAAAAAAAAAATTTTTTACGACCTAGTCCTTCACGTTTTCCGGCCTGTCCCGTTTTCTTGGTTTCCCGGTGCGCCTCTTTCTTTTGCCTCTCTTGTGGACTTTCTTTCGTGGCCGTTCCAGCTCGTTCTCGGCATTGTCTAATAGGTCCAGCGCGTTTATTTGAGGATCCCTTTCTACGTCGCTCAAATAATGGACTCCTAATAACTCGGACCAACCCCCTGGCTCCAAATCCTCCTCGGTATACGCCACGCGTTGTCCTGATTCCGGGTTCTGCGGGTGCGAGTTTGTTGGCCGCGGTGGTCCTGGCGTTTCTGTGTTGGGGCCTGGCGTTGCTGGTCTGATCTTACCATTCCTGTCTATCTTGATCTGCCAGGCCTTCCCACGTAAAACTACACGTCCCGGTTGCCCTGTCGTCGGTAGTGGCCTAGGTTGTGTTCTCGTTCTCGCCCAAGGTTCTGCCATGACTGCTCGCTTGATAATGAGTCCTGTCTCTGTCTCCCAGTTATTTTATTTATGACGGTTTTCTCATTGATTTTGTAGGTAAGTTTTGTTAATCCTCCTTAGGGCCTTTTGTTCGCGGCCGGGCTCTTGTCTTGAGGTGCCGATAGATGGCGTTACTTGTCTATTTCGTAGCATGTTGCGGGTGAAAAAAAGATGATTTGTGTGTATTATTCTATCTTCGTGGTTTTCATGAGGTTTGATAACGATTGATTTTTCCTTTATTCTTATTCGTAGTATGGTTTTATGTCTTTTATGTGAGCTGTACTTTTCCTTTTTGTGGTCGGGTCTTGTAATTCGAAGATTACTGGAGACTTACTAGATATTATTTCGTATGGGCCGTTGTACTTAGGTGCCAATTTTGCGCAAAAATGTTTGTTTGCGTCTGATAATGTGAAGTTTCGTTTCATAATTTTTTCGCCGTGTTTCGGTTTCCATTCCTTCTTATTTTTGTCGTAGTGTCGTTTTTGTTGTATTGAGGCTGTTTGTTGGTTGTTTTTAACGATTTCGTGGACTTCTATTAGTGTTTCTTTTTGTTCTAGGTGTGGGATAGGGAGTTCGTTTCTGTCTCTTGGTGCTCTTAACTCTCTTCCGAATAAAAGGAATGCTGGTGTGTATTTTGTGGATTCATGGGTTGACGTGTTGATAGCGAAGTTAAGTTCCGGTAGGTATTCGTCCCACTTTTTGTGGTTGTTGCTTATGTAGGTTGCCATCATTGTTTCTAATGTTCTGTTTACCCGTTCGGTAGGGTTTGCTTGTGGTGAGTATGGTGCGGTCAGTCTGTGCTTGGTACCGTACTTTTTTAATTCTTCCTCGAATATTTTGCTCGTGAATTGTCTGCCATTGTCGCTTATTAATACCTCCGGGCATCCGTATCTCGTGACGATGCATTCTTTGAATGCTTTTGTCACCGTATTAGCGGTTGCCGTTCGTAGTGGTTTTACTTCTGTCCACTTCGTGAATTTGTCGTGAAAAACTATTATCCATGTGAATCCGTTTGACGATCTTGGTAAGGGGCCTATGAGGTCCGTTGACATGATGCTCCAGGGTGACTGTGCGTTGTATATATGCATTAATCCTGCTTGTTTTTGTTGTGGTTTTTTGTGTGCTTGGCAAGTTTTGCACGTTCTCACGTATCTTGCGACGTCCTTATACATTCCCGGCCAGTAATATCGCTGTGATATTCTATTTAGTGTTTTTGCCGTTCCGAGGTGGCCTGCTGTCGGTGTGTCGTGGTTTTCTTTTAGGACGTCGTGTTTTTCTGTTTCAGGTACGCATAGTCTCCATTCTGAGGTCGGGTTTAGTCTCGGGCCGTAGGCGTAGTTTATAATTTTTCGGTATAGCTTACCGTTTTCGGATTTATATTCGGTGTTTTCTGTCTGGTTAATTTCTTTCAGTTTTTTTTTTGTCCAGTCTATGTTATTTCTTCCGATTTCGTATATTGGGTTCCTGGATAGTCCGTCTGCTATTTTGTTTAGCGTTCCTGGCCTGTATTCTATATTGAAATCGTACTGTTGCAGTTCTAGTGCCCACCTGGCTAGTCGCCCTGATGGGTCTTTGATTGTGTTTAGCCATTTTAGTGCTTGATGGTCGGTCATGACTGTGAATTGATATCCTTCTAGGAATGGTCTCATTTTGCGTATTCCCCATACCACGGCTAGGCATTCTTTTTCGGATGTAGTATATTTCTTTTCGGCTGGCTTCAATGCTCTGCTTGCGTACATTATTGGGTAATCTGATCCGTCTTGGTTTTGTAGGAGTACGGCTCCGAGGCCTACGTCGCTTGCGTCTGTCTGCAGTGTGAACGGCTTTCTAAAGTCTGCTCTTTTTAGTAGTTGGTCTTGGGTGACGGTGTGTTTGATTTCTGTAAATGCTTTTTCTTGTTCTGTGCCCCATGTGAATTTTGTGTCTTTTTTCAAGAGTTTTAGCAGTGGGTTCATTTTTTCTGTGTAGTTGGGTATAAATTTCCTATACCACGATGTCATGCCTATTAGTCTTCTTACTTCTTTTACTGTTGAGGGTGGTTTCAGTTCCGTGATTGCTCGTATTTTCTCTTCGTTCATTTTTATTCCGTCTCTGTTCACTATGTGTCCCAGATACTCGACTTCGGTTTTGCAGTATTCGCTTTTCTTCTTGTTTATTTCAAGTTTTGCTTCTCTTATTCTTCTGAATATGTCTTTTAAGTGCTTTATATGCCGATCGTATGATGGGCTGCATACGATAATATCGTCCAAGTACACGTATGCGTGTGGTTCTAACTCCGGTCCTATCACCGTGTCGAGTAGCCTTTGGAATGTAGCTCCGCTTGAGTGTAGTCCAAACGGCATTACTCTGAACTGGAATAGTCCTCTGCCTGGTACGGTGAATGCAGTTATGGGTTTGCTGTCCTCTTTTAGTTTCACGTTCCAGTATCCATTTTTCAGGTCTATTTTCGAGAAGTATTTGGCGTTTCTCAACTTTTCTAATGTGTTATCTATCTGTGGTATCGGGTATGCATCTTTGTGTGATATCTGGTTTATCTTTCTGAAGTCTACGCAGAATCTGTATTCTCCGTTTGCCTTCTTTGCTAGTACTATTGGTGAGCTGTACGGGCTGTTTGATTTTTCGATGATGTTGTTTTTTAGCATTTCATCTACATGTTGATTGATAATTTCTTGGAGTTTCGGATTTCTCGGATAATATTTTTGTTTTATCGGTTGGTCATGTTTCAGTTTTATTTCATGCTCTGTCCATGTGTTCCCTTTTGGGCTTCTGTCGCATTTCTCGTATTCTTCGCTTATGGTCTTTTGTAATCGGATTTTTTGTTCCTTTGTGAGGGTTGGGTCCATATTTTCTGTTTCTATCTCGTTGTCGACGTTTGTGATAGTCTCTATTTGTTCTTCCTTGTTTTGTCTGGTATCTTCGTCTGTCCAACTTATTTTTGCCCCTATTCTGCTTAGTATGTCCATCCCGATTATTATTTTTGTAATCTGGGGGTGGTATAACATTTGGTGGTTTATTTGTTTCTCTCTTACTTTGATTTCTAGGGGTAGGGTTTGCGTGATTTCTAGTGTTGTTCCATTTGCTGTGCTTGCCGTTTCTGACACATTTTTAGGCTTGTGCTTTCTCTTTAGGTATTCCTCGTATATCTGTCGGTTTGCGTATGATCTTGTTGCTCCTGTGTCGATCAGCGCTTGGTATACTGTGTCTAACACGGTTATCTGTATGTATGGGCGGTTGTCTCCGTTTTTCGTTTCTGTGCCTATTATCATGGATTGTACTATGTTTTTATTTTCCCTGCAACACTTGATGCTTAGTACGCCAATCTTTCCGCACCCTCCACAAAATAACACTTTTCTTCCTCTACACTCTCTTGATGTATGTCCGGGTTTGCCGCAACTCCAGCAGCATGTATTTGGGTTGTAATTATAGATGTATTTCGCCGTGTCTCTGGCTTGTCTGTTTTCTGATAGTGCCTGTGCGGGTTGTGCTTCCCTGTATATTTTCGTGTTTGTTTGTGTGTTTGTACTGCTTCTGTTCTCGAACCTTCGGTTGAAGCTCATTTGGCGGTCCTCTGTGACACTTTCGTAGTCTTTTGCGAGTTGTGTTAATTGCTGTACCGTGGTAAATTCTGTTCTTTTTATGTAGTACTTGTATTTTGGGTTCATATTATCGTATATTCTGTTTAACTTTTCCTCTTTTGACATCTTTGTGTATCTTCTCATTAAAGTTTGTAGATCGATTAGGTAATCGGTGAACTTTTGTTTGTAGTTTTGTCTTGATGTTACTATCTTTCGGAGGAGTTCGTTTTCGTAATTTTTTGGCATAAATGTTATAGAGAAACACTCAATAAATTCTTCCCATGTTGTCCACGAGTCTCTGTTGTTACGGTACCACAACACAGCCTTACCTTTTAGTAGTCTTGGTATTACTTTTAGTAGGTTCGTTTTTTCTATTTCCCCTGTCTCTGACAGCTCTTCCAGTCTTTCAAGGAACTCCACGGGGTCGTCGTGTGTATCGAAGTGTATGTTCCACCTTGATACTATGCACTCACTTGCGTTAGTTGTTCGTGGGTTGCCACATTTCGTCTGTTCTGGGTTTTTTTCTTCGTGTGACATCTTTGTGTCCTCGAACTCTGTGTCCGAGTTGTCTGTGTCTTCTTCGGTGACGCTGGAGGGCTGGTCCGTATTATCTGGTCGGGTTTGTGACGTGGATGGGGTTTCTGCCCTTACCATTTGTGCGAGGTTTTGTCTCAGGTCACGCACTGTCGAGTTTTCGGTGTTTAGGTTTCTTCTTTTGCACTCTTCTTCCAATTCTTGCTTTTTCAGGTTGTATATCCAGGACGTGGGCATTAGATTCGGTTTCTGGTCAATATTTTAATTCTGGTTACTCCCGAGGTGTCGCTCTCTTTCGGTTTCTAGCCTGGGTGCGACGGCTCGGTAAGTACCCTATTCCCTGGGGTTTATATGGGTTTTTTCGTTGGGCGCCAATGTGACGAAGAACCCTTTCAGCTAGCTCAGCCTGAGTTCCTCGTCAGCATATGTACTGGCCCCAGCCCGCCGTGCGTGCGGTGAGGGGATGTGTACCTAATTTGGGGTAACCTACCAGGGATTGACCAGAGAAACCAACGTGACGTTTTCACACTATATATTGAACAGTTTCACAATATTCACTAAATGTTAATACACTCCTAACGCTTAACCTAAGCCTAGGCTATGACTGCTGTCTGACTGCCGTCACGGCTGGACGGCGAGATAGGGCGACGAGGATCTGCGCGGTTCCCTACGGGACGGATTCTGGAGCGGTAACGAGATCGCGTCCTACGCGGTATATCGACGCGGAGCGTGGCGGGTGTTTGGTTAGTTTATATCTACGTTCTCACTACGGGTAATGAAGGCTGGCATGCGGAGTCGTATGCGACACTAAGCCGCAGGAGCATCCGGGCCGGGGATGGGTTCACCGCAGGAGCGCGGTCAAGGGTAGGGAGTGAAGGTTTGCCGTCATACGGTAACCGCTAGCCTTGCTAAACCTTCGGATTGGGAGGTGGATCGGGTAACTTAACTAAGTTAGTAGGGAACACGGGTCAACGAATCGTCAGAGTTCCGACGTGCCAAGGCAATGAAAATGGGTGACGTGCGCGCGCGAAGACGTCTTGCCAGGGCCGCAGAACTCGGACGACTGTCCCGGAGCTGCCTCCCACCACGCCTTATATATTGGTGCGCGAGCGCTTGCGGGCGCGTAGGGTTGTCGAACATCGGTTCGCGTGTTAGGGATGTCTCGCCGCCGGATCCTCGTCACAACCCTAAATATTTGGCAATTCAACAAGGCGATGCTTGGATAAACAATATTATGTTCAAACTAAATGTGAGTAATCATTTGTTTGGCTTTTATTTTTGATAAAACTAAGTTCTTTTGATATCCAATCTAATCTAATCTAATTTGAATGGCAATGAAGCTGATGGGAACCCATCACTTTATCGCATTTAACTTCAACGATATTCATGTCCCACAAAACTATTTGCAGATCTTTTCATACAATATTTGACAACTCGCAAGAATCAGGTTACATAGCAATTTCATTTCCTCGAAATAGTTATTATCTACAAATTCACTCCATTGTTATTTCTTTTCATATTTTATGTATTTTTTAAAAATAATGTTAGATCAATGTTTTGTTTCTTATAATTTTGTTTCCACGTAAGTTTAGTTTGTAAAATATTTGAAACATAAATTTTTACTTTACTAAAGTCGGTGTATTTGTACATCGAGTATACGGGGTGCGTTTCATTTGTATAAAAAACAAATAAACTAAATTTAAAAGGTGTAAATTTAGTTGATATAATTTTCATTCATTATAACATTTACATTTTTTTTTTATTATAATTTATTACATTTTGTATAAAGGTCATAAAATAAACCAAACGTTTTATAAACTGTCAGTTTACTTTTAAGAGGCACAGATATCATTTCGTATAAAAATTAAGATAAAATCCGACTTGAGTCAAAACTTGTCAAAAATATCATCTGGGTTAGAAGAGTGAGTGAGAATGAGCGTGCCGCGGCAGCGGCCGGCGAGCGCTAAATTCTAATTCTTGTTCTGTTATAGAATTTTGTACTTGTAAACTGTATAAAAATTACTTACAGTGTAGTAAGTAACACGCACACTTGCCTGTACAATAGTGCATGCTTGTTTGCTTGCATGCTCCATGTTTGCTTACATGATGCATGCTTGCTTGCATGCTGCATGCTTGCTTACACGATGCATGCCGGCATGTTCAATAGATCGCATTTAGTGTTAGTGAATTATGTAAGTTGGACATATAAAAAAGATAAAAACAATGATTGAAGGTTGTTAAATCAAAAATTATAATGTTTACCGTTAAATATTGAACCACGTTCCTATAAATAGTTATAACGATAACTTCATCTATAAATATAAAAATGAATCTCCGCAATGACCGTATAAGAAAGGGTGGCGGTGGTGTTGCGGTTCATCTTCGCAGTATAATACACAATTTTAGATGCATCTCCGTCCCTTTACTCCCATTCCATGGAGTCTCTCTTTCTCTCCATCACGGTTAAAGGTGTCAGAGCTCTACTGAGTGTTTTCTTTTGCCCCCCCACGGTTGATTTCTTCTCTAACTTGGAATCCCTCTTTGAAAAACACACCTTTGAATATGAGCATATCATTTTCATGGGGGATTTCAACGTAAATCTTCTAAAAACACCACTCAGTCGTTCAAGCTGTACTCCATCATCGAATGAGCCAATCTCTCAATACTTCCTCTTAATGCCACTCACCAGAATCTTGACACCGATGATTCGTGGATTGATCTCCTTATCACCTCGTCTCCTAATCATGTTCTGAAACATCTTGCCCCAGGTTTCTCGCGCCACGACCTGATATTCATGTCTTATAAGATAAAGCTACCAAACCACATCCTTAGGTTGTCTGTCTTAGGATTTTTTCTAAAATGAACCTTGAATCCCCGAAGCACGACGCCTCGTCTATTAACTGGTCTGCGGTGCTTACTGCGTCTTCAATTGACGAGAAAGTATCTCTGTTTAACTCAGCTATTCTGAAACTATATGATGCGCATGCTCCGCTACGCTCGGTCAAACTACGACGCCCTCCAACTCCGTGGCTCACGGGGCCCATCAGGATTGCCATGACTAAACGCGATCGCGCTTTCAGACTTTTTAAACAAAGGCGAACTGATGAGAACTGGACTCTATTTTAAATGGCAAGGAATCGGTGTAACCAGATGGTGCGAGCTGCCAAGAGACGTAATTTTCATGAACATTTAGTCCACACTTTGCCTGCTGAAACTTGGAAGTATCTAAACTCAATTAGTGTCGGCAAGTCAGCCGCCCCTAATGCCAACATCACTCATTCCCTTGATGTTTAACATCCATTTTTGTAGTACGCCCGTACTAGATGATCAAGTAAAAATATCCACCATCTCTGATATCTCTTCTTTTCCATCTCCTGCCATTGATACATTTTATTTAGATTCTGTTACCGACGATGGCATTCGCAAGATCATTATCTCCATCAAATCTAAAGCAACTAGGTGTGATGACATTGGCCGAAATATGCTTACCCCTATTGTCGACCACTTGGTTCCTATTATTGCACACATCATAAACTTTTCTGTCGACTCAAAGGTGTTTCCATCTATAAGGCGTAAAGCCTTTGTCCGTCCACTGCCAAAAGTCTCTCACCCTAGTCTTCTCAGCGATTTTCGTCCTATCTCTATACTTCCTTTTTTTTCCAAAATTCTTGAAGTCGCAGTGCTTGTGCAAGTAATTATCTGATTTTGTCTTCTCATATAATTTAATCAATGGGTTTCAGTATGGTGTTCGGCCAGCGCATAGTACCACCACTGCTCTACTAAATGTTATCGAATATGTTAGTGCCGGTCTGGAAGATTCTAAAATTACTGTGCTTGTGTTTATCGATTTCTCGAATGCTTTTAATGTCGTTAATCACGACATACTCCTTGCGATGCTTTCTCACCTGCGCATCTCACCACCTGCACTCAAATGGTTTAGTTTGTATCTTCGTGATCGGAAACAGGCCGTTCGTGTTGAACAAGATCTTTCCAAATGGCGGGATCTTGTGGCTGGTGTCCCGCAAGGCGGTATTCTCTCCCCTCTTCTCTTTGCTATTTTTATTAACTTTATCTTACCATCTTTACGCGGATGATCTGCAACTTTATGCTCAGACAGATGTAAAACCTTTTGATGATACTATTAGCGCATTGAATGAAGATCTTGAGCGCATCTTTAAATGGTCGAGGTGCTATGGCATATCAGTAAATCTGTCTAAGAACCAGGCCCTTGTCATTGGTAGCTCGCGCCAGTTATTAAAGATTAATGAATCAAGTGTCTGTTAGAATCAAAACGGAATCGCCATCCCTTTCAGTCCCCATGTCAACATTTTCTTACGTACACCTAGTCAATCGCAACGTATTCGTGATACTCGAGCTCATAAGCTTTTTGCACCTAAGCAATGTCGAACTATAGCTGGTGCGCGTGCGCCTTTGCGTCGCATTATGCAATCGTATAATGTCAATTTTACCGTCATAGATTTGTTCAGGCTGTCTCAAGTAGTTTAGGGCTAAAGTAGTTGTGCATCTTACAGATTTACAAAACAGTTAGATCCAATACCATTAAGTGTTACACTTCACCTTATGGAATGTAAAAATATAAATATTTTATATAAGTAGTATAAATATTAATTTGTGAATAACGTAGTTGGTTACAAATTTAGTAATAGTATTGTTTATGTTTTAGTTTAAGCAATATTTTGTAATTATTTGTTGTTCCGAATAAAAAAATAAAAATAAAAAAAACCTTGGGTTAATAATGGACAACAAACTAACCTGGGACAAACATATATCTGAAACTAGTAGGAAGGTGTCGTATACTTTACGCACCTTGTACAGGTTCAAAAGTTTCCTTCCTCTAAGCACTAAGATCTTGTTGATACAGTCGTTGGTGTTGCCCGTAATCGATTACGCTGACGTTTGCTGCTCCAACTTATCCCAACTGCTTCTCGATAAACTCGATCGTCTCCTCAAAAGCTGCATACGATTCGTATTTGGCGTACGCAAGTACGACCATATTTCCCCTTTTCGCTCTCGTCTCAAATGGCTTAATATTCGTCAGCGTAGAAACCTCAGAATACTTTGTACCCTCTTCAGTATCCTTAGAGATCCTAATTCTCCTGATTATTCAAAAAGCAAATTTATGTTTTAAGGCCAAAATTTATGGCCAAGGCTAAGTTCCCGTAATCTCCGTTCAAAATGTATTTTAAAACTTTGTACACCCCTTCACAAAACCGCGTATGTTTCTAAATCTTTCACTCTTTCAGCTGTCAGACCCTGGAATTCGATTCCTGACACTGTGAAAATGTCCTCTTCCAAACTCGCCTTTAAAAGGTCTATCCGCGATTTGTATCTTTCTACTTCTAATAGTCAGCTCTGATGCGTATTTTGTTTTTTAACCCCTTTTTTCTTCTTTTCTGCTTCTTAAACAGGTAGGTATGTGATTACGTTTTAGTGCGTACTTATCTATATATTTATTTGTATGTATATTTATACAATCTTAGTAATATTAATAATTAATTATTTGTTAAAAAAATATATGTATATATATACTACTATAGAAACTGACTGACTGACATATCAACGCACAGCCCAAACCGCTGGTGCTAGAGTTTCCAAATTTGGCATGTAGGTTTCTTATAAGGTCTAGGGGTGCACTAAGAAAGGGTTTTTCAAAATTCACCCTCTAAAGGGGTGAAATGGGGGCCCAAAGTTTGTATGGGGGAAACAAGATTAGTTAGACAATTTTTTTCGAAACTTCACAGAAGTATTCCTAACAATAAATGATTAAACACGTGTTTTAGATTTTTTGCGAAATCCACCGCTAAAGGGGGTAAAAGGGGTGACAAAGTCTGAAAATCAACATGGGTATTGTTGCTATGGTTTATCGGGTCGCTGATTACGAAAACAACAACGATTTTAAAATTTAACGTTGCGGACGTGAAATTCCATCTCCCCTGTTGGGATGCGATAGGGTTGAAATGTCTATCAATATGGGTGTAGATTTTATGGTTTTTTGGGACGTTGATTTTAAAATTGAATATTGTGAACAAGAATTTTTTTTAAATTATTTGTGCCAAATTGCAATTCAATCGGTAATTTCGGAGCTAATCAGTTGTAACAGACGAACGGACAGGCAGCCACACGTGATCCTAACACAAAGGTTCTATTTTTGCATTTCATGTATAGAACGAGACCCGCGTTATCCTAAAATTGATAAATCGCTATATTATATCATATCATATCGTATTTTGATGGTCATGCTAGGGGGGCTGTATTAGGAAAAATATTGTCTTTAAAGAAGTTTTGTAGAGTTTTTTTTAAATTACTGAGTTTGACATTCATACATCACTCAAAATCAAATCTAACGCGAGCGAAGCCGCGGGAAAAAGTATAGTATATATATATAAATGTTCGTTATGCGCCTTTGTTTTTTTAATTTATTTTTAAAGTATCACACCGCCATACAATATTTCTGCCTCGCCTAATGGTTGACTGGTAGAGAATGCCTTTATGCATTAAGTCCGCCAATTGTACCTACATTTGTTTCGTGCAATAAGAATAAAATAATATGTAATAAAAAATCAAAAAGTCCTTTAAAAATAAGCTAAAGACCACGCGAACAAAATCGCGGGCAACAGCTAGCACCTAGTTTATAATTATCTTGTGAGGTGGCACCTGGTGTTCTCCGGATATTGTAAAAATGTTCTGCTCGTGGCACGAGCCTAAGTGGAGAGGTTGGAGGAGGTCTTTGCCCAGCTGTGGGACAGAAATGGCTATTAAAAAAAAATGTCAATAGAGAGATTACAAAAGCCACGCCTCGATGAATGACCCATCAAGGCGTAGTTACGGCAAGCCTACAAGGACCTTAGGCTGTGCACATACGGTGCATTTTTCTAATGAATGAGTTAAAATATCCATACATCCATAAAATCGTACATTTTAACAGCGGATAGGAACAATTAAATGTAAAAAAAATTGTTTTTGTTCTTTGTATAGTTTGGGTAAGTTACTGATTCTGAACCACTTTTAAGATTTGGCACTCCTTTGCAATGTAACCCTATATATACATTTGTACATAAAATTATTAAAACGAAGACGACACATAGACGAACATAGACGATATAAAATCACATTGTTTATGAACACACTTCATATTGTTATTTTTCCATTCCAGGGAGAGAAACCAGTGGATGCCATCATGATTGACTACCAAATGTCTAGCGAAACCAGTCCAGTCGCCGACATCTTTTATTTTATCTTTAACTGTACCAACCATGCCTCCAGAGCGAAACACTATCTTGAATGGATTAAATTCTATCACAAACAACTTGACAAATCATTGTCCAATTTCGGATTGAAAGCCAACTCAATTTATTCAAAAGATCAATTAGATGCCGATTTAAAGAGATACTCTAAATTCTTATTTGGTATCGTTGTAATGATGTATAGTTTTCTCTCTAGAAGTCCAGAGGAAGCTGCTGAAATGCACGACGCAATAAAAAATTACGATGAAACGAAATTGGAAGGCATGCAAGTAGAAATTCTTAGCAGCGATACTGTTACAAAGTACAAAAATAAACTTCAAGATTTAGTAGACAGTTGCCGCGAATTTGGATACATTAATTAGAATGAAAATTTATCACGCCAGCCAACTCTACAGGTTGTACAAGAGAATACGACACAAAAACTGCGTGATCAGCTGATCATATACAACCACTTTTACCATGGGAGCAACATCGAAAATAACCTTGAGCAATAGACATGCCCATAAGGTTCGATAAAGCAGGACCACGTATGTCAAACTCAGTAGGAGTGACAAAGAAGGTGCTGCTGGAATAAAAGAGCCTGTGTGCCAAACCACAAAATCCACGATTTTAATGAAAATAACCACTTTATGGAAAATCAAAAGTAGCCAATTGCTTTAGTAATATAAAAGCGATAATTATGCCTAAGATCATAAGTACGGGTGAGAAAAATTTGAATTTAGGTATTTTCAGAGGCAAATTCATTTATGATTTCCATTGAGTAAAGTTAGTGGAATCGTGTTTAGCAATTGAGCATTAGGTCAGAAATACGATCAATTATAACTGCCTTGTCTTTTTAAAATGATATGAACTATAGATTTTACACAAAACTTTTTTTTTTTAGGACAATTTGGATGCATTCAGCCTCTTAAGGAGTGTCCTATTCTCTTATACACCCTGTATACCGTCTGATGTTGAGAAGTCGAGTGCAATAAAGCCTTTGATTTGTGTTAATTGCATCCAATTGTATGTGCTAGATGTTTACAAATTCAAGGAAAGACGGCATTTACAAGTTTAATAAACTAAATATTACCATAGTAAGCAAATACATGCTGGGAAAAGGACTCCATCCTTTTCAGTGTTATTGTAACTGTTATTTAGAGTTTAAGTTATTATGTACGTGACATGACATCAGATAATATTATAGCACGAAGTCCACAGTTTGTGCATTTTTTAAATTTGTGAAATAAGGTTAAAATAAATAAAAACAATGAGTGTAACTTTTTATGGTAACGTTTAACGTTTCGATTACGTTTCCCACACAGGTTAGAAATGAATTTACATAAGGTACATTATTTAATTAAAACTTCAAATAGATTTTTGTTAGCAATACTCTAAAACTGTGTTTGTTGTTTCCCAAACTATTTTTATTCTAGCTCTTTTATTTTGATAAAACCTAACTTGATCAAATAAGAGACAATTCAATTAATAATGATTGAAAAAATATATTTAAACATTAAAAAACCATAAACCATAAACCACGGAGCTACATACATAATAAACTTACGTTTTTTATGTATGAAGCTCCATTATCTGTAACTGGCACACGTAAACCGATAAAAGCCTGTTAAAAAATCAGATAGTCATATACAGGGTGGCTGGAATTGATCCCGCCATAGAAAATTCGCATATACAACGTGTACTTCTAAATACGCAAAAACTCTTAAGGGCTGATTATAGTGCTCAAACACAACAACTTTTTGTATAGGACCTACACCGAAATTGCAAAAAAAACATTTGACACACATTGGACATTTTATATAATATTAAACATATGTATACGTGTGTGTGTGTGTGTGTGTGTGTGCGCGCGCGTGCGTGTGCGTGTGTGTGAGTGTGTGAGTGTGTGTGTGTGTGTGTGTGTGTGCGCGCGCGTGCGTGTGCGTGTGTGTGAGTGTGTGTGCGTGTGTGTGTGTGTGTGTGTGTGTGTGTGTGTATTGGTGCCATGACAGTCGTTGATCCAAGAGAGTATCTAGGTATTTAGTAAACACTACTTTTTGGATCTGAGGACAATTACAAGTCGCTTAAGAACCACAAGTGTGTATTCGAAGAATAAAGTCGTCATTTGGCTGTGTCTTAATATCTGTAGTCAAGCATATATAATTGGTTTTTGAAGCATTAATAGCCCGCCTCCGCAGAGTAAACAACCGCAGTATCATCGGCATAGCAATACACCCTACCACCGTTACTCTGTAGTTTACATAAATTGTTTATGTAAATTAAGAAGAGAGTGGGGCCAAGAACACTGTCCTGAGGGACGCCATAGGTAACACTCTCTTCATTACTCACAAACCGATCTATCTTCACTGCTTGCATTCTTTCCAGTAAATAACTTTTAAAAAGAGCCTCTGACACCGATTTCATCAAGTCGCTGTCCTAATATTTGTATTGAAACGGTGTCAAAGGCCTTTTTGAGGTCCAAAAACACTGCGAGACATTTACTCCTTCTATCAACCTAATAGACATTTAGTATGAAATGACGTTTTTTTTAAAGATTTCACTGTTGGTCCCATACAAAAAGTTGTTATATTTGATCACCAGAATCAGATTTATAGGTTTAGCGTATTTAGAGTTACATGGTGTATAGAGAAGGACATTTGCTTATTATTAAACTTTATTTCAAGTCAAGTAAAGCCAACTTCGTCTTGTTCCTGGTAGGGCTACGCTTGACCATAACCTAGGTCCGGCAAGTCTAGTTTGGAGTGATTGCCATCAGAGCTCCGTAATCCATAAGAAAGACTATATGGGTAGCCCGCCCAAAACAACAAGAGGCAAATTTATTTATGATAATATAAAACTGGAAAAAAATCGACTGCCTAAGGTGGGACTTGAACCCACGTCTCATCGCATGCCGGGCGAGTTCTTTTCCAATTATCATAGATATAACAAGCATGTAATTACTAAAAGCAAAATTTAAATATATTTATTTTTCTATCGAGGGAAGTTTGTGGAATCGTGTTTTGGAAATGAGCATTGGGTCAGAAATACGATTACTTATAGTTATAATTGATCGCAAAATGACAACAACAACAACAACAACGACGACAAGGCAACTGCCTTGTCTTTTAAAATGATATTATGACCTATAGATGTAACACAAAACCTTCTTTTGTTAGTACATTTTGCCACAGAATATATCGTCTCCCGCATGACTAAGTGTCGTAACTAGCAACAATCAAATTTAACTGTTCTGTTTAGAACTTGATATCTGGAGCTATAGAAAATGCTAGGCGCTTCTTATACGTAGGTCACACTATAAGTTTTGCATAACTTAAAAAAACAACATGTTATAACCAAAATATTATGTTTATTGCTTTTCAAAATACTCTCCTTTACATTTTAAACATTTTTTCATGCGATCGAACTATTTTTTAAAAGAGGAGGACCACAGATCTGAAGGCATGTTTTCTACGTGCGGATTGAACGCTATCACTGCCTCTTCGGAGTTGGTTAAAGTAAAACCTCTCATCAAATCTTTGATTTTGGGGAAAATACAGAAATCACAGGGTAGGCTAGGTCGCGGCTGAGCGCAGGATGTGTGACAAGCTGTACTTTTTCGGAAGCTAAAAATGACTTTGTTTTGTTGGCCGTGTGTGAAGAAGCGTTGTCATGATGTAGGAGAACGCGGCTTTTGGGTCGTCTTTCGCGAACTTTTTCTAACATCCTGGGTAAACAAATGGTAGAATACCATTATGGCATTAACACTCTTTTGATCTTCAAGTGGAATTGTACAGATTTTGTACAGCTAAGAAAAAAAACGCGATCATTTTTTTACCGTTTCTCGCCTGCCTCACTTTTGTTGGCCTATTCTCATTTTCAAACATCCATTCACAAGATTGCTGTTTTTTTTCGGGTTTAAAACAATAAATACACGTTTCGTCTCCTGTGACAATGTCATAAACAGCATTAGAATGTCCGTGGTCGTACTTCAGTAGCATCTGTAAGCACCATTTCACGCGAGCCCGCTTCTGCTCCGCTGTCAGTTCATGAGGGATCCAACGACAGCAAAGTTTCCGATCTTTCAATTCTTCGTGTAAAATTTTCTGAATTTGGCTCATACGAATCCCCAAAAGTCCTCGAAATGTCCATAGGTAATCCGCGGGTTTTCTTCAATTAGCCGCTTAACAGTAGCCACATTATTTTTGTTGACGGCAGTTTAAGGCCGCCCTTCACGAAATTCGTCATGTAAAGAAACTCGACCTCTCTCAAATTCAGCAAACCATTTCGACTTAATTCCATTTTCGTTGCGTACGTAGAACTTTCATGTGTGATAAAAAACAATTGACAAATCATTTCCCGCCAATTGTTTTTTTTTATTACAAAGAAGGTTGCAACGTTTAAAAAAATACATTCGAAATTCAAATATTTCTGATTAGCTATTAGTGCAAAACTTTTAGTGTGCCCCATGTATACAAGTTTATTGTATACATACAGAGAAAAGAGCATTAGTGTACATGAAGTATTTGGTTCATTTACTTTATTTATTTATTATTATTATATATTATATGTATTTATTATTTTATTTACTTACAAAACAATTACGTCACTCTTTGATAACTTAGTTTTTTATTCAGTTACGACAGTTAGTCATGCGAGGGACGATATAATAGGATGAATCCTTTCGCATTAGTTTGAAAGTATGCTTTAACTTGTTCAACTGTGTTGTTCATCACTCGCGCTCTCCCACATTTAAATTAATGCAAAGGGCATGAAATTTAAACATTTAAAACGCTTACCCGTCTCGCTCACTCCATCTTTGGATTACGGGTACACACTCCTGTTATCTCAAAGATATGAGTGAACAATGATAGATGGATTATTTATTAGTAATTGATAAGCATACGTCATTAATACCATTATAAAAACGAATGACTTGTCGATTTTATTTTAGGGGGTGACCTAAGAAACGTTTTACATATTTGTTTTCAATTAAACTAAAGGTTTTAAAAGTGTTAAGATCGATTATTATTGTGTTTATCTGCCTTTGAAACCAGACGTAGGAAGACTGTTCGACGGTAGTAGGAATAAATAAAGCATCCATGCAGGCAGGTTTGTGTAAAGGCAGGGTTACTTTGCAAAGGGGTGCCAAATTAAAGAAAAAAGATCTCGGAAACAATGTAAAGAAGCGTCTTAATCATTATTATGTTTCGTAATCGTATGTTACGAAAAAAAAAAACTTTAAAATATCCGAAAATAAAGTCAATAGAGAGATCGCGTCGCGAAAGCCAAAGCGGTCATTTATCAGAGGCTAGGTACGGCAAGCCTACAAGGACCTTACGCAGTGCACATACGGTGCATTTATTTCATGAATGAGTTAAATCATCCACGCGTACAATTTTATTTTAGACAGCGGATAGGAATAATAAAATGTAAAAAAAAATGTTTTGTTCTTTGCATAGTTCGATTAAGTTCTGAGCCACTCCTAAAGATTTGGCACCAATTTGTAATGTAACCTTGTATAATACTAAATATTGCCCACGACTTCGATATTGTACGTTCGACACTTTTTTGCAACATTAAGATTGTTTCAATGTCAGCAGCTGAAAAGAAATGCATCAGAGCCATGTGCTCTACAGGCGTGTGACGTTCTACAGGACTCGCCCGATGGGATCCCCCATCGGGCGAGTCCTGTAGAACGTCCTTTTGGAGTCTGGGCTTGCTTCCGTTGCCAGCGCTGTACATTTTTGAGATGAGTTGCTTTGTAAAACGTCATACCGACCTCTTCCAGAAAGCTAGAGATGTAAACTCTAGACTGAAAAGAAATCCAGATAGACTAGTATTAAGTGTCATACCCAGATCTGCTAAATTCAGCAACAGTTGCGTAGCAATGTGTGTTAAAATATATAATAAGATTCCCAATGACATTAAAAACCTCAAAATGAATTTATTTAAGTCAAGACTTTATAAATGGCTCATTGAACTAAAAGTGTATGACATTAAGGAATTTATTGACTTTAAACTTTAATAATTAATTGAATCTTACTATATGGCGTGACATATTAATCTGATATTTATTGTCATTTTTTTTTTTTTTTATCTGACAACTTTTTGTATATAATTGATAATTAGTAATTTCTGATGTAACTTTAAATTTGCGTGCTAACTTTAAGCGAAACGTGAACTTATTTTATTATTTCATCCACAAATACCATGTTTTAATGCAAATAAAGAATTTATTATTTATTTATTTAATGATGACAATAAGCATGGTAAAATGATTTTAGTTTTTTATCTTTATGTTTTAATACACCCTATTATAATACGGTAAGTACCTACGATCAATTAATGGATCAATGTATATATTGATAAATTTAAAATATCATGAGCAAGATAAACCTTGTATAAAAAGAAACGCGTATAGAATGACATGTTTGTTGTAATCGATTTTTGGTCAAAATGGCTTCTTTGCAATTTGAAGGTGATGTTAGTGGACTTAGTGAGAGACATGAGCAATTTATTCGTGATGTGATAGAAAAACAAGGATTTATCGATAACAAGGTTTTATTCGAACCAGTTGGAAAAACAGGAGACAACTATGCTTCCAATGTTAAGAGAATGACTATTGAAAATAACGGAAATAACGATATAAAGATGATAGTAAAAATAGCTCCTGAAAACGAAATGCTACGAAGTATGATGAATGCTGCGTTCATGTTTAATAATGAAATAACAATGTATGAAAAGGTTTTACCAAAGTTCACTAGTTTGCAAGCATCAGTCAATGTACCAGAAACCGAAAGAATCCAGTATGCAAAGTGCTACGGCTGTTTGTCAGAAGCGCCTTATGAGCTGATCTTGCTTGAAGACTTGACACAGTCAGATTACGTCATGTTAGATAGATTTGTTTCATTAGATGACGACGCCGTAAAGTCAACTCTTAAAAACTTTGCTCTCTTGCACTCTTTATCATTTGCCTTAAAACAATTCGAACCTGAAACCTTTGAGCATTACAAAAACAACTTAGCTGATGTTATGGGTCTTGTTTATGAAAATGAGTCCTTCCAAAATATGTTTTTACAAATTGAGTCAAGCGCTGTTGCAGTGTTAGAGGATGAAAGCCATAAAAAAACTATTCGAGAAGTACTTTCCCAGTGGGTTAATTTTTATAAAAAAATCAAAAAATATGAAAACCCCAACCATTTCGTATTCCAACAAGGAGACGCTTGGACAAACAATATTATGTTTAAACTGAAAGTAAGTTTTTTTTGTAAATCTATTCTGTAATAAAAATGAAAAAGTCAACTTGCGTTAAGACATATTATATAATTCGCGTTTAATTATAGTTTCATCATCATTCATCATCATCATCATCATTTCAGCCATAGAAAGTGCACTGCTAAACACAGGCTTCCCCCAATGACCCAACATTGGGGGGGATTGCCAATACTCGTCACGCTTCACAGGCGGGTTGGCGAGCGATAGAGAGAGAGAGCGAGAGAGATGGTTTCATAGAAAAATGAAATTATGTTTTTTTGATATAAGTAGATTCTATCGATTGATAGACATTAGTCATACAACCAATTCATTGCAAACTTCCCACATAAATCTACTTTCATATACACAAGTATCACATCATTAGCTCTTTGAAAACAATAACTCTGAGCTTCGTAAAAATAATGTTTAGCAGACCCGATAGCAACGTATTATTAGCAAAATTCACTTTGTTTTTCCTGATTTTTTCCCGAAATAAAAATTTCAGAATTCAAAATTATTTACAATTTAAATCAACACAATGTCAAATCAGGAGTGAATGTGCCCATAACACTTGCAGCATTGACCCGCTGTATGGCTACGGCAAGCTTCTGCACCAGAAATGACCTATAACGAGGATGACCAGTCCTCACCCTCAGTCGTCGACCTACCTGCTACAAAACTCTTTGCCTCAGACCCCCAAAAGCCTGTAGTCTCGACAGCAAATGAGATAAACTGATGTGGTCTCAAGGTCTCTGTATTTAGAATGTTTTTGCCGCGCCGCCGTCTCAGCCCTAGTTGTACGGCCTAAATGATTGGCTGCAAAGGTGATAACGCAAGTTGCATCCCACAAAAGACACCTACCTTTTCCCAAGGTACCAGTGTCAAGCCGTCAGGAGACGTATTTTTGAATCATGCGAATTCCAATCCTAATAAAATCACTATTTTTGAAAATTTATTACGCGAATTCTGCTACGAGTGGTCCTACCCACTCGTTTTTCGATTTCTACTACCTCTTCTTCTTTTTATAATTAATGGCAAAATCTTGGGTCATCGGTGATTTCTACTAGTAGAAAGTACGGAAGAATGACATTGACAAGTAAACATAAGTTTTACAGAGATTTGACATAATAAGTTTTTATTTACGTTCGTTAATGAGTTTTTGCTTTATGGTTTATAATAATTTTCTGCGTAAAACAAAAATAGTTACAAGATTTCAATTTAATAGCAACACTTATTTCGAGTGATTCAAAAATACGTAAAATCGGAAGCAATAGAAACCATTTTCATACACGAATTGTTTTCGTGTTCGAATTCAAGATTCATTTCTAATGCTTCAAAAATACGTCTCTTGGTCGCTTGTCATCCGTACGGCTAAGACCGGGTGGTTCGAGCACACAAGGGATGTTCGCAGACACTAGGGCTCTCCGTATGATGTAATTGTGAGCATGACGACGAGGGAATAATTCTTTTATTGTTAAATGATTTTTCTCTGTGATTTGTTTCTTTTGTATAATGTACAATAAAGATTTTGTAATAGATTGCACGTTTGTAATATCATGCAAACGTGTAAACAAAATAACAAAGGGTCCCGTCGTTTTTAAATTTTGCGCTCATCATCAAACATCAATTTATTTTTATTTATTTAGATGAGCTATAAGTATCACGATGATAAAATATTTAGAACCGTGTATAATGCTTAGTTGTGCGACTGATGTCAGGATTTTTAAATAATGCCTATACCATATTTTCTATTCTAGGATGAAAAAATAGTGGACTCCATTATGATTGACTACCAACTATCCAAAGCGACCAATCCAGTATGTGATCTGCACTATATGATCTTTAACTGTACAGACCACATCAGCAGGTCCTACCACTATCACGAATGGATCAACTACTATCACGAAGAACTTGACAGATCGCTTTCAAATTTCGGTTTGAAGGCAAGTCTCATTTACTCCAAAGACCAACTCGATGCTGACCTGAAAAGATACTCTAAGTTATTTTTTTGCACATCTGTTTTACTTTATGGAATGTTGTCGAGGAACGAAGAAGAAGCAGCCATAGCAAAAGATGCTATGGTATCCAATGATATGGAAGAAATGGGAGCTAATATGAGTGTAACCCATTTAAGTAAAAAAACGATTGACATATTTAAATCCAGAATCTCAGATTTGATTGATAGTCACCGAGAATTTGGGTATTTATAGTCTAAAATTATATTTATTGTATAAAATGAAATGATTAAGATTTGTTTTATGCTTTTTTAATAAAATAGGATTTTTGAATGGTGGTAATATAAAAAAAAACCTTGTCATTTTTTAAGCTGGGGATTTAGGATAGCAGGAAATAAACGTTAAATTAATTCTAGTATGTTTGTTACAACACCACCTTCAGTATATTTAAAGTTAAGATTATTAAACCTGTTTATAATAATCCCATGTTTTGTGTTTTGGTTTCCTTTCTCTTTCTCTTTATTTTATGGTTTCGTGCTATAAAAGATGATCAAGGATTCCTCAGGGCGCAGGGTAAGGAGAATACACGTAAAAGAGCTGTTTTGCACAAGTTTTCTAGCGAAAATACTGGATATCGAATGTGGAAATTAATATATCATGTAACTTATTGAAGTTTTTCCTGCTGTATCTAAATACTAGTTCTTATATCTTATAAACACTAAAAATATTTCAAAGTACCGCGAACACCGCGATCTTGTACACATTTACATTTTAAACGACGTTTTTATTTGTTTCAAACTTGGTTTAGTTATTAACAACATTCGTGCCTTTAGGTATTTTTTTTTTCAAATAGTCAACAAATTATGAATTACATATTATGTTTTTTAATAAATTTCACTCTTAGCGCTTACTTTCCCATGAGCGGATATTTTGCTCGCAATGATAATCTATTTGCACAGGAGCGCAACAATTGGATGTTTTGTTTAGTCTGCGAGACGCATTGTATTATCTTAGGCACGTAATAGGTGTCGCGCGAGTCGACGCTAAATGCTCAAGGTCACCTTACGCGTCGCCTTAAAGATGACTTTGTTATTTGTTTGTCTGTCTATTTCTATCTATACTAATATTATAACGCTGAAGAGTTTGTTTGTTTGGTTGAATGCGCTAATCTCAGGAACTGGTTCGAATAGTTTTTTTTTTGTGTTGGATAGTCCATTTATCAAGAAAGGTTTTAGGCTACATTATATCACGCTACAACCAAAAGGAGTGGAGTATCAATGAAAAAAGTTGCGAACACAGGAAAACACGTGCCACGGCAGCAGCCGGCGATTGCTAGATTTTAATTCTCTTTCTCAAACTTTGTAATTGTAAACTGTAAAGAAAATTCCTTACGGTTGTACACAATAATGCAAGAATGCGGTTTTTAGCAAACAGATAAATTAAACTAATGTTATATTTAATTAGCTTTATAACTTTTAGTTGTTATTACAAGTGAGTATTAGAGTAAATGATTGTTATCTTAAATGATATTATTGAATGTAATATTTTATTAAACGTTCATTATACAGGGTTACAATGCAAAAATCTTTAGGAGTGGCTCAGAATCAGTAACTTAATCGAACTATGCAAAAATTTTAATTAATCCTATCCGCTGTTAAAAATCATATGCGTTGATAATTTAACTCATTCATGAAAAAAATGCACCGTATGTGCACTGCGTAAGGTCCTTGTTGGCTCGCCGTACTCACGCGCTGATGAATGACTGCGTGGCTTTCGTAGTCTCTCTATTAATTTTATTTTTGGATATTTTAAAGTATTTTTTATGTAACATACTATTATTAAAAATAATAACCATTAGAACGCTTCTTTATATTGTTCCGTAAATCTTATTTTTTAAATTTGGCACCCCTTTTGCAATGTAACCCTGTAAGTGAGTTACTGTAAAAAAAAAGATTACATTGAGTGAAATTATATAATCGTTGTACTAATAATATTGATTTTAAACATTACACACCCGACAAAATCATGTATGACGGAATTGTTCCCCTTTAAAAGTTCCTAAAAAAATATTTTAAGGTTGACTCACTAAACCTTTATGAAGGTATTTAAATTTGTTTATTATTTGGTTTAGATTAGCAGACATTATTATCTACAATATATTTAATTCTCGATCTGTTTAAATAATGGCTCTCATTTGTCGTCTCCGTGACGTCCGTTACAGTTTACAGAAGCAGTTGAAGTTACAGTATCGACTACTAAGCACTTCCAGGCGTTTAGGCACATCTCAGACGACGGGGCGGGGCGGTCTTTTTGACCTTGAAGCAATAAAAACTGTGTCTGTCAGTCGATGCCCACGGCTGCCTGCGCCGCGAATTCTTGTGAAGTGTGAGTTGGCAGTAAACGACTCCCTTTGTTATATCGCTCGCGGCGAAAGTCCGGCCCGCCCTGCCCCGTCGTCTGCGCAGCGCCTTATTAGGTTACTGCCCTAATACTAAGCATACTAAACTTCAAATATTAATAAGGAATACAACACTACAATTTATATTTTTACCGTTACAGATTGTAATATTCTCTATTATTTTATTCTATTTTATTTAATTTGTAATATACTCGTATATTATTAAACAGAAAACTTGATTAATCACTCTTACATACCAAGATAAATCCAATTTATGCTGATAATTTATAATACTGACAAGATAACCTCCATATAAAAGGAAAAGTGTACACTAATCGCGATTTTATATTACAACAGCTTTTCAGACGAAATGGCGTCTTTGCAATTTGAAGGTGATCTAAGTGGCATAAATGAGAGACAAAATCAATTTATTCGTGAAGTGATTGAAAAACACGGATTTAAAGATAACAAGGTTTTATTCGAAGCAGTTGGCAAAACAGGTGACAACTATGTCGCTGTTATGAAGAGAATAACTGTTGTCAATGATGGAGAAGACGACTTGAAGATTATAGCAAAAATTGCTCCTGACGACGAAAATTCCCGTGCTATGATGCAAACATCGTTTGCGTTCAATAATGAAATACTAATGTATGAAGAAGTTCTGCCCAGATTCGCTAGTTTACAAGCATCTGTTGGGGTAGAAGAAAATGAAAGATTAAAGTATGCAAAATGTTACGGCAGTTTATTAGAATCGCCAAACGAGGTGCTCTTGCTCGAAGATTTGATACAGTCAGAATACGTCATGTTGGATAGATTCGTTTCATTAGATGACAGTGCAGTGAGATTGTTTCTCAAAAACTTAGCTATTTATCACTCTTTGTCATATGCCCTCAAACATTTGGAACCTGAAACCTACGAAAGTTATAGAAATAGGCTGATTAATATAATGGGTCTTATAGACCACAGCGATTATTTTACACAGATGATGGTACAATCTGAGATAAACGCACTCAAAGTTTTAGACGACGAAAACTACAAGAAGTATATTCGAGGAGTAGTTTCACAGAAAGCGACTTTTGTAACCAGAGTCAAGAAAAACGAAAACCCTAAACACTTAGTACTTCAACAAGGTGATGCTTGGACCAACAATATTATGTTTAAATTAAAAGTAAGTAAACATTATGTGCATTGTATTAAAGTAGAATGGTCTAGGTAGTTAGAATTAGTATTAATAAACCCTTTTATTCTATTTCAGGATGGTAAAACAGTAGATGCCATCATGATTGACTATCAACTACCCACTGAAGCCAATCCAGTTTGTGATGTTCTCTATATGATCTTTAACTGCACCAATTATATTGATAGATCAAAACTATATCACGAATGGATTAACTACTACCACGAAGAACTTGATAATGCACTTTCGAACTTTGGCTTAAAGGCAAGTTTCATTTACCCCAAAGACCAGCTTGATGCTGACTTGAAGAGATGCTCTAAGCCCGCGTTTTGTATGGCTGTGATGGTGTATGGTATGCTAGTGAGGAACACAGAAGAAGCAGCCATGGCCAAAGATGTTATGCACAACAAGGAAGGATCTGCAGCTAACTTGGCCGTAGATAATTTAAGTGGTGAAACTGTTAGTTCATTAAAATTTAAACTTATTGAGTTATTAGATAGTTTTCGGGATTTAGGGTATTTTGTTTAATAATTATTAAGAAATAAAAAGCAATACCTAATACAACTATTATTGTTTTTTTTTATTTCATTGTTATTGAACTTGACTTTATTTTTAATTTTCCAAACTTTTTATTTTATTTTGCGCTATCATATTTTACTAAAACATCATCTTCAGAATAACTTTTACACTAGTTTAGGCTGAGAGAGTGGTTTTATTTCCTCCGTACTAAGAACAAAATGTAAAAAGTACTCATTGAATTTTTAAGAAAAACACCATATTTTAAACCCAATCAAGTTTTTTTTTTCAGAATGCATCAACAATGTGATTACATTATAATTATGTTATATATTAGTGGGATAAAATTTGCTAACGCTTAGGCCGCAATAATCAGTGACGTACGTAGTATTGTACTGTTGGCTAAGAAAGTGGTCTAACAGTTTTGGAAATATTTAATCATCATCATCATCATCATTTCAGCCATAGGACGTCCACTGCTGAACATAGGCCTCCCCCAAAGACTTTAATTGGGGGGGATTGCCAATACTCGCCACGCTTGGCAGGCGGGTTGGCCAGCGCAGATTTTTATAAGATTTCGCACGCAGACGCTGCTGCCCGTCTCGTGCTGCAGGAATTAGTCGCCTCTTACGACACGCCTTCTGTTGGCTGTGGGGAAGGGTATTCTTTAAGGCCGTCCTCACATGGCACGGTAAATATTTAATGTGTAAGTAAAATAGCGATATGGTTAAACTCATGGACTTAACTTTTTAACAATGAAAGAGATGCACTATTTTGACGTATTATTTATTTGTTTTTGACGTTATAGAAAAAGAGCATTCAGAATAATTTTTCATGGGAAAATCTACCCTGTTGTTCTATGACGCGCAAATGATTTTCAAACTTAGGGTGATAGACCACTTTCTTGACCTACTGTACCTACGTGAAATATATTATTTATTTAAAGTATTTTATTCTTGTTATTGAGCAATGTTAGTTATAAGGTTACATCAAAAAAACACATGGCTTAAATTCATTAATATTTCTAGTGGTTTAAAATGAAACGATACTCAAAATAAATTAGTTTGCTTACAATTTAAAATAACTTATGAAGCGAAGTTTGGTACCTATCATTTGACGCCAAATTTTGAGGTAACAATTGATTCGAAATTTTAATGCATCGATGTAATAAAAATAAATGTGTGTCTGATTTTGTATTACCGTTTTCGAAAAATTGATATTCGAACAAACGGCGCAAGCGTTCGAATTCAAATAGGTTACTAGTTAACAGTACATAGTACGAGATTTAGTTTGTGTTGGTAAGGTATTTATTTTAAAAAATCATTCTGTGTTATAACTTTAAAATTGCTTTGGAAAAGATATAATTTAATCTAAATGGTTACGTGATGCCTATCAGTAATGATTAGTGAATTAGTAAACGGGAAATATTGTTTGATAAAATAAGATCACTATCACGAACCGGTATTTACCTATTGAAAATATAGCACAATATAACTTTTTTAAGGTCCTCCTTTTTTGAAGTCGTTTAAAAATAAAAAAAACAAAGAGACATAAACAATAAACATTAAAAAGTCAAGCAGCGCCAAGTACAGTGATGATGACACACGGACTCGATTTTTTAGGCTACTACTTTGTTTGAATTTAGTACTTGGCCCCGCCCATCGAGCACTTACCCTAATAGAGCAGCAATACGGACTACCTTACTACGAAAGACATTAGTGATTTTTCACATTCATTTAGTATGAATGAACTGACAAGTCCTGTCAACTCTCGCCCGTACTATAACAGGAGCCACAGATTAAATATTAGCGGAATTTATGTGGAACAATATAAATATATGACATATCTACTCTATATGTGCTCTATGGGCCCGCCTAACTTTAGAATTATTATTTTACCAACTTTTTTATTGATATATGTTTTATAGTATTTTTTTACGATTTTTTGTTTATTAATGATGTAAGTCACAAGTGAACTAAATCAGACACTCCAGTAGATTCTCGTGTAAATTCAGTAAAGCTTAAGACATAGCCCCAGTTATGTGGAAGTTTTAATAAAACAGTAGTCCTGGTTTTTTTTAAATACAAATTTCTAGATTCCAACACGGATTATTCTCAAAATACGTGTGTAAAAATAAAATAAAGACTAATATTCTACATGTTTTTATGTGGTGGCAGCTAAATCAAAATAATAACATACATAATGTGGTAATATAAAAAAGTATTAGGAATGATTGATCCCAGAAATAAAGTTTCGTTTGTAAAGCACAAATAGGTCAACTGATGATTTGCGCACCTACTATAGTAGAGGTATGGTCTTCAAATGACAAATCTATATTAATATTAACAAAAAAAGTGCCGCGTGGGGATGGCCGTAAAAACACACTTCCCCACCGCCAACAGGAGGTGTATCGTAAGAGGCGACAAATTCTTTCTAAATCTTATAAAAAACCGCGCTCGTCAACTGCCTACCAAGCGTGGCGAGTATTGGCGATGCCCCCTTAATAAAAGTCATTGGGGAAGGCCCGTGTTCAGCAGTGGACGTCTTATGGCTGAAATGATGATGATGATGAATAGTTTGTTTGGTTGAAAGCTTAAATCTCGGGAACTTCTGGTTTGAATTGTTTTATTATTTGTGTTAGATAGTCCATTTATCGAAGAAGGTTTTAGGCTAACTATATTACATCACGCTACGACCAATAGGAGCGGAGCACCAATGATAAACGCTTCAACAACGAGAAAAAAAAAACGTTTGAGAGCTTCCGTTGCATGCGTATAATTAGGTAACGCAAACATCAGTTGACAGAATTGTTCCGTTTAAAAAGTTCTACAAAAAAGTCCCTGACAGCATAAAATATGTCTAGCTTTTATGATAATTAATAACCTTTTTCATAGTAATCAAATTTGTTCTACTAGTATAATGCATTATTCGGTCAATGATAAAGACTTTAGGTAGACAGACCGGACTCTACGTGGGCAAAAATGCAGGCGGAAGCTATACTCCTTTCAAGATAAGAAGGGACTTATGACACATCACGTGACTTCACTCTTTTTGAAAATCGAGAAAGTTTATAAAGAAAGTTTAATCGATTTTTATGAAACCTTTTTTTAAATAAGAAGTATACTGCGATGTTTTAGCGCCAGAGTGCCGTATTCAATTTTTGACAAGCCTTTTTTGCTTTTTGGCATTTTACCAAATGATAACAAAAACTTCACGAAAAACTCAACAAAATCAGTAATTAAAGCCAAAACAGGAACTTCGCGAAGCATAACTAAAACACCGCACCGCATCCAAGGCAGACGCTTCCGTATTGACTTTAACACACAAGACGATTTATGACTATGTATTGTCAATCTCTATAAGTTAACGTTCCGTTTTACGCATCAAGTATTTAAAGGAAATCAGATTAATATATTTTTAAAATCAATTAGCTATTTATTTTATTTTATTTTTATTTATTAGGGATAACAACAGCTTACAGATTTCATTTTACTTAAAATATCTTAACTCTCTATAACTATTGGTTTGAAATTTTTGTTTAGATTTTTAGAGGTAAAGGTTACTTATTGTGTTTTTGCAATCATATAAATTTGAAATCTTAAGTAGTATGGATGGGTGAAACGGAAAATCCGATGTGTCATAATTCGCTCCTTATCTTCAAAGGACTATAGTTGTATTATAATTTTAAAAGTAATGCTGTCCTTATCTTTTTAAAACCGACTTTGATGCTTACATAGCACCTATTTTCATGATGAGTCATGTCTATACTTAGTGTATATTCTTATTATAGCTAGACTCGAATCCCTATAGAACTTAAGATATGATACAACAAATTTTCCGAATATACAGAAAAAGGCAACTCTCCCTTATAAATCAACGGTCTGTCCCTGGGGCATGCCGGGAGGAAATCGCAAAATCGTCTCAAATGAAATTTCTGAGTCTGAAGCATATAACACAGTCGAAAATTTGTGATGAGTTTAAAGAAAAATATATCTTAAAACATGAAATTAAGACACTATTTCGTATGGTCGACAGAGATTTCGCTAGAAACTTTACCCCGTGAAATGTATGCGAGAAAGCAAATTGTATAGTGAATATTGTGTAGGAACTAGTGAAGCTTCGCAACAGTCAGACAATAGGATTTACTAATGACCCAAATCCTGTGCCGATATTTCTGAACTTCAGCGTTTCCTTTTAGCTAAGATATAGTATTGACCTACGTAGATACTTTTAAAGTAATACACGATTTATTTTCACCTTACAGTTTCTACAATGTCATATTTAATAGTTAAGTTCAATTAAAGGGAAACTATACTGCAGAAGTTATTGCTGATGATAGCACGTAACGTAACTGACAGCCGACGGGGCAGAAAAGTTCTAGAAAGGAACCCATAAGGTGGATAGACGACCTGGTAAAGATTGCAGGTAGCCGCTGGATGCAGGTCTCTCCAACTGGCCAATCTGGAAGTGACTGGGGGAGGCCTATGTTCAGCTGAGATGATGATGATAATGACATTATAGGTTAATTCAACTATCCGATGACTTAGATAATGCATTACAATGGTTTTGCCTTATACGTCTACTCATGGAAAGGGAATAGTAATAGCCCAATCGATGCCTCCAAGATGTCCTGCAACATATACTAGAAAACTAATATTTCCAATGTTGGTTCTGAATGTGCTGGGCGATGACTATTAAAATTCATTGTCTGGTATCTCCTAACACAAGGAAGTTAATTATTCATTCTAAGACATTAATGAGTACTGTCTTGCGTATACTATACAGGATGACCGGTTAGACGAGAGAATCGCTTTTTAACCGACTTCAATCAAGGAGGAGGTTCTCAATAATTCGTCGGAATCTTTTTTTTTATGTATGTTCAGCGATTATTTATTACTAGGTTGACCGATTACGATAATTCTTTTTTTGTTCGAAAAGTTATACTTTCAGAATGGTCCCATAAACATTTGGTTAAATTCAGAAGATGGAATCTTTAAGAAAATCATCAAACATTGCATGAACTCCATACCACGCCAACTGAATTTTGTATATTTATGTTACCCACTATCTTCGACAAATGTGAACCGATTTTATTGTTGTTTTTTTTTGAATAGCTTATACTTCGAGATACTATAATACATGTTTATTTTATTACATTTAGTTCACTTTTAACTCAATAAAAGCTTGTCTTTAAAAAGTTTTTTTTAAACTTTTAATTTATTATTTTAACGAAAACTTTAGCACAATAGTAAAAACTCTCACTTTATACGAACTGTGATTACACGTCAATTGTAATGAATATCGAAAGATATCGATGAAACACAGGCAGGTGGAGGCGTAGGATTTCATACTACAACATCTGGATTCGTTAGACGCGTTGGGCTCGAATAAGTGTGCGTTCACCTTTAAATTGACCCGCAGACAGTCAGCCCATACGTATACACATTACTCTGAAAAAACACCCAGGTCGACCTTTCATCACGGAACTAAAATATAAACTGGTTTTGACACGTAAAAAACTATGACGAACACAACTCAAAACACAAGGTTTTACTTTAACTCTAATAACATCATAAGATACGTAATATTCACATCTACAAGTTCACTTATTTATTACCTATGCATGAAAAAATTTTGCACTATTAATTATAATTTATACTATTTAAGGTCCTATTCTTAAATCCAAATTAGGCTTTCTGTCTCTATCCACTTTAAACCAACTGACCGATGGGATACTGTGTAGGTACTAGAATTAATTAAAATATAGATTTAAGAAGTTGTTAATAATTTGTCACAAAATAAGTGGCACGTCTGTTCTCGCGAACGACCAAACCAAAAATGCCATGTCTAACCGTCGCAGGCGCAGGCGCACTTTCCCACGGACCCAGTTTTATTTCCCACGACGCGGTCTCACAGGGTACACAGGAATAGTGGGCTCCCGTGGGACGCGTTACGCATGGGAACGTCCTTGACATTTGTTAGTATTTTTGTAATGTTTGCTTGTTTACTTTTTTTTCTATTATTGTTAAAGAAAGATTCACAGCAGTTTCCAACAGTTAAATAGAAATTTTAAAATGTCACAGGCATAATATGTTCGATGATGAATGAAGTTTATTTATATTAAAAAATATAGATAGATAGATAGATACTCTTTATTGCACACCATACAAGTAAAATACACGTGATTTTTACAGAAAGATGTATAACTATATATAATATATAATATGTAAATGTATAATATAACTTTATATTTTTTGCCAAATTGGCTTGATAAGCTTGAATAGATTTGAAATTATTTATTGAGGACTCTAATGATGATAAGAATATTAATTAAGTAGGTGACAGACATCTATTTCTTATTTATAAGAAAACCATTGCACTCACGTAAAAATAAAACTTATTTTTGAAACTAATTAATTAAAACTAATAATCCAGGTATGTTGTACAGACAACGGCAGGTCAACCTACTCAAAAAGTTATAGGTCATAGAATTGATTTTCAACTTTAAGTCCGACTCATAGAGATCAATATCAATTGAGAAAATTAGACGTTTTGTGGTAGGTTGCTTGACGAGCTGTTGTCTGTACTCATTTATTAAATACTTTAATGGGGAGGCCTGTGTTCAGCAGTGGATGTCCTATGCCTAAAATGATGTTGATGATGATGATTTAATACGTTGCCAAATAATTATTGTGAAAAGAGCAGATATGCCTGTCTCATCAGTATATTCCAAATTGACCTTTGTTTACATATAAACATATAGTACTTTTATGTTATTTGACGACCTCCGTAGCCGAGAGGCGACCATACCGGACTTGGTGTCGCTATCTCTGAGGTTCCGGGTTCGATTCCCGGTCGGGTCAATGTAGAAAAATACCTTTTCTATATTGTCTCGAGTCTGGGTGTTGTGGTACCGTCGTTGTTTCTGATTTCTGTAACACAAGTGCTTTGGCTACTTACCACAGGATCAGAACAATGTATGTGATGTTGTCCAAAATTTATTATTTATTTACAGAAAAGTGAAGGAAAAAGGACAAAAATAAAATAATTTAATAATTATCCTATTTAATAATCCTCCACTGTTCTATAAATGAAAAAAGTTCAGTTTAAAAAAATATACTTAAATCAGTAGACTTTAATATAAAACTAGTCGATAAGTATAGTGTGTCAGATAAATTAACAATACATTTACAAATACAAAATGTTTATATAAAGTCAATCTTCGAAAACTCGTTATTTTTACAAAAACATCACGCATGGCTTATCATTGTATTCTCCCACGGTCTTTACTGAGTTTCCCAGGAACTCTCGGGTTCCCACAGGAACAAGGTACGGTGGGTGGGTGCATCCTTACCTCTTGTCCTTTTGACCTCTTGTTTCGTCATGGGAGTAAGGCCGGGACGAAAGGGCTAAAGTGATTTTGGTATTCCGATGGCGTAGTGGCCCTGTATTTAAATAACCAAGATATTAGTTAATTAATACATTTATTAGTGATTCCTTTAAGTTTTTCTATTAACATATCGAGGTAATATCGTATGTAATAGTTCTGTAATCTTCGGAGTCTGTGCAAGACCCAATATATTTTAATCTATGTCACTCATAATGATTGCGGGTTCGAATTCCGCAGACGACCGTCTGGTGTAGTGGTTCGCGCTCCGGGAAAATGTTTGTGTGATGAGCACGAGCATTTGTACCTAAGTCATGGATGTTTATAAAAGTATTTAAGTATGTTTATCCGTTATCTAGTCGCCATAGTACAAGCTTTGCTTAGTTTGGGGCTAGCTAATTGGTGGGATTGTGGAAACAATTTATTTATTATTTATTTCAATGATTGTTTGAGTATTGTATCTTGTACTTAGGACGCAGTGTTTATTATAAAGTGTAGGACACCATACCACATTTAAGGGCTGATTCTGTTTCTAAAATTCTGTTCCAACACCTGTTATACGAAACGACCACCGAAATCTCAAAAATAAAATTTTGCTTCCCCATACAAATAATAGCCTTTAGTTTTTTTTTGTCTGAGAAAGTTTTTTTTATTTTAGATTTTGATGTTCGTCCCATAGTAAACCTTTTTGTGTAAGAGCACAGCCTTTAAAAGGTTGCGTAAACAAAATATAACGTAACGTAAGTGACGTTAATCAGCGTTTTAAAAAAATCCTTTTAAATTGTTTTTAGCACGTTACCCGCCAGAATCCCAAACGATCCAACTCCTATTACTTGACCTATAATCACCGTACATTATTAACATAGGGTAAAAAGAGGGTTATTTTGCCGTTTCAATTTAAACGGTATTTAGCGGTTTTAAATGGTATTCACCACGGACCACATTGGGTATACGGCACGCGCCCGCGATCCCGGCTTCACATGCCCGTTCCCGTGCGAAGCGGTTCGATCCGGTGGGAATGGGTGTGGGAATTTAGGGAACTTTGGAGATTTTTGAAATACAAAGGATGTGGAAAATCAATGGGCCTAAGAACAAAAGTGACATAAAAAAGGCCAATAAAAAACCTTTCGTATTGACTTTTGGCCGTCAAATACAACCACTTTTTCTATAGGTATTTTTTTTACAGAAAAATTCAAACTTATTTTACTTGACCTCCAGAATCTGACTTTTAAAGTGAGTTACATTAATCCAAAAGAACGACTGTATACTCCCTTCTTTTCTTTGTCGTATCCTCATGACTTGGGGTCGTGGTCAGTTAAATTGGGACAGCAAGATTAACCAGCCCAGGGCTCCAAAGCAATGGCTTTGGACGCAACCGGGATTGACCGTATAGATGATGATGATGAGCAAGATTAACCAGCCCCTCCAGGATCAATGTTCTACTAGGCGTATGGATACTAGTAAAAAGGTTATTAATCTTACAAAAGGTGGACTTAACGTCATAAGACATAGCTATACGACAGTAACCATAAGGCTAAACAGTTAATATATGTTTAATGGGCAGTACAATAAAGAGGATACAAAAGATATAAAAAAAGTCTAAGTATGAACTTTAAAAAATGGCGTCTTACGTACCCATAACTACAATCCATTATCTATCGTGAACAAAAACATAAGCCAGGTGAAGTAATAACGGTTTCGCCATCTGATCTTTAAAATGCAACAAAAAATCAACAAAAACGAATAGAGGCCACTCTAAACTTTTTGCACAATTATCTCTTGCCAAACGCCTCTCATACCCAGTTCCCCACATTAACATTTCCCGTGTGAAGCGCGCCATTCCTGTGGGAACCCATAGCGGGTAAACGGTTGATAATTATTATGCAAACCATTGCCGATAAGAAGTTGCAAATATAGATTAGGTAGTGCTACTTTTAGTGTATCTGTATAACAGATTAAATAACGTATTTCAAAATTAAAATCTAATGAAGGTAACAAGAAAGGCATAATATTTTATTAGGTACTTTGCGTCACACGTTTTTTTTTTCAAATTATTTTCCATTGTTTTCCGGTCTACCGTGGGTAAGTGGCACGCAAAGGGTAGTTCCCAAACAAAATTTACGGAGAAATATTTTTCCCCGTAGTTTTTTGACAGTATGTTAATGATAAAACTAAATTTATGATGAATGTATGTAAATCAGTGGTATTATTAAATAAAATATTAAGGAATGTTTTTGGCTTAGGTTTTTTTGTAAGTCACTTTTGTTATAGTGCTTCATTAAAAGTACCGGAAATTGAGCTTCCAAGCTTCATCAAAGCCGGTTTCCGAACGTTCCCACGGCTCAGTGGAGTTTTCCCACGATATGATAGGAACTGTGAGAACGGCCTTGACATTCACGGCTTATTGAAATGTCAGTAACATTTCAGACATGTAGAGTATGTTACAATTTGTTTGTTAATTATATGAAAATAAAAATTACTTGTTTGATTAATTAAAACATAGTGAAAATGTAATTATTATACTTAATTGATGTTCTCATGTCTAACTCTCGTATTATTATCATGCAAATATTAATATCGTAGAAATAAAAATTGTAAACATAATATTAATTAAATTTAGAACTTTAGGATAACAAGGTAAAAATGTCACAATGTCATTAAGGCCAAATGTATGGACATTAATCATCATCATCATTTCAGCCATAGGACGTCCACTGCTGAACATAGGCCTCCCCCATTAACTTACACATTAGCCGGTTGGAAGCGGCCTGCATCCAGCGTCTTCCTGCAACCTTTACTAGGTCTTCTGTCCACCATGCGGGTAGTCGTCCTACGCTGCGCTTGCTGGCACGTTGCCTCCATTCTAGAACTAAAACTTTTAAGACTATAAAGTAAACTCAAATATTAAAGATAACTTTTTTACATCTTCATAGTCCGTTGGACATTCACACGGGACGAGATCCCTTGGCAGGTATCGTGAGAAAGAGGGGAAGGCGCGTGCCAAAGCGTAAACTGGGGTGGTATTATTTGAACTGCCACTTAACAAGTAGTGCATGATTAAGCCGCATCCTTTTTGACTGACCGACTGACTGAAAGGAGGTTATTAATTCGGCCGTATGCTTTTTTTTCGTGTTTATCGAAATTGTAATATAACAAATAACTGTGTTTGCCGATACTTGGCCTCCATTCTAGAAACTTTCTGCCCCATCGGCCGTCAGTTCTACGTGCTATGTGCGCCGCCGTTAGGCTGCGTCAGCGACTTTAGTTCATTTACGGCTCTCTCATTTCTGATTAAATCTTGCAAAAAAACACTGAGCATAGCCCTTTTCATAGCACGCAGTGCGACCTTGAGCTTTCTTATGAGGCCCATAGTGAGAGGCCACGTTTCAGTTCCATATATCATCACTAGTAACACACGTTAGTAGCTGAAATATCAAAAAATCTATTTTATTAATATTATACTCTTTTTTGAAATTGATTTTATTAGAGTTTTATTATTTTAATGCGATTACTATTCTTTTCTCATCAGAGCAATGCATAGAAGCAAAAACCGTAGAGCCTTTTGACTTTCTGGTATTTTTTAAACTCATTTCACCTTTACTATGTCACAACGGATGTTCACACGGGACAGCTAGCGGTCCCACGATATCAAGGGGCTGACCTTGGGATTTAATAATCTTGTTTACTCGCGATATTTACACCCAATGGCATTGAATGTGTTAAACGGTGACATTTTTTGCTATAATATACTTAGGACGTGTTTTATTTTGTTTATTTCCATGCTTACATCTATTTTTAAAGGAAGCCAAGTACAATAGTAAAGCAACAAAAAACATCATCATTGAGCGCCATCTTCAAACGAAGTTTGGTTGGAGAACAGTAGGTACGTAAAATCGTAGGCGGTCGCTGGCTAGGTCTTTGATTTCGCGGTAGCACAGGCCCGTCCAATCTTTGGTGTCGTCAATCCATTTGCGTCTATGATATCCTTGGGTTTTTTTCCTGGTATTTTTTTCTCCAGAATCAGTCTTGAGAATTCATACTGCGCACCTCTGCAAATGTTCGAAAAAGGCCACTTTCCTTTTCTTGATCGTGCACATGAGCTCCCTATTAGTTCCTGTCATCTGCAAGACCCTAGCGTTAGAAGTAAAACTTGTCCATGGAATCTCAAACATTTTCCTAAGAATATACATTTCAAATGCTTCTAACCGCTTACAGATTAAAAACATACACGTTACAATTAATATACTAATACACAATTTTATTTATAAAATATAGACACGTGCATTCGTTTTATCTATACTAAAAGTAAAATTCTCTAGTAAAAGTCGCGTCATTTTGGAGCTAGTTTCCTGAATTTGCGATTTTTGTTAAAGGTATTTAGTTCAGTTATCTACAGTGTCAGTGTGGCGTTCCAATTTTGGGAGGCCCTGTATAAAGCGGATCTCTAATCACTGACATTCATTGTCATGACGACCCTACATACGTAGTGGCGCAGTGATTTGTCTTAAATGCTCAACCTAGGCTAGATTTCCGGTTCAGTTCAGGTTTGAAAACGAACTTCTCTAAATTAGCTTGAATCTGGATATACTGGATACGTCGAAATAAAATAAAAACTCTTCTTCATCTATGTCAGCTGGTTAGGCGGCTTACTATAGGCACAGAACACAACAGTAACAGTTTGTTTAACAGGGAGGAAATTTGTTTTTTAAAATTCCATGTTGGTGCAATAGAATAAGTGGTTATATTCCAGCAGAAAGTGTGATATTTGCGGCTCTAAAAACAATAAAAATTAGGTTCAAAAATAGTCAACAATTTTTTATTTTCAAAGCCCCAGTTTTTTATAACAAGACTTGCCATAAATATAACACCAATAAGGCACAATTTACTCTTTTAAATACCTAGCACGAACCCAGGTTAGGAAAATAAAACAAGGTCCACACTATAGATAGTTTAAGGTTCTGTTTGACGTCTCATAGAATGAGTTCTTTAAAATTTTACACTCTTTAAAAATATGTTAAACTACTTCAAGGAACATGTTAATTTTTAGAAATTAACATTAATCTTGACGTCATGATAGGTAGCGACTTCTGAGTATTTTACCGACGTGACGATGTGCGTGAGATTGTATAATTATTATCGATTTGGTTTGTAAAGGGTTTTAAAAAATCTAAGCCAACCTCAACCTTGATAGGTTAATACCGGTGCATTTGGTGCATTCTACTCAACAACGAATGAAGATCTAAAGTACTGGTAGCTGATGATCTATACAGGTGTAGTTTTAAACACTCGCCAAATTTGAAAAGGCGAATGTATTTATAAAAACCAACAACTTCTTCTATGGTATACTTCTTCTTCAACAACGGAATCGCTATTTCATTATAATTTCTATACAAACTAATGCTCTATCTCGATGATGATGTATGATGCATCAAAAAATGTTTTTATGATTTCGAATTTATAGTGAAAATTGTTAGTATCCATGAATTCGATGGTCTAGTCCTTAAATTTGACGAGTGTTCAAAACAACACTCTGCAGACGGATACCTGCAGACATGGGGAAAATCAGCAACAAAGAACTGCCTTTAGAGAAAGAGTCTATTCTGGCACGTCGATTATAGCCGCCTACTGTTCCCACATCAGTCTGTCCTAAGTATTCTGGACAGCTGTTACTGAATGCTGCTGCTAACGACTAGCTGCTGCATCGGGGGAGGTGTTCATTCATTTTCCTGTCATAAAAAAGGAATTCACTTTGACAGACCAAAATAGGTTACGATGTAATATTCCTCCTACAAAATATTTGTAAATAAACTGTATTTATTTCACCACTGAACCTTAGGAGTATTGCATCCCGCCCTTGTTTGCACTGAACTCCAGGCCAGGCTGTCGCTATGATTGGTAGGAAAATATTGCATAGTAATATAACTGAGGCAACGAAACGAGTGTTTTTTAAACAAATTTGAGTGTATGCTAGGTACAGAAGCGGCGTAGAACAGAAAACATACATATTACCTACATAACCTAAAGAAGTGTAATACTTATTAAAAACCTGACAATAAGTCAATCGCTCCTACGTATTTATAGTGTAAATAGGTTTTTCTAAACGTAAATTATTGTATGTTTCAAACAACTCCGACGTACTTTATCGTAATGTCCGCCGCGACAGTAAACGCGGAGCGAGGCGGGGGCCAATTATATGTATATACTTAGTATATATATTTGGCGGGGCTCCCTCTGACTAGAGACGACTAGAAACGGAGCGACGATAACGTAAGGCAATTGCCGAGAATAGTGGCATGCATTGGGAGAGGCCTATAATATCTATGTCCAGCAGTGGACTGACGTGGGCTGATTATGATCATGTTTAAATAACAGTGCCTATGACCCTTTGTCATAAGCATTTTTAATTCATAATAAAAACATTGGACAGATTAAATTTAAAAAAAACAGAAATATAAAAAAGTTTAAAATAGTTTTCATGATTCTACAGACCATTACCTAGTAAAGTCAAACAATGTTTAAGTATCAATTTAAGTTTCAAACCAGACAGCTTTATTCTCGAAGGTATCAGATCTATAAAATAACACCCTGTCTGTTTAGGCTAATAGCCAGCAAAAATATTTGTTACAGAAAAAAAAAGATTTGGTTGATAATTTTTAATTTATTATTTTTGACCATCGTACAAAAGCTTCGCCACTTTTTACAAATTGTTATTTTAGGGAGGAAGTTAACTCGGCTATTATGATTATGCAATCGTTCTTGACTCAGAGAGGATTTTTAGGGATAATTGGGTTTCGTCTGTTTATTTTTATTGTACTGTTTCATTGTGCTCCCGAAATTGTACAGTTGAGTAGGTTCTTTTTCTGAAGCATCAACATTTATTTAGATCGTTAAGATTTGATTATCTAACAAAGGTTATTCTTGCTAAGGATTGAATAATTTTATCAACAACCAGCTGTTGGCGTTGGATTAGGATAAGATTATTCCTGGGATTAAAGCCAACGTCACCTAACCACGACATAAATTCAAGATATTTACTTGCTTTGAGCATTTAAGTAAAAAACTAAAAAATTATTCACACCTAATCAGTTATTTTTGTATTTGTTTTTGGGTTTGGCAAACGAACACATTAAAGCTCTCAACAGCCAGAACTTAACCAAATTTATATAAGACTATTTATGAAGTATTTCTTTTTAAACAAATACAAGAATCAAAAACTTCAAAATTATGTGATTTCCTCAGAATGAGACCGCGTGAGGAACTCGCGCATCCGCGGCAGCCTTCGTGTCCGTGATATTGCAGACAAACTGCAGGAGAGTCGCCTACGCTGGTACAGCCATGTTTTGTGGAAACCGGCAAGCTACGTAGGAATCAAATGTTTAGCCATGCTGGCCAGACATTTGTTTCCTGCTTTTGCCGCCGGGTCCTGGCAAAAGGGTTAGACCCAAGAAATGCTGGCTTGATGTCGTGAGGGCTGACATGCATGCCAATAATCTCACAACGAGAGACGCTCAAGACCGTGCGAAGTGGAGGAGAAAATCAAGGAAAGCGGAGCCTGGGCTCCAAAGCGATGGCTTTGGACGCAACCGAGATTGAACGTATGAAGATGAATAAGAAGAAGAAGATGAAGTAATTTTCCCAGAAAAAACTTCTCCGAGAAATACAGCAATTTTGTATCTCAGCTTAATTTTGTTAGTGTACGTTTTTCGTCCGCGCTCCAGTTAAGAAATAGTTTTTTGTTTGTTTAGCAAAGTTGTTTGTTATCATGAGTGTACAAACTGTTACGTATTTTACACTAATGAAAATTCACCATAAATAAGATTTAATGTCTAATTAAACCTACACTGTTTATTCTTAAAAACTATAAAAACCAAAGGTTTTAATTCTATTTCTTTATTATCTATTACTTACTACTACTCATATCTATTACTTTTTTAGAACAAAATTTCCCATGATGTATAAAATATGTTACAATGTTATTCTTGAGTTACGGAATTAAATAAATAATTTAAGTTAATAAATAAATTAATTTAATTTAAGTTATTTTTTTATTTATGTTGTTACTAATCATAACACGCTTAAATTCTAATGAATGAATGAAATGAATGAATTAACATTCACCCTTGTCAAAAAATATAAGTATGTCAGTTTCAATGTAAATCCTTAAAAATATAAAAGTTAATTCAAGTTTGATGAGAACATTTTTACATCCTAAAAGTCCGTTGGATATTCACACGGAACGAGATCCCTTGGCAGGTAGCGTGAGAAAGAGGGGAAGCCGCGTGCCAAAGCGTAAACTGGGGTGGTATTATTTGAACTGCCACTTCATAAGTAGTGCAATGATTAACCGCACCCTTTTTCAATTCGGTCGTACGTTTTTTATTGTGCTTATCGAAATTGTAATATAACAAAGAAACAATATCATATTTACTTTTACATAATTCAATGATAAAAAGCCGATCAAGAACGAGTCGGACTGACGCACTAAGGGTTCCGTACTGGGAGCCAGATTCACACAACAAAATCATCATTTCATTATCATCATCTTCATCATTTGAGCCACAGGACGTCTACTGCTGAACATAGGCCTCCCCCATTGACTTCTAAGTGGTCCAGCCTGCATCCAGCGTCTTCCTGCGACCTTTACCAGGTCGTCTGTCCACTTTATGGGTGGACGTCCTACGCTGCGCTTGCCGGCACGCAGCCTCCATTCTAGAACCTTTCTGCCCCATCAGCCGTCAGTTCTACATGCTCTGTGCCCCGTCCATTGCCTCTTCCTTGCTAATCCGGGTACCGTTTTCACGATAGATCAAAAACAAAAGTCGTTAATAAAAACGCGCTTGACCACGCTAGAACCTCAAACTATTTTTATAATTTTTTAGTAAATTAACCACTATAATAATAACACATATTTTGTAAAACGTTTAACCTTAGATTTATAGCATATTATAATACTATGCTTATCGGAGGGAAAGACAGGTAAACAGAAATACAGCGTCAACTTATAATAGGTTTTCATATATGACTCTAAAACTTAGAAATACCCACCTGTAATGATTCAGCATCTTTCTACATCTACAGTATGATTAAAACCCAATAAATGACTGACTCACGCACTGACTTATCACGTTACGAGTATCAGGAACTATTAAGCCTAAAATGCATCGTCACACAGATATTACAGGCCTTACCTGAACTACGAAATACTCTTATTACTTAGTATTCTGTCTTAGAATACGGCACTGGGTCTGCGTGTATGGCCACTGGGTAGTGCCGTTTGTTGGCGTTCCACCATTTCCATCACAATTGTAGCAAAAACCAGTATAGATGGAACCTCTAATGACTTTTTTTTTAAATAAATAAAACGAATTATTTATGAATGCCAGAGATACAAACTCTAGACCTAAAAAAAAACTCTCACTCACCTCGTCAAACAGGCATTGTTACTCCAAATTCGATAATGTCTCTAGCCACTCCGTATGCCATCGTTTGCGTTATATTTTGCATGGCGTAACAGTAAAAAAAAGCGGTTAAGTGCGAGTCGTACACCGAGGTTTCCGTAAAAACTTGTTCCATACAGAATAGTTAGTCCACTATTTTAATTTAATTATCTACGTTCAAAAATTTTTACCCCTTTTTCTGTTTGTGAAAAACATTTTTAGTGTGTAAATACTAACGGTTTTCGGTCTTTTTACTATACTATAAGGAATTGCTTGCTGCCTGATAACTCTGATAAGGCATTGCAGTAGACTTGAGTATTTGATATTAATTTCAACTAGATACCTCTATGCGTTTCTAGTAAACAGTGTCTTGACACTCGAACAGACAGACAGACGAACATCGAAGTGATCCTATAAGGGTTCCTTTGTACCTTATTATTGTATTGATATTTTGCTATTTTCCACAAAGTTGTTGGCTGGTGCCCAGCGCACCTCATAGTTCCGCCGCCATCTGAAGATTAGCGTCCGTCTGTGATATTTGCATGCTGAGGACTTTTTTGCTGCTGGAACACTACTTGCGTCCTGTTATCATTATTTTTGTACGATTACCCACCTAAATTGTGTCCTCGTGTTTAACAACGATGTAGTGTTTGCACCAAAATAAACGTTTACTCATTTGAGGTACGGAACCCTTAAAGAATGTGATCGTGAGAACGAGGGGTGGTGGCGCGTGTCATAGCGTTAAATGGGGTAATAATGTGTGTATTGAAGCATATAAGTGGTTAAGTGGTGTATCTTTGGGTTATTATAGTAACTTAAATGAGTTGGTTGAGTAATTGTAAAGGATGTACTTTTTTACGTTTTAAAAAAAAAAACATCATCTTTATTTCTCCTCGAAAATATGAACATTTACTAAAAGGCAAAATCTGATGTTTTGTTTGGTTGAAAAGGTATTGGATTTTAACAGTATTTCGGTATTTGATTGATCGAATAAGCCTTGATGTAGTAAGTACTTTATATTGGCATCATCCTGAGTAAAGATACAACTTATCACCAGAATCGACTCTTCCAAATTTCCAAAAAAGTGTAAATAAATAAAAAATAAATACATAATAAGTACTTTTTTAACTTTTGATAGGTAACAATTCTAATATATATGAATTAACCTAACAGGTAATCGAACCCAGTGTTTCGCTATGAGCTATAAGGCCACTGCCACTGCGCCAATGGGGTAGTCATCATTCATCACACGGTATTATTCCATGAGTAAGTAGGACTTACCCGGAATTTGAAAAAAAGGTCAGGGCCAGAGATGGCCCCATCTATTCACGCTACCTGTGAGCTTACTCGTGTGAAAATACCCCGATTCGTAAACGTTCCCATCAGAATTGTAGATTCCTACAGGACTCCAACTTCGCGTGGGAACTTGGTTAACGTGTGAACTACTTTCCTTTAGCGATCTGTTTCGTTAATATGGATGACGAGTGGGTAAAGAAATGAAATTCTTTTTCCGTCAGTTAGATTATCAAAAAATAATGGACCTTTTTTTTGTCAGTCAACAAAAATATTACAAGCTAAGCCGCGTCAAAGTTCGGGAGTGCAGGCTCGTGACGTCAGTTCTAATTAAAAAATGTACCAAGACGAGACGTCGAATCTAGCTCTGTAATATTTTGATAATGTGAAAAAAGGAAAAAAATACGCGTCCAATTCTTTTTGATAATATACCTGATAGACGAAGGAAAAAAGTAAGTCATCCATGACAGCATTAATAAGTCTATCTTTTAAGGTTGACTCACTGGAACCCAGGGGTTCTCAAAGTGTGCGCCGCGGAGCCCTGGTGGGCCGTAGAAAGTTAAAAGGGGCGCCGTGAGTCGATCCTCTATCACTATCCGAAACCATAAGTAAGTATTCGCGTGTACCTAAACCTAACAAGAAATGAGAGTAGCAGTTTCAAGTCTTATTCCCCGCTTAGAAAAACTGTGTGAAGATCACTTAGCTCACCCGTCACATTAATTTGAATAAGTATCTATTTCAAATAGCTAGCTAGGGTAGGGCGTCGTGACAAAATACTAAACTTGTAAGTGTGCAGCGAACTAAAAAAGATTGGGAACCCCTGCTATAACCTAAGTATTAACGACTGGTGGACACGGTGCGGTGATTTTCCTTGAAACAGACCCGGGTTCGATTCCCGGCTTAGTTTAATTTAGAAAACGATCTTTTCTGAATTGGCTCGAAGCTGGGTGCGCTGGGAGATGGCTCTTGTCTTATACTTTGTAAATATAGACGTTAATTCCTTACTTCGAAGTTATGACAATGTCTAATATGACTAGAGAATACAAAAATATACGCGTAAAAAACAAAAAATCGTAGAAATCGGAATTACAGTTGCTTCTCAGGTATGGAGGATATTCTTTCAACAATTTCAATGTAGCTGTCATATGAAACGTTGTTTAAAAACAGCTGTTCAAGTGGTTAAAATAATGAAAAAGGGCTAATTTTTCCAACGCCAGTTAATTTTTATCCAAAGAATAAAACTGACTATTACACATATTTTCCATAGGGAATCTGTCAACAATTCAAACTTATTCATCATATAAAAGTTATCTGGCTATTGAAAAACCACCACTTAATCTTTGTATACCTACACCATCATCATCATCATCATCATCATCAGCCCTTGGTCCACTGCTGGATATAGGCCTTCCTTATTGTAGCCACAGCTGGCGGCTCTGGGCCGTTTGCATCTAGCGGCTGCCCGCAACCTTGACTGGGTCGTCAGTAGACATGGTTCATTCACTGAGGTGAAAACAGTGATATAGTTCATTGCAAATTTAATATACGTATCATTCATCTAGTTCATTTAGTACAGTAGGTTTGATTTTTGATCTAACTACTTCATATTCAGTTCAACTGCATTTGGTATCGTTGACTCAATTGTGGACAGTTCTATACAAATTAAGCATTTAAATATTTTGTCGCCTTTTATAAACGGGTGAAATTTTAAGAGCAATTACAAAAACATAAATAAATCATTTTTGTTAAAAAAAAGAAAATTTTTATACGCTAGTTTTCGAGAAAAACGCCAAAACTATTTTGATTTCAACATAAAATAAAACACCTCGTGCCCTGTGCGTGCACCCCGAGGGAAGAGTGGGGCACCATTCAAATGAGAGAGACAGAGGCGATGACGTAGGGACGTTTCAGACTAGACAGGATGCTCTTAATTTTTTTTTTTGTGAGGAATAAGAACCGTTTTTAAGAACGAAAATAATAGGGCCCGGTTTCTCTAATATAATTAGAAGTTCTGTTAAAGTTTCACCCGTTTATAAAAGGCGACCTTGTATAGGCATTCGAGAATTACAAGTACACTTAAAATAATACATAAAAAACTGAACTGGATTAGGACTATCAACCTTCAAGTATTATGGATTCATATATTAAGGTGCAAAATTTGCCTGAACTGTGACCATGTCACACGAGTCGGGCCGTGCAACTGACTCGCTCTTGCAGTATGAATAAATATATTCATACGTTTTACTCTCATTCCAGTTAACTGAGTTACTGAACTAATTAACTAATCTGGGCTAGAGTGAGTGAAAGATACACATGGAGTAGTTAGGTGAAGTGGTTCAATTTTGTCATTCATTCTGAAACAACCCAAGTCTAGTCGTCAGTCCACCGGATAGGAAGCCTGCCCACACTGCGTCTTCCAGTTCGCGATCGCCACTCGAGAACATCTATTGTACACCTTGTATAAAAATATTTAGGCAATCAAACTTGATAGGTGGATAGACGACCTGGTAAAGGTTGCAGGAAGCCGATTGATGGAGGCTGCTTCCAACCGGCCAATCTGGAAGTCACGGATTCTATGTTCAGCAGTATTCACATGGCTTAGTAATGATGATGATGATGAAATTTTGTGTAAGTATGAATCAGGTGCATGATACAATCTTTTAAATATTATGTAGAATTTCCCACAATTTAATAATATCTAGTTTATTAGCGATAAGTAGAACGATAAGCTTGATTTCGTTGACAAGCAATGTACAATCATACCAATCATGGCGATATATATATTAATTTCTGCTGTGTTGTAATGCCATATCGCAATTACAAGAAAATGACAGGACTTTCAACGTGAGTGTCATTTAATATTATAATTATAATAAAGTGTTTAGGGCTCTCGTTTAAGCTACCTTGGTACGAGTACTGTAGTGCATCTGGAATGTTTGCAGATGCACATATAGACGATTTACACTCGATAATGCGCAAAACATCTGCGGCTGTAATTGCCAGATTAAGGGCGAGCAGAAATGAAGTCCCAAAGATGATAGCAGAGAGGCTTGACTCGGCCATTTACCGTCGTTTCATTGATTTACGTCAAAGGTGAATTAATGAAATGCCTTTAACCGTTTCCCACTGTGCACTGTTTGTTACTAACATAGTTTTGAGTGAATACTTACTAACTAACAGGAACAAAGTCTAATCTACTAACATAGTATATAAGGTCAAATTGTTGCTAACAAAATTTTATTTAAAAAAATAAAACCGACTTCAAAACACTAAAATGCTAAAAATAATCCTAACGCTTAAGTACCTAATCAGTTACTTTTGGAGTCGGTGCCAGCCGATGAGAGATTCAATGTTTTTGTTTGCACCGACTCCAAAAGTAACTGATTAGGTAATTAAGTGTTAGGATTATTTTTAGCATTTTAGTGTTTTGAAGTCGGTTTTATTTTTTTAAATAAAATTTACTTATTTCATCTATTTTTAGTGATAAATCCTAATCTAACTGCTGAACACCGATTTCGTCCCCTATTTTCCTACCCTTAGGGGTGATTTTTATTTTTCAAACTTTTATCATAGCATCTTTGAAGTATAAGCTATTCAATAAAACAAAAATCATCAAAATCGGCTCATATTTGTCGAAGATAGGTAACAAGAACCACAACCAAAATATTATCTGGGTATATATTTGATGATTTTCTCAAAAAGTTCTAAATTAATTTCGATAAAATTTATATGGGACCACCTCTGAAGTATGATCTACCAAACAAAAAAGAATCATTAAAATCGATTCATAATTGGCGGAGTAATCGCGTAACAAATATACAAAAAAAAAAAAAAAAAAAAACACAGTCGAATTGAGAACCTCCTCCTTTTTTGAAGTCGGTTGAAAATTATGAACTGTATAGTCTGAAAATCATCATCATCATGTCAGCCTATAACAGTCCACTGCTGGACGTAAGCCTCTAGCCTTTTTCATCCATCTACTGACAGCGATCTTCCTAAGGTCGTCGACTGAAAATAAATGATTTATATTTAATTATTCGGTGATAGTTAGTGATTCGTCTTCTTCATTAATGAAGGTCGCTTCCCTGAAAGGCCTTCGTCATCTGATAACAATTTCCCGACATCATTAACATCTTGTCCTGTTTGGAGCCTCCCTCTCCCTCCCACAATCACTAGTCTCATTTTTGAAATCGAATCTGGGCAAGTCGGCGTGATTGAGGCGTTACGCATATTGTGACGTAACAACAAGGATACAAATAAACACGTCACAATCCACCCCTACCACAGTAGAAATAGACGCAGTAGGGTAACTCATCACTGAGTTTACAGAGTTTGAGTTGAAAGTCGCATAATTATGTACAGGTTTTTTCACGCAGCACCGTATTACGATTCTCTGATAATGATACTTCAGATAACAGATAAGGAAATCTCTCAATAGTAATAATACGCGGTTAATACTCGTAAGTATGTAGTTCTACCACGAAATACGGGTTTATAGTTTATGAAAACATACTTATACAAAACCTTTTTTATCCATTCAAGCTTACGTTTTACATTTACGATGTTAATAGCGGGTAGTAACGCAAGTATTTTTATAGATAAACTAGCTGTCCCGGCGAACTTCGTACCGCACCTTCATACAATTTTTTTATGTTTTTTTTTAATTTTTTAATAGTTATTCTGCTATTCGCGGCGGAGACGAATTCAACAAATCAAAGATTATAAAAATTGGTCCAGCTGTTCTTGACTTATAAATGGTGTAACTAACCCGACTTTGTTTTATAAGTATATATAGATAATTGGTACCGTAGTTTTGACTTTCGATTCTAAAAATTGTTCTCGCACCCAATAAATTATTAACTGTGATACATAGCTAGATTCCTCAGATCAAAGAGTGACGGACGGATCTGTACCTAATATTTGTACAAAATCGCATAACACACAATCGCTCGATGCAAGGCCTGTTACTACAAATGTAAAGTTGACGAGATAAATTTAATTTTGCAACTCGTACAATAGTTTCAAAACATGGGGCACATACCCTATGAAGTAGAAATGTCATGATTTTTTCGACAAAATTTTCCGCCATTTTTTAATCTGTATCTATGCTGTTTTTGTATGGGCGAGCGTTGACAGGAGTTGTCATTTCATATTATATGTAAGTCAAAATCACTTACTGGTTTCGGAGAAAGATGGTTTGTATTGCTGCTCTATAGGGTATGTACCCGATGTTTCAAAAGCAGTCTGAGTGAAATAAAAAATAAAAAGCCGTCGGAAATGAGTATCGACTCCTTAAAGGGAACTTGTTCAGGATGTAATTTAGACCTATGGAAAGTCTTCTGGATCAACCTCTGTTGTGACTACCATTAGACCTGCCGATTGTGAACGTGTCGCCAACACACCACATCGTATTTTGACTTGTTAGGCCACAGAAATAACGTCTTTGTAATATGTATTTTGATCTAAAATATTGATTGCTAATAAGTAGCTTCGTTGTTATCTCATAATGAACTAACGAGTATTTAGAATTTACAGGCTATAAAATGGAAATCCGTTTTCATCCGTTTGTGAACTTACATTTAAGTAATATTAAAATTAAAACTCTATTAAGAAGATTTTACGTAAAAAAAACATTTTTTTAATCGTTAAATATGACATACAGACTTGGCGAAATGCTTATCAATATGATTTAATTTCATTATTTTTTTAAAGATTTATTTAGAATATTTTTTCTGTTCTTTTTGTATATAAAGGTATTTTTTAATCATTTGTATAAATAAAGAAATTGTTTTTATAGTCACCCTAATTTATCTAGCCCCAAACTAAGCAAGCTTGTACTAGGCGACTAGATAACGAATAAAAATACTCAAATACTTTATTAAACAACCATGACTTAGGTACAAATGCTTGTGCTGTGTCACACAAATATTTGCCCCTCGCGTGATTCGAACCTGCAACGCTGGGTTTGTAGTCCTGAGCTCGAACCACTACGTCAGACGGTCGCTGATATATTCTTTCTACAATCTTATATTCTAACCATAGCGTACTTGTAACATTAACAACGTTTGTTACAGCTAGTTATCATGTTTCAAATAAATAGCATCTACTCGTACCAACAGCCAGAATGGTTGATCTACAAGGATAAAATACAAGAGCGAAGAACTATCGCTCTTTTAATGGCCCAACAAGGGTATCCCAAAAACTGTCACACGGAATCGTCGTCGAACCCACTTTCGCGTGTGAATGGATGGCGATGGGAACCCGGGAATGCGGGGAATCTGTACGCTTCCCTAATTTGACAAACGACTTGGTTATTATGACGTAGTAAGTTACTTACTAGTATTTAATTAGCAGTTAAACTATATAGTTTATGGATGTATGCTTGGTTTTTATAAGTCATAAATCATTTTTTTTTAATTTCGAATATTAATGGCGAGTTTGATTAGTAGTTCTTTCTAGATTAAATTCCCTTCAGCGGCCATATTATAATTTGTGAAAAAAGACGTTTTAATTTTCACGCGCAGTTAATAAAACTGTTAAATACGGGTGTAGTCATCATTACGAACAACTTTTATTTAAAGTAGGATTACTATCGAAATCGTGAAAAAAAAAATCAGTTACTCGAAGGTTAGGTACTCCATACAAACTAACATTTTACCTCGACGATAAAACCGATACTTTTGTAGCGAGCGCGATATGACAACTGATTAAACAGAAACCGTTGCTACCAAGAAGGTAAGGTATTATTGCTTTAAGTACTAGCGTACATAATCCTATTTGCATGAATTATAAAAATAAATATGTATTAGTTGCATCCGTGACACGTGACCAAAGTCGTTTCTACAAACTCATAATACGCCGGACTGGAAGCTAGGGTAACCCACGGGAAAATAAATACTTTTTATTCACACGGGAAGTGCGGTATCGTGGGAATGTGTGTTTGTGGTAATTTGGTCAGTAGGTAAGTACTTAGGACGTAATGGAAATGTGCAAATATTATTACAAAGACAAACATACGATGAAATAGTTTTAAAAATAAGATCTTCATAACAAGCCTAAGTCGCATCGCAAGACAAGGATTTAGACGTAACTTTTAGATAGGTCAAGTTCGATTGTTGGCAAGGCATGGGTAACTACAGGTACCTACATAATTTAAATTGGTAATATTTTCATCATCATCATTGGTAATATTGTGTAGGTACTTATTGAAAATTAACTTTTATTTTATTACTTAGTTTATTTGAAAAATAACATTACTTAGTTTTTACTATTACCTAATGAAATTTTGTTTAAAACCATAGTTTATGGTAATTAAGCCCTTAATTATCTTTATTGAAACTGTTTTTTTTCTTAAATGCTATTTGACCGCCTGGGTTAAATTTATGTTAAAAGGTGTTGCTCCGCAGTTTGTTGCTGATGATAAATTAACAGGCAAATTGGTAAGTAAGCAAAATATGGTAACATGGATTTCATTAAAACAAAATTTAAAAAAAGATACTTGTGTTTTTATAGTTACAGTTCTATGGATTTATTTCTATGTTCAGTCGACTTCATCACTGTATTCTTTTCTTTGTAGTTTATCTGAAAGAAGAGTGAATAGAGATTAAAAAACTTAACTAAGTATATTGGTACATCTTTGGTACCAGAAAAAAAAAAAACAATTAATATCAGAACGAGTTCTCCTAATATGTATTATTGTATTTTTAAATTATTTACTGTCTAAGTACCTATATTAAAAATGCTCTGGCTGTAAGTTGTGGTGTTACAAAAAAACATTTTCTTGTGGATTTTTTGAGAAATGATGTTACCAGTCTTGGGCAATGTCAGTTTTCTTAGTACATAATTAACTGATTGCAACGCGCTGTATTTTTCTTAACTTATTTCTCACAAATAGGTACATAGACCATGAAAGCAGCGATTGAGACACCACTAGGCTGCCTGCTAGGTTAAATCACAAAGTTACTTCGAGCACGGTTAAGAAAATCTATCTCGTAAGTGCGATTCTAAATAAATAAGATCGTGAGACCTATTTTTAGTGTTAGTTAGTTTTAGTACCTCATAGTTGAGGTGAGGTCTGTGCCCTACAATGGGATGTACAATACATACTCTACTTTTTTAAAAAAGGTTATTTAGATGGACTGATAAACTTTTTTCTTCAGATTTCGATATTGTTGCCTAAATAAAAGTTGATAATATTAATAGGTGGAAGATTCCCTCGTCTAACCATGTTATCCCTCTATAAGTATTAAATCAAAAACTACCTTCTGCCTTGCACATCATCCTCGTGCAGTAAGGCACTTGGTCAGCGGAGCATACGCACTTATTGCATCCCACCATAAAGGTTGTGAACGCACTGCAAGGCTTGGAGTTAGCTGAAATTGAAACAAACCATAGATTACTTAAGCTGCGCAGCGGTGGAATATAGCCGAGGATCGGGCTCAGTAGCATGCATTGGGAGAGGCCTATGTCTTGACTGACGAGATCTGTTTCAGATAATGATGACAGATTCATCATCATTTTAGCAATAGGACATTTACTGCTGAACATAGGCCGCCCCCAGTGATTTCCAGATTAACCAAAATGTCTAAAATCGCTATAGTCTACAATGGAGGCCACGTACTGGCAAGCGCAGCCTAGAACGTCCATCCTCATGGTGGATTGACGACCTGATAAAGGTTGCAGGAAGCCGCTGGATGCAAGTCGCTTCCAACAACCCAATCTGGAAGTCATTGAGAGAGGCCTATGTTAAGCAGTGGATGAGTGGATGTTCTATGGCTAATATGATGAACCAAAAAGACGTATGGATGTAAAATAGAGTAAAAGACGTTCGTGCATAATTTTCAAGTTTGTTACTGACATTTTCACACCGAAGATGGATGGATTGACGGTTCTCAGAATTTGAACTAAACCTCTTCTTGTTTGTTTACTGTTTTCACATTAATGGTCTTTGCATTCAGCGATAGATTGCTTGTTGTTTGTCGATTGTGGTTAAATTTATTCTCGGAATGACGAGAATGGAATTTGAATTTCCAGTCTTGTTTTTCACGATTCAACGATTTCTGGCAGGAATTCTGAATGGTGATTTCTAAATAATTGTAACTTAAACACTGTCTTGTATCCACAATAATTAATACCTTATAAAAATATGTGTTTTGTTTACTTACATCTTCTCCAAAACAATAGCATATCGTCGTCTAATGGTTTTGATGATACTAAAGTTCCCTGAAAAATAAAAGACAAAAATTTAATTATATTATTGTATCCATTTAATAATATTTAAACTTTACTGCACAAATTAAAAAAAATATATACAAAAGCTAGACTTAATACCACATGGTATTCCGTACCATTCGAATATAGGTAAAACAAAAATGTTTTTATTTAATAATTATTAATATCGCTGAAGTAAAAATAAATACAATAAAATAATCGCAACAAGTAGATCTTACTATCTTAAGTGAAAAAAATCTTTATAAGTTTTTTCTCAAGTAAGTATACAGTGAAATTAGTTTTTAAATTATCTATAGTTTCTGTGTTTAAATACTCACAACTAACAAAAGGAACGTTAATACCGAGAACATGACGATAAGAAACCACAGTTCGATTAACAATGAGCGAAATCAATTTTATGGACCGTAGATTTCAAGACGTTTAATTGAAGAGACGGCGCGTTTCTTAACAACTAAGCTAGTTTTTCTTTTGTTTGACACTGAAGAGAATTGGGATGATATTTTTGATGAAAGTATTTTCAACCGACTTCAAAAAACGAGGAGGTTCTCAATTCGACTGTATGTTTTTTTTTTTTTTTTTTTTTGTATATTTGTTACGCGATTACTCCGCCAATTATGAATCGATTTTAATGATTCTTTTTTTGTTTGGTAGATCATACTTCAGAGGTGGTCCCATATAAATTTTATCGAAATTAATTTAGAACTTTTTGAGAAAATCAACAAATATATACCCAGATAGTATTTTGGTTGTGGTTCTTGTTACCTATCTTCGTCAAATATGAGCCGATTTTGATGATTTTTATTTTATTGAATAGCTTATACTTCAAAGATAATATGCTAAAAGTTTACAAAATAAAAATCACCCCTAAGGGTAGGAAAATAGGGGATGAAATCGGTGTTCAGCAGTTAGATTAGGATTTATCACTAAAAATTGATGAAATAAGTAAATTTTATTTAAAAAAATAAAACCGACTTCAAAACACTAAAATGCTAAAAATAATCCTAACACTTAAGTACCTAATCAGTTACTTTTGGAGTCGGTGCAAACAAAAACATTGAATCTCTCATCGGCTGGCACCGACTCCAAAAGTAACTGATTAGGTACTTAAGTGTTAGGATTATTTTTAGCATTTTAGTGTTTTGAAGTCGGTTTTATTTTTTATGATGATACTTTTAAACATAGATTATAGTTATAGAAGAGTGGGGTCTTCTGGCACAAGTATATTAAAAGAAGACCTCAACAATCAAAATGTTTTGTGTTTTTACCGAAATAAATAATTTTAATTTTTTAATAATGATACGTGTATTTTTTAGTTTTATTAAGATAAAATCAGATATGAGATGGGGGGCGTAAAGAATACACTTCCCCATCGTCAACAGGAGGCGTGTCGTAAGAGGCGAATAATTCCTGTAGCACGAGACGGGCTGCAGGGTCTTCGCGCGGAATCTTATAAAAAACTGCGCTCGCCAAGCCGCCTGTCAAGCGTGGCGAGTATTATTGGCAATCCCCCCGATGATAAGTCATTGGGGGAGGCCTTTGTCCAGCAGTGGACGTTCTATGGCTGACATGATGATGATGATGAAAATCAGATATGAAGTTATCCGACAGAAACTTAAGAAATCGTATATAGCTTGAAGAACAAGCAGACTAAAATGGCAGTGGGCTAGTCACATTCGCCATAGAACCCATAACCGATGGGGTAGACGTGTTCTTGAGTGGAGACCGCGACTAGGCAACCGCAGCGTAGGTCGCCCTCTAACAAGGGGAGCGATGATATACGCAAATCTGCTGGCAGTGGATGGAAAAAAATAGCCGAGGATCAGGCTCGAATCAGTGGCGTGCATTGGAAGAGACCTACGTCCCTCAGTAGGTTCACGTGGACTGATTATGATGATAATGACGGGTACAGAAATTAACCACCTATATAGAGTGTGAATGGAATAGATAAATCCTTAAGATCATGACGACATGATTATGTCATCATGTTTGACAGCTGATCAGCTGCTCTAATAAAAAACAACTGACTACCCAATTGGTGTAGTGGCGCGGTTATTCACCTTGAACGAGGTTCGATTCCCTTTCGTTAAGCCTGGGTGTGATGGGAGACGCCAAAATACAGTGTCTGGTAACTCCTAACAAGGATGTAGGAACAAGTTCATTTGTACCTAAATCAAGGATGTCATTATAATACAGTTATGTATGTCTATCCGTCATAACGCTATGGTAGAAGCTCTGCTTAGTTGAGATAATATATTACATAGGTGTAGTTGTTGGAATAATCTATTCATTTGACATATATACTTTGCTTTACAATATATTTTAAAGTTTTTTTTCAAGTGAATTTTGAACTCATGAAAGAAAGAAAGAAAGAAAAAAAGGAACGTTTAGACACACAAGAGAAAAATAAATAAATACACAAAACAATATAAATTAGATGTGTCGAAACGATTGTCGTGACAGCCACAAGTAACAAGTAGTTCAACAAGAGCCTGTGGTATTGTATTTTATTTTGAAAAATTTAATACATTTCCCGAAGAATTAATGGAATGTAATGGATCATGTAATAAATCCTTTACCGATCCTCTTATTACAGACTGATTTTATCTGAGAGCTACAAACATAGTGTATGTGTTATTGGCTAATAAAGTCAAAATTATGTTAGTCATGATCACAAGATTAAATCAAGATTATATTTTATTCCTGGAAATCTTTCAAAGGCGTATCGTAAAGAATAAATCCAGTATAATCGTCCCGTCAAGACTGAGGCGCCTCATTGAAAATCAATCCCCCATCTCGGGAGTAATCGCGGCATAATCCAGTGTGCGAATGTTTGGACAACTGAAAGGCGGGCGCGCACAGTGGGATGGGTGTAAAACCGTGTAGACAAAATATCTGAAAAAATTTACCAGTTTTACTAAATTTCAAAATTATTATGTACAATGGCCTACAATTTTCCCGAAGCAGGGTAAGGGTAAACAAAATTGGGAAGTGTAAAAGAGCTTACTTTAGCCTTTTTGCAGAAATAAATTGGTTTTAATAAAAAGAGTGCTTCGATAATAATTACTCAATACCATTTTATAATGTTGTGTACGTGTTAAGAAGAATCATTTTGCATTTGTAGGCTAAAATTCAAGGCTGACTATCATGTCACCATGACATATATAATGGAAGTGTAAGCACATTACATTAAGTTGGATAATTGTCATGATTCATCGTAAGTAACACGAGTATAGGTGTAAAAACTGTATCTTTTTTTATTATCATGTACTTTTTGATACTTCATAGTAAATCGTACGAAAATTGCAGATATTTTGAAAAAACAAATGACTCCCTGATTGGTGTATCAACTGAAGATTTGGGTTTGATTCCCGGTTCAGGTTAGTCCAGAAAACACTTTTTTCTAGATTGGTTCAGGTCTAGGTATGCTAGAAGTCGCATCTGGCAAAATTTCTCTTAATACTAGGACGTTAACTCCTTACTTACAAAGTTAGGAGACCATTACCGGGTGTAAAGTATGATTTTTTTTAATAAGTTCAGCACAATTTTTTAAAGTTATCAAAAACTAAATTGGATTGAGTACAGTAGATTTTTCTTTTTAGCTAAAATTCATAGGTAAGTACAGTAGTGAGTTGCCAACCCGAGTTTTCAAATTTAGTTGGATTTTCTTTATGCCCACGAAAATCAATTTTCAACCCGCTGGGCACTACATGAAAGTTTCATACCCTGCCCGATCCCTCGCACTCTGTTGAGCTGACTGTCTCTTTTCGCGTTCCCGGTATAATGACAGTAGATTAAGTAGGACCTCTTATATGGGCGCGAAGCAATTATGCAACAAACAAGTAACAACACAATACCTCCTACATACGTGACGTCAAGTATTATTTAGGGTGTGGAACATACGGCATCGCCGCTTCTTTCGTATTTCATACAAAATGTACAAAAGCCACGGGGTCCTGTCCTGGTGGCCGCGGCAATGGTGCGGCATGGGCGATCGCTGGCTATGTGCAGGCATTTTAAATGAAATACGAAAGAAATAGCGTCGACTTAGCACCACGGCATCGCCACGTCTGCGCTTTATCCGCTACTCGCCCGTGCTGCTCCAGATTGATGACCCTGATTACATATTTTATTACTTCTTTTTTGTTTCGTTAGGCACCGTGAAAAAAAAATTGGATTTTAAGCCAAATTGTCAAGATTTAGGCTGCCGATGGAGGTATCAACTGGTCCTCTCCAAAGATGAGCTGCAGAAGTATTCGAGTCGGAGGCAATGGAAAGGTGAAAGATGATTTACTAAACAGTGAGATCTCAAGGCTGATTTAGAATAAAACGAAGTACGCGTTCAGAGTGGGCTTACTGTATTTACCACTGTTTTGTCCTACTCTGCGGCGAGGGTTTATGCTCTATGCTCTTTGACTGGAGAGTCGTTTTATTCAAATTCAAGTGCGATTGATAGTGTTTTGTTTTTACTTTATCTCTAGCTCTCAATCAAAGCACAAAATAAAAAAGGTAATCAAAAAGTTGCTGAATGGTAAAAGTTAGCTTAGTGCGCGGCCATGACATACATACTTAGGTTGATTTTGGAAATGTACAGGTTGATATTTTGTTTGGGATAGTCGGTACGGGAATATTTTGACAACACGGCTTGCTAAAAGGAGTTTTATGTTCAATTTTGATGTTAATCACGATGGCTTAATTCGTTTAAAAAAACTTTTCTTTTATGTTTCAAGGCAGCTTGTTTTTTTTCTGTTAGTAGTGACAGAAAAAAAAACAGTGTCTTAATAAATCTAACTAGATAACTTAGATTATGATAAATAACACGCTGGCGTTGTATTTTTGCTAGTAACAAAGCATGAGGAGAAAACAAAGGTTTTTCACTTATCAAGCATCCGTAATCGAGACACAATAGAAATTCTATTGTTATGCGGTCTCATGAGACCGTTTGGATACTAACGGGATATAGATTTAATGAAAACTAGGCTTAATATTCAGGTTCATTTACATTGCGAACAAATATATTATTATACTACCCATGGTTTTAAATTAGTATAATATTGAGGTTGATATTGTGCTACTCTAAAATCTAGGTTTAGAGTAGATTTAAAGTAAACGTAAAACTAAGAAACGTATTTCACGACCCTTAGTCTTGAAATATGTTTCTTAGTTTTAATAATATAGGCCGATAAAAGAAACTCCTACGGTTATTTCAATAGCAAAACGTATTACAACGTACTGTAACTTACCTAAAATTAAACAGGCACCTTAAACGTATTTTATACATTTTATGTTTCGCAGTTAATTTTAAATTGAGATTTATTACTAAACTCATTAAAAGTGTCAGTTTACAAATCGAGTATTGCAATATTTTATTTTTAAAAGGCTACTTGGTTACACAATGTGAAATATTCAGTTCCATTATGACTTGGTCTGAAACCAAGAATACTTATCCAAGTTAGATGAACTCTAGATCTCAGCCAAAGTAAGAATAATAGCTCGGAGCTAAACCTCGCAGTTCTAATTAGTTGAAAATTCTTGAAAAATTATACAACAACTCTAATACTGGAGCAGCCACTAACCGCGGCGCATGCAGAAGCTCTAATCTCATCTAAAGATGATAATACCACAATAAAATTAAATGCATTTATATTTTTTTTATTATCTGTTCCCCGTTACTTGGTTAGCGCGAACTTCTTATTCAAATTTTCATACCCTACTGCACCCCCTTATGAGTGGATTTTTGGGAAGTGCTAGTATGGAGAACCAATCGTGTTTCTGGCTTTAGCAGCTTACATACAGTTTCACTTAAATGAAGTTAGGCGACCCTCCTCCGGTCTAATGTGGACGTAGGTAAATTTAGGAATTGTACTGGTTGTATTTTTTTTTGGTATAATAGATAGGGTTAATTGAAAAGAGCTTTAGGCAGACTGCCGTTTATAGTCTTTAGCTAACCAAACAACCATACTCTTAATAATACTCAATAATCAACAATGTAATACAGGTCACAAACGACTGGGATAATGTCCACTAGGCCACTAGTCGAGACACTTAGGCCAATAGTCAAATTCTGAGGTCATTAATAGTTATTAAGTACTTATGTTTATAGTTAGTGTACGTATGTATATAGTTGATAAGATTGCTCTTTAGTGACATAAATGCATCTAATATAGTTCGATAAATAAATATATTGAGATAAAATGCAAATCGGGATTGTATTTTAAGATAAGTGATCGCATGATGTGTGGCGCTATCTGTCAGTCCCGTTGATGGTTGTTTGACATTGTTTTTGACGGAAATGCAGAGGTCTCAGTACAAAGTGCTCGACTCTCTAGTCTGTGGCTTTGGAGAGAACATTTTATAAAAATGAGCAATGTTTTGGTTTTTAATATTTTGATTCAATTAAGGATTCAGTTATTTGGCTCCTCTTTTGGAACTTGTCTATTTCCGTCAAGAAAGTCTGTTCTCTCCAAAAAGAAACCAAGAACATCGATCTTCATTGCTTGAGGATCCTTATAAATGGCTATTTAGATGAGTTAATAAGATAAGCTGCCTACGATATCTTTGTTTGACAATCCATTCTGCTACAAATATTTTTATTTATTTAGTTTTTTCACTAGCCGATGGCCATCTATCTACAAGCGTGCATCTGAACAGCAGTTTAAAGCATTGAGAGAATAGTGGCGGTAAACCAGCTCTTTACAGATGCCAATTAGTGTGGCCCATTATCGAAGTTCTCGACTCCGCTGCTATGTGTTGTAATTGCCTTTCAACACTCTGTCCTGCTGCTACATCGCTATCACACTACATGATGAAGTGATTGATTATGTATATCTTTTGGTACACCCTATTGACTTGGAATCTAATTTATTTACAAATGGTGCATTGCATTAGACAAGTTTAAAGTTTTTATAATTTTATCAATAGATTAATGTGACTGTTTGTTTCTTTAGATGTTTGTTATAAAATTATGCTGCTTAATTAGAAAAGGATACCTTTTATAAAGCGGTTGATGGTATTCTTCTTAGACTTAATTCTGATTCTCTTAATCTGACTCTGATAAACAATCAATGAAATGGACAGAATAGGACCTGATAAGTCTGTAAGATTTGATAAAGAAAAGTATAAATAAATAAATGTTGCGGTGTTCCTGTCCCAGCCGCAACTTGCGATTCAGAATAGATATCCTGTTCATTGACTACCGGTATTTACTCAAATGACTTATAGATGCCTAGCTAAATCCAGTTCAGTTTCAGTATGGACCTAACCGTTCAGCCAAGTCGTTAAATTAAATATGGTATAGGGGAAAGTGTTCGAAAGGGGACATCACTGATATTTGAAAAAATAAACACAGAAATTGAATGAATTGAACGCATCCGTAAATTATTTTTGATGTGTGGCAACACCGACTTGCTGCCATTTTGTGTCTTTTGTTGAGTGACCGGTGACAGACTTTTAAAGATTTTCGCTCAAAAAAGTAAGTAGTATTTATTTCTTTTTTGTCCAATTTTTTTGTGAACATTATCAGAAAATAGATGACTAATTTCAGTTAGACTGTAGAATATATCGTTAAACATCCATTTGCAGCGATAAAACAGTGTAAACTAGTACTTATCATGCCAGTAATATATTTTTAGGTTATACTGTCAGATTTGTACCTGTGGACATCGAAGTGTATGTACCTATGAACTGTCCACAAGTACAAATTTTAGTTCGAATTTCTTACCTCATAAGAAAATTACGATTTAGAAGTAAGTTTTGACTATTTTTTCAGTGCCTCGTAGTAAGAATGGAAAAACGCGACGTAAATTGTGTTCAGAGACATTATTTGAGGCAATTAAAGAGGCTAGAAGTGGATGTTCTTTGCGAAAAGTTGTAGAAAAGTATCAAATACCAAAACCTACCCATATTGTAAGGGCTAGTGAAGTGCCTAAAGAAAATCAAACTTAGGGGATTTACTTTAAAATACAATGCAGTCATGTTTTAAAATTGCAAAATCATTTCAACTTAAACGCAATGAATTAATACGTTGCTGTTGGGGCTATTCGCCAGTTGAGCTTTTGCCAGTACAAAAATATGAGGCGTTTCCAAACGCCTATACCACAGAATACTTACTAGATCTAAAGAATGTTTATACTCCATCTACGCAGGATGAAACCAGATTAGTTATTTTACAAAAACTGCTAAGATCTAAGTGACCACATGCAATGGAAAAGCAAAAACCACGCCCTACCTAATCCATTGAACTTCAAGACTTATTTGTTTTGTTCATATGTATTATGCCATTCCATTTACTTCCAAATGGCCGCTAAAAGAACTGTTCCACTAACGGTTTATGGCATATAAAGATTTTACAACCCTGATAATACCGACACAATATAGAAACGCGCAGTAGATCCGCTCAAAGTGAACGAAACTAATAACAATACAATTAGAAAAGTGTTTACTAAACTAAGAAAGAGGTGCCTCATATCAGCTGTATGATGGATCGATGTTGATAAGGATCTGAAACAAAACAGCATTTATACTAAGTTAACTCAGGACGAGGCAAGTAGAGACCCGTGTATCTCAAATAATGATTCTTATGAGCCTAAATAAGGACAAAATATTTAATCGACTTACTTTCACAAAATTAAAGACAAATTTAAAAAATTTGAACTCTTGACATGGTTTTTTAAAATTTCATAATACCGTGTCTGCAAACTTTGGTAACAGCACTGCAGCGTAGCTATTAGTGGTCGTGCGACTTGCCGCTATCACTATCCTTAAGCGATAATGACTTGAATGACTGAATGATTAATGAGATGTATTTAAATTTTGATATCAAAAATTATTAATTGGGTGTCTACTGATTCAGGCAATAAAAATAACCTAATATCTGTCTTTGACAGTATAGCCTATTTTGCGCGGTTATGCAGAAAAGGCCTACTGTTTCTGTTTATACTAAAGTCCTCAGATATCAAAGGAATGCGCACTTTTGATGTAAGCCCGAATGTGGCGCCTTTTGTCAGTAATATTACATAAAATATAGTGGGTTTAAAAGCTGATACCATGATTCTGTAGACAATGTGACCAGAATGTTGGAAGTAAAATTTTACTGGAGTTGGATCTTATTATGATGTAGTCCAGTTTTATTATTACAGTCATCTAGCTTTTATATAGAAAACTTGCTGTTGCCCGCGACTTCGTCTGCGTGGTCTTTAGGGGTATGAAAAATAGATGTTGGCCGATTCTCAGACCTACTCAATATGCTCACAAAATTTCATGAGAATCGGTCAAGCCGTTTCGGAGGAGGAGTACGGGAACGAACATTGTGACACGAGAATTTTATATATAAGAATTTAATTTTAAGGTATCCAAAAAGGAATATGAATAAAATAGTGTTACGATTCTAATTAAATATCGGAACTCACCTATGCTTACAGTGACCTTATAGGCATACTTTTAGTGTTCCCACATTTTCGGGAGCAAATTAATTGTTTACATATATTCACTAAAAATGTAATTTTTAGATTACCTACTTACTTTTTTCTTACTTGAACGCTAACATTATCGATTTGGTTAATTAAAATGTTACCTTTTCGCGGTTATGTTGGCCTATAATGCATGTTATTATAAATTGTAAAAAAAAGGCATCGAACCTAATTGGCATACCTAAAGTTGCATGTACCTAAAATTACGTAATTTTGGTGTACACCTATGAAACCTACACCAATCGATGTAGAATAATTATAAACAACAAATACTCTTTAACTAATATACTTTGTTTAGAATTTCAATTTGAATAAGTATTACATAATATACATAAAACAAATAAATATTACATGTTCAAACTCGTTGTAATTATTTTTTACCAAATTAACGTTATTTTTCAGTTATTTGCAACTTTAGGCATGCAAAGTTCGAAGTCTTTTGTCAGTTACTAGTTTAGGAATTTTTAATTTACCAATTTCTGATACCCGAGTCAGTGCGATTGCCAAAACTCGCATCGTCAGCGCAGTTGCTCAAAATTATTTTGAGCAACAAAAGTTGTTGCAATTAGTCGCAAAATTAATTTCTGAACGTATCCTGTTTAACAGGTACGAATAGTTTGCAAGGGAGAATAAAATATTTTTACTAAAAGTGGTAGCGATTTCTGTTTTCTGGTAGCGATTACATTTTAAACCTTCCTTGGATTTCAAAACCAAAATTAGCCAAATCGGTCAAGCCGTTCTTAGTTTTTTGTGAGACTAACAAACGTCAATTCATTTTTATGCAATATAGACAAATGAGTACCTATTATTGAGTTATCGACCAAAGAAAATGTGCCTCAGAGGTAAAATTGGCAATACGAGTTAAAGCCTGGGTTGCACAGGACATAGGCATTACTCAAAATGATTAGCTCTCTCTGAATTTCTGTGACAAGTAATTTGAGGCAGAGCGGTCTGAAGCTAGTCCAAACCATGTTAGCTCGAAACCTAGTTCTTGTTTACAAACACAACAGTGTGTGCAGAAATAGCAAGTGTTTACTGATTCAGTGTTTCTGTTTATAGCTCGCATTGATTCGATTTAGATGCACTTTCACCTCGTCAGAAATAGAGTTGGTATTACAGAGCTATTCTATTATAGTTCAGATCAGTAAGAGTGGAGTTTGAGCTATTTGCGAGTTGGTAGGTTGGTCTTCTCATAAAGATAGAATTTATGATGAAAGATAAAATCTGTGAATATCAATTTGTCATCATCATCATTTCAGACATAGGACGTCCACTGCGGAACATAGGCCTCTCCCAGTGGCTTTCAGATTGGCTGGTTGGAAGCGGCCTGCATCCACCGGCTTTCTGAAACCTTTACCATAAATTTGACCGTTATACTACCCTCACCTCAGGTCAGGTAGTTCTTCGCAGATAAATTCACTCATCATTTTGTAAGACCCTGATCGTTCCCGCAGAAGATCATTGGACGTATATATATTTATTAGTGCTTGTCTAGAGCTGAAATAATTAAATTGATATAGAATTTCTCATGAAATCGTGGTACTTACAGCCACCCACATTATACTCGATAATAATACTCTCACATTGTTTGTCTGTTAAATTATCTTACTACTACAATGATAAATAAGGAAATAATGTAATGTATAGATTTAAGTAAGTTTTGTTTCAGTATTATTAATTGTAAGTCGAGACACGAAAACAGTGTTATTGTTATACGAAGGATGGCTTAATAAAACTATTTTGATTTTGATTGATTTTGACTTACAGACCCGTAGCAAGTCCCAACCTACTTACCTACGTAATACTTTGGGTTCATGATTTTAAATAAAAGACTGCTAGTCTGTCTAGTACTAGTCTAGTACAGTACCAAACTAACCTACTGTCAACTTAACTAATCAATATTTATGTAAACGGAACAGTAATCTAATTAAAAGGTGAAATAATAATTGTTGAGTTTAGGTTTATTATTAAGAATAATGCTCTGAAATGCAGAAACATGTCATAGTGAAATATACATGCTTAATTCAGGAAAGCTCGGACAAAGTAGAATATCGGATCGCCCGATAGGAAACTATTTTGCATTATAGGTACATTCTTGGGTCCATAATCCGTTTGACGGACACAATTGAAACGAATAATATTATTTTTCAAATATCGAAGCATATAATGCAACGTTGGAAATTCTAGTGTACGAGATTTAGTGACAAGCGAATTTTCCGCGGTACTGTCTATTGGATAGGGTTGTCGATTTTTCTCGTTTATAAAAAGCAGTAATTACTTAGTAGTTAAAATAATTCCTTCTATTTTAGTAAATACTTTTATATGTACATATATATTTACGTTAGCGTCAGAAGATAATAGTACTCAGCCTATTGTTTTATTGGCTGGTGTATGTATGTGGTACTCCAAATAGTATACTTTTCTCCTTTTTTTAGTCGATTTCCATTTGTGTGGACCAATGTTCTTTGTATTTGTGTAGTCTCGCGTTAATAAATTATAATTTTGGTCTTCATAAAATAAATAAATAAAACAAAAAATATACTTATCTGTAAAATAGTAGAGTAGACATAGATTTTTGAAACAATCTAGTTCCAATTCGCATATAAGATAAGATAATTTTTATTTACGTAAACATGTGTGAGATATACAAAGCATTGGTCGACATATTTAATTGGTGTTAGTGTCTGTTAGTGTCATTAATATCAACATGTCTTACCGATATACGGTGTGTAAAATTTATAGCGTATATGAAATGGTATTTGAATTTCTGTAAATTTGTATGCAAATTGGAATTCGAATGCTTTGAAGATAATAAATGCTTTCTGAATACATAACGTTAAAATAATTGGATTGGACTTAAAAATTCAAACGCCATAATGTCTGTGACAGTAATCTCCACTAGGCAAAGGTTAGTCCGTAGGATAGTTTTTAGGCAAGATAATACGTTTTCATATTTATTTATTTAGACTTTATTGCACAGATAAAAAATCATACAAAAGGTGGACTTCATATCAGGTTGGTTAAGCTATGGTCGGAGTCTCGCTGCGTCATTTACGTAGACTGTGTCAAATCTTGGAACGAGACTGGATTTTTTTGTATCTATGTACAGATTTGTATCATTACTTATTTTGGAGGTAAAAAAAATTCGTAAGAAAATCTGTACATTTAGATAAAACGACGAACGTGTAGTCACAGTTCAAGATCTCGATACCCTGTCTTAATTTATTATTATTTTTCCTATGTTAAGTAACTTAAGCACTTGTAAGAAATAACGACGGTACCACAACACCTAGACCCGAAAGAATATAGAAAAGTTATTTTTCTACATTCACCGGCCGGGATCGAACCAGGGACCTCAGAGATAGTGACACTAAGTCCTGTATGCTCGCCTCTAGGCTACGGAGGTCGTCGTCTTTTGGGTAGGTCTGATGGCAAAACCCTCTAACTGTAATAACAACATCTCAGATCTTGGATTATGGTGAAGCCGACTATATCCTATGTGCCGTGTGGAGACAGCCGTAAAGAATACACTTCCCCACCGCCAAGAGGAGGCGTGTAGTAAAAGGCGACTAATTCCTGTAGCACGAGACGGGCAGCAGCATCTGCGTGCGAAATCTTATAAAAAGTTACGCTCGCCAACTTGCCTGCCAAGCGTGGCTAGTATTGGCAATCCCCATGGATGATAAGTCATTGGGGGAGGCCTTTGTTCAGCAGTTCTTATGGCTGAAATGATGATGATGGTGGCTATATCCTGAATAGGAGCAGGATAAAGCGCTTTGACAAATAATACCTACATTTTATAACCAATCTTGACTTTGTCGCAAACATTACAATCCTTACTTTGAAACGCATTTATAGAACTGCCATTGTGATATTGCATCGTATTGCTTTGAGTAAATTGACTTTTGAATCCACTAGTTTCCGCTGTAAGCGAGCTTTATTCAATTCGCTTCGTTTTACGGCCGGGCGGAACCCTGATGACTGGGAAGATATCAAGTAAAAGCAATAGCAATAAGTTCAATAATCGCTATATGTGAGTCGTTTAAAGTTCAAAACTACCATAATGTTAATCAGAAAAGAAAAAAAAAAGAAAAATAAACAAATTCTTCCAACAATCACGCCAATTATTTAAGAGCGCTAAAGAGCATGATCTCCACTTTTTTTTCAGCCACTGCCAACCATCTTCCTAAGGTCGTCGGTCCAGCTGGGATGGAAGGATGCTTCACTACGTTTGCTGAGACGGGGACCACCACCACTCCAGAACCCGTCTACTTCACCTTTCATCGGTTCTGCGACAGATGCGGCTGTCCCACAGCCACTTTATCTTGTTACATTTTTGGACTATGTCCATTACCTTGGTATTGTGCCTAGTAACCTCGTTTCGGATTTTAAGTTTTTGAATTTTGTTTTTTGGAACAATGGGCTAGTTTTCTAAAAAAATCTAATTAGTCCGTCAATTGGATTAACAGAAAATATTGGACACGTATTTTTTATTTTCTGAATCAAACAAAAAATTATGAAGATATATCCCGTTAAAGCTCCGCGTAACGTCACGCCTTGCGACACTTTTTAGCAAGACGTGACGTCGTGCTCACTCTGATGCGCTTTATCTTCGTCATTTTTTGTTTGATTGACAAAAGACAAAATATGGTTCCAATAATTTTTGATAATCTAACTGACGGACTAATTAGAATAATCATTTTTTGACCCAGGAAACTAGCCCAATGGGCTATAGTCGTGGTTGACAGCAAGCAGTTGCCCAATAAGTTTCGTGTCCTAAATAAAAAAAACATCCGTCATAAAACAGACAATTTTGTCGAAGGTGGTATCTTTATACCAGTCTCATTCGCCATACGTAGTAGTGGTGGGTTCTGTAAAATGTTTCATATTACTTACAGAGATCAAAATGAAAACCGAACAAAGACTCGTAGCTGGGACTTGGTAATTTGATTTGTACCTTTTTACTGTGCTTATAAGTAGGTAGTAATTTTACCAGCTTTTTTTATACGTACTTCTTACTTATCATAAGTAATAACGATTATACGTATTCATAGTCTGAAGAAGAAATTAAAATATTTAAAAAAAATCTAGTATATAGAGGGGAAACGCACTATTTTTGTACATATTTGGTTTACTACGTACACCAATGATAGTTACAACGACGATACAATAGTAAAATGTGCAATCAAATTGAAAAAAACACAATCATTTCACACAATCAACGAACAATTATTTAAACGTACTTAGACGCCGCATGCTACAAAATACTTATAACTTTTTCTATGGAGCCTGGCATACCTTAAGTGGCAAGTAACCTTAAATAACGTTACTTTAATGAGAACCTATGAAACATACGTCAATCAAAAGGAAAAATAATTACAAAAACAAATACTCTTTTACAAAATGTCATAAATGATATATTTTGTTCAGAATTTTAATTTGATTAAGTAAATAAAAATAAATATTACATGTTCACCCTGAAAAAGTATATTCTATATTTATTGACCGACCAGAAATCAAATAAGGTACCTCAGAGATAGCGACGTCAAGTCCGGCCATACTCGCCTCTCGGCTACGGAGGACGATTTTTTATGAGACTTTGTACCTGAGATGTCTTTTGTCTTTGATGAGACCTGTCCGATGTATCACACATGATACACAATGCCTTTATCTGCTCTTGGACAAGAAACTGGAGAATGTGAGTATCGCTTGTAACTATCAATATTTTGTAGTCCATTTTATACAAAACTTTATAAATTTTCAACAACATGTTAACGAAATTAACTTGCTGTTTAGGCATTTTACTAAGTAATTCTAAATTAACCATACACCAACATCATGTCATTACGTAGTCCGCAGGTAATGAAATAACAAAGCCGTAATACAGCGCTGAACAACAACTAACTAGTTGTGTCGCCATGAATGCGTTACGCGACCCACCGTTTGTATCAAACATTTAGCTGGTCCACGCACTTGCTTCGAAAAACGCGCGTTTTTTTGCTGTACATTAACAAGCCATTAAGCACTTAACATATAGAGCAGTAATCATAATCAGCTTAAGGCAGTCCACTGGTGGACATGACGCCAAATGCACGCCACCAAGCTCGATCATGGTTTATTCTTTTTCATCCGCTGTCAGCAGTTGCGTATAACTGATAAGTAGTTTTTCACTTAAGCTAAGCATGAGTTGACTGTATGAGTATTAGTATGAGTCTTGTCAACTTTAGCCCGTGCATTGTTTCTGATGTGGAAGTCCTTCAGGTGGTTCATTAGGTGCGTCATAAAAAACCTGCTTAAGAAGGCGAGGTTCTCATCCTCGCATCGGTTTCCACAGTACTGAGGGTCGTGATTGCCTCGATGGAGTATCCTGTTTCGGACTATCTGGCGCCACCTTCTTCGGTCAATCGCAGAGTGCAGAGCATCATGGATGGTAGTGTCTAGGGTCTTGCGGATCTGGTCCGTCTAACGCGTAAGGCTTCTTCCTCTCGATCTCTTGCCTTCGACTTTGCCAGTGACTATCAGTCTCTCCAGGTTGTCACAGTCCTTTCTGGCAATATGGTACAGTCCATGTCTCAGCGCCATATAGGAATATGGAGAATATCAGTGTATGCACCGCACCGTTGCTGCAGATTTTGGACCCCAGGTATATAAACAGTCAACATTTTCTAGATTTAGCGTCCCAGTGAGTTCCAATTTTCCTGCACGATCTACAGTCATAACATTTGTTTTTGATCTGGATTTGATGGATGGATTTGATTTGAAGAAAGCGAGGTAGACTTATTCAAAATGGATCCCTTTATCAACGACGACAACGTGAAGAAAACCCAAGTGAACGAAATGACGACCCAGATCCGAAATATGGCGGAAGATGACGAGAAGAGCCGACCCCTAATCCAGATTCGTCAGACTCGTAACTTTATTATACAACTTAGTGATCTTATTTAATATTAATTATGAATTAATCGTACAAGATTATGTTGACCCTATTTGAAAATATACTGCAGCGTTTTTTCAACCTAGTGCGTGTATGTACTATATTTACCGCAAAATGCTCGTTTGAAGCATGGTGGACTTTACCGCTGTATAATTCAGGGCTGGGCCAACCGCCGCTAGAGACAAAATACCGGAATTCATCGGACTTTGACAAACATGATTGAGTTAATAATGGACAGGTTAAAATAAGTTGCCTATTCTACAGAGTCACATTTCATAAGTCCCTTCCCTCGAGGGCTGTCTATATTGCTCAAATGCAATTTCACTTAAGACCAGAAATCTTAAAAACGAGTAATCGTAAATTGTCCTCCTTTTAAAGTCTGTTGAAAAAATAACTATAGTATAGTATACTTTCTTACACTCTAATAAAACTTAATTTCCTGTACTGTGTCCTCGGTTGTCTGGAAGAGATCGCTTTCAGTGATAAGGCAGCCTGATTTCCCTTGTATCCATAAAGGGTCTATCTGTCTATCTAAGTGGCTTGAATTTTTACACGCCAACCTAGTTAAAGATATTTATCTTAATTTTTTTAACTTTTACAGTTTTAATTGAATGACTAACAATATAAATACGATATTGCACGGAAGAGACAGCAATGGGTATTCCCGAAATAAGTAATACTTAATATGACTAATGCTGCGTCAGCCAAACAGTAACTTAGGCTTTACTGAGTCACCCTCAAGTTTAATAAAGGTGGCGGGGGCGGAGTGAGGGTCAGAGGGAAACCCGGTGACTCACGGAGTCGGCTCCGGCCCTGTCAACGGGAAAACTATGTGAGAGACTACATTGACGCGAGGAAGCGGTGAACGATAATTTATACGGAAATATAAGTACGGGGTTATTTTTAAAACATCAACAATCTCCTAGGGGCTGATTCTGGTGCTCAAATACAACAACTTTTTCTATGGGACTAACATAGTAATCTAAAAAAAACACTGCTTCATACAAACTGATGTCCGCTGGTCGGCGACTTAGTATGGGCAGTGATTTGGTATGGGGAAGTGGTTTTTTTTTGCGATTTCGATGTTGGTGCCATAGAAAAAGTTGATGTATTTGAGCATCAGAATCAGCCACTAGGGTGATGTAGATATTTTTAAAATAACCCTGTATATGTGCGTTACTTGGAAGTTCGTTAACGTGTAAAATATTTATTATAAGGTATATAAATATGTTACATCATACGGTGAAGTTAGATAAAGGCATGCAAACAAACTAAAGTTTGAGCATACCTATAAGGAATAAGGCGATGACAGTTTACTCCAAATGATGAAATTTTAATGACCGATTATGTGGCTGACTAAATGCTGATATTCCTGACTGAATTTAAAAATAACCAGCTGTTTCGTGTAAACGAAATACATGTAAACTGTGTTGTTAATTTAATTTATTTAATAGGAGCAACCAACAGATCTTACACCAATGATACAATTAACAAGTAACAAATTTAAAATATGAGCTAAGTGTAGATTCAGTTACAGGCTGCCACGACTTGCAAATGTGAGTTTTAGTTTACTTTTGAAACAAGAGCTTACTTATAAAAATAAAATGGAGTAATATTTTTTTAAGACTTATTTTTGACAAACAATAGCCAAGATTTACTGATAAGAGTTATATGCTAAGTACGTCTGCCAATTTTTTAAATTTGGGAAGTGTGTTGGAAAATATATCTATACTTGATTTCTTCTGTAGCTCATTATATTGTCGTTAAAATATCTTTCAAGGGGCTAGTGTAATTATTTTTACTTTTAAATCGTTTGAATACTAAACTTGAATTCGTCTGGACTTCGGAGTAGCGCCGCTGGGCGCGAGTGGGTAGCGCGATGTGCCATCGACAAAAACATATTTTTCCATAAATTTCTGCGTTTACGTAGTCATCAAAAGCTATCTTGTAAAGCTCACTACGCTGTTACCGAGTATAATGGTGAAAAAAAAAATAGAGTTAAGCTTTGAAAGCTCGTCAGGAACTACTTTTTGTCTCCTATTTTAAGTAAGTAAATACTTTATGTAAACATGATTATAAAATATTAATGTTCTTATTTATAGTATACATAAATCGACCGAATTCAGACAGTTCTCACATTGAGTTAGCCGAAAGACCATTGTTAACTGGACACTATTAAATATAATGTAATTCACTGAGTATACACCGTGCAATTTTATTAAAGGATATAAGTGCCATGAATATGAACAACTTTTTCTAAAGGTTAAACTTCGAAATCCTCATAAAAATTACGCTTCCTCATACTAAACCGCTGACTAGCTGACATCAGTTTGTATAAAGAAATTAAATGTTATTTAGAGATTTCAATGTTGGTCCCATAGAAAATTTTGTTCGTGTTCATGGGAAAATATGCTGTAAACGTCTTTAAGACGGTTAAAATTGCACGGTGTATAGGCAATCTTCTAGACACATTTACACGTCCCAAAAATATAGGTAGCTTTTCTCTACTATCCGCTTCGGGACTACATATTATTAGTTGGTGATAAGAAGAAACGTCAAAACAAACCCAGTAACCTTTGTTTTGCGTTCTCAAGCATAACACCTCTATCCGCTCTTACAAGTTGCATGTGAACACCCACTATGTGTCTAAGAAGCGGCTGACGTAAATTGGATGGGAGAATGAAGACGGAACGAGTGCCGATAACTAGATATTTTGAGCTGCGAAATACGTGATGGGATTAGTCCAAACGGTGGCTGTTACTGGGAGATCATTTTTTCGTTTACTTTTTCTGCCAATAAAGAAAAAGGAAATAGTAAGAAAATGAGCAACTTTATAAGTTTTCTATATTTAGGGTTCCGAACCACAAAAGAAAATAAAATGGAACTCTTATGGGATTACTTGACTACTCGTTGTACGTCTGTTTTAGTGTTTGTTTCGGGTATTTATTTCAAAATATTTCATTTCAATTATAATTAACGAATTTCGCGGAGGCACTGTGTTTTTACTAGGATCTTGTCATCCCATACCTACATGTTTAAACAGAACCTCTAGGAGTTGAGTAAAAGCATTTTTCTTACTATTTCCTAAACAAAATACTAATAGGAATTGCTCCAATTCGTACAATATAGGTACGTAAATCACAAACTGAAAAATGTATCCATGATTCATCTTCTGACCCGAAATTGAAACTGAAATCTAATATTAATACTTACTACTGAGTTTAACTTTCTAAAGACAAAAAACCTTGTTTTAACATCTCCAAGAACCTTCATATTGTCAAATACCAAGTCCCAAGTGACAAGGAAAAGATGGAACTGAATTTCCTTATTACCGAAGCAATTCCTCCTTGGTCGGAACATTGAATATGAGATGTCCTATCCTCAAGTCGCCTGCAGGCGACTGGAGAATACATGAATACATTCGGGTGTTAAGGGATAATATAATGCTGTCGTGGGGAGACGCTTGAGGTTCGGTAGATATTTTTATTGAGATATCTGTGGCTGATTGAAAAAGGTTCCACATTATATTGACGACCGTCTGGTTTAGTGGTAGAGCTCTGGACTACAAAGCCTAGCGGCTGTGGGTTCGAATCACGAACGGTGCGTGTGAAATGATTGAATGAATGAAATTGTCTGTGTAACGATAGTGTATTTAAGGATGTTTTTACGTTAGCTACTCGCTACTACAGGCTTTGCTTAGTTTGGTGTTAGATAATTTGTGTGATTGTTTGAATAATTTATTAATTATTATTATATTATATAATAATTATTTTATTACATTTTTAGTAATACTCATATGCGGGACTTGCAATAACCAGTATACATGGGGCACAATAAAAGTTTTGCACTTCTAGCTAATCGGAACTATTTGAATTTCGAATGTTATATTTTTTTAAACGTTGCAACGTTCTTAGTAATAAAAAAACAATTGGCGGGAAATGATTTGTTAATTGTTTTTTATCACACATCAAAGTTCTACGTACGCAACGAAAATGGAATTAAGTCGAAAAGATTTTAGAGCGATGATTTTTTATGATTTTAAAAGTTTTCTCTCTCCGCAAGACTGTGCCGCTCGTCTTCAAAATGCTTTTGGGAGAGAAGCACCTTGTTTGAGCACCGTAAGACGATGGTTTGCTGAATTTGAGAGGTCGAGTTTCTTTACATGACGAATTTCGTGAAGGGCGGCCTTCAACGCCGTCAACGAAAACAATGTGGCTACTGTTAAGCGGCTAATTGAAGAAAGCCCGCGGATTACCTGTGAGACAATTTGAGGACTATTAGGGATTGGTATGAGCCAAATTCAGAAAATTTTACACGAAGAAATGAAAGTTTGGAAACTTTGCTGTCGTTGGATCCCCTCATGAACTGACAGCGGAGCAGAAGCGGGCTAGCGTGGAATGGTGCTCACAGATGCTACTGAAGTTTGACCACGGACATTCTAATGCTGTTTATAACATTGTCACAGGAGACGATACGTGAATTTATTATTTTGAACCCGAAAAAAAACAGCAATCTTGTGAAAGGGTGTTTGAAAATGAGAACAGGCCAACAAAAGTGAGGCAGGCGAGAAACGTTGGTAAAAAAATTATCGCGTTTTTTCTCTTAGGTACGGGTCTCATCTGTACAATTCCACTTGAAGATCAAAAGAGGGTTAATGCCGTAATAATAATAATTCTACCATTTGTTTACCCAGGGTGTTAGAAAAAGTTCGCGAAAGACGACTCAAAAGCCGCGTTCTCCTACATCATGACAACGCTTCTTCACACACGGCCAACAAAACAAAGTCATTTTTAGCTTCCGAAAAAGTACAACTCGTAACCCATCCTGCGCATAGACGCGACCTATAGCACCCTGTGATTTCTGTATTTTCCCTAAAATCAAAGATTATATTTTTGTATTAAAGTATTGCTTTAACGAAGCAAATCAAATAGACAAGTTTACTGTTTAAGAACTTCTGATAGATAGATACTCTTTATTGCACACCACACAAAAAAACAGTACAGAGAAACTATAAATTTAGAATAGTACAATTTAGGCGGTCTTATCGCTAAGAGCGATTTCTTCCAGACAACCTTCAGGTAGAGGAAAGTTGGAAAGTTCTAACTTTTTATTTCTCATCTGTCAGTATCTGTATTTACCTTTTTTACCAAAAGCATAGAAACTGACCACTCCAATACCTAGGTACGTGTAACCCACCCTCATTTCTCCCTAGCGGGTATTCCTGGCTCCAGCTGGTGGAGCATAAATATTTGTGCCATCACGTTCGCCCATCTTTTGAGCGCGCCCGTTCGCACGGAAACATGCTGCGATGCAGTCTATACGTATCCGAGTGTACGTATACTCTGGAATCACTCGATAATACTTGCGAGACATCAACGTCTTCACAAACAAAATACTCGAAAACAGAGTAAATATTTCTTGAACTCATATACAAATATCATTACCTATTACTAGAAATATAACAGTTAGTTTTAAATCTATCATGAATATTTACCTACATAGGTCTTTGTCGACAATTGATTGCATCCCTTATTAATTTATTTTTAACGTTCTTTTCAATTAAGGTGGACACAGGAGAAATATTTTTAAAGAATCATGTCCTAACACAATAAGCTTAGGATACAGACATATAGAAAAAGTTAAGAAAAAAAAAGGTGATTGTTCAACTGCGATTGTTTTAAGTCATAATGAAATAAACTCGTAATAGATTACTCAGGTGGTGTCAAAAACCTGAGAACCGTTTGCCTTAAACTAATTAAAAAATATTATACTTAGGTATTTATGTCTGTCTATCCGTTATTTAGTTGCTATGGTATAAGTTCTGCTTAGTTTAGGGATAGATAAATTGGTGTTTTATTATTAACTAGCTGTGACCGCGGCTCCGCCTGCGTAAAATACGGCTTGTAGCCCTCTATTCGACTCCCTTAGAAGGTGAAATAAAATTATAGCTTATTGTTTTTTCCTAGGATACAATTATTATGCTATACTTTAAATAACCGTGCTTTTTCCGAGATCAAAAATAGCCTATTTCATTATCTGACCCCTAAACTACCAATATGCAAAAAAACATGTCGATCCCTTGCTCTGTTAAAAAAACAAAAGCAAATCTATGGGAACCGTACATTTTTCCAAATAAAAAGTAACCTATGTGCTTTTCAAGACTATAATCTTTCTCTGTTATATTTCATCTGGATCCGTTCAGCCGTTCTGGGTTGGTTGACAAACAAACATTCATATTAAATTTCGCATTTGTAATACTAAGAAATAGTAAGATTTAGATGATATTGAGATTTAATTACTAAAATTTATTACTAAGATTTAATTTAATTAATTTGTAAAAGCAATTATTATTACATCATTCATCATCATTTCAGCCACAGACGTCTACTGCTGAACTGATGACTTTCACGAATTTCATCGGGGGCGATTGCCAATACTCGCCACGCTTGGCAGGCGGGTTGGCGAGCGCAGTTTTTTTATAAAATTTCGCACGCAGACGCTGCTGCCCGTCTCATCATCTCATGCTACAGGAATTAGTCGCCTCCTGTTGGCGGCGGGGAAGTGTATTCTTTACGGCCGTCCCCACACTGCACGTCATCATAAATAAATAAATAATAAATTGTTTTTACAATAACACTAATCATCTAGCCCTATACTAAGCAAAGCGGATATCCGATGACTAGATAACGGATAAACTTACATACATAATAAATGCCTAAGTTCAGCAGTGTACAGCCTGTGGCTGAAGTGATGATGATAATGATATTTAATTTATAAGACCGATCGCTAGTAGCGAAGCATTTAAATATATTGTCTCTTTGATCTTTTCATTTAAATTATTTAAAAAAACCGACTTCAAAAAACTAAAACGCTAAAAATAATCTTAACACTTAAGTACCTAATCAGTTACTTTTGGAGTCGGTGCAAACAAAAACAAAGAATCTCTCATCGACTAGCACCGCCTCCAAAAGTAACTGATTAGGTACTAAAGTGTTAAGATTATTTTTAGCGTTTTAGTTTTTTGAAGTCGGTTTTTTTTAAATAAAATTAACTTATTTCACTATTTAGTGATAAATCCTAATCAAAACAAATCTTACGAGTGCAAACATAATTTAACTGCTAAACACCGATTTCATTTCCTGTTTTTCCACCCTTAGTGGTAATTTTTTTTCCAAAAATGTTCACACTATAGTATCTTTGAAGTATAAGCTATTCATTAAAACAAGAATCATCAAAATCGGTCTACATTTGGCAAAGATATTAGGTAAGATAGATACTAAAATCAGTGTGCGTCGTACGGAGTTCATGCAATTTTTGATGATTTTCTTATAGATTCCATTATCAGAATTTAACCAAATTTACATGGGACCATTCTGAAAGTATTACCTTTCAAACAAAAAAATAATTATCGAAATCGGTCAACGTAGTAACTAATGATCGCTGAACATACATAAAAAAAAAGATTCCGACGAATTGAGAACCTCCTCCTTTTTTGAAGTCGGTAAAAAAATTTTGCGATTCAATATCGCACGCTTCCGGAATACCATCTTACACACGTTATCATTTTTACTACCTTTATGTGGGCGCGCTGACTCGATCAAATCTTTGAAGAATGTAGGCGTGGATTTCCTTAGCCGTAAATGGGTAAGGTTTTTTATAAAGGCCTCGTCACACTCGAATTGTTGAGGATAATGAACCTAAGGAAAATGCCTACAGGAAGGAGTTTGTAGCAATTTCACAGTAAACACTCATCCCATTTATGTGGGGGCTTAAAGACATGGGTAAATCCTGGATTTTTCGTGAAAATCTTAAGTGGACAGAATAGGTATCGGTATGAAAAGGTTTTGTATTTTTTAGGATTGGACGTAATATTGAACAGAAATATTAACATTTCTTTAGTTATATGTATCTATTAGGTATTTACCTAATTTTAGTAATTGAACAACAAATAAGAGTACTGGCGCGGTGATTTACCTTAAATACTATCATCATCATCATCATCATTTCAGCCATAGGACAACGTTCACTGCTGAACATAGGCCTCTCCCATTACTTCCAGATTGGCCGAACATTAATTCAACACTATAAACATACATGGCTTAAGTACAGTCAACGGCAAGTCAACCTTCCCAAAAAGTTAAAGGTTAACCGATTTTCAACATTAAGTCCGACACAAAGAGATCAATATCAATTAAGAAAATTTGACGTTTTGTGGTAGGTTGACGAGCTGTTGTCTGTACAAATGCTCTTGTCATCACACAAACATTTGCCCCTTGCGAAGATTCGAACCCAGCCTCCTGGCTTTGCAGTCCGAACCACGGAGCGCGAACCACTAGACCGCCAAACGATGTTGTCGTAGCATTCACTCAAAATTATTAATTTCGCAATGTCAATAAGTATGTCGACCCATCTCCGGCTTACTTTAAACCATTCCATTTGAATAAACAGCAGAAACATAAATTCAAATCGAACGGTAATGAGGTTGAATTATCGACTGTTCAGTTATCGATAGTTGGCCTCAAAGATCTGTTATAGCGTCGGCTTCCGACCGATTTTCAGCGATTTCACCGACAAGCATCGTCGGTATGGCTGAAAATCGGTTTTTATCATATCGGTTTTTATCAAATAGGTACCATACGATAAAGTCTGCCGAATATCAGCTCGGTTAAAAACGGTGAATAGTTCTGATCAAAACTGCATTGTAAACGCCCTTAGGAATCGTAAAAAAAAATGCTTCTTACATAATAAGAAAACGATCTGCCTGCTCGCCAGGCTCCGCTCTAGCATTAACAGTATTCTGTTCGGGGGGCTACCCTTCTGCTGCGTAGGTGGCTGGGTGAATCTCCATAGGGGATAGTAACTTTTGTTATTTTTATTTTTCCTCTCTCCATACTAACTTTATTATTCACGTATTATTTTATTTTATTTTACACTTTAGAACCTTGTTCTAAAATAAATAATTTCATTGATTGAGTATCATCAAATATGTATGGAACTTCTAAATAGTTTTTAATGTTCTAAATATTCCCTAGGAAAAGTAGTTGTTTAACGACAACTGATAACATGTATTAAGGAGTGCCCTACTTCTTTTGTGCACATAAAAATATTTAAATTTTCGACTAGTATCGATGATTGTGCTTCAATACTTCGAGCATCACTACATAGCAGCAACCATAGCTATTGGATGGACGTAACCGGACGCCCTACGGCGACGGAAGTAATTCCTGAGGAGTGCCCGTTGAACCGGAAACGAACTGATCCGCTGCATCCGGGGAAATGGGATTTGTGTTTAAAAGTTCGTGTTCGTTGTGTAACATGGGTTATTATATCGACAGTTGCACATTGTGGACTTCAATAACGTATTTTGTGACTACACTTGAGAGCGATAAATTCGGATCACTAAGGAACCCTTCATCATCATCATCATGTCAGCCTTTTGCAGTCCACTGCTCGACGTAAGCGACCAAAGGGCGGCAAAGAGCACGTTCTTCTTTTTTTATCCATCTACTACCAACTAAGGTCGTCGGTCCATCAAGCTGGAGGTGTTCTCCACTACATTTGCCAAGGCGTGGTGTCCACTCGAGAACCCGATTACTCCACCTTTCACCAGTTCTGCGACAGATTGTCCAATATAAAAAAAAAAGTTTGTAGGAGGTTGTAATCTCTGGAATTACTAATCTGAATCTAGAATAATTATGTCACTGAAATAATAAGTAGACTTCACTACTTGCGTCTTGGGTTTGTGAAGTACGCTGTTTTCAAAATATGCGCGAAACAATTATGAGCTTAGCAGGCAAAACCGCGGAAAAATACTAGTAAAATATAAAACTGTGTTTTTAACAGTTTAATATCAAAACAAGAACATGACGATGGATTTGTTGTCTAGCACTATTTATTTAATTTATATTTGTCTATTTGTAAAAATATATCCAATTTAGAGTCAGATTGTATTTTTATATTTAATAACTTTGTTGAAACCCTATAGCACGGGGTTTACCATGAACGCCTAGTAGTATTACTTTAACCGTTTTGTTTTTTCTGTACGTTTGTATTCTTGACTTAAAAATAACACTGACGTACTGCTTGGTGTTCGTAGTAGGGGCGCAGGTGCCCCTCAAAGGCTCAAAGACACGAGCCAACTTGGCGAGTTCTATAAAGCAATTTCTCGAATAAATTAAAACTTTAAAATGGCTATTCGAAACATTTTACATAACAATGAGAACACTATTATTCGATGTAAAGTGTCGACTAACTAGTTCACGTTGTTTTATAAAGAAAGTTTATTTTTAATGCCATTTGTGACATTAAATTCATCAAACTAAAGACCGGTCTTGGCCGCACATAATATCAGTTATTTTTACTGTAGGCTCATTCTTAGGTTGCGACAAAATTAAAATATACAAACTAAACAACACATCAAGTTATGATGGAGAAATAAGAAGTTAACAAATCCTGGTGCTAAGACGCAAGGTACCATCTGACCCGAGTAAATTAAGTTTGATCCAGGATTCAAATCGTTTACCTAATTAAGGTTGGCACAAATAGATCGACAATTAGGTTACAGAAACATTCGATAGCAAATTGTCAACCGGAAAACCGCGTGATATGTTAAGATTTAGCATGAGTCATACGGTGGTCACAACTTGTGGCGGCATTTGTGGCTGTCGCGTGTGGTTCGTGTACCTTTACTTACTAACTATTATGAATTCGTTGTCAAATGATTCTGAATCGGGGGCCCGGACCGCGGTCCGCAATTTGGTGACCCCTGGCCTAGCTACATCATCATCATCATCATTTCAGCCATAGGACGTCCACTGCTGAACATAGGCCTCCCCCATTGACTTCCAGATTGGCCGGTTGGAAGCGGCCTGCATCCAGCGTCTTCCTGCGACCTTTACCAGGTCGTCTGACCACCTTGTGAGTGGACGTCCTACGCTGCGCTTGCCGGTACGCGGCCTCCATTCTAGAACCTTTCTGCCCCATCGGCCATCAGTTCTACGTGCTATGTGCCCCGCCCACTGCCACTTCAGCTTGCTAATCCGTTGGGCTATGTCAGCGACTTTTGTTCGTTTACTTAAATTTTTTTTTTTTGTAACTTCTAAAATAAGAGAATGATAAAACTAAAAAAAATATATGATGTACATTATCATACAAACTTCCACCGAAAGTTGGTTTGAACGAGATCTAGTAAGTAGTGTTTTTAATACGTCATAAGTCGTAAACCGCAATTTACCTTTTATGCAATCAACTCAAGTATAAAAAAAAAACCTTTTGTGGTAGGTTGACGACCTGTCGTCTGTACCTACAAATTTGTACGGAACCCTGGGTGGGCGAGTCAGACTCGCACTTGTCCGGTTTTTAGAAGTAGGTTAAAAAAAATCCTCGCAGCGCTGTTGCGTCTCCGCCCACAATTTGCCGCGGGAGAACGCTGCTGTGCCGCTGCGGTTGGTCTAACAAGTAGATAGCAATAGATTGTCGCTACACCGCAGAATGTGTGGCCGCAGTGAACCTGCATTTTATATAATGCGGCTTTAGAATTAACAGCGCGTAAGCATGAAGCTAATCCGAATTAACTAATAATGGGAGCAATAAATGTAAAAAACCGGACAAGTCGGACTCGCCCACTGAGGGTTCCGTAAGATTTTGTAGGTAATATATTAAATAGTTCTACGTAAGGTTACGTAAGGTACGTAAGGTTGCAGGAAGCCGCTGGATGCGAGCCGCTTTCAACCGGCCAATCTGGAAGTCACTGGGGGAGGCCTATGTTCAGCAGTGGACGTCCTATGGCTGAAATGATGATGATGATGATGATGTTAAATAGTTTAGGAATCGAGTCTGAAAGTTTAATTACTAATTAATCACAAATGTACAGTTTTCAGATTTTTCCATGTACTTGTTGTATAAGACGATATTACTTGCCAAAATGCATAGTTCTAGGTCACCGGAAAGTACCATATTATATCTTTTTTGTGGTAACTTAGAAGTTTGATTTTTTCACAGCTTCAAGGGACTGTAGACTTGAGTATATGGTTTTAATTTTAACTCGATACCTCCACGTGTTTTCGAGATAAAGGGTCTTGACAGATATACGAACAGACAAACAGACGGACAACAAAGTGATCCTATAAGGGTTCAATTTTTTTCCTTTTTAGGTACGGAACCCTAAAAATAGGTACTATTGCTGTCATCTGACTGGACTTTAATCATCTCCTCTACTTGTGGGTTGTCTGAAATAGATTCGGCGGTAAGGCCGCCGTATTGAACATTATTTTCTTTCCCAATTTAGTCGAATTGAGTAATCACCCGGATAGCGTAAGAACCTGGGTTGGATTCTTACATGCGGCAGTCTTCTTCTTCTTCTTCTTCTTAGCGTGTCGACTCAGGCTTTTATGTATGTGAGGACCAAAACTCAGCCACCGATATAGCACTATTGGTGGCCTTGTAGAGATCCTCGCGCGTGCAGGTGTAGGGACACGCAGGGCATGACAAAAGATGTGCCATTGTCTGGGGGGGAATACCACATAGTCATGCGCTTTCCAAGCTGTAGTCCCACCTGTGCATGTTCTCCTTGCTTCGGTTTACTTACTTGGGTCCGTAGTCTATTTAAGTACTTCCAAATTGCCCAAGGTAGATCATGTCAAGAAGGGAGTCGCTCTGACAGCTCTATGCATGGGTTTATGGGATATTTCTCCTTCCACAGCTTTAGGGCGTCTTTAGAATCCCCGTCCGGTGGAGGGACCTTCTTAATGAAGTTATGGCGACTCTTTAGCCAATTTGTTTTATGTAAGTTATTATTGTCCTCGATGTTACTTAGTTTTTAAATGCGAAATAACAAAAAGATAACAGTTATTGTAAAATGTAAATATTGGTTTTGGTCGGGCGAAACCTGGGAGTATTGAATAACTGTCCACTAATATCCTCTACAATGTGGCAAGGCAGTTATTTTGGGCGTTTACATTTATCAAATACACCTAGTTTTTCCTGGAAAAAAACCCATCTCTACGTGTACAGTACCAATCTTTTCTGTGACATAACACTGCCCTTGCTGGTACTTACGTAGTAGTTCACATTTAGTCATTTGCCGAGAATATCTGTTATGCACTTATTTCTGCTAATAGGTAGATTTACGACCAAATTAACTAGTTTATTTATATAATCAACACTTTTTCTCTGGAATATAACCACAATAGAGGTAGGTGCGATATGCTCGGTGGTAGAATAAAGCTATATTTTGGGACGTGTATACTCGTAAGTGCCCGGAAGAGGGCCTATATACTGAATAAATGAGTATTAGTATTAATGCTCGTTTTTCACTGGGTAGGTCAATAATCATCATCAGCCCACGTTATTCTACTGCTGGACATTCCTTTCAATTCCATGCTACTGAGCCCGATCCTCGGCTGAACTTCTGGTAATTTTGGGTAATCTGGGTAGGCCAATCATATTGGTGGTTTAACAACCATGATTATAGGCTGACTTGATAAAGTAGAGTCAATCTTTACAAACAGATACATTGTCTAGAGCCGACTCGCGTGACAGGGTCTCAAGGAATCTCAGAGAACCGAAAAACTTATGTCATACACGAAGTGCCCCTTTCCACTGTAGTCAGGAAGAACTACCAAAAAGCGCAGTAATGCTCGTATGTAACCATTCTGATTCTTGATAATTTTTTAGCAAGTAAGATGTACAGGAAGGCAAACATGTTAACAAAAAAAAACTCCTCCTCTTCTTCATCTATACGGTCAATCCCGGTTGCGTCAAAGCAATGGCTTTGGAGCCCAGGGTCCGCTTTCCTTGATTTACTCCTCCACCTCGCACGGTCGAACAAAACCAACCAAAAAAACTGTAACATAATAAATGCTTGATGATGTATCATAATGCTTTCAAATGCTAATAGTGAAGTCAGAAATTCGATATCATGTTTTTATTTTCATTTGAATTTTTTAGGATTACTAATTAGTTAATTGAATTTAGATAAAGTTATTGCGTATGAGCATTTTTGATAACAATAAGAGGTGCGTAACTGCTTCCTTTTCGCGATTTTCATGTTGATTGAGTCTACTATTTGTACTTTTGTTATGGTACAAGTTACACGACCATTTAATCTCATGAATGGTTCATCAAAACTAATTGGCTAACGAAGTTTCGTCCTTCGTAATATCTGCATTAATATTTATAAAAACAATTCAATTACACCTCCGGCGCGCAGTTAATCAAACCGAATACATTTTCATTTGCATTTTCGTACCGAACAAGGTAGCAGTACCAGTGATGGGTATACCACAGTTGTGGGCGGGGAAAATGCCAGAAATGTATGGTTAAAAGTTTGGATTTGAGATATTGTCTCATACACATGATGGATCGTAAATTTTTTACTTTCGTAATTTATAACATTTTTTTTTGTCTAATACAGTATATTTGGTATGTAACATATTAAGCAACGTTGCAGCCTACAAGGTGGATGGTCAATCTGGTAAAGGTTGCAGGAAGCCGTTGAATGCAGGCCGCTTCAAATCGGCCAATCTGGAAATCACTAGGAGAGGCCTATGTGCAGTGGACGTCCTGTGGCTGAAATGAAAAGAAAGAAAGAAGCTTTTTACATTAGATTTAAAACAAACTGGTTAAATTTATCAGAAGACACTTTCTCATGCAAAGAGTTCTTTTGCGGTTCGCACAATAAATGTTGAAGCGAGTCTATGTAATTTTGACTATCTTTTCTTCGAGGCTAATGAAGGTTTAAAGTAATTTTGACCTAATATGATGGTTGTAATGTCTGTTATTTCAGAACTACAAAATCGATGACCTTCAAATATTTGCAGGACATCCTTTAAGTACTTTATCTCCAACAAAAAATAATAAATGAAATCGGACTACTCCTCCCTCTCCCAAGGTAACCATGATGAAGTTTGGGATAAAAAGTATCCTATGTCTTACCTTGTAGTATGGTAGTATGAACTCAAATCATGTCGTTTCATTGAAATTCATTTGAAGTGTACGGAGTGATACGCGACCAAGATACAGACAGACAGACTGATAAGGCTAACAGATAGACAAAAAAAATAGTTTTTACTTCAGTATCGCAATAATGCGATTATAGTTTTCATTATTATAAGTATAGATGTACTATAATTACTATCTTTTAAATATTTAGTAAGAGTTCTGCCGATAACTGGCCTTGCCACCTTACCTACCTACGAAGTAGATATTAATTAAGCATTGGGCGAAACAAAGCCGCTTCTTAGCCAAACTTTCCGAATTAAAAGCGTAATATAAATTAGGGAAAACGAATTATTGTTGGAAACAAGAAAACAATTTTAGCGCTGAATAATGAGATCCAACTTTATGGTACCTGTTGATACCCAATTATATGGATCTGGTATCGAAATAATGCACAACAATAAATCAGGTTTCTGTTTTTTCTATTAAAAACGTAAACAAGAAAGTTAGATCACACAAAAATTCTATCAGTTTACTATATAATGACAGGCTTATTTTCGGAAATTCGTTAGTAGAATATAGTACACTTAAATTTTTTATGATTTTTAATTAAGGGATTAAGTCTGACACTGCTATAGAATACGGTGGTCTTGCGTTGCATAACACAGCTTACACAGTGCGATAGATATCTGGGGTTAAGACTCCCGTCAAGCAAGCATATTCTTTGGCATAGCTCTGCAAATGACGTTTTAAAACAACATATTCATGTTTCACATGTACAAAGCCTATATACAATACAATACCTTATTGAGTTTTTCAATAAACAAATGTAGAACAAACACGCTCACCACATTTATAGTCCGTAAAATAAATTAATATTTATACTGTTTTTCCTAATGTCCATTTGGCAATGATGTCAATATCTTTTAATTTAACCTTAATACCAATACAACCAACGGTACCATCGGTACTTAATCTTGCTTTGTTTATTAATTGCTCATGTAGTTAAAATGACATGTTGATTGATCTATCTTATTCATAAACAAATTTATTTGTTCTTAATTTATTTGTTGCATTATATACTTACTTAATGTTTTTTTTTTCTTGTTTGTTTACCGCACCTTTTTGCAAGCTTTCTGTATGATCTATAGGTTGACTGGCAGATAATGCTTTTAGCATTAAGACCACCTTTTGTACACTTTTATTAAGTTTGTGCAATGAAGTTTTAAATAATAAATAAATAAAAAATAAACAAATAAACAATGTATATCACATTTATTAAATTTAAGTGTCATGCTAAAAAAATTAGAAAATATATCGATACCGAATTATAGATCTGGTATCTATATCACTGCAATCCCTAATAGAATTGGGAGACGCCCTCATTCAGCCGCTCACCATAAATGGTATTATAATAGCGTTTCGGGATTTACATTTTGATTGAGTGTGAATACTGCCCGTTAATGTATACGGCGAATATTGGCCGTTAGGCTTTGAAATAATTTGTTAATATTGTATTTTTTGGTACCACCAAATTTGGGTATATTGCCGACGAGGTATTAACAGATTTTTATTGTAGCTTCCTTTTGGTATGTTTTTGTAGAAAATTTGACTGAAGGTTAACATAAAAACCCTATAGAAAATATATTTTTTTAGGTTCCAGCATTAATGAAGCAGACTCATTAATGAAGTCAATTTAAAAATATTATTCAGGTAATAATGTTATTGATTCAGTATAACTGCTGTTCAAATAACACATTATAATGACGCGTTTACATCAGGTCGGTGGCAAAACGCGTCGAACGCATTCAGTTTTACCGCATTCGTTAACCGAATTCATCATCATCATCAGCTTTTGGAAGTCCACTGTTGGACGTAGGCCTCCCAATTCCCACATAGAATGCCACAGTGAGCGGCTCTGGGCTTTTTGCATCCAGCGGCTGCTGCTAACTTGACTAGGTTGTCAGTCCACCGAGTAAGAGGCCTGCCCATGCTGCATCATCCAGAAGCCCGAATCCTTTTAGCTTTTAGCGATAAGACCACGTAAATTGTGCATCTTTCTGTAAACACAGATTGGAACTAATTCTTTGTATGGTGTACAATAAAGAGTATCTATCTATCTATCTATTCCATAATTCAACAGTAGTCGCAATTCAGTGTCGGTAAAATGGTAAACGGTAAACCTAAATGGTAACGGTAAACACAAAAAGTTAAATTATAGTTCGTAATGCGGATGAAAATGGAAGAAACAAAAATGTTTTTTTTTTTGTTCCATTTTCAGTAGTAGTAGATAATTTTACATGGATTAAAAAGTTTATGAGAATACCGTTTTTTATAATAATTTTATTGGGACCAGATCGACACTGGATTGCGACTATAGTTAAAATACGAGAATCAGGCTTTAGTTCGTGCTCACTACTCGAAAACCTTTCTTCCCTTACGTTTGTCAGTTCTGCGAGCAATGTGCCTACCCATCACTTTAGCCATAACCAAATTGCCCTGTTCATATTGTTCGGTAATCGAATGCGTCGACCGCTTTACACTAGTACATAGTTTTAAAAGTACCGCTAGTAGAGCCCAAAAAATAAGGAGACATGTTCTGGCCCTATATCGGCCTATAATGTTATTATTGACGTTCATAAGTGGCAATTTTTTGTCCTAAACTAAATAAATAATTTTTGACTTTGACTTTGTCTTTGTAAGTCGAATACGGCCAAACCGAATAACGTAAACTCGACATAATGATTTAATCTATATCTCGGAATCACGAATATCATCGAGTTGTCTAACACACATTATTCCATATCCGAAACATAATTGGACGGCGCAAATCATTTCCAGTCCCCTAAAGACTTACTAGGCTTGCCATAAGGCTTAGGGTACACTATGAGGGCTAAATCTGATAAACACTAAGGCACGGTTTATAGATAGGTAATACCTATAGGGTACATAGTATAGTAATAAAAATACATTCTTTATTTGCTGAAACATAGTATAAATTTAATGAAATTAAAATAGAACAACAGTGCTTAATGTTACATCAACACCACTTTTTCCAAACGTGCTATTGCTTATAATAAACATAAGTGAATAGCAGCTATCGTTTAAAATAATGTCTGTAACATTGTTTTTCCTTTTTTATAATAAGCATGCTGTGTTTACCTATAAGTAGTTGTGCAATAAGCTTGTATTATAGTGATAAACAACTTTGTAATTGAAAGATTGTATCAATTGTTGGTAAACCTAATAAATAAATCAAATCAAATCAACCAATCTATGGCATGCAAATTTATGAGCTTATGTTTTAAACTGTTAGTAAAGTTTAATTAGAGTCAATTATAAACATAAAAAAGGGCATGATTATCAGAACAGTCAAACGTTATGAATACTTAGTAACGATGTTAGAAGAAATATTCTTAAATGTCATTTTAATTTGTTAATTTATGTAAAAAGAATTCATTTATATGTCCTTACTTAAGAAACTCGTATTCATAAATACCTCGAATTTTCAATTTGTCCATAGTTGTTGTTATAGTAATGTTGAAGCTCAAACAAATGAAATACGAATTTTAAAACAATTTTCTGGCTTTATTTAGAAATAAATTTGAATTTAGAATTCCAAATTAAACGCAAGATATTTGATGTTAAAGTTGCCAGTATTGAGTATCGGCAATTTCATAATAAGTAAGGACCTAATATTATGAAAAGGTCTTTTGATTAGCCACCTGTAAAGGTTTGGTTTAAATTGTTTTGATGGCAATTTGCGAATACTTTGTAGTATTTTTTTATAAAATTTTATTTGTCATGACATAGCAATTGTTGTGACATATTTTGCTTCTACACATTGGCATTATTAATCTTGTTGGGTCTCGTTTGGTAATGTCATCGCTACGTCACGTAACGTCCTAACATATTACGACCCAGTAAAAAATCATGTGCTTAATATAAATGTTAAAATATTTTGTTGACAATGGTCTTTGTTGACAGCAAATTGCACTAAAATCGATAGAGACACCAAAGGCAGTCGAATTTTTTGAAAAGTGAAAATAAATATTATTTCCACGTTTTTTTTTTACTAAGTATAATAAAATCGATATAATTTAGAGACCATTATATTAGTTATTCGTAATACCCACTTATTTCAATCAATCTAATTAAGTTTATTGAACTAGAAGTCACGGGGGGAGGCCTATGTTCAGCAGTGGACGTCCTATGGCTGAAATGATGATGATGATTAATTAAGTTCATTCAAACGAGTAGCTAGAACCGAACTAATGAGAAATTTCTCAGTAAAGCTTTGAGCACACTGGCGCGTGCCGATAACGCCACAATGCAGCGCTGCGGTCGGCCTCCGCTCTCCGCTGATGCTTACTCGATCTTCAATACTACTCTGTCACATGTGAATATATGAGTTTGCAGTACTCCTAGGGATTGATTTTCAACTTTAAGTCCAACGCGTAGAGATCAATATCGATTGAGAAAATTTGACGTTTTGTGATAGGTTGACTTGCTGTTGTCTGTACATATTATAAATAGTTCAGAAATCGAGTCTCGCAGTTTAATTACGAATTAATTACAAAATTTTACTACAAATGTATAGTTTTCAGATGTTTCCCTGTATTTGTAGTATAAGATGATATTACTTGCCAAATTTCATAGTTCTAGGTCAAGGGAAAATACCCTTTAAATTCTAATTCCCTTGATTGTCGAAGTAAACGTTTTTTTGCGGCGTAAATGGTCGTATCGTATCATCGAAGGGACTGTAAATCTAAGTAGGTATATGGTTTTAATTTTAAATTGATACCTTTAAGCGTTCCCAAGGTAAAGGTCCTTGATACTGACAGCCAGACAGACAGACAGACAGACAGACGGACACGAAGTGATCATATAAGGGTTCTTTTTTTCCTTATAATATGCAGAGCCCCAAAAAGTACAAAAGGCGGTCCTAATGCCCAAATACCGACCAAAATAAAGCCTATTTGCCATAAAATTAATATTTCAGACACTAGATTAACAGATAGGCCACTCTAATAATTACCATCTAATTATTAGAGAACGATTTCAATTTATAGTCTAAGCCAAAACATGCCAAAACTAATCCTACTAATATAAAACTAAGCGGCTCACCGAAACCGGAAGCGCGTCACATAACAAAGCTCCGGACATGGCCGCCGCAGGATCAGCTCCGGAAGCGCTGCCATTGGCACGCAGATCTATGTTCCGGAGGCTCTGTTGTAAGTCAAACTGAATTTTACGGCTGTTTGCTATAAAGCTAAGGCTACATGTTTTAGGTGGATTTTTCACTCGGGAACAATCAATGTTTTAATTATTACTCTTATTTAATGTTATTATTATTACTCGGCTAGGCTCGACGGTTTTATTAACAGTATCTATATAAAAAATGACTATTTCTAAAAAACCTTAAAACTAGGATGACTTAAGTTACTTTAAAATGCTTAAATACCTACCATAAATTGTAACCCATATTTTCACTACATTTAAACGTTAAATTTTAATTACTTTCTTGTGTTGATCTTTTTCTTATTAGTGTCATTTTAACCCCTGACGAGAAACGAGCTAATCTGTTTGTCTGCATTGGACCTCCCAAACAAATAACGTAAAATTTATTCTAATTTTTTTGTTTAAAAGTGGGTTCTTAGCAATGATTTATGAAAAATATGTTCAGCCATTTGAAGATATCAGGTCTTCTCTAGTTGATGATTGGATGTGATCAACATCTACAGGTCAGATTGATTCGAAATGTTGTATCCTGTTAATTCAATAATATTGCTAGAATATGGTAATTATGCATCTAAAGGGCCGCATCACGTATCTGTAAGATACCTAACTCCTTACAAACTTCCAGCTGAGTTAGATATCGCGTCTGCGCTTATTAGAATAGGCTTGTTTCCTGAGTCAAAAAAAAATTATTCTATTTAGTCCGTCAGTTAGATTATCAAAAAATATTGGACCTATATTTCTTTTGTCAATCAAACAAAAAATTACAAGGATGAAGCGCATCAAAGAAAGCTAAAAAGTGTCGCAAGGCGTGACGTTACGCCGAACTTTAACGTGCCATATTCATATTTTTTGTTTGATTGAGAAAAGAAAAAATACGTGTCCAATATTTTCTGTTTGATTTTTTTAGGAAACTAGCCCATTGTCTCAAGAAAGAAGTTATTAACTAGTTTAAAATATTGAAAGTTTTAGTTTTTACAAGTTAAAAATAAAAATTTTAGTCCCTACTTTGAAAACTTGTTTTTTTTTGGATACTACCTATATATTAGACGTAAAAAAATCTTAGTTTTAAAGTTGACGCATTCTTTTATTCTAAACTCCAGAGGAACGCCAAACGTAGGCGAAAATAATTGTAGGTTTATAAGTATACTGTAAAGCGTTCGGAAACCAAATAATAAAATAAAAGATAAACTAAGAAGGTAAACTACATACAAGACCGACAACAGGGCCAAAACGCCTTCGGCATTCTTTTACGCAAAGTTGCACGCGGTGGAAAGCTGCCTTTGTATTCAAAAAGGAGTAATTAATAATAATTTCAAAATAAATCCAACCTACATACACTAACATCTAACACAACTAATAATCTAAACTACATACACAGTCTTATTTTTACCTGCTCACTACTAGAGTAGAAGCTTTGGAACTGGATTTATGACAGAATCAACCAGGATCAACAATAAATCTATATACTTGATCCACATTGTGTGATGGATTTGTGTGTCATATTGTTTCTGCCTGAATAAAAATAACACAATGAGCATGTTAGTAACAAGTGTGCTTTATAATATCGTGGTTAAAATGTTAACATTTGAGTTTTTTGAAACTTTAATTTAAGGGACTCGTCAAAACGAATCAAATAAGCCCAAACACGATGGCTTTATTAGTTAACTAGCTGTTGCCTGCGACTTCATTCGCGTGGTCTATAGCTTATTCATAAAGGATTTTCTGCGCTACTTTCTTATTTTCGCATTTATAATATTAGTACAAAGTAGGATAGCTTTCAGCCCGCGACTTCGTCTGCGTTGACCTTACCTGGATAAAAAGTATCCTATGTGTTAATCCAGGCTATCTGTATGCCTAGTTTCATTAAAATCCATTCAGTAGTTTTTGCGTGAAAGAGTAACATACATCCATCTATACTCACAAACCTTTGCATCTATAATATTAGAAGGAAGTAGGATAGCTTTTAGCCCGCGACTTCGTCTGCGTTGACCTTAACCAGGTAAAAAGTATCCTTAGTGTTAATCCAGGCCACGGTCTATCTGTATGCCAAGTTTCATAAAATCCATTCAGTAGTTTTTGCGTGAAAGAGTAACATACATCCATCCATACTCACAAACTTTCGCATTTATAATATTAGTAGGATTGAAAGTTACGCTATCCACCTTCTGGCTCTATCATCAGATCGGTTCGTTGATATCAAATGATTGTTGGTTTTATTCTATTGAATTATTCTCACTTACAGTTTCAGTTATAATTAGGTCCCTATTTTTGTTTGTGATGTTTGTTTTTTACAAGACTGCCAAAGAGGAGTGTTATGTTTTTAGAATTCATGTATTTAATTATGTATGATACTTTATTTATTCCACTATAACGACTAAAAGGCCTTTACCGATTTTTATGTATGAGGCTAGGCATAGGCTATAGTGATGTCATATTAAAATCAATATGGTGAATTATATTAATCAATAGTGTGAGGCCTAAAGGAAATAAAACTTCTGAATTGATAATTTGTGTGTGTAGTGTAGTGGGGTATCAAAATAAAATGATTTGAAAGGTGATTATAAAAATATACACCTATGTACTTTTCGATGACGAATTTTAAAATAAATAAATAATATTAAAAGTAATTAGACGGGATAGGTGTAGTAATACAATGATTATGAAGGTCCAACTGCAAACAATTTCCTACCGTACTTCACAAATTTATAACTTTTAACTAAATTCTTTTTATTAAATCCTTAGCGGCAGTCGTTTTTTTTATTATAATATTTTTCTGTTTTGTTGTGATTGTGCCTTTCATTCTTTTATTTCTGTGTACCAATCTGTGGTGGTCTGTGGTGTATTTGCCTGTTGTAACCCTTGGTATTTCTAAAATTAATAAGTTCAATAAAAGTAGGTCAAACTCAACTTGAAGTTAATAAAAGTGTGTCAAAAAATAAATGAAAAATTCACATTTGAATATTATAATATTCAAATGTGATAATAATATTCAATTTATAATATTGAATTTATAATATTCAAATGTGAATTTAATTAATAATATTGTGAATTAATAATATTATACATATGCGCCAGATAAGCCACTTTTGCCATGGTCTTGTGGAAGTAAGTAATGAAAAATGAAGAGCATCACCAAAAATGGCACTAGACAATTTTTTATCTGTGTTGGCACGAAAGACATTTTAAAAAACTTGTTTTCTAAATTGATCTGACCGGCAATCGAACTCGGTATCCGTGCGTTCAAGGCAAAACATTACGCCACTGCACCAAAACGGTCGTCAATCTATCTAAATTGTTAACCCCCAAACTTCGTCAAACTTTCCAGTAATCAATCTTCTCTAGCTGAATGTTAAACTCCATTCTAATATCAATCGCTCGCAGCCAATAACGTGGTCGCGGGTGGAAATCGAAAACTGCGGTCAACTGCTGAATTGCTCGAATTAGGGACAAATGAGCCCGTTTGACGCTCAAACGCTTGTTCGACTCCTATACTCGCATGTATAGTCGATAAAGAAATTGGTTTACCTCCTTAAGGTTGAATATCACTTGCTCATAAAAAACTACATAGTCTATAATCGCTTGCTTTTAGTAACCTCAAAATTAACTTGATCCATTACGTCCTTAAACATAGTTTAATTTTGTGGTCATTTGAACTTGGAACTGATAACTGAGCTGCCAATTCAAACTTCTGTGCAATTATAATGTTAGTCAGCAGATGCACGACCTAAACCGGACAGAAAAAGGGCTGAAAACAGACTAAATCAGGATGGAAACAGAGCCAAAACAATGTAAAAACTTCTTGTTGCATTTTTCTGACACTAAACACAACACAGGCTTTCATATAGAGTGCCAGACGAGAACTGTAGATAGAGCATGAAAAGCTCTATCTTTTGTCCAAAAATAATCTTATGAAAGTCGCATCGGTTTTTGGCAAATTGAGATTTTACTGATATTGACTTTTACAAGTTTAATTCATAGAGTATTTTTTGCTCTATTTACGATTTTTGTTTGGCACGCTCTTCACGGAACATCCTGTATATGACAGATTTGATTTTTAGCGTGACCGCACGATCCATGTAATGCAACTGGGTCGAAACGTCAAGAAAACATTGGAAGTAACTAAGTTAGGATAATTAATGTCTGTGACCATGTTAGTTTAAATCAGTATACCTATATTCTCAAGAAAATATCTATATAATAAAACACAGTCGGGTTAGTTACACCATTTATAAGTCGAGAACGGCTGGACCGATTTTTAAGAACTTTGATTTGTTGAATTTGTCTCCGCCCCGAATAGCAGAATTATAAGAAACACGAAAAAATTCACAATAAAAAATTAAGATAGTTTTATTAATACTCGTGTTGTGTTGGGCCAAAACTTGACAGAAATAGGAAAGAAACCAGGATGGCAAAAGACAGAATCCGGGAAAAAACCGGCGGTTTGCCCTTTTAGGGCACAGGGCCGGAACTAAAACCACAAAACCGTAAAGGCGGGTATTACAACTATGAAACAAGTACGAAATACATCATGTTGCGGAGACCACTGGAGTGGTGCCAAGAGCAGAGGATATCCGAGGTAATAAATTTTAAAATCTTTTGGTCTGTCTGCAAGCAATAAATTTAAGCTTTCATTATAATAGGCTAGTTTCCTAAAAAAATCGAATTAGTTCGTCAGTTGGATTAACAGAAAATATTGGACACGTATTTTTTCTTTTCTCAATCAAACAAAAAATGATGAAGATATAGCCCTTTAAGTTTCGCGTAACGTCACGCCTTGCGCACTTTTTAGCAAGGCGTGACGTCACGTGCTCACTTTGATGCGCTTTATCTTCGTAATTTTTTTGTTTGATTGACAAAAGACAAAATATGGGTCCAATATTTTTTGATAATCTAACTGATGGACTAAATACAATAATATTTTTTTGACCCAGGAAACTAGCCTATTGTGGATAGGCTTTGTATGCCATCCAACCATTCGTTCAAAATGAGATAGATGTTGGATTCGTGTTGTACTAGCTAGAAGATTAAAATAAGACGACTTAAAAAAAGCGTTTGACCAAAAAAAAAATACATCGTATCAATGTATACCCTAAAGTTTAATAAGTTTCTGGGGTTTCTAAATTCGTAAGCAAATTACGAAACCCTAAGAGGATTACATTGTTTGAAATGCTGTTTTTGCAAATACATGTTTGTTATTTGTTGTTTGTCTTTCACCAATTATCAAACATAGAGGGTAGTTTCCCGAAAACCTAGAATTATAAAATTTGCCAAGAATTACTTTGATAAGAAGATATATGGCCCTACAGAATACAGCACAAGTAAAAAAAAAAAGAAAAGGCTGTACTTTTTTAAATTTAACGAAAGAAAATATTTAATATTTATATCAATATTTTAAAATGGTTATATTTTTTTAATGAGCTTCGTCGTGGTCTTAATCTATCCGACGAAGAGCATCACCAAAAATACTGACACATAATCCTTTTTCTTCTTTGTAGGTTGCATTATGACAAGCCAGTGGTATTTGTCAATATAGATACACCTTATGTTATTTTAAAACATGGTATAAAATACAAAAAGTTTCTGGATTTAAGCAATAGAACCCTTAGAAGCCCTTATAACGAAGTTAGGTAAAAAATTAATACCTGTATTTATTTATTTAATAAGGAAATTAGTCGCTTGAGAGCGGTGGTCTGAAACTCAATGTGGCGAAGACCGAGTACCTGGCCAGTAACTCTACAGGTCCAAAGCCTGTCCGCATAGGGCAGAGACAAGGTCGAGCGCGCGTTAAATACCTTGGATCTGCACTTCACGCGTCGGGAGACATCTATTGCGACGTCAAAGCACGTATTACTGCTGCGTGGGCCAAATAGCGAGAGGTGAGACTTGTGGCATTTGTGACCCTAGAATGCCGGTTAAGCTGAAAGGACAGATCTATAAGTCCATCATTAGGCCTGTCCTATTATATGGCAGCGAAGCGTGGCCGCTACTTGAGCAAACAAGCAGGAGCTGCGTGTCACGGAGATGAATATGCTGCGGTGGATGTGCGGAGTCACGCGGAAGGACCGCGTGAGGAACTCGCGCATCCACGGCAGCCTTCGTGTCCGTGATATTGCAAACAAACTACAGGAGAGTCGCCTACGCTGGTACGGACATGTTTTGCGGAAACCGGCAAGCTACGTAGGAAACAAATGTCTGGCCATGCCGCCACCGCCAGGTCCTGGCAAAAGGGATAGACCCAAAAAATGCTGGCTTGACGTCGTGAGGGCGACATGCGTACCAATGATCTCACAACTAGAGACGCTCAAGACCGCGCGAAGTGGAGGAGTAAATCAAGGAAAGCGGACCCTGGGCTCCAAAGCAATGGCTTTGAACGCAACCGGGATTGACCGTATAGATGAAGAAGAAGAAGGAAATTAGGACGTATATTTATTTATTTAATAAGACACACTAAGAAAAATACCTATAAATCAAACACAACTTCTTGAAAACAATTTTCAACTGCCTCTGGTGGGATTCGAACCCAGAACCATTCGCTGTCCGGGCAACTGCTCTAGTATTATTGTAAATAAAAAATAAAACAACTTAACTATCGTCAAATACTTGGCCAAATGTGAATATACAAAATGAATTGAACAAAATATCTGTTATTTGCAGTTAATTTATTTGACTACATCATTCGGAATGTACATCCGATACTATGATATTAATTAACGGTATTTTAATGATTTGGGTATTTACTTTTGCATAATATATAATATATGTATAGAAGGATGTTTTAATAAAATGTATTATGTAAATAAATGCGTGAGGAGTAATGTAAACTAAAAACAATTTTAATTTAAGAAAAAAAGAAGTGAATTCTATAGGAAGGTAGTATACATAAATCCAAAAAAGGCTTAATTATGAGAAACACTTTTGCATACCATGCAATATTTATAACAGAACGAGATCTTAGTGTCCACTATCTTGTTTATTATCAGTTTTTTATGAAATATAACATTTTAAACTTGTTGCGTTTTTACGGCAACTCAATGCACGTAGGTCGAAACATCGAGTAACTAAAATCGATTTGTAAGTATGTAGTGCCTTCTACTTCTACCGCCAACAGGAGGCGTGTCGTAAGAGGCGACCAATTCCTGTAGCACGAGACGGGCAGCAGGGTCTTCGTGGGAAATCTTATAAAAAACTGCGCTCGCAAACCCGCCTGCCAAGCGTGGCGAGTATTGGCAATCCCCCCAGATGATAAGTAATTGGGGGAGGCCTTTGTTCGTTGGAGTGGACGTCCTATGGCTGATATGATAGTGCCTTCTGTTGTTTTAAACACAGTTGAGAAAACTTCCCTCATGTTATAATTCAAACTCTAGCTACTTGTGATCAAAATCAGGTTTGCCGATCCGAATAGTATCAACACTTTCCTTTTTGGTGAAAAGATATCAGCTGTAAAAGTGAAACCGGATACTTTTTTACTCGTCTGTTCGACTTCAAATAAGGTTACACTGCAATAATAACAGCTTCTATTACTTATACCGTGCCGTGTAGGGACGGCCGTAAAGAATACACTTCCCCACCGCCAACAGGAGGCGTGTCGTAAGAGGCGACTAATTCCTGTAGCACAAGACGGGCAGCAGCGTCTGCGTGCGAAATCTTATAAAAAACTGCGCTCGCCAACCCACCTGCCAAGCGTGGCGAGTGGCAATCCCCCCCGATGATAGGTCATTGGGGGAGGCCTATGTTCAGCAGTGGACTTCCTATGGCTAAAATGATGATGATGATTACTTATACGAAACATTCTAAGTATTAAATGCAAACCAAAGCAAAGAATAGTAATTACTTCTTATCATCATAAGTGTGCAAATTATTTGCAATGAAACGAAATTTTACAATTCATATTAGTAGTCTTGCTTAACTCGCACAGCAAAGCGAGATAACAATATAAATTTGATCATTATGCGGCTTAAATCTTTAATTAGTTTTTAAAAAACCTGTAAAAAGTTAAAAACAAGGTGCCAGTGCCACCGTACTACAAGGATAACTCTTGGCATCCGGCAGACGACATTATGTAAAAATAACTTATTACTGTTTTATGTGTTAAAGGTTTTTTTTTTAATGAATTATATCTTTTTATAGTGTTTTTTTATGTAAGCTATACTTAATTTGAAAAAAAAATCCTATGTCACTGATTTCTGATGTAAAATGACATTTCCAGTGTGCTCTATTTAATGTTTCTAGTTCTAAACTAGTCAATATTTTAATTATTATTCTTGGTCTAGGCAAATCTTTTTCTTATTATTTTAAGTTTTCCGTAAAATCTATTTTTCCAAAGACTACATAGGTTTTTGGGTTAAACAATCGAAATTCTTGACGAGTGCATGTAAATTTATAAAATCAGAAATGGCTTCTTTACATAGAAGTAGGTTTTAAAACAATGAAATGAAATGAAATGCCAATGCCATAATTATAGCCTTAACTTTATACAAAGCAACAAACACGAGCCAACCTGGGTCTCGATTGTTTCAGGTTACAATGCACGGCAGCTTAAGGCTACATAAGACTTATTAGGCAGCCACCAATAGCTTGTTTATTAAACTGACACTTATCTCGATGTCAGCACACTTGTAGATATGACTCAGTATCGTCGCCCTCACCAGAGGGAAAAGGGAAACCCACCCTTACAGGGTGTACCCAATATATAAGAGTGAGATAGAAGCAGTTTTCCTATTGCGTTTCCCGGCTGTAGGCACAACGTCTCGCAGTCCGTTTGTTTTTTTCACTTACCCAGCTCAGTGCTAACCGCGCCATCGACGCGAATGCTCTGTCGTACCGCTCACTGCAGTGGAAAAACGACAAATTACGTTGAATATATCCCGAATTATCAACATAAAACCTGTGCTCACCATCAAAAGTCAACAACCGACCGATTGGATAGCGAGAAAACATCAATAAACCGCGAGCACCTTTTGTTTTCCGTTTTATTTTTTGTTTTCCTTCCTTTATTTTAGCCGGGAAAATGCCGGGTGGATATTACAATTTGTGTGAATAAGCAATAACGTACAGTGCAGTTCCTTGTTCAGTGACGTTTTAAGGACTGACTTGGAAACGTTGGTGTGTTTCTTGTGTTTGATTTTGGTTTGTTTTCTTTTTTCTGCTCCGGCAGTCGAGGTGTGGTTGTCAACACGTGTATTTATCGATCGCCGGGCGCGTGACTAAGGTGAGTTCGTATTCGTAATTTAAAATTTCGAAATAGGTACGAGTAGTATTCTTCATTCGAAATTTTGTTTGTTATTGCCAGCTATTTGATAAAAATTAAATGATCTTGTTTTTATGGCCAGCTGTAATCAACTGGACGGTTTTAAAACAGGAAAATAAGTAGATAATTGTGACATTTGACTTCCGTGGAGGTCGACATACAGCTGTGTCTCTTTAGGCTATACAATTTGACAGCTGTCAGTACTACGTCCGAAATTCTGCCTTTATAGTCAAGGCATTACGGACTATTTTCGTGTGGCCGCATGGTTACTGCCGGCAATAACAGTGGGTTTGTTTATGTTATTTTTGTAAATACTTTTATATGGATTAAAACAATTACGATAGGACATGTGGTGTGTAATTATGTTGTGTAATATTGAACAATGTGCTTAAAATAAAATTAGCTTGCACAATATGACAGATGGTAACTACGGCGTTGGCGTACATTACAGCTGAGCCCCTACTATGGGCTAGTAATAAATCTAGGTAATTGCCAGTTAGGCTATACCAACATGACATATTGTAATCATTTGGCCTATTTAGAAGCGTGAGGCAACTATGTCTAAATAATAAAGACTGAAACGATGCTATTAGAAATAAATTAACATAATTTACAAATAATTATATTGTATTTAAGGAGTTTGTGTAATTATAATTAATTATATCTTTGAAATACGTTTTGGTATAGTATTTATGATGTTTGTCATAACGTTAATAGACATAAATAAACTCTGCTACATATAATGAAGTTTCAATTTCCATTAAATGTAATTTAATTAGAAATCAATATCGATACACCATTTACTCGTATCATACGAAACACACTTTTCTTTAAAAAAAACATTCAAATTATTTATTTCTGGCAGAGCCCATAGATAGTGTTAGTATAAATCTATGTATTCTATGTCCAGGATGTCCCAAAAATGTGTTAATAGGAAATCCAGAGGTAGAACATCTCTAGGGGTAACAATAATCTTCAGTTTTTAGGGTTTCATAGCTCAAAAGGTAAAAAAGAACCCTTACAGGGTCACTTCGTTGCCAGTCTATCTGTCATGACCCTTTTTACCTGGAACGCGTGGAGATATAAAGTTGAAATTAATAAAATATACTCAGGTCTGCAATCCCTTAGAGGCGTGAAAAAATCTTCTAAGTCAACGCAATCAAGGTTATGTCGCATTTTTTGATACCCTCACGGAAATTCATAACTATACTTACTTCCAATAAAGAACCAATAAAACCAATTTATTTCTGCAAATAGGCCTAAATTAAGCTCTTTTACACGTCCCAATTTCTTTCTACCACTGCTTCGGGACAATAATAATTGTGGGCTAGCGCCGAGAAGAAGCAGCGCAAGAAACTCGATTACTATTGTCAGTCTCTTTTTAAATAGTATGTTTACATCACAAGATAATATGTACCTGTGCGAGCAGGGCAGTATTAAATTCCATACATTTTTATCAATTAAATAGTCATTTACAGTGTTATAACCTTTTTTCATTAAAACCATCTTGACATGCGATTTAAATTTATGTATAGGTAGTTCAGCAATAGACTGCGGCAATTTGTTAAAAAAGCGAATACATTTTCCCATGAACGAATTACCTACTTTACGCAGTCTGAAATTTGGAACGGCAAGTTTGTCCTTATTCCGGGTATTATGATTATAAATGTCGGGTATTATGATTTCCGTTGACCTGGAATCATGAAATTTGTCAAGAAGCAATGTTTTATAGCACAAGTAAAGGAAAAAGTCCGGCAACCGCAAATCAGTAGTTACATTAACTAAATTTTTTTAACAATCTCGGAAATAGCGGATAGCATCTTCGAGATTCGATTTCCATTGGACAGACTGTTTACATGGTACCTTTAAGTTTGTACGGAACCCTGTTCTGCGAGTCTGACTTGCATTTGGATAGTATTTAAGTAAAATCTTGTATAATGATATAAATTTATTTGTGAGTTTTTGAGATTTTATTTGTCACAATATCATCTCTATTAAACAAGTCAAAATTTTAATGTCCTTTGATATAAACAGTTAATAATGGTAGTCGTACTCTTCAATAATCTTCAAAGTAGACTGGGATAATTATCGGACCTGACATAATAAATCATTTGCTATAGCAATTATAGAAGTCTGGGTTTATAAATGACAAGTCCGAGTGCGTGAGATTGAAATAGATGTTTATAATATCGGGACGTTAAAATGTCTAAAGCAAATTGAAAGTTTGTTATAGCGTGTTTGTTAAAGCCCATGGAGCACATACCCTATAGAGTAGTACCTCTTAGCAGCGCGTTTTGCATCCTTGTACGCATCGTGGTCTTCAGGAGATCTGGATGCTTGCCACTTTTTAAAGAGGAAATTCTTCACCCTAATCTCCCCCTGACTGAGTCGTTCCACCACCAAGTCTCCTTGTCACATTTGCGACCGCCCTGCGATAAGCCAAGCACCGCCTTCGCTGCACCAGTGACGGCTGCCTGAATCCTGTCCCAGTATTTTTAGACTGGTTCACAATCACTACCGTCACACTTGTCACCGATAGTTAAGGCAAATTTCTGGTTTAGGCAAACGTGACTTCATCAAGCTTCCACCATCTGATTTAGCGTCGGCAGCGCTCGATACGCTTGATTTTGGGCTTTACGCGGAGATCCATGACAAGAAGACGGTGTTGTGCAGCGAGACTCTCACCGGGTATGACCTTGCAGTTGGCCACTTTACTAATATGGTAAATGGTGACGGTATGGTTTACTGTGACAAGTGCGCTAGGCGCACTTGTCACAGGAGACGGGCGATGCTCTTGCGCGCCCTTTTGCGTCGACGCCCTATCGGTGACATTTACTTTTCTATGACGCACCATGCTGTGTAGCAGGGTTGGCTTTTACAGGACCGACTGCCGTCCGACCCCCCAACCCCGAAGGGAAAGCCTGCGCCAGATCCTCGTCCGTTGTTTGGCAGGTGAGGTTGGTGGCTTGGGCCCAAAAGGTCTTGGTTGGGTCCCTTACACCTTCATACTAAATGTAAGTGAAAAATGACTTACTCGTTTCGGAGAAAAATGGTTCGTATTGCTGCTCTATAGGGTATGTACTCGATGTGAATGCCTCATAATTGAGCTGACGCCTGTGCCCTGCAGTGGGACGTATAGGCATACTTTACTTACTACTTACCAATTATTATTATTATTATTTAATAAATATTATTTTTTATGCGTCAGAAAGTACCTACACCAGATGTTAGTTTGCGTATAGATCACCACGCAAAAAAACAAGTAGGTATGTAGGTACCTTATATCCAATTGAATTTAAAGACAACGTTGGTGGTTATGACTATGAATAGTTAATCATTTTAGCCTTTATCTCGTTCCTAGGCTGGGTACGCTTCAACATAATATAAGTATAATATAAGTCATACGACAAATAAAAACTATTTGGAATAAGTAAATAATTAAATCAGCAAGGATAAACAGGAAGCGAGAGTAATATTACAAATTGTTTTTAGAAATCAAAATTCGAATTTCGAAGTCAATCCAACCTTTTATAATAATCCGTTTCCCTACCCTTTACTCTGTTGTGGCGAAACGCAATCCGCGCGAGCCAAAAACCATTATAAAAAAAAAAACTTTTATAATTTTGATTGTGAGTCAAGCATTTTTATACACCTTTTTCATCTAACGTCTTTGAATTTTTTGTTCGGTTTTTGGAGAATCTATAATTAATTGCTATCCATTCTGCATTTTTAATTGCTTTATTATACATATAGGTTTCGGTTCCAACCGGCCAATCTGAAAGTCATTGGGGAAGGCTTAGCAGCGGTCGTCCAATGCCCGAAATGGTGATGATAACAGTTTTTGCTTTCTGTTTAGCCTTGCAACTTTCAGCGCCATATGTAACACACATTCGTCCTATGGCAGTGAGGTATTTTGAATAAGACGATGTATTTTGCTATACAATAGACAGATAGTAGGGGATACCGGGTGAATGGCTTCATGACGCAATGCTTGCAGAGTTCGCGGACGCTATGTTGCAGAATGCAGCTCGCACTCACCTACTGAGCTATTGGAGCGGCTTACCTTCTAGATTATCTAAAGAGTAGACTACACCATCTGATTACATAATGTGCTGAGTTTACAGCCTAAGAAGATACAGAAACTAAACCGAAGACAACAATGGACATAATTTGACTCGGGAGGGTTATTACTAGTGGAACAGTTGAGGGCCTCTTCCACCAGTAATAAGCTAATTGTAGGGGTTATCTGACTAAATAAGTGCCAGATAGGTTAACTGGAACTTATCAGCAAGTGGTGTAAGAGGTCCTTAATGTGCAAGATATTTTATATCGTTAATAATATCGCTCCGTCTCCCTTATTCTAGCATCACTGGTCGGTGAGTGAGGAAGACAAATGGAAATTAATATCATATATTTATTGAATAGTTGACAACAGTTGACTGACGATCAAATGTTGGAAATTGAAGGAGACTGTAGGTGCCAAAAGAAACTACTTAACTGGCAAACACATACCCTTTTGGAGTCGGCGAATAGTTAAAAATCTAAAGATGGGAATTGTGCTTGTACCCTAGACTTGGTTAAATACTGCACAAACTCACAAACTGCACATAGGCTTACTAACAATTTTATGTTTTAATATTATTTTAACACGTTTTTATAAGCTTTACTTGTACTTGGAGCTTCGCTTCACCATGTGATCAAATCTTGAAAGTCGATTACAATAGTTATAAGAGTTATTTATTCAGTAGTTATATAGGCCCTCTTCCGGGTATTTATACACATCTCAAAAATATGGACTTACCCTACCAACGCTTCTTCTTGGACTACATATCGACTGGTAAATAGAAGTAAGACAACAAACTATACCTTCTTTTAGGTGTGATATTGATAAAAATATTGTAAGTATGTGATATCAGGAGAGCAAAACAATAATTTGGTCCTATCAAGTTGATCTGATGTTGGATCCTCATATCACATACATTGTTTGGATCCTATGGTAAATAGCCAAAGCACTTGTGTTACAGAAATCAGAAACAACGATGGTACCACAAAACCTACATTAATCGACCGGAGATCGAACCGGGCACTTCAGAGATAGCAACATTAAGTTCGTCATGCTCGCCTCTCGGCTACGGAGGTCGTTGAAATATTTACAGATATTTCTAATCTTTTTTTAGTTAACTACGTATTAGTTGCATGGTAAAAGTTGTTTAACTACTCATGAGAATAACAACCTAAAAACAATGTAGGTACATTGTTAAACTTAACACCTAGCATACCTTATTTACTAAAGATCATAATTTAATCGTTTCTATTGATTTTCCCCGATACTGCACAAACATTATTTAAATCGATTCTCTTTGTTTTACAATTTTAGAGTACATAATTTTAAAACACTAAAACCCACCTGCGCTACAAACCTCTGACGTCAATGTGTCAGGACTATGTTAAGCGACAAATTAAATACTATGTTAATTAATTTAAAACAATCGCACACAAAGGGCTGTGACCCAAGGCCGCTTAAACAGGCCGACGGAAATTCGTAATGACTTGTTACGTGCATGTTGTGTTTAACGGCTCCATAAAGTGTCGTTTTGTTTCTAATTTACTCGATATGTATGTTGACATCACTAGTTTTTAATGTATTGGCAAAAAGTGCAATTATGGTCATGAAACAAGTTTTTTTTTGTACGGACTTATCGCTGATTGCCTTTGAGGAAGGCTTATTCAGCTTCACCGGACAGTTGTGGCGTGCGCTGAAGACGCACAGCCTAGGTCCGCCCCACTAGCGGTCGCCGCGACCCGGCCGAGTGTGAGGCTCAACCTCACACTCGTACGTTTCGGGCCCCATAGCGGGCTAGCGGGCTTGATCGGGCCATGTCGAATGCGTAAGGCACTCTACCAAGCGGCGAACCCGCTAGTGGTGGCGCCGACAGGACCAGAACTGCGGAAACAGGCCGGACCGCTGTCGGGCTCCTTTCAGCGGGTCCGATCTGGGGGTGAGTCGGACTCGCATGAAACAAGTGAACGTATTGGGAGTGTTCATGGCCTGTTTACAACGGTGCTCCTATTTAACTACAGAGTAGTCAGAATGTAAAGCTTCTACATCATCGTTATTTCACCCATAGGACCTCTACTGTTGAAAACAAGCCTTCCCCAATGACTTCCAGGCTTACGTAATGGAACGTTTGATTTTAAGAGGATAAATTGATAGATACTTTCTATTGCAAACCATACAATAAAGTTACAGTTGATGTTTACATAAAAACGTATAATTCAGGTGGTCGTTTTGCTAAAAGTAATCTCTTCCAGACATCATTTAAGTAAGGGCAAAATGGAGAAAGGACAAAATAGTGCAAAGTGTTGAAAGTGAAATTTTACATACCTGATGAAAATATATCAATACATGATAAGTATATACAACATAAGTACAATCTACACATAAATATGATACTTGATACATACAAAGATTTATATATTTTTTGTTCTTGTTATTTAAGACAAATAACAACGCAAGGGGCAAATGTTTGTGTGATGAGCACGAGCATTTGTACCTGTCATGGATGAGTATAAATGTATTTAAGTATGTTTATCCGTTATCTAGTCGCCATAGTACAAGCTTTGCTTAGTTTGGGGCTAGATAATGGGTGTGATAGTGAAAACAATTTATTTATTTATTTTTATTACGATTATGTATCATGACCTCACTAACAATGACCAGTAATATTTCAACAATTTCCAACAAGACTACAAAAACGGTTTGTGGTTAAACGCGCAAGAAAATGTGCATTAATCTGACTTGTTAAAAATCGCAATTGACTAAAACAATAAAACCAATTTATTTCTGCAAATACGAGGAGGCTTGAATAAAGCACTATTATACGTATACCATTGTCAGCCTCTTTTTTAATACTATACTTGGTATGGTTACAAGAAAATATAAGACTGAGATTGCCTTATTGCTACGGCTTGTGAGGAAGGAGCTTAATGCCATTCCATTCTATTAAATGCATTCACATAAAGAATTCAGTGCTATAATAACATGAATTAGAAAGTGAGAGGTAACTTTTGACCTGCGCAACCGGAGCAGTTACGAAACTATACCTGCGCAAACTACAATATCGCTAAACTGAACTCATCTTCAAGCAGAACACTTTATTTCTACAACTAGGAACTTTGGTTGCTGACTAAAACTATCTTTTTAGCATGTTAATTGCTTCATTTATATCAATAAACATTTGACAACATCACATTACATTCGTTTTTTACACTGACCCGCCGAGAATCGAACCCGGGACCTCAGAGATGGTGACCGTCGTTCTCGCCTCCGTCCAGTCCGGTAGTTTTTTTTATAAATCATATGGATTCGATCTGTAAGACCGCTTTTACGTAATAGTCATTGTATTTTTTTAATTGTTTATTTGGTTTTCCCTAGTAGAATATGGTTCTATCGTTGGATTGGGTCATTTTTTGTTTTATTTTGTGAACCAGGTGTGTTCTATCGGCTAGATTTTTATTTACAATTGTCAGTGGCAGTTTAAATCGGCTTAACGGCCACCTAAAGTACATCATAGTAAGGTTAGTGTACCTTTAACGGTGCTAATGTCAAAAGAAAAATATTACGCACATACATAGTATAATGAAGCAGTGCCAAAGTATCGGAGACACAATAAAATCCTGAATTAATCAACTCTTATAATAGTGACCTAAAATCAGTTTATGGCAACCCATTAAAGTAATCAGTTTTTTCCATTTCTTATCAAGTAAATATGGCAAGTAACTGAAGCTTGGACAACTTCTGAGCCAACGACTTAGATTCAACGTTTCAATCGTTCCATTCTCTGGTCTAAATCCGAGCAAATCCAGTGATTTCGCCTAACCAAATATACTCCAGCAGTGCCCGGCTTAAACCGGCCGAGAGAGGCTGGAGCCAGTTCTATCCGGCCCTATCCGCTTATCACTCGTTATGCGAAACGCTTGGCCGACGACACGTGACCTGCGTAGCATCAACTAGTTTAAATACTGATATTTGAGTTCCGAATACTAGGTATTTGATTTTGGAACTGTCTAGTATGGCTAATCCTTTTGCATTTGGAAATGGAACAGGGGCGAATAGTTTGATGCACAAATTCCTTTGCTTACAATGAATCGAGGAGAGGTTAGACGAGTCGGTTTTGGAAACTTTAGCAACTTGATTCTGTAACGTTATAACCTCAGATCATAGAAAGACGTGTGTGTCCGCGACCAGTTTCTCACTTGTATTAGGGATGTAGTCTGATACGAATATGATCGATATAATTTTTTACTTCATGAAGCTCCTTGAATTATTTTATTGATTTATCGAAGTCATGTCATAATTATCATACCAAAACTGATTCAGAGTATAAGATTAGAGAGCGTAAGAAAATTGACTGTATTTGGAGGTAAAGTAACACGTGTAAACACGTGTAAACACACTGTAATGGAATATTAATTTAACTTTCTTTTTTTATTGAATTCTGTGTTGTGATCCTTATGCTTACAACAGTGTTTTAGTAGTGTGAAATAAATCGGCGACACAGGTTCGCTAAGGATTATTATTATTAAGGATTATTAACATATCTCTTATTCTATGATCTGAGGTTATAAATATAGTATAGCAAGCACTAACAATTTTGCGTTAACTTTTCAACTACGCCGATTTGTATTTTTTTATCACTGATAAAATGGAAAATGTAAAACGCATTTTATGTAACATTCAACAACTAAAGGCAATATTTTGTCAACAATATATAAATCTTGAAGTAATCAGCACTGATAAAATATAAAAAAGTTTCTATTTGAAGTGCAAAATGTTTCGAAATTATAGCCATGTTTCGAACGAAAACTATTCACGGTGGTCCAGGTAGATACGTTTTCCGTAAAGATATATTCTATTGAAGCGACTTACCTTTGACCGAAGTGCACGATAGACGACAGAATGCTCACCTCACGTGTGATATTGCACGTTCCAGTTTGGCAACGATCCTGTCTCGATTCGATAGGTACATTTGAACTTGGTGAACTGAATGCCGAAAACACATTTGTGGTCGCGGGTCGTAGCTACCATGACGTTCTGTGTAGTAAAAGAGTTCTCAATTTCAAGGAAACCTATTAAATAACTATAGGAAAGCATGCCTATTTACGTCTCACGGGTTTACTAACTGGGGTTAACTATGAGGTGGTTTGGGCCATACTCCACCACGTGGGCCCAGTGCTGATTGGTGGAGGGGTGTTGTGAAGCCAGTGACAACCTTACTGTCAGATGTTATCCAGCCACCCTTAGGCCTCTGACTAGACTTCACGACGAGTATCAAGCGATATTAGCTGGGACCAACTATTAACGTGGCTTCCGAAGCACGGAGATGGTTGTGATGAATGTCACTAAATATGGTTGGAATGGTCACCCATCCACACAAAACCGCGGCGTAGGTGGCTTAACTTTGGTTATCACTAACAAAGCTCTGCCGCCACTGAGCCACAAGCACCTCAAAAAATAACTATCATCATCATCATCATCATCATCATTATTTCAGCCACAGGACGTCTGCTGACTGCTGAACATAGGCCTCCCCTAGTGATTTTTGAACATTAGGGGAAATCGACAAAACTCGCCAACAGGAGGCGTGTCGTAAGAGGCGACTAATTCCTGTAGCAAAAGACGGGCAGCAGCGTCTGCGTGCGAACTATTAAAAATAGGTATGTGCCTGAGTCCAGACAACACACTAATTGTCATGCTCTCAAAGTAATGAATGGTCATCGTCTATTTCGTATTTTCCTTTTACAATGTTTTTTTTAATGTGAATTTAACGTAAAAGATAGGTCTGATAACGTTACTTAGAATCTTACTATCTTACTAATATTACAAATGCTAAGTTTTGATGGATGGATATTTGTTACTCAATCACGCCAGAACGGCTGAACGGATTTTGATGAAGGGCACAGAAATAGATTATAGCCTGGAATAGTAGATAGGATACTTTTATCCTGGGAAAATGTATGGTTCCCGAGGGATGCAAGATATATGTTATTATAGATTTACTAATAAACTTCTACCATTAGATGTCGCTGTTCAGTTGGCAAACAATTTTGGATGTAAAAAAAATAGTAACACTGGCTGTTGCTCGCGACTAGACTTACTTGACCTTACTACAAAAAAGATAGACTAGGTTTAAACCATGTCTAAAGAATAGCCATACAACTTGGAATATTAACACATCACACATAACTCGGTTATGTTACCGTACTTTTTAATTGGTTGGCTAATCTTTAGGCAGTGTTTAAACCTAGTCTATCTTTTTTGTAGTAAGCCCCACTATGATTTTACAAGGACCACGAAAGGAAGGAACTAAGTTGCGGGTAACAGTTAGTGTATAATAAGCGGGGATCGGAAACCGGTTATTTTACTATGGAACCTTAACCGGAATAATAAAGGTTTTCGCTAAATTAACTATCACATACTCCAAATACCGACTTAAAAGCTATGGCAAATTCAGTTTTATGGTCAAATCTTTACAACTACTATCAAATATTCGAAATGGGTCTAATACATTCTGAAATAAATATTAACCGGTTTCGATCCTTGATAATAAGTATGTAAAGTCAAAATTATTATTAAACTTCACATACTTGCTAACTAAATCCATTACATACAAAATCCCAACGATAACATTTTAGTGTTTGGGTTAGTAATCTAGTTAGAGCTATAAATACTAACATGTATGTAAATCTAACTAAAATTCATGAATACGCGTATTAGTCTAAGACTTATGAATACGGCAGAATTAGTAACAATTTAATTATTTAGTTCCAAAATAGATTCCCACTATGTATGTTGTGATATTGTCTAATTTATATGATCGGACTAACTTACCTAGTGACGTCCGATCCTCAATTATGTGAAGTAATCTCGTCCTCATTGTGTACAATGTAGTACGCACTTTTTGCTACTGCACTGATTACAATCTTCAAAGTTAGGCGCGTGCATGAACGCGTCAATAAACTAAAAAATAAATAACCGGAACGTGCCCGCACCGTCACCTATCAATGTCATCTGTCACCTGTCAATGTCATTATTTCAAAGGATAAAACTGGACACAACTTTCAAAAAGAAGGGAAACTAAGTAGTATGTAGGTATTTATAGCATATAATCTTTTTTGTACTTTAAGGATTGATAAATACATACTAACTGGGTCGGGCTGGGGATAGGATGAGGACGAGATTACTTCACATAATTGAGGATCGGACGTCACTAGGTAAGTTAGTCCGATCATATAAATTATGTTCCATAATCTCGTCCTCATTGTGTACAATGTAGATGTTCAAAGAGGAAAGTTGTGTCGACAAAGCAATATAAACATTTATTATGATCATTTATATGATTTGCTAAAGTCTTCGCACATGATAAAACTTTATTTTATTAACTATCTATTGGTAGATGCTTAATTCAAGTTTTATCTAACAAGGATATAGTTGTTTGATTAATTCATTGGAATTAATCAACCAACCCTATATATCGATACAACCCTGTATATCGATACAACCCTGTATATCGATACAATCCTGTATGATGATACACCTTGTGTGATGATACACCCTGTATGATGATACACCCTGTATGATAATACAACCCTGTATGATGATATAACCCCGTATGCTAATACAACCATGTATATTGATACAGTCCCATCCCATTTGATGACACAAACCTGTACCTATTTTATACCATACAGGTGGGCCAAAAAATGTGTAGGAATTCTATAAAATCGAAAATAGCAAATTTTACTTTAATTGCAATACTCTTTTATTTTTGTTAAAACTGTAAGTCTTTATGAATTTATAGATTTGCTGGGACTGAGACTGATAATCCACCTGTTGTACACTTTTAAGTTTGTGCAATAAAGTTTTAAATAAATATCCCGCGCTATTAAGTAGGTATATTCTTTACGAATAAATATATATATATAACGAATAAAACAGCTAGTTTAATAAGTTGTCATGGAAATGGAGCCAATGCTTTGAACTATTAAATCCGTCTCATTTATCCAGTAGTATGTAGTACATACTTAGTATATGGTTACCTAACAAGGTAAATTTATCGATGTGCAAGTAGGTAGTTAAGCTAGTATTTCTTCTGAAAAGACTTATTTTATTTTATATAATAAGAAAATCTAGTAACCTTTTAAGTTATCATTGTCTGTAATACAATTTTTTATGCAAATAAATTAGTCTTAGGTATTCTTAATAACTCCTGTTCAAGGTGTAGTTCCAAAGTAAAGGAAACTAAAAAAAAATAATATGGATGTTTACTATCGCAAATTTTTCATTAATTATATGTTATAAATAAGGAAATTATATACAAATACTACTAGTATTGTTCCAGTAGGGATCCTATTTTGTTGACAATAGTTTCAACATTATTTTACTGAGAAAGATTGATTTTTACTCATCTTCTTAGAAAACCGTTATATGTGTTACACTTGTATGGCTGGAAATCAGTATGAGACTTCCTGCACTTTATGTGTGGATCCCTGGTAGGGGATATTAATAAGTTAATGAAACAGTCTGAATACTTATTTATAAAAAGATTCAATGACTGGTCAATTCTTGTAAGCTAATAAAGAATAATAATTAAATAAGTAATAATTTACCAATACATCACATCGGATAAGATAGAAAGTTTACTCCGGCTCAAAATACTTGTAGCAGCCTTACAGCCTTAGTCCAATAACAAGGTAAGGCAACATTTATTGCCTGCATTGCCTTAATTATTGCCACTGATCAATGCCTCTATCGTCTCATCAATTTTTTTTTTCATTTAAGTTAAGTTAGAAATTTTCTGTCATTATTTATCATCTCCATTTTTGCTTAACATGGTAATTTAATATCTAATAAAATTATTTATACATAGACTTACATAGGTACTTGACAATCTTCAATTATAATTGTAAGATTCATCATGCCTTAATTTAAATAATAATTTTAAGTCAGTAGTATATTTTTTATGAAGTTTATAGTTTCATGGATACAATTTTAATTTTTTAATTATGTTTTAATAAATCATATTTTATTATAATCATCTATTTAAATATGAACCTTTGTTATCCACTTGGGATAATTCAGTTTATTTACTATCTTTAGTATCTTGATAATTTAATGATTGGATGATTATTTATCTTTGTCTTCAATTTTTGGTATCAAACATTTTCACAAATAATAAAATGTCTAGAAATATATGGTTTATAACAAAAATATATTAAAAATATATTTAGGTCAGATTTGAAAATTCAAGTTATCATTGGAACTTTGTGTCTAGTTTTGAATTTCTCTTACTTTTCCAAAGGTAGCAGGTACCTACTTAAAAATTAAAATAATTGGTTTTCGACCTTATGACAAGTACATAAGGATCAATTATGGTGCGACATTTTTGCCTGTAAATAAAGCTGCATAAATCTTTCCATGGTTTTTACTGACTGAAAATATTGGAATATAACATACAGTTACAGTTAAAAAAGTTTTTAATTATGGTAATTTTTATCTTGTTGATAACAAGGAGAATTATTTTTCCATTTCTGTAACAGTGATCTTCACTCACATTATTTGTAAGTAACACTCATCTTGAGTGTGTCTTTATTTCACTTGATGAAGACTAGAAATAATCTAACTAGCCATGGCGATCAGCTAGAATAATAACCTTAAGTCAGTAACAGTGTTAAATTTAAATTGCTTTCATAGATTATTATAGAATCTTGAGAATTAAGCTTGATACTATGAGAATTTAAGGTTTACCCGGTTGTAACCAGATCTAATATTATAAGTTACACAAATGGGATACCATATCAGTTGTATAGGAACATACAAACATGCACCAGCCAACATCAATTTGTCATGGTCTCCAAACAGGGAGTCAACTTCCCTGTATTATGAGGTACAAGACAATGTATCTCGCCAGGGTCATTCGACCAGAGTATCGAACCTGGGACCTTTTACGTTAAGGCACTTCACGAATCAAGTGGACTAATGATCTTTAAGTCACAGATATCAATTAGCAATGTCAAGTAATGTTTATTTATTTATTTAAGCTTTTTAGTAAAATATAAGAGAAAAAAAAAAAAACTTAATATTATGAATGAATGAATGAATATGTTTATTTGCATAAAATACGGTACATTAAAGATGTTTTTCTTATAAGCTAATGTTACAGTTCTCAGCGTATTTTACCGATTTATCGGTAGGCAAATATCAGGATATAATTTAATGTATTTTAAGTTACAAATTACAATGTCGTCTTTATGTAAGATAATAGTAATAATAATTAGTGAATTATAAATTAATAAAAAAGCTAGTTATGTTTAACATTCAATAAAATAAAATTAGATAAATTATTAATTTAAAATAATTACGAAAAAAAAAAAAAAAAAAAAGAAAATTAATCGAAAATAAAAAATAGGATTATCATAGTTTGTCAGACCAACGTTTCATACCACCAGCGGCACAAAACCTCACAAATTCGTCAATGCTATAAAAACAGTTTTCCACCAATAAATTAAATAGCATCCTCCCAAAAGTTTCCACAGGCAAAGTTTGTATTGGTGCCGGCAGTAAGTTGAACAGGTTGATGCACATGTTATAGCTGTTTTTTTTATAACAGGTTGTAGCACAAGGAGGCTTTACTAGCCGGTTTGGATATCGGGTTGGCCGTATGGATATTTCAGATTTAGTCCTAAAGTGATTCGAGTTCCTCCTCACAAACACCAGTATTTCAAGGATGTACATTGATGGCAATGGAAGAAGGTTTAACCCCTTAAATAGTGGTCTACAAGACTCCATCGGTTCAGCGCCGCAGATGGCCCTAACACATTTCTTCTGTACTATGAAAGCTCGACACATATCACTCGAGTTACCCCACATAACCAGACCATACCTCAGAGCAGAGCAAACGTATCCATGGTATGCCATCAATGCCGTCCTCTGGTTAGCAAGCTTTGTCAGGCGGTAGAGAGCGTATACAAATCTATTAATTTTATTGCACACCATGTCGACATGATGTTTCCACGATAAATTCGCGTCTATGAGGATTCCAAGAAACTTGGCCGACACTGTCTCGACAATAGGTTCATCAAGATGATTAACATACAACTTTAGAGGGTTTCCGTTTTTATTATGAAACTGCATGTACCTCGTTTTAGTTATATTGACACAAAGATTGTTTTTATCTAGCCAATTCACTATCCTAGCTATTTCACTATTTATTTCGTGTTCATAATCAGAGTTTGGTTGTTTGTACATAATTACCGAGATGTCATCAGCGAACAAAGTACACGGATATCGAGTACACTCAGGAAGATCGTTTATATATAAAACAAAGAGTATCGGACCCAAAATGCTACCCTGAGGCACGCCATAGTTGTTCACTCTATGTTCCGACTTATAGTTTACGCTGTAAAACTGGGGGTTCAATTTTGAGATTTCAACATATTGTTTTCTTTCGCTGAGGTAACTTTTTATCCAATCATAGGCCAATCCACGAACACCATAAGCTTCGATTTTTCTTAAAAGGATTTTGTGACAGACAAAATCAAACGCCTTACTCATATCAAACAGGATTGTGGAAACAGGTATTTTTTTATCCATAAGTGTCGAAATGTGTTTTATTAATGAGAAACAAGCGAGTGTCGTTGATTTACCTTTTTGGAAGCCATGTTGTTCATTACTAATTATATTATGTCGTGTTAGAAATGCTGTAAGTCTCGCATGCATGATTTTTTCAAAGATTTTTGACAAAATAGGAATAAGAGCGATTGGCCTATAATTGTTTACATCATGCTTCTCTCCTTTTTTGAACAAGGGCTTAATAATCGAAGTCTTGAGCGCGCTGGGAAATGTTCCTGTCTCGAATGATTTATTGACTAAGTAGGTCAATAACGGTGACAACTCATTAGCACATTGTTTTATTATCCTAGTACTAATACCATCGTAACCAGTTGAATTTGTGTTATTTAGGGATTTTATAGCTTTTCTAATTTCATATTCATCTGTAGGAGATAAAAACATAGTATTAGGGTTATTTTTCAATATTTGACGTGGTTGTTGGTCGGATATGTTTGGGTTTGAATGAGCCAAATGTATAAAGTGATCATTAAAGCTATTGGCAATTTTTTCAGGATTATTTATTTTCAAGCCCGCTATTGTTAGATGTTCGATATAACTTTTATTATATGTGTCGGTTTTGTTATTAATAACGTTCCAAGTGGCTCTACATTTATTTTTTGCACAATTTATGAATTTATCGTTACTAGACTTTTGAGATGTTTGTATACATCTTTTTAGTATCTTAGAGTAATATGGTCATAACTACATGAACTATTGGAGTAAACAGGTTGTTTTCTATGGTATGCTTTATAAAGTCTTGCCCTTTTGGGCCAACATCAAGAAGTATCTCAATTACTTGTGGTAAAAAACTTGTGGAAATCCACACCGAGATAATCCATAATTTGTAAAAGCGCTATTTATCATTGACTTGCATGTATATAAATGGGGCAGAATAAGACAAGCAGATCTGTGACCAACAGATTGTCTTGGTACCATTAATGGTTGCCAAAGGCCCAATTTGATAGTAACAACTGATGAAATTATTAAAAACTTAAAATCTTTATAAACAGACTGAAATTGTCTAGGTAAGTATATGACTTGTTTACACAAGACTCAGAATTCCTTAAGCCTTCAATATCAGCAGGCAAAGGAGCTTCTTTCATAGCCTCCTTAGAGTCAAAGTGTTAAGTTGAAAAAATTACTAAGACGGAGGGCATTACCTCATGGTCTCGGTACCCATATTCTCCCTCCTCTCTTTTTTTTTTTTTTTTTCAGTGGCATTCGAAGATATGTATCGTCTTGATACTTTTGTGTTCGACTATATTTTCAACTTCAATTAATGAAGTCGGTCTCTGGTCAGCCTTATAAGATTTGCAGACCCGCAATATTATAACAAAAATTTTAAGCCACAGGCTAACCCCTCGTGAAAGCAAGTGGAAGTGTTATAATTCTGCTGCGAGACAGAAAAGAGGAATAATTGTTCTCTCGGTACATATGATGCGCTAGAAGAATTTTATAATATTAATAACTTACCTTATGCTATTACAGATCCTTTGTAGTATATTTCTGGTGCAACATTGTATCGGTCTCATGGTCAACTCTTCATGAAGACTAGAGCCATAATGTTACGTCTCAGGAGGAATCCCTCGAGGAGACGCTTCAGACTGAACAAAAACCCACTGGCCACTCCATCGTAAAGGCCAGTGCTTCTGTACAGAGCAGTTTCTGTGGAGTCATTCGGAGACATGACAGACAACTAGAATGAACATATTGATCACCAACGGCCAACCTCCCGTGAAGGCTCCGATGTCATTCATTCTGAGACATGAGAGATAACTAGAATGAACTTAATGATCACCACGGCCAACCTCCCGTGAAAGCTCCGATGTCATTCATTCTGTTTCGTTTGCGGGCTGAAGAATAACGCAACTCTGTCACACACACTCCTTGTTTTCATGATTAATTTCTGGCCGATTATGTTGTTGGAGTGGAGGCCACGTCTCGGCGAACGTAGTGTAGGACGCTTCTCAACTCGATGGGCCGACGAACTCGGGAATATGGCTAGATACATTTGTATCAAAGCAGGAGATCGTACTCCTTGGCGCTCTTTGCGTCCTTCCCGTACGTCCAGCAGTGGGCTGTAATAGGCTGAGATGATGGTGATGGTGATGATATTATAAATATAATAACACTAAAATTAGTGTGCTGTGGTGGTGATAGAAATCGTAGTAATCGTAATAATTGAGCCGAGGTATCGGTCCAACAATTTCACAAATTCAACTGACAAGTTTTGTTTTCCAGCCACCATACTTTTACACAAACATCACCGTATTTTCTTCTTGGTTTTTTGCATTTGTATGTAAGCTGTAAATCACTAATTAGTTTAAAAACTAATTTATTCTAATTATTTATGTCTTCAGTGCTGTGTACAAAAAAGTACAATGACATTGACAGGTGACAGATGACATTGATAGGTGACGGTGCGGGCACGTTCCGGTTATTTATTTTTTAGTTTATTGACGCGTTCATGCACGCGCCTAACTTTGAAGATTGTAATCAGTGCAGTAGCAAAAAGTGCGTACTACATTGTACACAATGAGGACGAGATTATGGAACATAATGGCTTTCAGTTACTATTTTACGAAAGTAGACAAGCAATTAAATGTGAAAGCCATATACATTTACTGCCATAATACTACAAATTGTGTTTCTATTTGCATATAATAAAAATATATATTAAATGAATGAAATTGTAATGTAAAAAAACACTAACGTACTTGGCAGAAACACTGTCTAAGTAATAGCCGAATAATTCAAAATGTCAGAAGATTCACCAAAATTTGTCACTAATTGTCATGGTTCAACATTACTATCTAAAACGGTATTCTCGTAAACTTTAAATTTGACGTAAAATTATCTAAAACTTAATATGTTATTTTGATAATTTTTAAATAAATAAAAATTTCACTGTGGTTTCTTCCATTTTCAGTCGCATTACGAACTATAATTTCATTTTTTGGGTTTACGAGTATACCGTTTTAGATAATAATGTTACTGGGAGCGGATCGACACTGGATTGCGAACATTGTTAAATTACGAGAATCGGGCCTTAGGTACCAGATACTGAAATTTGCCAGAGGCATTTTCCAGTACTTTCAAAGCCGTGCCAATGTAGAAAATGTATTTTTCTACGGGTTACTTTGCTGGTACTCGATGAGCTAGTATTGTTACTGACTGTGCGATCTCGGTAAGAAAGAAAGAAAGACAAGAAATTTGTTTGGCATCAAAATTACATTTTAGCACAATACATAAAATCTTAAAATAAAAACTAAAACTAGCGTTACCAAAATGGTCTACGCTCAGTATCGCGCAGTGACGCAACGAGCACGACACAGCCAATGGTATTTTGCGCAAACCATTAACAGAGGTCCCAGCGTTCGCCAAGCCTACGGCCAACAAGACAAAAATACTACAATAAAATGTAAAGAGTAAAGGTTTTTTAGTGTTATTTATTTTTTACAATCAAGTCTCCTCATTGTCTTAAAAAGAACTTCATAATTAGCTCACGTCAATCCACTGCAGGATACAGGCCTATCCCAATGCCCAGTACAGAGCCCAATCCTCGGTTATTCTTTTCGTTGCCAGCACCTTTGCGTAATTCATCGCTCCACTTTATCGGAGGGCGCCCTACGCTGCGCTCGCCAAGTCGTAGTCTCCACTCATGAACACGTCTTCCGCATCGCTTATCGGTCCTTCAGCAAGTGTGACCAGCTCCTTGACAGTTCAGCTTGCTAGATAGAAATAACTTATAATACCTTTTTAACTGGATTATTACTATGACCAACGTAATTTAGTAAAATCTAGCTCAACACAAAGTATTTCTAGCCATAACCTTCGTTACTGAAGATATCATCAAGGCTACGAAATAACTTTCGTTTTGCTGAACGTAACTACTATGTAATTTGACCATAATTCGAATGTGAGTAATGGTTCTTAATATATTATTCATTCAGAATTTCTAATTTAGTGATGTGGAAATTAGAACATTATTATTGTGAATAAGTTTGTAAAATGTACTTTTAGATTGCGGTAAAGGCAGATTAGATCATTAATATTATTGCTAACTAATGATTTAGACTTATTTCAAGTTATTGCCACTGTTTGTTTTAATTATTAATTTACAGATAATTGAGTGTACTTAGTAAAGTATTGTATAATATTCCTCAATAACGAAATATTAGTAAGTATCTCAACATTTAAAATTAGTATGATTAACGCTACCATTTTTTCCATTTGCGATTTTTTGCAAAAAAATTTTTTACCGTAAATCATCTTTCTGCATACAACTACAATAAAAAATCGTCAATGTAACAGCAACAAAACGCACAATTGCGATTTACATATAAATGGTTATAAATGAATGCAATGAATCCATTACCATACAGGTTATCACATATTTCATCCTAGTAATAAATACATATCAAAGTGAAGATGTAAATCTAAAATTACTTACAATACATGTAGTTCAACAAAGGAACGATTATGGCGATTCATGATTTTTTACCATGGGCCTGGTTATTTCTTATAGTGCAGCGATTAGGTACCATTTTACATCGGTAATCCTTAGATAAAACCACTAAACCGATCTAGATGAAATTAAAAAGAATAGCATAAGCTACATGTAGGTAGCTGAGTTTAAGAAGCGGAGTATAGCCAAATTGTGAATTCGAACACTCCTACTGAATTCGACAGTGATCGCTGAGGCGTGTTGCCGCGCGCTGCTTGACGGACCTGTGTCTATTGCTCAAGGTCATGGGTTCTAGTCAGCGTCTTAACAAATAGACTATATTGACTGTGCTACACCCTGGTTTTCAACATTTTCATGCTTTGATTATATTAGGCAAAACATGTCATAGATCTCTATTCTGTATAATTAATAACACCTGAAGTGGCAGTGGGCAGGGCACATAGCACGTAGAACTGACGGCCAATAGGGCAGAAAGGTTCTGGAATAGAGGCCACGTACCGGCAAGCGCAGCGTAGGACGTCCACCTACAAGGTGGACAGACGACCTGGTAAAAGTTGCAGGAAGCCGCTGGATGCCGCTTCTTACCGGCCAATCTGGAAGTCACTGGGAGAGGCCTATGTTCAGCAGTAGACGTACCTATGGCTGAAATAATGATGATGATGATGATGATTATATGTGTCTCGCCTGAGTCATCTCGCTGACTGCCATCAACCAATTGGATACAATCTGATGCCAACGACCAATGGAATAGGGGAATACCCCTTATAAATACTTTTAATGGGTGGTCAAAACGCAATTCTTTCCTGGACCTATGGCAAAAGCAAGCCGTGACGTCATCCCTTATTATACTCATTTATGACTAAGTAATTATTAGAATAACACCTGAAACACCATGTTTTAGTTCAAATTTAAAAAAAACTTACTTCTACAACATTTTTAGGAGTAAAATGAGAGAGAAGACGGCTAGTATACTGTATTTTTTTGCATTGTTCTCTATTCTATTCCATAGTGATTAATTCGATTGTGATGAAACTTTGGCATGGTCTTCTGAGGATACCCGAAAAGGCTTCTAAATTGAGTTGAAGATCACGCGATCGAATGTATGATGATAACACTTGAAAAAAAAAATTGATAGAGGCGGTCGATTCTTTCAAGTGTTATATCACCATAGATATAACTAGCATGTAATTGCTAAAAACGAAAGAAGTCGTGAGCAACAGCTTGTATTTAATGTAGCTGCCAACCGTTTCGCAACTATGCAAAATATTAGTTAAACCAGTACCATAACTAACCATAGAACCATTGATTGTAACATCCTCGCAAAGTATGACAACACTTCCTTTCGCTAATCTCTTATTGTTTGGTGATCACGTGGTTTTCGAGAATCGAGGTCAGTTTTTCCGTTGACACTTGTTCTTTAAAAGGTATTATGGTTGAGTAGAAAATTTTAACACTTAATAAATAACACTTTGATCTTATTACTCTTCGTTTATGTCTTTGTCTAGTTGTTCGCGCTACAAAGACAGTATTAATACTTCTACACTAATATTATATAACTGAAGAGTTTGTTTGTTTGCTTGAACGCGCTAATCTCAAGAACTACTGGTTCGAATTGAAAAAATATTAAACTTTTATAGTACAAAAGGTGGACTTAATGCCACGTGGCATTCTCTGCCAGTCGACCATTTGGCTAAACAGATATATTTTGTGGGCGGTGCGACTTAACGTTTTCATAAAAATTACATAAAATCATAACATAAACACACATAGTATTAATTTAATATAGACTACATATACAAAATACATACATAGATGATGACGATTACTGAAAAGTAGAGAAGCAATATTATTGTGTTGGATAGTCCATATATGGAGAAAGGTTTTAGGCTATATTACATCACGCTACGACCAATAGGAGCTGAGTATCAATGTAAAATGTTGCAAACAGGAAAAACAAAATCCTTTTGAGAGCTTCCGTTGCGTGCGCTGCTTATACGGTTAAAGTTACGATAAAATCAAATATGACGGAATTGTTCCCATTTAAAAGTCCCAAAAAAAAGTCCATGACAGCACATGCCTACCTTTTAAGTTGACTCACTATATCCTTTTTATGGTAATCAAATTGTTCCAAAATAATGCATTGGCGCTAGCGTCGCTTTTTCTTTTACTTTAAGAGCGAGGCATTGATGTGGTTTATTGTATTATTTAATTATTTTGAGCTGGGAAGTGGCATGGGTCGTTGATAAAGACTAACTGACAGATCGAACTCCACGCGAGCGCAGCCACGGGCGGAAGCTAGTTTAGACTACGAATATAAGTAGCTCTTTACAATTGCAATGCCTTTTAAGTAACGAAGTTTATGTTTTTTTGCATGTATACCTACCACCAATGTTAAAGATTTGAATTTGAAATTTGAATTCCTCTATCCATTATCTAGTTGCAGTAAAGTTCTGCTCAGTATGCGGCTTGATATTAGTGTAATCATAAAAATAATTTATCAAATGTATATTGTAATTTTACACCAATTTATGTGAACCAGTGCGAAATAAATTAATGTCAGACTTATATGTCATTGTCAAGTCTCACGGATGAGGTTTCGACATCTCCGGATTCGTCAGCCTTGCTGCCTTCCGTCAGGAACCTCTCACTATATTGTACTTTTGTTTCGTAACTGGCAGGCAGCTGGCCTAAGCTAACTAAACTAGGCTTTGTTTATTCCATATCCAGAATACTTACGTATTTGAGCCCAATTACCTTTGATACAACTATCACAAAATCTGTCATGTCTCTGATTCATCAATATCATCAGTCCACAGCTAGACCTCCCCCATAGGATAGGTGTCCCCCATCATCATCATCATTTCAGCCATAGGACGTCCACTGCTGAACATAGGCCTCCCCCATTGACTTCCAGATTGGCCGGTTGGAAGTGACCTGCATCCAGCGTCTTCCTGCGACCCTTACCAGGTCGTATAACCACCTTGTGAGTGGACGTCTTTCGCTGCGCTTGCCGGTACGCGGCCTCCATTCTAGAACCTTTCTGCCTCTCGGCCGTCAGTTCTACGTGCTATGTGCCCCGTTACTTACTTTATTGGTTTGGTTTTCTGAATGTTGATGAACTGTGCCTTTAGAATAGAATAGAATAGAATAGAAAATTTTTATTGGTCCATAAACACATACATAATAATTTTATTACAAATAAACTAAACTAAAGGAGACAACAAGGAAAAGAGAATACATGACTTATTATACATTTTGGAATTAGTGTTAAGGAACCAAATGGTATCCACTCAGCATGTGCGATGGCGTAGGTGAAGGGCCTAGCCACTGCGCTGGTTTTCAGTGGAAACCGTATATTCAGGAAGATGGCGTTACCGGCGACGAAAAACAAAAACTATAAAATAAACAAGGGATATTCAAAATACATTATGTACTACTACTCATAAAAACTTACTATGTACAATTACAATTTTGCAACAGCTGAACAATAGTATTTCTGTATGTTTGTGCGGGTATGTGTGCAGTGTGCATGCGTGTGTTTGTGTGGTGTGTGTGTGTTTGTGTGTATGTGTGGTGTGGGTGTTAAGGGTATGTATTATTAATTTGTACAGTACGGTACGACTGCAATGTTAGGTATAAGGCTCTTGCAATCTATGCCACAGGACCGGTAGTTGCTCAAAATCTAGCTATTATATTTCATCCTCTTTAAGAAATGTAGCAAAACTATTTCATAATTTTCTACTTTTACTTTAAACTGCCATGTGGGGCACGTCCGTAAAGAATATATTTCCCCACCGCCAACAGGAGGCGTTGTCGTAAGAGGTGAATAATTCCTGTAGCACGAAACGGGCAGTAGCGTCTGCGTACGAAATCTTATATAAAACTGCGCTCGCCAACCCACCTGCCAAGCGTGGTGAGTATTGGCAATCCCTCCGATGAAAATCATTGGGGGAGGCCTGTATTCAGCAGTGGGCGTCCTATGGCTGAGATGATGATGATGATGATGACTTGTAAGTGATTAATTATTTGATTTATATTAAACTATCTGTCCCAACAGACGTTGTTTTGTCTAAATCAGTTGTCAAGAATTTTAAATATTAAGATTTTATTGGGGCCAAAGTTAGGACTATAAAACGTTGGATAAGTTTATCCGCAGAATAAAAATGTAACGTAATGGACTAAACATAGTACATTCGTAGTTACCAATGTATTTTTATGAAAGTTTTTATCTTTGGAGACTGAAAAAATATGTTGGTTAGTTAACCAACATGAATTATATACAGGGTGTCCCGTAAAGAGCGTGCCAAACGGAAATCATAGAGAGAGCAAAAAAAGGCTCTTATTCCTGTCCGAAATAAGATTTCTTAAAAGTAGCAGCATTTTTGCACAATTTGCGATTTTGAGTTGTTTTCCTTAGTATATTTTTTAGAAAATCTCTATTTGTCCAAAAACGGTGCAACTTTCTTTAGGACTATTTTTGGACAAGAGATAGAGCTTTTTATGCTCTATCAACAGTTTTCGTTTGGCACGCTCTTTATGGGACACCCAGTACATATTTTAAGTCTACTTCAAAAACATAGTCCTAGAAGATAGTCTCTACAAATCTAGCGTCTATTATTTCCATTTTCATTTAAGATACTCCTATTAATGGTGACAAACAATATTAACGGTATATTTATCCGACCGTTTCCATAACAAAACGTTCTATTGATTTGTACCATCTAAATAATAATATCTGCACTGGAATGGCTGGCCACTGCACCACAATGATACGATGATCATAACGATTGTCAGCTGAGACGACATGATATCTGCATCGCACTGCAACCCTGACCGTGCGTACGCGGGGTGAACGAACGCGCTCTGGTGCAGTATCGCACACTTGCGATTTTGTTTGAATTAAGAACACTAAACGTAAATTTTTAAAACAGGTGAGGTCAAGGAAACTAAACTGAACTGACTGACTTAACTGATTTTATAAAGCTTTGACTGACTGGATTGAAGCGGTGAGTAGCGCAGTAAGTCGCATTTTATATGATATGGGTATTCGTAAATATTAGATAAATATGAAAAACACAAATTTTTATGGTCTGGAAGATATTTTTGTCCACTATACAATGCATCGATAAAATCAAACTATCTGGAACTGGACTGAACCAGATTTCCCTATAATGACAGTTTCAGACAGCATCGATGCGTTTACCGTAAAAATTGGCAAAAAGCAATAATGGCATTTAAATATGAACTGGAAAATTCGAACAATATACGAGGCATCAGACAATGACTTTGCCAGCACACCCAGACTAGATCCAATTTACAAAAGATCGTTCTCTGAATTGACTTGAACCGGAAATCAAATCTGTCATCACACCGTCAGTAAGAATCTACTTACCTACTTATTTAGTATTGATATACTTTAGTTTTAACCCACGCCGCGCTCGTGAGTGGATGGGTGACCATTCCAACCATATTTAGTGACATTCATCACAAGCCTCTCCGTGCTTCGGAAGGCACGTTAAAAGTTGGTCCCGGCTAATATTGCTTGATACTTAGTCGTGAATCCTAGGCAGAGGCCTTAGGGCGGCTTAATAACATCTGACAGTAAGGTTACCTAAGTCACTGGCCTTACAACACCCTTCCACCATTCCACACTGGGCTCGCGTGGTCGAGTATGGCCTTAACCACCTCATAGTTGAGGTGAGGCCAGTGCCCTGCAGTGGGAAGTCATACTTTATTTTTACTATTATACTCAGATTTGTTTCATATGATAATCACTGATCGGAATGGGTAGATTGATTTGATGTACTTTGGTAGTGCTAGCATAATATGGATATACCTTTTTTTTTCAAAACCTGATACCCAGAAATTCCGGAATCCCGGAGCTGAGGCATGTCCATATTATCATCAATGTTTGAGATCATTGACCTCAAATCAATCTACCTACTCAGATCACTGATGATAATACAAGTCGCAATTGTGCTTTTTTTACAAGGAAGAGAGTTCATAGGCGACTGACGTAGGATGGCGTTATAGGAAGCATGCTTTGTTGCTTTAGGGTATTGGGTTGCATAATTTAGCTGTGCAGCCAGTTGTGTCTGTCTGAGTCATGCCTGTAATATTCAGTATAATGTAGGCTATACTATGTAGATCACATACTTGGTTCAGTAATACGGTTTTGGACTTATGTGATAGTGTAAAAAACAACGACCTCCGTAGCCGAGAGGCGAACAAGCTGGACTTGGTGTCGCTATGCTGTGCCGGGTTCGTACTAACGACGAAATAATAACGAAATATAACTTTTCTATATTGTCTCGGGTCTGGGTGTTGTGGTAACGTCGTTGTTTCTGATTTCTGTAATACAAGTGCTTTGACTAGTTACCTTAGGATCAGAGTAATGTATGTGATGTTGACCTTTATTTATTGGAAGTAAAGTAATACCATACTTCACACGCGGCGGACTTCACACACACTTCGGACGCGGGCCCAGTGCGGATTGGTGACTAAACCTTATTGTCCAAACCAACAATATATCGCCCATGCTTTACGTTCGACTACCCCCCACCCTTATTATTTTTTGGTAGTTTAATAAGCTATTGACAGTTGACTGTACAAGCCGTCTAGTCATCAGCTTATCAAGGCTATGCTCATGCAAGCCACAGAAAAAAAACAACTTATTACCTACGCCATTCGTTAATTAATTTGATTAAAATGCTTTGAAATAAATAATTACTTAGTCATAGATAAGTATAATGGGATAACGTCACGGCTTGCTATTGCCATAGGTCCAGGAAAGAATTGCGTTTTGACCACCCATTAAAAGTATTATAAGGGGTATTCCCCTATTCCATTGGTCGTTGGTATCAGATTGTATCCAATTGGTCGTTGGCAGTCAGTGAGATGACTCAGGCGTAGGCTACATATAATCATCATCATCATCATCATCATCATTTCAGTCATAGGACGTCCACTGAACTGATCTGCTGAACATAGGCCTCGCTCAATGACCTATCATCGGGGGGATTGCCAATACTCGCCACGCTTGGCAGGCGGGTTGGCGCCGTTGGCGAGCGTAGTTTGTTATAAGATTTCGCACGTAGACGCTGCTGCCCGTCTCGTGCTACAGGAATTAGGTGGGGGCGGTGGGGAAGTGTATTCTTTACGGCCGTCACACGGCACACTTATAATAATTTTACAATATGTTAATTAACGAAAGGCGATCCTGTCAACCCGTTACACTATAGCGTCAATTTTGTCTATTCCGCGTTATGAATTCAGTTTTAAAAGGCGTTTTGATTTTTATTAATTTTGTGTACTATTTAGATTTCTTTATATTTTCTTTAGTAAGTTTAAATTTTAATCAATTAATGTTGTAGATAAACTGACTCATGGAAACGTTCTCGGTTATTTTACATACTCTATAACAAGGACATTTTTATAAGCATTAAATACTTAGGTTTGTTTAATACGTATAATCATGAGAACAAACAACTTAGTCAAAAACTAGTTAGGTACCTATCTCAATTTTTTTTTTGTCGTTCCAGCATTCAACCATATTTTCCCAAAATTTAAAAGTATAACTGAGCTATTTGGTAAGTTATATATTATTACGATCACTTAATAAGATTTTTAGCGCAAAGTCGAAACTTCGTACACGGTAAGTGAAGTAAACACAAGTTCCGTATTCTTCATAACCCCATTGTTTCGTAATGTTGTTTTCGTATGGTACAGAAAAGTTCCCTTGTGGCAAAATTCAACGAACTTCGCCGGAGTTCACCTGACTTCGAAGTTGCTTGAAGTGTTGCCAACTTAGTGCTTTCGGCAGTTCTAAAAATAACATTTTTAATTTTTTTAAATGATAGTGTCTAAGTCTTTAATGCTTAGTGTACTATCGGTAGCATAAAATATTGAGACGTGTAAATTAAAGAGCTTAATTTGGGCCTATTTACCGAAATAAATTGGTTTTATTGGTTTTATAGGGTTTTTACGGCTTACCTCACGCTTTAAGTAATTGCTGTTAGTAGTGTGGATTTTAATTTAATTATCTTTTTTATTATAGAAATTATACATTACAGCAAAAATGAAAACAACAATATTTAGAACAAGCTTTGTTTTTCTATAAAATTTCGGACAAAATCACATACATGCAATCTTAAAGTGAGTGAACCGACCGGAAATTGAAACCGGGTCCTTAGAGATGGCGACGCAAACCAGGTATATTTGACAGTGGCATTAATTTAGTAAACTCAATTGAGTGCCCATTCAAAAAATGACTATTCTATTTAGTCCGTCAGTAAGATTATCAAAAAATATTGGACCCATATTTTGTCTTTTGTCAATCAAACAAAAAATGGCGAAGATAAAGCGCATCAGAGTGAGCACGTGACATCACGTTTTGCTAATAAGTGTCGCAAAGCGTGACATTACGCGGAACTTTAACGGGCTATATCTTCATCATTTTTTGTTTGATTCAGAAAAGAAAAAATACGTGTCCAATATTTTCTGTTAATTCAACTGACGGACTAATTAGATTTTTTTAGGAAACTAGCCCATTCATTTACGACACAAGCCGAAGCTAAAGCTTAATTGCGATATTCCTTTCTTTCAAAATTTCTTTCAATTACCTACTTTATCGCATTTTAGCTGTCGGTCCCGATAGATAACACTTAGTTTCAATAGGTAAGTAATAATGTATACAAAAAATAATGTAGTTCGCCAAAAGAAAATAAAAATAAAAAGCGTCTTGAACTTTCTCTTCTGTATAAGTTGGCAACACTAGCCGTTTGATACTTAGCCTTATATTATTTACTCAAAACCTCACATTTGAGTTTCAAAATTGCTAGAGGGTAAGTTGGAGTTTAAAAACTTTGTATGTGCTCAGAATTTCAAGAGGTTTGAAATGTAAATATTATTTTAAATGATAATTTTGACGCAGGACGGCTTTGCCTTTGGGTAAAAGTTAGTTTAAATGTGACATCGAGGACTACATTCGTATGTTTCGTTCCCAAAGAACTTTTTCCATCTAAATACAGCAGTTACTTTTTTGATAGCTCAATGATTTTATTTACGTTTAAAACCACGCACATAGCCGCTCTGTGAGCTTGAGCTTTCTTATGAAGCTCACAGTGAGAGGCCACGTTTCAGTTCCATATGTCATCACTGGGAACACACACTAATTGTGGACTTTCGCCTTGCAATAAGGTATTTTGGACAAGACGACGTTGTCAGTGTATGAGGTTCTATTTTCCAAGTTAACTTTCTTCTAGCATAGATGGAATAGAAGAAACTTCAGAAAAAGGTAAATTTTCACATTATCTCTCTTAGCAGCTGATCTGCTTTTTAGTGTGGGAGGTGTTTTTAGTTTGCAATTACAATGTTAGTCTCTATAGAGAAATGCTGTATTTGAACAGAAAATAGGGCCTTAAAATAACGATTACTTACCTGTAAGCTGTTTAGTAGTTAAACTTGCATTAACTTGTACAATTTATCAGATAAGAAGTTAGAACGAACAATCATATCTGTTTGTGTTTGATACGAACATCACAGCCGTAGTCCAGTTTTGCTAATCTGTGTTGTGTAAATGCAGAATCAACAGCTGTGTTGGTTTTACTGTTGGTCGTTATGTGTGTCAGTAGTTAAAGTAGATAACCTTATTATAATTTTCAATTGACTTCAACAAAATAATAAGGCGGAGCTTCTTAATGAGGCAAAATGTTTATTTTATATTAACACGCTTCCCTTGTAGCCATCGGGCAAATACACAGGGTGTCCTATAATGCAAGGATAACCTTGTAACCACATATTCTATACATTATAGTAAACAACTTTTGTTCTGTTTGTTTTAGGTAATATGTTTTATGTATTACCATCCAGTTTTTCAACTTTGATGTTTTGTTAATAAATAGATCAATGTACCTTTTTGTGGCAGTTTTCTTCTTCCATACATCCCTCAGTCGTCATCGAGACGTTTGCTCCCATTTGTGTCATCTTTTACATTCATTCATTGTTTGGTTGTCATTTCCTTCTTTCAATAAAAAAAAATAAAAAAACTATAAATAATTGCAATCATTGCTGACATTCAACCACTTGCTGGTAAAAAAAAAACTAGTCTCGTAAGAAATAATATTTTATTTACATGAGAACATTTACTCAGCACCTACTTCTGAATTCGTTTTATTCTACATTTGACTAACATTTAAACTAAACTGTCATAACATTGAAATAGGATCCTTGCTAAAGAAGTGAGTTTAGTAGTTTCTAAGAAATAAAATCAAAGATAGCGTCATCATTACCACCACTGAATACAAGCTATTGAGTTTCTAAAGACTAATTTTGGAGAATTCAACTGCTAAATGTAACGTGATACCGCTAGCTACATTCCGATTCGGCGAAAGTACTAGTAGGTAAGAGAAATTGTTTACCTCAAAAATACGGTTGGCAGTAAAACCAGGGTTGTTACATTTTGATGATGTTAATGCTGTAGCAGATTTGTTTTTGCAAATTTACTTCTAACTTTTTTGAGACTATAGGCACACACTTTTGACTTCATCATCATCATCAATCATTTCAGCCATAGGACGTCCACTGCTGAACATAGGCCTAACCCAGTGACTTCCAGATTGGCCGGTTGGAAGCGGCCCGCATCCAGCGGCTTCTTGAAACCTTTACCAGGTCGTTCTGTTCACCTTGTAGGTGGACGTCCTACGCTGCGCTTGCCGGTACGTGGCCTCCATTCCAGAACCTTTCTGCCCCATCGGCCGTCAGTTCTACGTGCTATGTGCCCCGCCCACTGCCACTTCAGCTTGCGTATCCGTTGGGCTATGTCAGCAACTTTTGTTCGTTTACGGATCTCCCCATTCCTGATTCGATCTCGCAAAGAAACACCGAGCATAGCCCTTTCCATAGCACGCTCAACCTTCTTTTGACCTCAATTACATTTAAGTACAGTGGCGGGCATTGGTTTTATTTCAAGGTAGGCAGTAGATACTTACCTAAGTGTTTTCATCAATGACACACATTTATAAGTACCTACTGCCTATCTTATTTTATTTACCAGATAGGCACTGCCTTATTGCCTATATGCACCGCACGCCCCTGCTTAAGTATAATGTTTTATGACAAAAATTCTACAAAAACTAGTTACCGTCATAGCTCTTCAAATTGCAAAGCTGAAGTGGTAATAAGCAGGCCACATCGCTCGCAAATTTGACAACCATCAAAGGGGAAGAAAGGTTCTCGAGGTGCGACCACGTACTGGAGGACACAGCGTAGGCAGGCCTCTCACTCGGTGAACTGACGACCTAGACAAGTATGTACGCCACTGAATGCAAACGACCCAGAGCCGCTCGCTGTGGAAGTTCTATGGGGGGCCTATGTCCAGCATTAAACTTCTAAGGGTTGATGATGATAATGAATTTGAAAGTGAAGAACATTTATTAGTAAATACACTCTCTATTTAGCCCTTTGTAAAAAAATAAATACACAACGCAAAGGAGCTTATGTAAAGTTTAACAACCGATTTGCCAGAACATCTTCTGTTGTTCGGAAATCTAGTTTTTAAGTTTTCTTTAACATAACTATCTTCTACTTAAAGGTTGTCTACAAGAGATCGCTCTTAACTATATGACCACGTAAATATTGCCCTAAGTTTTATTTTGAACATTCACTATTATTATTTTATGGTGTGTCTTTAGAGTTTTAAGGAAGATTATTTTCTATCCCCCAGCAAAATTATTAAGAATCCTGCTAATGACAATTTTTATTGGTATATATTGGGTCGCCTAATTTTTTGTTCTTCTAAAGGCAATGGCACACAAACGGTCAGCTTAAATTTTTTTCACACAATTTCCCCTTTTTAAATGTGTTTAGTCTATTTTCACTTCGCCTAACTTTTTATCGCCATATTGTTACTTGCCAAATGTGACATTAGGTGGAACGATTTGTAACCCCTATTACTTACAATGACTTAATAGTAATTCGCATTAAATTAAAACGCACAAGAGAATAAAAAAATATAATATAATATATGCATGCAAAGATGCAAATAAGCAAGCAATGCATGTATGAAAACAAGCAAGCAATGCATGTTTGAAAACAAAGCAAGCAAGCAAGCAGCATGCAAGCAAGTATGTAGCATGCAAGCAAGCATTCAGCATGCAAGCAAGAATGCAGCATGCTAGCAAGTATGCAGCATTCAAGCAAGCATGCAACATGTAGCATGCATAGTTTCTGTAACGGCTCCGGCACTGCGGGGCTCCGGCGGTCCCATGCGAGCTTATCGTCGCAGATGGCTTTCGCCCACCGTCGTGGGTGAGGCTGGCCGGCAGAAACCGTGCGTTAAAGCCCCTTGCTCCTCAACCCGTGGGCGCCTCGCCCCTCCGTGCCTACGCGCTTCTAAATTACACTCTAGGGGTAGGGCAGGCAAGACTACGTGGAGTCGGTTTTGTGGTAATTCGTTTCTTAGGCCAATACAATTTTTACATTAGCTAATTCATATTAGAAATTCTAAAATTAGAGCTTTCATGATTGAAGTGTCGTAATGCCGAAAGAAAGTTATGCCAATATAGTTTAGTGCATTTAAAATTAGATGCACTAAAATTAGGGCTTCTAATTCTTAGACCAAACTATAATAGTGGCAAAACAGCTATTAGGCTAAACAATAATTTTACGTTTTAAGTTTAGGCCAATACGGTTCGGTCATGTTAAATTAGAACCAAAAATTTTAGGCGTGTCGAAGGGCACCCCAATTTTTATACCTGATAGACTAATTATAAAGTTTAAGATGAAGCCCGATTGTATGTTTTCCCTCCAGTAATTATAATTCCAGAATTTTTGTATACAAAAGTCATACTACAACTTTATCCCAAATTATTTTAAAAATAGTTTTATTGTAAGAGCTACAAACAAATACAATGCAGCTTTCAGTCACATAGACATTTTTAGTGAGCGAATGGCGAGGTTTCGTCGTCTTTTGAAATCCACGTAAGCCCTAACCGCACACCTACCTTCTTCTGCCTTCTATTTAGGTTAAGCATGTCTTATTGTTTAATCGATGTAGTTTTGTTTGGTTGTTGTTGCTCGATTGTTTTTTTCCCGCATGTGTCTCTATATCAACATAAAATGTACCAATTAGCATTGGAAACTTTAAATGCTCATGTATAATTAATCTAATGTTAGCTATATGTATTATTAAAATGCTGTATGTTTCCTTAATAAAGATAAATAAATAAATAATTATTCCACTAAAACATTATTAGCAAGCCCTGGTAAGACTGGACGATAGGTATGTAATAACCATCGAGCATTATCAATTCATTCGCTTCCTACGCGGCGTATCTCAACAGAATTCAATTTCAAACGGACGGCAATTGATTTTACTGTTTGTCGTTACATAGGATTTCTACGTCGTCATTTTAAAATACACAATAAAGTTGATAGTGAGTTTGCGAGAACACAACACGATTCTCATGTTACAGACGAAATGACTATGTTTGATTATAAGAGTTGCCTGCAGTTGGGTATTTCAATTACAAAAGGGCATTAATAAAATGATCAACATGTTATTATGTCAACCTAAGGTGTAGTTGATTATTTTCTCTTCTTATTTTGTTGTTACAACATCGCTCAAATTAACTTGCCAGCTCTACGGCATTTCGTGTTGCTCTGTGGGACACAAAGGGGCATATAGTAGGTGATTTAGAGTATGTGGCCCTCATCTCCTACTTCAACAATCTGGACTACAGCGGCCATTGAGCCTACCCAACTAACTAAAGAGCAGAAATAGGAATAATCTGAACTGAACTCTCTACTTGTTTCACATTAATTTCATTTTTATTTTTTTTTAGCAATTACATAATAGAATTTTATGAAATAACACTTGATAAACTGTCTTTAGTTGCACATTTTTGGAATTGAATTGTTAGTAGCATAGTGTTTACTTAAGTTGGTCATGCTGTGTGTACATGTTTTTAGGTTACAATCTAGATCTAAGTTCTTAAATTGTTTGCCTTATACCCTTAGGATTGTTACCTGTTGTGTATACCAATATAATAAAATAAAATAAAATAAAATAAATCAATATCTAAAACTGACATGTGATTTTTCACTTAAACTAAGTAAGATTTGATAAGTTTGTCAACTCTCGCCTATACTAAAACGACGATGACCGACGACCTCCGTAGCCGAGAAACGAGCATACCGGACTTGGTGTCGCTATCTCTGAGGCTCCGGGTTCGATTCCCGGTCGGTTAATGTAGAAAAATTACTTTTCTATATTGTCTCGGGTCTGGGTGTTGTGGTACCGTCGTTGTTTCTGATTTCTGTAACACAAGTGCTTTGCCTACTTACCATAGGATCAGAGCAATGTCTTGGCAATAACTATAATCGTAATATAATTAATGGCGGAAGATATATATAACAAAATAAATGCCTTTTCCAATTATATCGTAATTGCAAGATGACAGCAGCCAACCTTTTCACGAAGATGGTTTATCACTTTTCAGGTTAAAAAATTATTTAGTAGGCGATATAAAATTAGAAGCAGCAGGTGTTTTGGGGAAACAAAGCCATAATTTTTCTTTATGAAAAACCATCAATACATTCACTCGTTTTCACTACCCTTTACAGTCATAAACACGGTTTTCTTGTCGCACCTGGTAAAGTACAACTATATTGTTGTCTGCTAAAACCGAAACTCAGAAGATTTAATTGGATTGAGTAACTAAATTCTGCCATGGACCGCACTAACACACGAGGTTAATTGGAGCAGGTTTTTTCTAGCCTGAAACACGAGGCACAATCCATAGACTTAGAATACTTTATACTAAATCTATGGTACAATCAATTGCTGGTCAACCTTCCCAAAAAGCTAAGTCAATGAACCGATTTTAAACTTTAAGTCCACGTATAAATTATCAATATCAATTGTGAAAATTTTACGTTTTTAGGTAGGTTATCGAGCTGTTGTCTGCCCATTGTGACACACGCTTTAGTGCAAGAAGATTTTCTTAAAGAATTGGGTATTTACTACGCATACCCTCTTGACACATCAAACCTCCTCGGTTGGACATTAATCAAAACTCCTCGGTATTAATCTTTCAATATCGAACTTAGCGACCGTCTAGTAATGGTTTGCCCTCCGGACTACAAAGCCGATTGCGGGTTTGAATTCCACAAAGGGCAAATTAAAGTGATCTGCACTAGTATTTGTACCTAAGTCATGGATGTTTAAATAAGTCTGTTATTTAGTCGCCAATTTACAATCAAGAGCTCATCAGCATATCACTAATAACCAAAATAAAAAATAAAAATCATATCTATATCTTGCACTTAAAGTTGAAAATTGATTAAATTACCTTTTTACTTTTTTAAATAGGTTGACCTGCCGGTGACTGTACATGCTTTACATAGTTTGGAGCTAGATAAATTGATTGATAAGCGATTGTTTAAAGGATTTATTATTTATTTAATTAATTAAATGCCGGCATTGCGTAGTATAACTAAGGCTTTACTACCAATAACTGGTTTTATTTCCAACTCTTTTCTCCTTCAATCCATTCGGCTTTAGAACTCTCCCCGAAAATATCAAACAAGCCCCTTGTAAAAACTTGCTCGTGCTCATTTTCTTCATAAATTGAAATCATCATCTTGAACCCTTAGGTATTGTAATCTATTTATGATAGTATTAAGTTTATATCGTTATTTACTGTATGTAGTTTATGCTTTTAAAAATAATTCACACACACCTTTCATTTGAATTTGTATCGCCTATATCGCACCACCCACAAAACGTCTCTGTTTAGCCTAATAGCTGACTGGTAGAGAATGCCTCATGGCATTAAGTCCACCTTTTGATTGATTTTGATTGATGATTTTTTAAATCTGTGCAATAAAGTCTAAATAAATAAATTAATAAACCATATCAAGATAGGATTGGATGGAACATAGAAGTAAAACACAATATAAGTCATTATAATTTAGAAGCAGTTTTCCACAGGGGACTAGATACCTCATAAGGAAAATGTGAAACAACTGACTGTGTCAATTTGTCATCATAACAACACATGAACGAATCTATTCAGTTTAATCCAATCCAACAAACGAATACCTATATCTGATATAACAATATTGATTCTTACTCATCTTGTTAGCGGCTCTTCCCATCAAATCAGCGTCCTTACACAATTACGACGTATTACGTTACGTCACGGTTACGTGTGTAGTTATGTGTACGTTGTCGTCAGGCGTCAAGCTTGGTGACTATGTGGAGCGGTATTTATAATTAGGGGTTAATCATGGGAGTTTTAGCTTCACTGCATGCTTTTGCATCACTTGCTTGTTCCTATTAAATTATTCATCGTTGCTGCAAAACTAAGGGGCATACTTGCACATTTCTAACCTGTAGCGAATTGAAACATCATTGTGTCTTTAGAAATTTCAATTTCGTTTGCATCTAGTGGCTTCCCGCAAACCTGACTTGGTCATCAATCTACTGGGTGGGAGGAAGACCCGCCTACGCTGCGTCATCCAGTTCGCTAAAACTGAAATTGCCTTATTGACATTATCTAATGCACATTTAAAACTCAAAGCACAAGCAACAAAAATGTACGAGTGTTGCCGGCTTACCGCTTCGATTAGTATGAAACCAGGCTTCAAGTGGCCTCTTCGAGTCCAGATGCAGCAGGAGTATTGGCCAAACCACATCATAGTTGAAGAGGCCTGGCAGTGGGACGTAAATAGACTTTCTTTCATCATCATCAGCATCATTTCAGCCATAGGACGTCCACTGCTGAACAAAGGCCTCCCCTAATGACTTATCATCAGGGGGGATTGCCAATACTCGCCACGCTTGGCAAGCGGGTTGGCGAGCGCAGTTTTTTATAAGATTTCGCACGAAGACGCTGCTGCCCGTCTCGCCCTACAGTAATTAGTCGCCTCTTACGACACGCCTCCTGTTGGCGGTGAGGAAGTGTATTCTTTACGGCCGTCCCCACATGGCAGACTTTCTTTACTTTAAGTTAAGTACTAGTTGTCTGTCGATTTAATCCTTCTACTTATATATTGCAAGTATTCGGAGTACGAGTGTTTACTACGCGAGGAATTCTTTCGTGAATTAAATATTATTTCGCCAGAATTTATTTTGGTTTAGCGCCTGATGTTTGTTTTAATATACTTAACAAAAGTTTAGTTCCTAGAATTTGCTAGACTTCGCAACGCAAGAGCAAGAGCTCGTCAGTCCTGCGTACCCGCTGTGTCCGTCAAGCACAGCATAGGACGTCCACCCAGACGACAGACAGCTGATTTGGTAAAGGCAGCTAACGCCGCTAGACGCAGGCTCACTCTCAACTCAACTCACGAGGCCTATGTTCAGCAGTGGACGTCATTTGGTTGAAATGATGATGATGAGTAATATATAAGGTAGAGGGCATCAAGGAATAATATATTTTAAAAAAACAACACTTTTCGTTACTATATTTTTTAATTTCATAAAACTAATTCTAGGCACAATGTTACCGATTTTTTCCATTGACTAACTTATAAGGTGTGTGAGATTTAAGACGGTCGGTAATTAAGAATGTCGGTAATGCTATCAAAAATGTAAAGATCTTAATCACTTATATAAAAAAATACCTTGTGAGCTTGAGAGATTTATTTTTAAAAAATTACTCCTTTCTTACTTACGCCTTAGAAAATTATGTCCTTTTGTACTGTTTATTCCTCATTAATGAAAAAACAGTTGCTAAATATCTGGAGGTGAATATTTAAAAGAATTCTAGCTACCTCGACAGACGTTGTCTTGCCCAATCAGTTATCAGAAGATAAAAAATCCTAGAACCCGATTACAGTGCCGTCTACCGGGTCCAATTATGAACCTAAACTCTTTAGGAACCCTTTAAAATATAGTCAAAAATGTTTATATAAATCGGTCCAGCCATTTAGAAGGAGTTAGGTGACAAACACACGAACGGAAGAATTCTATTTATTAAGATATTATATAATATTAACCTACCAACTTTATTTAGTACTTACATTCGGTGCCAGTTGATCATAAATCGGAGCCTAAATCACCTTAATGGATAAAGTTTAGAATTATTAACATACTACTTAGAATGTGTTTACATCACTTCTCAGGTATGGTATGAATTATATTTCGGCATATTAGCAAAGTTTTAGTTTGTTTTTGGCAGGTATGACCGTATTTTTTTATATTACATGTATAACTTTGTAGCCTGAAATTTAAGCAAAAGTTTATAAATAAATTCATAAGGGTATGTTTACTTGTAATCACTTTGATCAACTTAGCAAAGCACACAACGATAAAGTATTGATTTAATGATAAATCACGTTACATTTCGTTACGTTTCGTTCGATAGGTGTTTTTACTTGTTGCTAGCTGTTTATATTTATTTTATTTACCACTAGCGACCTGCCCCGATTTATTTATTGGTATTACTATGGGCTATACTTATAGTAGACTTCATTGTAGGCCTTTTTAGGGTTCCGTAGCCAAATAGAAAAAAACGGAACCCTTATGGATTCGTCATGTCTCTCTGTCTGTCCGTCCGTATGTTACAGCCACTTTTTTTCGAAACTATAAGAACTATACTGTTGAAACTTGGTAAGTAGATGTATTCTGTGTACCGCATTAAGATTTTTACACAAAAATAGAAAAAAAAAAATTTTAGGGGGTTTCCCATACTTAGAAATGAAACTCAAAAAATTTTTTTCTTCAAACCCATACGTGTCTGGTATCTGTGGATAGATCTTCAAAAATGATATTGAGGTTTTTAATGCAATTTTTTTCTAAAATGAATAGTTTGCGCGAGAGACACTTCCAAATTGGTAAACCCCTGTAACTTCTAAAATAAGAGTAATAATACAAAAAAAATATATGGTGTACATTACCATGCAAACGTCCACCGAAACTTGGTTTGAACGAGATCTAGTAAGTAGTTTTTTTTTAATACGTCATAAATCGTAAACCGCAGTTTACCTTTCATTAAATCAACTGAAATATAAAAATATAAAAATTTGCTTTATTAGCTCTTTAGTACTTTTATAATATGTTACTTGCTGCTACGGAACCCTTCATGGGCGAGTCCAACTCGCACTTGGCCGCTTTTTTTAAGATAGACTATTCCGTATCTCAGTGGCGGCAGCGCTTTGGAACTAGTGCCTCGGTTGTGAGTTGATGGGTGACCATTTCGACTATTTAGTGACAATTATCAAATGCAACTTCGTGCTTCACGATAAATGTAGTATTCCTGTTATAGCACCTGTTTGAATAACACCTTAGCAAATAGAACAAAAAACCGGCCAAGTGCGAGTCGGACTCGCGCACCGAGGGTTCCGTACAAACCTGTAGGTACCGTTATGAGTAAAAGTTCACCCATCACGACAATCGAGTCATAGTTATGGTATTTTTATTGCAAAATGAAATCCACATTACGAAAGTTAAATTGCGGTTTACGATGACATATTAAAAAAAAAAAAAACTTGATCTCGTTCAAACCAATTTTCGCTGGTAGTTTTTATGGTAATGTACATTATATATTTTTTTTAGATTTATCATTCTCTTATTTTAGAAGTTACAGGGGGGGGGGGGGACACACATTTTACCACTTTGGAAGCGTCTCACACGCAAACTATTCAGTTTAGAAAAAAATTATATAGAAACCTCAATATCATTTTTAAAGACCTATCCATTGATACCCCATTCTAAGTAGCCCCCAAAATTTATTATTATTTTTCTATTTTTTTATGAAAATCTTAATGCGGTTCACAGAATGCATCTACTTACCAAGTTTCAACAGTATAGTTCTTATAGTTTCGGAAAAAAGTGGCTGTGACATACGGACGGACGGACAGACGGACAGACAGACAGACAGACATGACGAATCTATAAGGGTTCCGTTTTTTGCCATTTGGCTACGGAACCCTAAAAACTGCCAAATCGGTCGAGCCGTTCTCAAGCGATGCTTCGTCATACAAACGGCAATCTATTTTTATCTAAATAAGAATGGTAGCTACAAAACTATCAGTGATCTGTCTGTCAAGACCCTTTTTCTCAGGCAAGGGTAAAGGGATCAAATTGGATTGATAACAATCTTGATTGATATTAAATACTGATTATTAATATATTGATTGATACTAAATACTACGGTAAAAAAATTAAGCTTCCAAGTCAACGCAATGATACTATACGCATACGGCTTTAAAACATTTTCTGATCTCACTCGCAAACTCATTCATCAAAACTTATAGGCTATGCACTTTCCGTTGATGTAAAATTATTTTTGCTAGATGCAAAAAATATCAAAATAAATATAAAAATGGTCAAGTGTGAGCGGGGCTCGCTCTAAGGATACTAAACATAATAAAAGGAAACACGCTTACGAAAGCCTTTAGTGCGCCAGATCGTCTCGCACTTGGCTGATTTTTATTACGAATTGGCTTGCTCTTGACCTAAATAGGGCCCAAAGGGTACATAACCTCAAAATACACACTCGTGTAATAGTTAACATTACCCGGAGGAAGGAAAACGGTGAGTGGAATATAGAGTTCATTGTAAACAAAAAACATATCGGTACAAACGCGACCTAGTTTCAGATGTTTGTAATAGATATTTATTTATTTTGTTTGACGCAACTGGGATTGCTAGACTTACATGGAGGTCAAATATAAATAAATACTTGTGAAATGCTTTTAGATCAAAGCGAATTCTGGATTTCAGGAATTGATTTCAATGTTGCCGAACTTAAGTTTAAGAGAAAATAGATAATCTGTCTATATAATTTCCAGTGACCGGAGTAAGTAGATTGATTTGGGGTTTGGGATTGATGATCTCAAACATTGATGTTAATATGGACATGCCTCCGTGATTCCGGAATTTCTCAGTATCAGTTTTTGAAAAAAAGTCATATCCATATTATGCTAGCACTACCAAAGTACATTAAATCAATCTACATATTTAAACCGGCCAAATGCGAATCGGACTCGCGCACGAAGGGTTCCGTACCATTATCTATACAAAATTAGACACTACATATAACCTTTTTTTTAGTTTTACCTGACTCTGTCTGTCTCCTGTAACCAAAAGCTTTTTTTTAGTTTTTGCTAAATATAGTTAAAATAGTGCTAATAAAGTTACAGATAATACCTAAAATGCCACTCAATGCCAATTACGAGCATAAAAACGTTCAATATCCTCAATTCACCTGAATGCAATCTCTTTATTCCATTGCAAAGAGCCCATCCAATTTCCATCCACCGTTAAATTGGTGCAACTAAATCTGGTATTTATGCAAAACAAAATCTGGCTGCAATAGAATTAAGCAAAATGGCGTCAAAAGTGATTCGATTGGAAATGTCCAATCACTTTAAACTGATATGAATATTTTTTGAAATACAGTTTTTACAATGGCTATCGTTTTGAACTTGCCAGTTGGCGCCACTAACGCTGGAGTCCTGTTAATTCTGTTAATATTTACGATATCCAAGTCAAGTGATACACTTTTTGACGTTAAACTGCTGTACGAAGTTGGCAAAGGAGGCAATTGAGCTAAACGAATTTACCAAATCAACTCGTGGTATTTCATTTTTAAGTTAACTAAAAATATATTGTTCCCATCTTGTTAATAAAAAATCAGTTCATTAATTATGAATCAATCCTTTCAACAGTCATTAGTAAAAAAACAATATCGAAATCAGTTTTACCTTCCCTTTTTTATGTTTATTTGAAATTCATGTTAAAAAAAAGCCGCAAACAGTGAATGTTCCAATGGCATTTGTCATTTTTGAGACCACCTGCACTGGCGCCTCTAGCGGCGAATACAAGTGCCTTAGTATTATGACGGACAGGGGTTTTACTTGTTACACGTATAATTATTTACTTTGTGGCAGTGTGCGTTGCTGTCGGAGCAGACATGCACAATAACATAACGTGTGAGGTCCTTTTTATTAGTTGACTTTTTTTTGAGGTTACTAATCACTTAAGGTAACCAAATTATGGGTTTGCAATAATTATCAGCATATTATATTTTTTGCTTGTTATCTAATCGCCTTAGTAAAAGCTTTAATTGGTTTTTGGTCTTACGATTAGTGTCTTTTTAGCGATTTATCGTCTTGCAGTCACACTCAAACTACAAATATTTTATTTTGGACAATTTCAATTTAAAGTTTTTTACGAATAATAAAGTGTTTCGGTCTACTTTTGCCGCATGTCGACAAGCCAAGTCAATAGCCATGCAAAACAAAAATCCTTTACAATCGAATCAAGCCGGCCAGCATTGAAACTGAGATAGTAATTCGTTTACTGCAATCTGAAAGCCGCAGTGACAGACTGCGGGCGGGCTGCAGTAATCCAGTTACTCTGTTATGAAATTTTGCAGCGTTCTATCTTTTATAGGAAATATAAGGACGTTATTTGCCTGAAATTTTAGGTTGAAGTCTCACTACAAATGCTACAAAGCTCATATTTAATATCTCGTATTTTAGGCATCATATTAATTGCGGTATTACGTTCATAACAATAAAAGGCCCTTATCATAAATAACTTAATCAACCAACATATAATATGTATACTACATTATAATGATATTTACTTTATCAACAATTTAACTAAGAATAATTTCTTTTTTGGCTTACTACTCTGTATGACATTATTAAGGTAGGCATCTATTTTTTTTTTCATTTTGGTTGACACAGTCACAGATGTTTTTCCCAACATTGTTTTTTATCGACATTGTTACCATATTTTTATTATTGATACTATAGTATAGCCGGATTATCGATCAGTTTAACGAGTACTTCAAACCTGCCATGTTTTCCTACTCAACTCAAACGAATATGCTATAGCCTAGCATAGCTTAGCATTTGCACTGAGAGTCTAACTTAATACGAATAACATGTAAGTAGCTATTTTGTGTAATATATTGGTCGCCGTAGTAGTCGTTGACTAGCCATTATTTTTAGACGTTAATTGCAGACCAAAACTTTTAAAATGTTCATCATTCATCACATCACGGACTATGTATATATCTGATACATACAAAGATGGTTCATGTATTTCATGACAATTGTAATTTTCTGTCTTTGTAGAAAAATTACAAGTTTCGAGTCCACGTCCAAGTTATATTATGTTGACGAATTGAGTAAGCACGGCTATCATCTCGCCCCAGACTATAAAGCCTGGAGTGTAACCACTAAACCAGCGTGGTCGTCCGATACTATAACTATAATAATATGTTACTTAGCTAGATATCGCCTAGCGTAGCTCTAAGCATCAAGTAAAGCTTGCCTCTCTGCTTAGCTTCGACTTAGTCTTTCATAAATATTCAACTATATGTGTATTCTTTTCAAAACAGCAGAAATAATCAAAGTTTTACTGTCAAAGAAACCCGAGTGAAATATTTAAAAAGTGCAGCAAAAATGATAAAGTTATCTACCAAAAGATAGCTAAAATCTGATTTAAAAATTCAAAGTGTCGGTTGCAATTCGAACTATACAAATTTCCGTAAAAATACGATCAGATATTTTCCGATCCTTTTATAACGACGTGGTCAACAACGATTGCACTGGCAACTTTTTTATCTCTTCCCAAGCAACGGTCTAATAAGAATATTTTAAAACTGGAATGTGGCAACAAATTGAATTTCCGAACGTACTCTCCCGTCTTCCTCTGGTGTGTGGTAATTCATCAAGTAGAATTGGATTACCTACTGTGAAAATGTAGTAACGATGGTACCTATATGGTACGATGATATGCAAAAATGCGGCTCAACATTTATATTATGCCATGTAGAAAATGTATATTTTTTGTATGAATTTTCAAAATATACCTAACACTTATACAGGGTGTTGGGCTATGTCCCTATAAAGCTGAATATATGTGCTATATGCATCAAATTATTACTATGGTGAAGTCAGAAATCATCATCATTTTGAAAATAAAAATCCAAATAAAAAGCGAAATGTTTCCATATAACCTACAACAGCTAATAGGCTATTTGGCATTAGAATCATCATCATCATTCCTGCCATAGGACATCCATTGCTGAACATAGGCATCTCCCAGAGACTTCCAGATTGGCGGCTTGGAAGCGGCCTGCATTCAGGGGCTTCCTGCAACTTTACCAGGTCGTCTATCCACATTATCCTACGTCCTACGCTACGCTTTCCGGTACGTGGCCTCCATTCTAGAACTTTTCTGTCTGGTTTTCTGCTGAAAAAAAAAAAACAGATTAAAAATACGTAAAGACTAATGTTATTTGTAATATTTTGACACATTTTAATGGATGTTTTTTTATCTTTTCCTGGTTATATGTACTTTATTTAATGTGTGTCTAATAAATATTTTCTTAAATGAATAAGATTCATATAAAATATTGCGCATCAACCGATTCGAAGCGATCCTCTAAGTTTCCCGAAGGACAAACAAGAGTTCAGGGGCACAATTAATATTCAAGACGACGCGGCCCGCAGTTTTGTAATTACAACCAGTTTATTAAGAATACTTCTCCGGAATACCTAATGGCTAAATAATTAGCTGTCAGGAGACATCCCTCGGTTACACGTGGACTAGACGTGTCATTCGATAATTTTGTTTAATTTAATAAGTGATAGATTTTTTTTTCTAGTCGTTTAGATAGTTGTTAATGAATAGATAATATAACCAGTATGTGTTTAGCCAGTCTACAACCAGTGTGTGTTACCAGTGATGACATAAATGATAAGTGATGAACTTAAACGTGGCCTCTCACTATGTGCCTCATAAGAAGGCTCAAGGTCGCACAGTGTGCTATGGAAAGGGCTATGCTCGGTGTTTCGGTGCGAGATCGAATCAGAAATTAAGAGATCCGTAAACGAACAAATGTCGCTGACATAGCTCAACGGATAAGTAAGCTGAAGTGGCAGTGGGCGGGGCACATAGTACGTAAAACTGACGGCTTGGGGCAGACCGGCCATTTTGGAAGTCAACGGGGAAGGCCTATGTGCAGCAGTGGACGTCTTATGGCTAAAATGATGATGATGATGATGATGAGATAATAATAACCTAGAACCCTGACTTCTTATAACATAGGACGCTGCTGCGTTGAAGCTATGAGTTTAGTAAAATTAAGTAAGTAAAATTGTAAAGCCTCAGTATTTTATATTAGTTGACTCTCTTTTAAGATATGATTCTACTGATCAAATAAAATAACTTTAATTATGTTTTTTGAGTTATTGCTCTGCATTTATGGGTTGAAAAATGCTAGAACGTACGGGTTTATTATTTTAGATTAGAGATTTTTCTTAACCGATGGTAAAAAATAATCTTCAAAGTACGATTGGACTGCAACTGCGACCAGTGTTGGCGCTCTTGATTTTAGTGAGGTTGGGATGTTGGTTTTATAAATAAAATTATTTTATTAAAGAGGATGGTACAGTGGCCGACGCGAGTATTTTAAAAAATAATATCTGTTTTACTCCGCTCTGCTTCCCTCCTCCCTCGTGCGATAGAGAGAGAGTTGCAAGTCTCGAAGGCAATTACTTAATATTTCCTTTTTTAAATATTGTTTCGGGCGATTACGTTTTTACTCCCTAAACCTTAACGAAATGATTCAATTTTGATCTCATTCAGTAACACCTTAATCTAGGTCTGTAGGTTTTCTTTTTGAATCAAAATGCTTGATGTGGAAGCTAATAACTTATATTATTACAAGCAATATTTCTTAACCATAACCTATTAAGACCATATAAAATGTTCAATATTATGAAAATTTGACTGTTTACAAGGGAAAAACATTATCGCCTTCTGCATGTTTACAATCATAAGCAGAAAACCACCTCTAAAAGAAGATAACTAATAAAATGAAACTTAACACTACTTTTAAAACATAGATGGCCTCTTTTTTCCTACCTACACAGTTCGTAATGAATGAAACGAACAGTTCATTCACTGTCTAATCCTGACGCGTGTCCGTTATCCATACTGCCTGTTCACGTTTTTGTTGCCACAGAATAACTCTGGCCTGTGTGGGTGTCAAATCTAATTTGAAACTGACTGCGAGATCCTCTAGGGATAACGCCGCTGACATTTACACCGAAGCGTAATCAAATAGATCCATCTGTACAGTTCATAGTAGGAAATGGTTTAATTTTATAAAGTAGGTAGTATTTTAACTTACAACAAGTACCTAATTATTTAAAATCATAAATAAAATCAAGAACTAAGGAGTATTACATTATTTGTATTATTAATTTGGTTTAGAAAGTCAATTTATTGCTAACGTCTGACAAACTGTCAGGGAATGTTTCATCTCAATCAGGATCTCAATTATTATTCTTAAACATCGAGAACATAAAAATATTTTCTATCTTATCCCAGCAGTGAAACCACAGTGATTCTGATAATGTCAAGTAATTAAGAAGACACAAGCTAGATATTGGCGGGTGTTACATGCAAAATACATATTTCATTTCATATTATAGCATCTATAATACAGACAACACAACTTACAAGTTATTGGGAAGAAAGGAATTTTATAGTTTTATATTATCTGTTTGTGTTCACGTGTACGTGGTAAGTAATAATATTTACTTTTTGTAAAAACTAGGTATTATTTTAACTGGTATTAAAATAATATCTAGAAATTCTTTAGATACAAAATTAGTAAAAATAGATTAATTAAAATCGGTGTACATTTGTTAATGAAGTTAGTTTTTGGTAAACCTTTTGTATTGTACCACGGTGTAATAGTCGGATTCACATCATGTTAACTGTCAATCAGATTTGAAGAGGCGTTAGCCTTTCGTATATGAAAGGTAACCTCATCACGTGGTCATCACTAAGTCCTACTCGCACAACATTTGTTAAAGTTTATTTATAATAAATGTAGATAAAAAATAATTGGGTAGGTATAAGGATAAATAGGTAGAAAGGCAAATATTCCCACTGTCTTAAAGTAAGGAAATATGTATTATGATTCTGTTACAGAAAACGAATTTTTGGAGTGTCACCCAACACACCCAGACAAGAGGCAGTTTATAAAAAATCATTTCCTAAATTGACCTTCCCAGGAATCGATTTTATCTGTACTGTTTTTTATTAAAAAAACCATTTTAAAATAATAAAAAAACTTATTGTTTTTTTACAACGGTTTTTTAAAATTATTTTATTCCAGACTTGATTCTTAACCACGCCCTAAAATTTGTCTCTATTTTCAACAACCTTCTTTTTCATTTTCCAACAACAAAGTTCCAGTATTTAGCTGCGTCGTATAAAACATCCCAATAAATTACTTACAATACTAGACAATAAATTAATCAAAACCTTTCCTAAATCAGAGAGGACAAACAGTCCTCCGTCGCACTTATTGCCTGCTCAAGTTACTGATAATAATATCGTAGGTGAGTGATTGATAGAGTGCCCGTTCCCTCCTTGAGGGCCGTTTAGTGTTGCGTAACGCGCGACTGCTTGATAGTGTTGTGACTGGGATTATCGGGAACACTGTTTTTTTTTAAAGTATTGGCATTTATTAAGTGAGCTTAGCGACAATATAGGGTGATTAATAAGACGAGGAAATGTCCGTAACAAGATCTTCTGCTTATTAATTTAAATAGCTTTGACAACAGGGCAAAGGTTGAAACAAAAAAAAAAACGAATGTACCTTACATTACCATCGAGGTGAATAACTATATTATCAAACAAACAAACAACCTCTCACCCTAAACGCATTTTCTTCGTTCCGTCGTGTGTATACAAATGGGTAAGAATGAATTAAATATAAATGTAAATTAGTCTTATAAACAAAGTTAAATAAAAATAAGCTTTTTTTTAATAGCTCGGCCCATATTTTCTGGCAAAGTTGAGTTTCAAGTTTACATACATTAACGTACTTTAAGTTTGGGCTTAAAAAAACTTGCTTCAGTGGAAATATCACAACCCCCTGTTATAAAACAAACCTCATTGCGTAATTCTTGTGAGTTATATATATTTACATAATTTAATATTTAAGTTTGGGTCGAGATAAATAGTATGATGTTAGTAAAATTTATATATGGTCTATATTATTAAAAAAAATATCGACAAAAAATGGAATTGCCTTTCTTATTGCTCATCACTAGCACCACTTTTCACAAGGCGACTTACAATTCAGCAGAGTAGGCTTTCATTTATGTAACACTTTCTTATCTCGGCCTTAGGGTAACGGATAAATGTCTGAATTTCACAAAATTTTGCCTAAAAGGTGCTATACTTGGGTCAAGATGTGTGTAGAAGTTATGTAAATAAAGCAACTCATTTCGTTTGTCTCTTTCACCAATTTATTACTAATGAAGAAATGCGTTTTATTTACAAAATTAGTTAAAATACCTTCTAAGACGACCTCTGCAACAGAGAGGCGAGTACGCCGGACTTGGCGTCGGTATCTCTGAGGTCCCGGGTTCGATTCTCGGTCAGGGCAATGTAGGAAACGAACTTTTCTATGTTGTCTTGGGTCTAGGTGTTGTGGTACCGTCGTTGTTTCTGATCAGACCTTAGAATCAGAGCAATGTATGTGATGTTGTCCAATAATATTAATTATTGTTAAAAATATTTATTAAACAGCCCGCTAAAGCATCATGTTAGCTTTTAGGCATATTTCTTTAGAATTTACTTCCAAAACAATTCAAATAAGAATAAACTACTTTTCGAAATGACAAAATACAGTTAAGCCTATTTGAAAACAGGCGCCATTCTGACCTCGGCGGTCATCGGGGAGTGACGTGTACGGCGCATTATTATTTAAGAAATAAAATTGAAAAAGGGATTAAAGCAGCTAATTTGGATTCTAGTGGTATCATTTCCGGCGCAATCCTGAATTTATAATAATTCAGAAGTGGTAAGAACGTTGGAGAAAATCTGATGGTATGTACATATATATTTTTTTTATATCTTTTTCGTACCTCTAATTTGATTTTGCATACCTACATTGCAATGTACTTATTATGTTACATTACACATCGATCCTTAGATATACGTAGGTACTAATCAAAACAGTGTTTGACCTTTACCTGTCCGTATAGTAGGTATTCGAAACAGGAATGAACTCGTTAAACACTGTAGGTAAAAATGCCAAGCATAGTTTAATAGCTGCATTTCTTTGCTTAGATTACTCATAAGTAGGTACATACATCATTATTTGATTACAAGTAGATTTACTCGCATATTTTAATTGACCTGATGTATAATAAGAAAACAATTATTCGTTGCAAAACTTGCAAACTTACAATAAGTAAAAACTAATTGAATGGTGGGACATTAATGAGGCCCGGCAATAATATGGAGTTGCAAAATTGGTAATAATACATACCTACACAATGCCCATTTTACCATGTAGCTTGTGTATCTTAATATTTGACAATTTATAAAATTCGTACTACGTGTTTGTTTCTCATCAAAGCAATTCCAAACACAACACAATTAGGTAGTCATCGTGATAAATAGTTAGGAACATTCTTTTAAATACCATGTTATGTTTTGTTGTTGAACTTTTTGTTTTACAAATACATAAACAACGCATAAAATAACTACAAGGCACATTACGATTTATCCTATTATATATTCTGTGACATTACTAAAATCGTATTAGAGATATAAATACCTACCTTCATATATTTATCTCTATGATCTTTTCTACACAACGGCCTAGCGAATTTATATTTCTGTCGATAATTGCGAAGCCCTGGGTTCGATTCCCGGATCTTTTAGAATACGGTCTTCATCAACTCGTATTTGACAATCGTGGGGACTATACCAATCTAGATACCTACCTTTGTAGCAATGATTTGATTCTATCCTTGCCCTGCTATAGAACGTGAATAGGCTGTTATATTTTGTTTTGGACAGTCATTTACATCATCTTTAGGATCATTTTATTTACCTTTACTCTTCTTCTTTTTGTTCCTTCCTTACTAACCTCCTTAATTATTATTGTCGCACTGTCATATTAATAATGATTGTGCAAAGTAGACTCCACCGCCATACGCTAGCTTATGTGACACCATGCCCTCTTCGGAGACGTCTTGTTATACACCGCCTTTAGACAGTCGGAGGGAAATGAGGCCATCTCGTTGTAGAGATGGTCACGATCGTCCTATACGAAGGCTGCGGCCTGAAGTTAGCTCAAAGGACAGGAATCGGCGAAAACGTGAGACGTACCGTAGCAGATCGCGTCGGCGGCGACCCTCCACTGGTAATACCGACAGTGGTACTTTGCGACCAAAACCGCGAGTACGAACACCCGCAACTTATCGTCGAAGATATTCGACCACCACTGACACGACAAAAAGTACCGACTACTCACTGAGCACCGATACGAGCTCTCGGCCCAAGGGTCGAAAACGTCAGCGATCTACGAGTAGCTCAGCCACATCGAATAGGCAATTATCGTCTGAATCCGACATTAAAAGCACACCACGCGAAAGGTACCGGTCAAAAAAATATAAAAAACGGCGACGACATTCCAGATCTAAGACGTCTCGAGATTATGATGTACTTAAGAAATTCGCACGACTATTTAATAAGACAGATCGGCATTTTGAAGGTGCTCAAAATGTGATCCCCGAATTCAATCCGGATGCAAACGACCAGTCAGCCGTTAACTGGATACGTAAAGTTAACGAAACTGGCAGGATTTATAAATGGAGTGATAGACAAATAATCTTTTACGCTATTCCTAAATTAGCTGGCTATGCCAAAAAGTGGTACCAAGGGCTAAGTTCCATCGACCTAAGTTGGCGAGATTGGCAGAAGAAAATAATAAAAGCTTTCCCCGACGATCGCAATTATGCTGATCGACTGTCAGAGATGTTAGAAAGGAAAAGCAGAAGAGAAGAATCATTAGAAGATTATTACCATGACAAAGCGAGGCTGGTGAAGATGTGCGGTATTGAAGGGCGTAATGCGGTTGATTGTATAATCAATGGAATATTTGATTTCAATATACGTCTAAATGCCCAAGGATCAAGCTTCAAAAAACCATCTCAATTACTTAAATATCTTCGTCGAATTTCTAAGAAAAACAACATGCTTTCACGCAGGGGTAATCAAGTCAACAGGTTTGAAAATAATATGAAGGTTGGAGAGAAACAATCAAATGTAGGAATTCAGAGAGCTATCACTATACCCAGAGAAGAGACTAGACAAATTCAATGTTTTAATTGCCTGGAAGTAGGCCATACGTCACGCACGTGCACAAAACCAAGAAAACGTTGTGATAAGTGTTCTCGACTCGGGCACGATAGTCAAAAATGTGAATTAATTAACAGTATTCGAGGGAAAATCAATAGTAATATTAAGGAAAATCCAGAAAACAAAGCAGAGCCTGTGAAAAAAGTTTTAAAAATTACACCAAACGATCAAACAGATGGCAAGTATTTTAAATCTATATCCCTTAATAATACCAAGCGCTCTGCGTATATTGACTTCGGTAGTCAATGTACATTAGTTCGTAAAAGCGTATCGGATCAATCTCATTTATCTCTAACTAAATCCGGACTACCTGTCATAAAAGGCTTTGCCCTGGGGAGCGTCGTTCCTTTAGGCAAAACTAATGTAAATATCGTAGTTGACGCAGTAGAGGCAGAGGTCGAAGCTTATGTGGTTGAAGACCACTTAATAGATACCGAGGTCTTGATAGGACAATCCCTGACAGAATTACCAACGGTGGTAGCCCATAAAACTAATTCTACTTTGACATTATACTGTGATGATTCGGAAGCAGAAAGAGTGAACCTGTACTGCCACCACGAATTGATGATACAAGTAGGAGTAAATGTAGTAACTGTACGGGTAGACGACGAATATTCGGGACCATTGTTTATTCCGGGGAGTATCTGTATGAAACCTGATAATCAGTATGTTCTATTGCAAGGCGTGTACCAGTTTCAAAATAATACAGGGCAGCTCATAATTATAAATTCGTCAAACAAACCGCTCAATTTCAAAAGTAACAAACTAATAGCACGTGCCATAAGATTACCACTAAAGAGCGTATTCTCTCCAAGTACCTTGCCGTTTGATGTAAACAACATAAACTTTGATGATGAACCTAATACCACTCATTCCAAACCAAAATCTCCAATTACTATAGATATGGTTAATGCCGGGCCGAGATTCAGTGAAGCCGAGAAAGATCGACTGATACGCTTGCTAAATGATTTTCGAGATTGTTTTGCTCTAACTACTCACGAACTGGGCCTAACTAACATAACAGAAATGAATATTAGGTTGAACGATACTACACCTGTCACATATAAGCCATATCGACTGCCGTTTAGCGAACGAGCTAAAGTCCGGGAAATTATTGGTGACCTGTTATCGAATGGCGTCATAAGGGAATCTCAGTCAGCATACTCCAGTCCAATTGTCCTCGTGCGCAAAAAGAATGGCGATTCACGCTTATGCGTCGATTATCGGGCGCTAAACAAAAAGACAATCAAGGATAGCTATCCTATGCCGGTTATCGAAGACCAGTTAGACAGGCTAAGTGGCAAATCATTATTTACGAGCTTGGACCTGGCTTCAGGCTATCATCAGATTCCAGTAGCAGAGGATTCGAGACACATTACGGGCTTTGTTACCCCAGACGGGCATTACGAGTATACTCGAATGCCCTTCGGCCTTGTAAATGCTCCTGCTGTTTTCCAGAGCATGATTAATAAAGCTCTCGGTTCAAAAAGATTCGATTTAGCCATCCCTTACTTAGATGATCTTTTATGCACAGCCAGTACCACTGGCGAAATGTTTGATAAACTCAAATCAATTTTTGAACTACTAAAAAAAGCTAACTTAACCCTTAATTTAAGCAAGTGCTTCTTTTTCCAATCTAAACTCGACTATTTAGGATTTGAGATATCAGAAGAGGGCCTTAAGCCCGGTAGTAAAAAAATACTGGCTGTGAAAGAGTTTCCCCGTCCAACAAATGTCCACCAGGTTAGACAATTTGTCGGCTTGGCGAGTTTCTTCCGGCGGTTTATTTATAATTTTGCTTGTATTGCCAAACCTTTGACGAAACTCACAAAGACTGATGTGCCCTGGACATGGGCTGAAGAACAAGAGGCAGCTTTTATCGATATAAAATCAAAGCTCGTAACAAGACCAGTACTAGCATTATACAATGCCGAATTCATTACAGAAGTGCACTGTGATGCTAGTAAGATGGGCGTAGGTGGGATACTTTTACAGAAAGCTAATGAAGAATCTCCCCTGAGACCAGTCGCCTACTTTAGCCGTCAAACTACTCGAGAAGAAGAGTTTTGGCACTCTTATGAACTGGAAACCATGGCCGTTGTGATGTCGTTAAAAAGGTTTCGCGTATACCTGATTGGCATCGAATTTAAAGTTATCACTGACTGTAGTGCCTTACGTGCTACCCTAACAAAACGTGACTTACTGCCAAAAGTCGCCAGGTGGTGGCTTATACTATAGTTTCTCCATCGAGTACAGGCCAGGACATAGCATGCAGCACGTGGATGCACTTAGTCGGAATCCAACCCCTCTTTTAGAGCAAGAGGAGCTGGAGATTTTAAATATCACCACTAACGACTGGCTTCAAACCGTTCAAATGACGGATCCTAATTTGAAAAACATTAAAAATATCTTAGAAACAAATGGTAATGACCTTAAGGACATAACCATGAATTACACAATTAGAGACAATAAAGTCTACAGGAAAGTTGGAAATAAACTCAGGTGGGTTGTACCAAACTCCGCTCGCTGGAGAATATGCCAGATGAATCATGATGAGATGGGTCACTTTTCTTTTGAAAAGACTTTAGAAAAGATAGCCTCCGATTACTGGTTCCCAAAAATGAATCGCTTTGTCAAAAAGTATGTCAAAGCATGTATAAATTGTGCATACAACAAGGAGTTGGCTGGAAAGAAAAGTGGCACTCTGCATCCTATTCCGAAGATTAGAGCTATTTTCCACACTATTCATATTGACCACTTAGGTCCATTTATAAAAAGTAAACGCGGGAATTGTTATATTCTGGGCATTATCGATGCATTTAGCAAATTCATTTTTATAAAAGGCGTAAAAAATACCAAATCTAAAACCACAATTAAGGTTCTAGAGGATATTTTCTCTGTATTTGGGCAACCGAAAGTAATTATCTTTGACCAGGGTACCAGTTTCACCTCTAGCGAGTTCAAAAATTTTACTGGAGCGATTGGCTCCAAACACGTGTGTAACGCGGTGGCAACACCGCGAGCGAATGGGCAGATTGAAAGGTACAATCGCACTATTTTGAACTCACTAGCGGCAATGAACCACGGTCAAGATGAAAAGGACTGGGATACGTATCTAGGTAGGCTACAATGGAGTCTAAATAATACAGTCAACAAAGGTACGGGAAAATCCCCAGCCGAAATTGTGTTTGGACAAAGGACAATAGGCCAGTCAGAAGGAATATTAAAAGGAGCTTTAGAGCAAACAGAACAGATGACAGACATCGAAAGAGAAGAACTAAGAAAAACAGTACACGACCATATAGATGAACATCAAGCAAAAATGAAAAAGCTATTTGATAAGAGTAGAGCTCCAACAAAAACATTTCAAGAGGGTGACTTGGTGATGATACCTAACCATAATCCCGATAAAGGTAAAAGTAAAAAGCTAGCTCCTAGGTTTAAAGGCCCTTTTAAGGTTTCAGGTGTTTTGGACAAAGACAGGTACGAAGTAACAAACATTGAGGGACACTCGAATCGCAAATACAAAAATATATTCCCGGCTGATCATTTGAAACCATGGATTACAGTTGATACGTCCCAATTGGCTAGTGATGCTAGCTCGAACAGTGATGAGTCTTCTTTGGAGTAAATAACTTTATGGTTTATTCTAACTATTCACTTACCTTATTTTCCTATCCTGCCATTTACAGCCCAGGTGCTTCCTGACAACTTAAGATGATCCAATTAAGATTTTAAGCTGCAAGTCGGAGGGACTCCCCTAGTGTAGAGGCAAGACAACGGTCACCGTGATGATCAACTTTAACTGATTGAATTGAACTTCCTAAGCCCCTAGTGTGGAGAGTTACATCGAACCGGACATAATGCGAATTTCATTACTTTGTGATTAAGTGAAAAGTACCCCTAGTGTGGTTCATCAGTAAAATATGGCCCCCAGTGTGGCATAATTACGTGGTACCCCCAGTGTGGTACATCAGTAAAATATTTCCCCCAGTGTGGCATAATTATGTGGTACCCCCAGTGTGGTGCATCGATAAAATATGGTCCCCAGTATGGCATATATGTGGACTCCTTCCGATGTTATTAATCAGTATAATATGGCCCCTAGTGTGGTATATGTAGTACCCCCAGTGTGGTATATGTATGTGTTACCCCCAGTGTGGTCATCTGTAATGATGTGATTTCATCTAGGGTAGTAGTATCAGATAGTGAACTGTTAATATTAATGTTATTATACAAACTACTAAGAATAAAAAGCAAATATTGTGTTATTTTAAATCTGATTAATGTCAATGAGTTTATTAGATACATAAGACTGTAAATTATTTCTACCAACTGTATAAATAGAATGCTAGTTTGATGTATATCGCATATATAACATAGAAATATTACTCATGTTATAAATCATGTAGTTTCTTACTATCTTAATTTTATTACCCAATTAATTAAATTATTTCATTTCAATTGTCAATTATTATGAATCATGTGAACGATAATGTCGAATCTCATAATTTGTATTGTTATGTTAAATTGGCAAATGTTGACTTAGTAATATCTTTGTATTTAAACTTTAAAGGATGGTATGAGGACATACCCACCTGATGAATGGCCGAGCTGAATTCGGGGATGGGGACATCCCCGCGGCAGAATGGCCGTCTGTTAGCTTTTAGGCATATTTCTTTAGAATTTACTTCCAAAACAATTCAAATAAGAATAAACTACTTTTCGAAATGACAAAATACAGTTAAGCCTATTTGAAAACAGGCGCCATTCTGACCTCGGCGGTCATCGGGGAGTGACGTGTACGGCGCATTATTATTTAAGAAATAAAATTGAAAAAGGGATTAAAGCAGCTAATTTGGATTCTAGTGGTATCATTTCCGGCGCAATCCTGAATTTATAATAATCAGAACTATTAAAATCCTAATTTTATTAAAATTAATAATCTTCATCCATCCTAACCCAACTATAGAAAGAAGACAATAACTGCTCAGGGCCTAACCATAAACTCTAAGCAATATTGTTTTTAAGTAAAACTTGATACAGAAAAAACAAAATAAGGTTAAAGTAATACTGTTTTGTAAGGTTTATTCATTTGTAATACGCATTAATATCTATTCTCAAAAAAGCCGAGGCGTGTCGTTCAATTTCATGTATATTCAAAGACAAAAAATCCTAAAGGAATACAAACATTACGTAAAATGTATGGGGTAAGAAACAGTCAACGAAGATATATTAAAAGGGCTCCGGATACCGATGCAGATAATAATATAAACATACATGTGTGTACTTCATTCCCAGTGAATTAGGCGCGATGTGTCAAATGTAGTGTGTTGCAAAATAATCGAACATTTTTCAAAAACATATTTTTAAAACAAAAAGTCAACAAAATAAACTTTTTGTTAAAAATGTGAAGGCAAATAATTTTATACTTAATAAAAAAATTACTTAGCCCTAAGTTTAATTAACAGAGCGTACTTAAAAATCTGAAACATAAAGAGCAAGACCATCAATACTCATTGATATTGAGGCCCTTCATTAAGAGTTCGAAGGTCAGATGAGTGTTTAGACTCTTCAGGCCGAGTCCCCCGAACCATCTAAAGTAGAAGTTCAAGGTCGAGTGATCAATTACACTTTGGGAGAAGATACTTTGCATGTTTAGGTATCGTCTGTTAGGATTAGGCGAATATGGTCATCTATTTGATGGCACAAAATATTCAATAAAGAAAATAAACCTCGTCAGAGATTGCTTTAACTTGGGGAAGGTATTGGCCCAGCAGTGAGGCAGTTCAAGCTAAAAAAACAAAAACTTAAGTTTATTTTCCGTTAAGCTAAAGTGTCATGTTTTGTGCACTTACACTAACATAAAATAGGAACACGTATGCCTACTTTTTAACAAATTAATACAATACTGTAAAACGCACTTGTGCTTAACTTTACCTAATATATATGTAACACAAAATTTATTCTTATGATTTCTAAAGTGAGACTTTCACAAATTGATGAAACTCACTGTTCTACATTTATGCACAAACAACGTTTTTTTTAATTTTTTACCAAAATGTGTTTCTTAACAAAATAAAAACCTTCTTACCCTCTTGCAATGCACTGAAGTGTAAAGGTAGCCCCATACCTTAATCCACTTTCACCCGTAAAGGCTGGAGGGCAATTCTCGTATATTTTTCATAGCGAGCGCCGAATTCATCCCTTTTATACAGGGATGAGACGGAGAACTCCCGTCTATACATTTGCTCAATTGTACGTTGCCGTTGACTTGAAAGTAATATTTGTACGTGGACATACATAATATATAAACGTGGGGTAGATACATATGTAGGTATCTGTCGTATCGTATCTGTAGGTATGTGTCAAATATCAGTACGTTTTTTTTACAATTAACATAGATTTTGTCGATAGTTGTACTAGCAGTAATGAGTACAGTAGGTATATAAGTTCGCGTTTCGGACTTTGCCAGGTGAAAACTTTGAAAATTGAGCAACGTAAAAATAATTATGGCGGCCAGTGAAATAATGCTGGAAAAAATGTTTTATTTTGTCCGTGTATTGTCATGGGGTTTTGTTTGCTGTAATTATACTAGAGATGTGCCGTTTCCAGGAATTTTCCCCATACGATTAAATTGCGACTAGAATGGCATATTCTAGTCGCAATTCAGCTTCGATCCGGTCCCAGTAAAATTACTGTCGAAAACGGTACTATTCACGTAAATTTTGAATATGACGTAAAATTTACAAACGTAGTGTGACTGAAAAAGGGTCATTTAATAGAATTGCATTTTTTTATTTTACTAGATTCTGTTTTAATCTCAATGTGATAAGATGGGATATAATATGTCTTGTAACACAGATATTGCTACCTAGCACGGACATCAGTCTGGCACAAACTTTCAGTTAAGTTACGAACGATATTGTACTGTATCCTATACCTTAGGTGTTTGTGTTGAGAAAAAAAAACAAATTTATTTATCTAAAATATATATATAAGGGGTATCCAATTTAAAAAATAAGATCTAGGGAACAATGTAAAGGAGCGTCTTAATCGTTATAATTTTTAATAATTGTATGTTACGAAAAAGAATTACTTTAAAATATTAGAAAATAAAGTCATTAAAAAGATCACGAAAGCCGCGTGGTCATTCATGAGAGGCGTAGGTACGGCGAGCCTACAAGGTCCTTACGCAGTGCACATACGGTAAAATTTTTTCATGAATGAATTAAATTATCCACGCGTACGATTTTTAACAGCATATAGGAATAAGTAATTAAATGTAAAAAAAATTACGACGACTTCAATCGACGACGAACAACGACTTCAATTCACCTTGTAGGTGGACGTCCTACGCTGCGCTTGCCGGTACGTGGCCTCCATTCCAGAACCTTTCTGCCCCATCGGCCGTCAGTTCACCAGACAACCTGGTAAAGGTTGCAGGAAGCCCCTGGGGGAGGCCTTTGTTCAGCAGTGGACGTCCTATGGCTGAAATGATGATGATGATGATGATGACTTCAATCAATTTGAAGTCAAATAAAGTAGAAGAAACAAAAATAGAGCGCAACTTACCAAATACTAATAATCATAATTCGTTTGTTGAAATCCTACCACTTATCATAAACAGAGCGGCCACGCCATACATTAGTATGAGATACGGCGGGTTGTTGCCAAGTCGCGACATTGTATGCTAAACGGTACGTCATTCTGCGTTATCGTATTGTTCTGGAACCCCCGTTTTGGGGATTCGGCCATTGTGAGATATGATCTAGGAGCAACGGCATTGTTATTCATTGGTTCAGACTGTTGGAATACAATTTTGAATCGGCTTTTGTTATTTCTCATTTGTTCGAAACTTCAACTGTATTTTAAAAAAAAGAAACAAATAAAACAGTTTCCTACCATTTTTTAATTGTTTTTTTGTAATAAATGTACAAGTAAAAACAAAACATTTTGATGTATTTTAAAGTGTAAATACGTAAATAATACCGTCATTTAAAAAACACACTTGGGCCTTATCAAAATAAATCAAATGAGCCCAAACTCGAAAGTTTTATTGATAGCCAGTGAAAAGTTCCCCTATTTTTAACCGACTTCAAAAAAAGGAGGAGGTTCTCAATTCGGATGTTTTTTTTTTTCACTTCCTAGTTGTTGTAATATCAGCCTAACTATGATTATATTGTCATAAAAATGACGCAATACTTACACAGTGTTAAATCTATACGACAGTAAGAGCTAAGTAGTTTTAAAACGAAATCCAAGGTTTCAATACCTAATGCTTAGTCCTAAAAAAGAAATTACAAATAAAAAAATAATCTACGCTTTCTAATAATACTTACATTTTTTTAAAAAAAGGACACAAACCCGTAATTTTTACTTACAACACATAAAAATTTAAAGAACACAGAAAAAGCGGTAAAATTCCTTTGAGAATCGATTTCTGTTATAGACGCAATAATTACATACCTTAAAGTCGGTTTTTAAGTTGACCTATACTCGAATCGAACCCTTATTATTTTAGGCAAATTAACGCTCCACTACGCCAATCGCTGCAAAAGAAAAGTTACAAAAAAAAACTCGTACTAACTACAAATAAAAGGAGACGGTTAAAATAGGACAGAACATAATGACAGAGAACAAATTAGAGAATAGGGTACGTAACTTATTCAGTATTCGTATAAGAAATTAACTTGTTAAAACTAGGAACAAAGAATTTTACTTAACTACAAAAGACGTCGTGATTTAGTTCTGACTAGTATTATGGAACCCTTACAGGATTACTTTGTTGCCTGTCAGGCCATTTTAGTCAGGCTTAAATATAGATATTATTATATTTAAAATAATATCAAATAATAAAGCTTACAGTGTCATTTAGGTGTTAAAAATTATAACCCCTAAGGCAACGCAATCAAAGTATAAGATCATTACTGTCACACATTTTGATACTCCAAAACTCACGTACTAAAATCATAAAAAAGCTCAAGGTCGCACAGCGTGCTATGGAAAGGACTATGCTCGGTGTTTCTTTGCGAGATGGAATCAGGAATGAGGGGATTCGTAAACGAACAAAAGTCGCTGATATAACCCAACGGATTAGCAAGCTGAAGTGGCAGTGGGCGGGGCACATAGCACGTAGAACTGATAGCAGTAACAGAGCAGTAAGGTTCTAGAATGGATGCCACGTACCGGCAAGCGCAGCGTAGAACGTCCACCTACAAGGTGGATAGACGACCTAGTAAAGGTTGCAGGAAGCCGCTGGATGCAGGCCACTTCCAGCCGACCAATCTGGCAGGCACTGATGATAATGAAAATCATAAGGTAAATTCCGTTTATCTAGAACTATACCTATAGTAAGTAAGACTTACAAAGGATCACAAGAAAATATTGCGATTACAAATCGACAGTTCAGACCCTTTTTGTTAAAGGGACTGTAGTCGAATCGGTAATACATACAAATGTCTAACTTAGTGTAACTATAAGGCAAACCAATTCTCATACAAAAGATCTTTAACACAGGGATTGATCCATTTAATGCTAACATATTTGCATTCAATTTACAATTTATTTAGTTAAGTATTCTCAATACAATACAGTAGAGATATCGCACGACATTGTATAAGACCCATTCAAAGGAACACCTCAGCTCCAGGGTAGCCACATCGCTTTATTTAAGGCGCATTCATTGCTATGGCATGTGACGTACACTGAAGCTCCAAGTAGTGTAGGGTAAGCATCTTCAGCGTATCACGTGGATAATTTTGGGAATGCTAAGCAAATTATTTATTTTTATTTCTTTTTTTCTAGTCAAGGAAAAGGATTTAATTATTCTATCACGTTCTTAATTTGCTTATACTTGACCATAATATATAGGCCTTATTACATCATCATTATTACATCTTATTACATCATATAAATACACATGCATGGCATATCTTATCTGAGAATGTTACTAGGAATTTTCGCAGCACACCCTAGTTACTTTTAGACAAGCCTGTTCTCTGAATTGACCCCAACTGGGAATCAAACCCAGTGCCTTTTGTGTTCAAGGGCAATCGGGCACCCGTACGCCAATCGGGTGGTCAACCGTACCAGTCCTAGCCATGTCCTAGCTTACTAATAACGTGGCCACCCTACTGAGCAATGTCTCAAGACATTATTTTGTTGTTTCACGACTTCCACTAACTTAGTTTTATTACATAAATAAAGTGTGTTGTCGGAACCCTCCTTATTGTTCAACTTAGAATGTAACTTAACTATCGCCTTGCTATTACGTTCAACTTGCTCATATGAGTAGGTGGGGCGCTATTTTGCTATGACTTCAGAGTTATAGTCCAACTTTACACTTCCCGCGTTCGACCGCCCGCGGCTCTGCCCGAAATTCAATTTGTCTCAGAAAGACTACCCGCGCAACCTTTAGAAGCTGTGTGTCTATATTTTCGGGGAAATAAGTATCTAATTCTGTAATTAGACAGGATATCCCACAAATAGTGTCAAACAAAAGTCCACTAATAGAGCACCCCTGAGGTATCCGAATAGCTATAGCGCTACAGTTTTTTTTAGCTGGGAAATACGACGACCTCCGTAGCCGAGAGACGAGCATACCGGACTTGGTGTCGCTATCTTTGAGGTTCCGGGTTCGATTCCCGGTCGGTCAATATATAGAAATAACTTTTCTAATACTGTCTCCGGTTTGTGTGTTGTGGTACCATCGTTGTTTCTGACTTCTGTAACTTAAGTACTTAAGCTACTTATCATAGGATCAGAGCAATGGATGCGATGTTGTTCAATATTTATTTATTTATATTGGCGTATTATGATAGGAAATTACGCCTAAATATAATTTACACCTATGATAAAAAAATCTTGCTAAATAGTTTAAAAATCCTACTGGTATTAATATTGTCAATGTGCAATGTCTTAAAGCACATAGGAAAAAGTCCAAAAACTGTGAATTTTTTGAAATAACTCTAAAAAGCTTTTTCGAGATTGTTAAAAAAATCCACCCGGTGATGAGTGACAACGATAATCAAAGAGTGACAATAAAGTCTAAGATGACACTTACTCAGCACATTAGAAGACACCTTACGTCTTCAACAATATATGTTGTATTCTTCCGGAAATGGCATCGCGATGACAGATGATTAACTTTGAGCACAGTTACATTATTAATGACACTCTCACTTATCAGTACGACAAGCAAAGATTTTCATTCGGCTCGCGAGTGCTTCCGACGGCCTGTGATGCTTGTAATAAATCTTTCTCATCATTTTGGCAGCCATTTCTCGCCTTCCCCTTTTTGCTAAATGGTGACCTTTTGGCCGAGTAACAAGAACATCTTTAGGCTTGATAGGCTGGATACTAGCGGAAGCGGTATTAAAAGATGATGGTACAAAAATAAAAAGTCGAATCGCACCCGGAACCTTAGAAATGGTGACGCCAAGTCCGAGGTAATCGCTTCTCAGCTTTGGAGGTCGACTATAAGCTTTAAAGTAAAAAAAAAAAAAACTTTAATCTTTATAAACAATTAATATTTAGGTACAGAAAACAGCACGTCAACCTACCACAAAACGTCATCTTTTTTCAATTGATATTGATATCTATGTGTCGGACTTAAAGTTGAAAATCAATTCAATGACCTATAACTTTTTGCGTAGGTTGACCTTCCGTTGTCTGTACCAATGCTTGTACTCATCACACAAATATTAAGTTCTTACAGGTTAACCAGCAATAGTCTGGCTTTGTAATTGGCAGCGCAAACTACTAAACCAGATGGTCGTCCTTAAGATAACTTAGATTTAGTTCAATATTCAGTTCATCAACTTTATAAGTAAGCTCTTATTAATATTAAGCTGCTCCCATTTCCGCTCGAGCTTACGTTCCGTCAAACTTTCGCTTGCTTGTTTTTCAGAATGGACGCTCAGATAACTCCGCTAAGCTACTTCATTGAAATTAAAAATAAAAGCTTTTGCTAAAGGGTTTTGATACTCTCAGGAGATATGAATAAATTACGTTTAACTATACAACACGATATACAAAATAAACGATGGTCTTACTATACATTCGGGTATTGTAGAATATTTATTTCAATTTAGAAAAGGTATCAGGTCATCGCAATCCAGCGAGGTAACGCTGCCAGCATCTTGGGTACCCTTCCACGAGGACCATTTTTAGGGTTCCGTAGCCAAATGGCAAAAAACGGAACCCTTATAGATTCGTCATGTCTGTCTGTCTGTCTGTCCGTCTGTCCGTCCGTCCGTATGTCACAGCCACTTTTTTCCGAAACTATAAGAACTATACTGTTGAAACTTTTTAAGTAGATGCCTTCTGTGAACCGCATTAAGATTTTCACAAAAAAATAGAAAAATAATAATAAATTTTGGGGGCTCCCCATACTTAGAACAAAAACTCGAAATTTTTTTTTTCGTTAAACCCATACGTGTGGGGTATCAATGGATAGGTCTTTAAAAATGATATTGAGGTTTCTAAAATATTTTTTTTATAAACTGAATAGTTTGCGTGTGAGACGCTTCCAAAGTGGTAAAATGTGTGTCCCCCCCCTGTAACTTCAAAAATAAGAGAATGATAAATCTAAAAAATGTATATAATGTACATTACCATAAAAACTACCAGCGAAAATTGGTTTAAACGAGATCAAGTAATTAGTTTTTTTTTTAATACGTCATAAATCGTAAACCGCAATTTAACTTTCGTAATGTTATGGATTTCATTTTGCAATAAAAATACCATAACTATGACTGTTGTGATGGGTAAACTTTTACTCATAACGGTACCTACAGGTTTGTACGGAACCCTCGGTGCGCGAGTCTGACTCGCACTTGGCCGGTTTTTATAATTCTCTATTTTCGTAGTTTTTATTTGTATATTTCGTATGATTTTAGTATAAACTTATTTGTAAAGAAATGTCAATATTACATGTTATTGTATTATTTATTTCAACTGCATAAAAATGTGTAGCAGACACAAATCATTCACGGATCATCATTTCAGCCACAGGAGGTCCACTGCTGATTATAGACCTATTATTGATTTCCAGATTAGCCGGTTGGTAGCGGCCTGCGTCTAGTGGCAAAATGTTTTTAATCATTTATTTATATCCACATAAATATCTAAGGACGTTTCAATTCACTAGTACTTACAACAAAAAACACTATGTTCTTTTATCATGAAGGTAGGTAACAACGATAAAATAATCGACAGTTTCATACACATCTTACATACAGTTGTAGACATCATAAATCAAACCAAAAGCTCTAAGAACGGACTAATTTAACTTTACCTAACTTCCCTATCAGACAAACACGGCAGCGGATTAGACATTCCCAACGGTGGGCAACTCCTTACATAGTTGTGGGTCACTACGGAACTACGATAAGCAAAGCTGATGGCAAACGACCCTGCCTGTCTAAGAAACAAGATATAGCGAGTTCAAAACAAACATGAAAATATCTAAGAAGCTAAGAGAGCAATCAAACGTAATAGGTTAAAAATATTCATCATCATCATTTCAGCAATAGGACGTCCACTGCTGAACATAGGCCTCCCCCATTGACTTCCAGATTGGCCGGTTGGAAGCGGCCTGCATCCAGCGTCTTCCTGCGACCTTTAAAAATATTATTTGAAAGTAATCTAGCAATAATTTATTTAAAACTGATAATTTATGATTTAATTTTTGGTTGTTTCTTACAAAACAATTATTCAGGTTTACACAAAAAAATATACGAAAAAAAGTCAAGATATTTTATAGTCGCAGTAGTTAAAACATCATCTATCACAGGTTTTAAGGGTGCCAGTTTTTTTCGATTTTTTTGTAAGAGCTTTAGCTCTTAATTTGAAAATTACGGTACTAAGATTTTTGTTTATATTTTTCTGCTAATTGTCACTACTTACCCGTTTCCGGCTTGACGTTGATTTCTGAGAAATCTTTTATATTTTTAGTTAACATACTGTTATACCTATAACTTCTTTAAGCTCATGAAACTCCTAGCGGACCCTTGATCTTCGTAAAAAATCTATTGTGTTAATATAACACTTAAATAAAAATCGACTGCCTCAGGTTGGACTCGAACCCACGTCTCATCGCATGCCGGGCGAGTCCTTTTCCAACTAAACTACCGAGGACGTTGGCTAACCCGTCGAAATTTGTCGTGTTTCTCGCTGTTGAAGCCAGCGTTTTATCTGATCAATGTTGCGGCTATACGTATACCTTAATTAGTATACTACCGTCAAACACCCGATAGAAATATTGTTGCAAATATTTAAGTATCAGTTAAGATCAGAACAGCTTAAACGATTTAAATTTTGTTTTAAGCAATTACATGCTTGTTATATCTATGTTAATATGACACTTTTAAATCTATTGTGTTTTGGATCCCTGGGTAATGAGTGATGAATAAAATATATAAATAAAAAATCTAAGATAAAAATCAATTCGAATCAAATTCTTTATAATGAAAACAATGTTGTTGTGTGGTTTTCATCGAAAATATATAGTGTTTTATTATGGCATCCATTTGGCAATGGATACGGATCGATCAAATATAGTTAAGCAAACAAACAACGAATCAGAAATGAGGAGATTGAACAAAAAGGTAGAATGGTTCACCCAGTCCACCTAAGGTGGACAGACGCACTGGGTAATGTTGCTGTAAGCCACTGGATGCAAGCTGCTTCCAACCGGCCAATCTCAAAGTCGTTGGGGGAGGCCTATGTTTAGTAGTGGTCGTCCTATGGCTGAATTATTGATGATGAAAGAATGCAAGTAAGTATTTAATAGATTCGCTTGTCTGTTTGTTTTGGGCCACAATCCCAACCCAACTGCGTAATAAGCGATTCGGGGAACGCTCACAGATAACACAGTCAATAACGACTCCGGTCGCGATTGACACTCGCGTACAAACGTAATGACGCTGTAGAATATACTATAAACAGCTTGAAACAGAATATGTTGAAATAGAATGTTTGAATATTTTAACTGGGACCTAACCATAAACTCTAACAGTACCTAGGCATGTAAGACAGGAAAAACAAAACAAAGTTGAATTAATATTCAGAGCTCATGGTAAGGCCCCGTGTGTTCCGGGGAATGTGATGTGACGGGGGACGTGACGGAGAACTAGAAATAATTTACACAGAATTAACAAAACTACGTGAATAGGATACGGGCTACTTAACAACAGTAAGCCTAGAAATGTAACGAGAATGTCTTGTATTAGGACAGAGTCGCTTTCCAGATCTTCTTGCTTCACTTCGCTCTATCCTTGGCATCTTCTTAACTGAAAATCACTGCTTATCATATATAGCATATTATATTCTTATCAACAATATTCAACCATCGCAAATTTAGTCGTCTTTTTTGCCTACCGGATAACCTAAGAGTTGAGCGTTGTATTGCCGATGTACTCAGCTTGTATAATTGTTTTATTGTTCCCACCAAAAAATCTTGTATGACCATTTTTTTACAATTACAAATCTGTCACATAAAGCTGACTGTACCTTAATTCACAGTAGCCGTCCGATAATACACATAAAATATTGCCATATCTTGGCTCAATACCAAACTGCCTTGCGGTACGTTTGCCTAACTAAGCTTAGCTCCTTACGATTGATTGACTTCGCTGACGATAGGAGGAAATGGTTCATTATGATTTATTATATACATCTCGAATGAATACGAAACAAACAGAACAAAAGAAATACATTCCAAATTCCTTTTATGTATATATTGTGATAAAAGTATTTTTATTAATCACATTACAACCTGGTAACGCATCGGTTTTATTTACTGACAAAAGAACAAATGGATTTAGGCCTTTCCATAAAAGAAAATAGAGCAAGTTTCAAACAATATAATTCTATAAAGAAGGTACACGACTATAGAGACCAGGGTATCGATTCAGAACCTTTCGATAGCAAATTGTCCACTGGAAAACTACGTGACAATACTATAATTTAAAATTAGTGTCAAGTGATTTACAGATTGTCAATTTGTTCATTTTATTGTTAAAATTGATGGTCCAATGGTGACTTTAATTCAATCAGTCAGCCATGAAAACAAACTTAAAAAAGGCTTTTAACGCTACCAAGTTTATAACACCTTCCGCCAGCGGTGGCACCCGCATGGAGCCACTTAAAGTATTCATTAACTACCCATGTTACTTCCCAGCTCAAAATAATCAAATAATTAATACAATAAACCACATCAATGCCTCGCTCTAACAGTAAAGAAAAGGCAACGCTAGCACCAATGCATTTTAGAATAAATTTGATTGCCATAAAAAAGGTTATAGTGAGTCAACCTTAAAAGATACACATATACTGTCAACGACTTTTTTTTTGGACTTTTGAAGGGAAACAATTCCGTCATGCATGACTGTTGGTAACTATAACCGTTTACGCTGCGCACGCAACGGAAGCTCTCGAAAGGAATATTTTTCATCGACACTCTGCTCCTAATTGTCGTAGCGTCATGTAATATAGCCTAAAACCTTCTGAAATAAATGGACAATCTAACACAAAAATATTTTTTCAATTCAAACTAGAAGTTTCTCCTTCCTAAGCCTCCTTCTCTAGAGGTTTATAATTTATTAAGTATAGATAGATGATACTATATTACACATTCGTTGAGAAGATACTAAATTACCAGTATCCTAGTACACACTGCTTTTTTAATTAGACGCCCTTCTAAAATAGCAAGAAAAAGCCATTAAAACCTTTTCCTCCGTACCGCAGATATAAGACTGACTGTACATCCATTTATCAAACCGAATTAACACTACTTTGGAAAAGACAAGTGACTAATCCTTTTCTAACCCTCCAGCTTTAGATGTGAGAACTTAATTGAGACCTCTTCTTCGTGTATAGATTGGATTACGAAATATGCCACCCACTGATTTTCAATTTTCTCTACGGCAGCCTTCGAGAAATTGAAAATGTTAGAGAAATGAAACCCAAATAGGGCTATATTTCAGTAAGAGGAGAAAGTTTGTAAAAATGCGATTTTCAAATAAAGACGGAATTACTACGGAGAGATTAGAAGTTATACCAAGTAAAAGTATGCCTGTATACGTACCACTGTAGGGCACAGACCTCACCTCAACTGTGAGGTGGTTTGGGCAATCCACCACGCGGGCCTAGTGCGGATTGGTGGAGTGGTGTTGTAAGGCCAGTGACTAAACCTTACTGTTAATAGTAATCAAGACGACTAGTAGCAAGTGATACTGGCCGGGATCAACTTTCATCTTGTTTTGTAAACGGAAATGCTTGTCATAAATGTCACTACACTGTTCTTTTCATTTGGAAATCACTACCAAAGCGCTGCCGCTACTGAGCCACAAACACTCCTTATATTTTGAATCTAAATATATTTGTGTGAAGACATGGGGCACATACCCTATAGAGTCGAAATGTCATATGATTTGTTCGACAATTTTTTTTCCTATTTTTTTATCTGTATCTGTACTTTTTTTGTATGGGCGAGCGTTGACAAGAGTTGCTATTTCATACTAAATGTAAGTGAAAAAATCACTTACTAATTTCGGAGAATGATGGTTCGTATTGCTGGTCTATAGGATATTTGCTCGATGTCTCACGTAAATCTCTATTTAGAAAAGGCCTTTCCTTTCCATTTCCTTAGTTAGGGAAAGCCATTATCTGTTTTTATTAATAAACTTCATAATAATATAGTTCATTTTGAAAAACAAACGGGGCAGGATAAGTGTGGCAATAGTGTATATCTACATGCTATGGAACAATAACTGTTCTACCTTTTGATCCTTACGAATGCTCGAGGGATAACCTAAACTATGGATGATTGGTGTCTAACGTTAGTGTCATCGACTCTACAAGGACAAAGCTGCGAGCCAACAGTATGAATAAAATAAAGACCACGTGAACAAAGTCCGTGCAAGCTAGAAAGGTAAATATTTCTATAATGTGTCAACACAGGCATCATCATCATCATCATTTCAGCCATAGGACGTCCACTGCTGAACACAGGCCTCCCCCATTGAGTTCCAGATTGGCTGGTTGGAAGCGGCCTGCATCCAGCGTCTTCTTGTGACCTTTACCAAGTCGTTTGTCCATTTTGTGGGTGGATGTCCTACGCTGCGCTTACCGGTACGTGGCCTCCATTCTAAAACCTTTTCCCCCCATCGGCCGTCAGGTTTATACGCTATGTGCCCCGCCCACTGCCACTCACCTTGCCAATCCGTTGGGTTATGTTGATTTACGGATCTCCTCATTTCTGATTCGATGTCGCAAGAAAACTCCAAGCATAATCATTTCTATAGCATGCTGTGAGACCTTAAGTTTTCTGAGGTACATAGTGAGAGGCCACGTTTCAGTTCCATGTGTCATCACTGAAACACAGGCATAGAACCGCGTAGCGTGTCATTCCTGTTCTGTGCATAGAACATTTAAAAAGAATCCAATACGATTATTTCTAACAATTACTTTCTTTTGGCGGTGTGACAGAAGCGTTTCGTTCCATGCACGTCTATTTTTTCTTAAACTGAACCTCGTTTAAAAAGCCCGAAAAGTGTTTACAAAAACAAAACAGTCCGTTGGGTTTTCTCCACATGCATACCTATAAATCTTTAAGGGCGGACTAAAATATGCCCTTATCCCCAAACGTGGCTGGCTTTTAATGTTAAGTTCCTTCTGAACAAATAGTCTGTGGTCGGCTGAAAAATGACTTGCCAAGATTCCTTTATTTGTTACACTAGCTTTTTTAAGGCCGATTCTTAGTAAATGCTATGCAACGAAGTTAATAGACACATAATACAAAAATTTAAAGTTTTATTTTACTAAACTTTTATTGATCTTATCTTAATCTTTGCGTTTAACTATGTCATCATCATCTCCAGCTGTTGGACGTCCACTGCTGAACATAGCCCCCCCCTAGTGATTTTCAGATAATTCCACTAAACTAATGAAACTAAAGCATGACGTTAGTCGTCGCTAGTACCTACTTAGGAGGTAAACGACTACAAGGTGTCTTTAGAAATATATTATTATTATCACATAAAAAAATATTAGGGTCATGGGGGGTCTATGCCCTCTGGAATTGCCGTCGTGGTTCGGTACTGCCCTGATCGGACGCGACGGTCCATGGACAAAGGCTAGCTGTTTTACATTACATTGTACTATCATTTATATATTATTATTTTAATAATTTTACTGATACAATTCAACTACGAACATACCTTTTCACCTCACCCTTTGTGCTGTAGGTACATTTCTAAAAAACTGGATTTTCCCGTAAAGGTTCAAATTATTTAGTTCACACAGCTACTTTGTGAACCAGTTAGTTTTTATTGCACTCGAAATAAAGGCTAAAATTGAACGTGGAGATGTCCAAAAAATACTAAAGTCAAGTAGTCGCGCGTCGAACGCTTTGGCTTTGTCCAACATGTTCTGCCATTAAACGGATTTTTTTTGGAAAAAAAATCTCCTTTTCGGACATGTTTGAGTTTTGGGTACCGGGGGACAATGCAGGAACTGCTGTAAAATTCAGACACCTATTACGAAAATTACACTGCTTATACAGGGTGACTGATACAAGACACGGAAATCGGTTTAATAGGATATTCTGCCCATTAAGGTAAATGGCTTTTAATATGGGTAACACAATAACAATGCTTCATATTATCGTAGAGGTTATTACTATTTAGTAAAGAAAAGGTTAAAAATTTTCTTCCTATTTCGAAAGCGATCCCCTTAGCGGACTGTACAAAAAACAACTTTTTCTATTGGACCAACATTGAAATCTAAATAGTACATTGTTACCCGAGGGGTGAAAGTAGCTTATTTAGTCACGAGACGTTGTTTGGCGCCCGAGCGTAGAGGGCGCTAATAGGACTAAATAAGTCTTTAACCCAAGGAAAAACTGTGTTTTTCATTACAAATACGTACGTAAGGAAAGTAAAAATAAAAACATAAATAAGCTAAAGAAAAAATGAGTGAATTTTAACAAAAATCGACCAAAGAGTATCTAATAGGTAATCACTACACACTACACTACATTCTACAACTCGAAAAAATAAAAGGGCTCCCTAGGGCTAAAAAGTATTACTTTCAACCCGCTTTTCATATAACTTCAGACCTACTTGCCGAGTATGAGTAATGAAAAAAATTTTTTTTCTGCTTCGTAAAAACTGATGTCAGTTGTTGGCGGCTTAATATGGGAACGTGTTCTTTTTTGCGATTTCAATGTTGGTCCCATAGAAAAAGTTCTTGTATTTGAGCACCAGAATCAGCCCCTATGAGGTTGTTGATGTTTTAGAAATAACCCTGAATAAACAGAAAAAATAAAAGAATGACAATATGAGAGATTCTTTGATTTCTAGAACAACATTGAACCAACCAATAAAATAATGCTGTATACGGGTGTAAAGTTGGTTTAAACACAATATTTTTAAACATCGAAAGTGAGCATTTGTATAGAACTATTCTAAAAGTTGCCAGTTTTTTCTCTTTAACGGGAAATTCGGTTTCAATTCCTGCCGGTCTTCGTAAGCCACTTTTTTATTTACCGCCTCTTTTGTCTCGTTTAATACGTTTCCTCGTTCGCAACGTTCCGTTTCTACAACAGATTTCCAACATTGGCTTTTTCAGCACTTTTAAAAATTCAAGTTGAACGTAATGGAACGTTCAGCGCTACTTTCATGCAGGCTCTGGCTAAAGTTTTAAAGTTATAAAAATGAAAAATTCAAAATAGTTTGGAACGACCCCTAGCGTCTTTCCGTTTATACACAATACAATTTGAATTTCGAATTGTGGTGGAATATTAAAACCTATTTTACCTATTTTTTTTTCGATGCATTAAACATACATGCGTATACATAATACATTATCTAATATAAAACCATCGAGCACATACCCTATAGGAGGAGAAGCAATACGAACCATCTCTCTACGAAACTAGTTCGTGATTTTTCACTTACATTTAGTATGAAATGACAACTCCTGTCAACGCTTGCCCATACAAAACCACAGATTATGAAATGGCAGAAAATGTTGTCTAACAACTTATATGACATTTCTACTCCATGTGATCCATCTATAAAACAAAACACGTTATGCAAGATTGACGTCTGTCAGTCTCAGTTACTTTGAAAGTAAGAAAATAGATACTAACCGATCTACCTACGGAAGAACAACAGTTAATAGAGTTGTAACTAAATAAAAAAACCTAATAATGACATATTTTTTTATATTTATGGCAAGACTAGGTAGATTATTTTTGTGGGAAGAGGATACTTTTTCGCAGGGTTTAATGTTGAGGTGACTATATGACTGAAATATATGAATTTAAGAGTTCACATGTCAAGGAAAACCCTCAATAACTCTTAAATTGCGTACAAAAATAATTAAGTTTTACCACATTATTAGTAAATGGTTGTAAGAAATTACATGAACATAATTATTAATTATTTCGTCACAGGTATATTATTCCGTTTCAAGTTCCGAGGTATCAAGGTAAATTTTTTACTCAAAAATACCGGGAATTTTAACTCCAAAAACTTTAAGAAAACAGCGCCGTTCAACTATTAACAGGCATTATGAATATTTGAACCTCACTTATTAGGAAAGTTCTGGAATTAATTACTTTCCGAACTCTTTCCGCTTACAAAAGAGTCAGCATCACAACGCAGGTAGATGCAGTGAAATCACTGAGTACTAGTGGCGTGAAACATTATTAGGGGCCTAGGCTGTTAGTCGCTGTGGCGAGAGAAAACTGCTTCCCTTCCACTAATAGAGTTACGAGAGTAAAAAGCATTAAGCCATAATAAGGGTGTATTGATGATACTAAACTTGCGAAGTATTCAAACGTGGGTCTTTTAAGATTGGGCGATCGGACCGTGGCACTCGCTAAAGGGACTATCTTCGGACTAAAGTGATGGTGGTTGAAGAATAAATAGGCATAAAGACAACTCTGCAGACTCGAACCTAAGATTGGAAACATCAAAATATAAGGCTAAAATCGGACCATACAAAATGTCTCTGATTCATATAATAACACAAGTACTTTATCTTAGGATCAGATGTATGTGATGTTGTCCAATTTATTATTTACTATCTTCGTCGATCCGTCACTTAGTCTTTATCAACATATGTCATTCCCCAGTTCAAAATAATCAAATAATACAATAAACTACATCAATGCCTTGCTCTAAGAGTTTAAAAAAAGCGACGCAAGCTAAGCACTGCTTACGCCAAGCAAAAAGGTTATAGTAAGTCAACCTTAAAAGATATCATAATAATATGCTGTGAAGGACTTTTTTTTAAATTTTGAAAGGGGAACAATGCCCTCATATATAATTTTTGCGTTACTTTAACCGTTTACGCAGCGCACGCAATAGAAGTTCTGAAAATAAATATTTTTTCCCGTTTCTGCAACATTTTTCATTGATGCTCCTATATGGACTATGCAACACATTTTTTTAAATTCAAACCAGTATTTCCTGTGCTTAGCGCGCTCAACCAAACTAACAAAAAAAAACTCTTTATCTGTATAATATAAAGTAAATATAGATTTATTTATTGTTGATTTATTACTTGCCATCAGATTTTTAATTTTAAGTAACTGGAATGGATATTTTTATGGCGCAATAGTATTAGATGTAAATGTAAAGAGTACTATTCACATATTACAGAAAAAAACAAGCATGTATCTTTCTTATATTTTTGTAACAAGTAATATCTCTTAGTCAAGTCAAAATAAATAAAAAAAACACTTGAAAACCAAATCCATAATCTCTCCACTTCCATTTGACACTACTTTTAGGACACTCTACAATGGTGATCGCCTCTGTGAAAACTCAGATCTTACGGATAAGATCACTTAGCATATCTCAATAATATCATTTTTACGAACGAGAGTTCTTTGATATCTAGTTCGTTTTGCACGCTTAAGGAAGAAAGCTTACTGAGTCCATCTTCATTACTTGAGAACTTTTATTTTCTTAAAGAGTAAAAGTTTGCTAAATCTTATAACGATCACCTGAGTTTTACTCGTGATGGACGTCTTAATAAATCATTATCTTACCTAAATAATAGGATATCTTGCGGAAAAGTAAAAAGTTCATTAGACTAAATTAGCTGGATTAGATTATATTACCCAACTGTATTACAACTTAATTTCCTCTGCCCAAAGGTTGTCTGGAAGAGATCGCTTTTGGCGATAAGGCCGCCTGATTGTACATAACTATGTCTTGTGTGTAATAACCTTTAATGTTTTTGTGCAATAAAGTGTCTATCTATCTATCTACATGATACAACTCGCGGCACCGTTCTTGAACGTTGGGTAAAAGATGTGCAGAAGACCATTACGATTACGTGATTGGCTTGCACCGCGCACACGCGTCTCTGATACAATGATCGTCTCGTAAAATGCGCAAAGCGATCCCCACTCTTTTCTCCAGCGCTCAAGATACGTGCCGGGGTTAGTATTCTATGTTCTTGTGTAAGATCCCACGCGAAAACTGAGGCCTGTAACTGCTGTCATGCGAAACTACACTGCACATTTATCCAGACAGGTGTCGCATTGTGTTTGGGCTTACCCGTAGTTATTGTTTGATTACTGATTCAGTAGAGAACCATTAAAATTATTTCATGCTACGGCAGAAGCCACTGGTTAAATAATCATTACTAAAGAGGATTCAAGTGGCGGGCTCAAGTGGCGGTAGCTTATTGGTGGTGACTTAACTTTTAAGTCACCTACGCTGCAAAGTGAGTGGATAGGTGACCATTCCTACCATTTTTAGTGACATTTATCACAAGTATCTTCGTACTTCGGAAGGCACGTTAAATGTTGGTCCCGGCTAATATCGCTTGATACCAGTCGTGAAGCCTAGTCAGAGGCCTGAGGGTGGCTTAATAACATCTGACAGTAACGTTAAGTCACTGGCCTTACATCACCCCTCTTCCAATCCGCACTGGGCGACTAATTTCTGTAGTGCGGGACAGGCAGCAGCTTCTGCGTACGAAATCTTATAAAAAATTGCGCTTACCAACCCGCCTGCCTAGCATGGCGAGTATTGGCAATCTCTCCCGATGGTAGGTCATTGGGCAGTTGGTCATTGCCTATGTTGAGCAGTGGACGTCCTATGGCTGAAATGATTAAGTGACAAAAATAGGGCCATTAAGAGTCTTTCTTCATCGCGCAGACGTTATTAATCAGAAAAACCATCTATACGATACAACGGTAACAACAACTCTTTCCTCTAAAATGTGTTGTGACCTTTCATTGCATGTAAAATGCTAAACGACATGGTCTCGAAGCAAGAATTGCATCCTTGTGTTTGTGTAGCAGACATTGAAATTTGCCAGGATCGTCTCCCATTACACCCAGACACGAGTTAAATAATCGTTTTCCAAATTGATCAAAACCGAGGATAGAACTTGCGACCTTTTGTGTTCAAGGCGAATAAACGAGCCAGTCGGGGTTTATCAATACATATTTTGTTTAACAGTAGTCAACACTTTGTACCTATTCGCATAATATAACTCGGTGACGAAATGGAAACCTAGGAGTTTTGATTCGTGACGTAACGGGAAAAAATATGTTAGCATCACTAGTCACACAAAAAATGTTATCTTGAATTGCCCTTACGGTAGCCGACTGTTCAGGGGGTAAGTCGAGGGTTATTTCTATGTCATCTCATATCGAATGAACTGAATGCACAGGTAAATAAAACAAACAATAATTGATTTTCGAAACAAAGTACGCCCTTGTTTGAAGCAAGAGCCTATAAAAAGTGATTCACTGAAGTTGAAAACAGCCTGCCCGTCGCCCCACTCAGCCGTGAGAGCAGCGCGTTTTTTCAGCTGTATACTAGTTTTTTATTCCTTTGCCTGCCATCCGCTCATTTCCTGCCAGCGATTGTCTCCTTTCAATTGCCGTGTTCGTACCTCGTAGGCCGTATAGCGTGCGTCTGCTGTTTTTTTATCGTTCTATTTTTGAACGGGGAGTTTTTGAATTGAGAAAATGAGTTGTAGAGCTGCTGTCTGTGACTTATTTTTAGCAGATTTTTGGCGCTAAATTTGTGTTAATTGAATTTAGAAAAAAAGTCGTTAGATTATCAACTGTCTGTGTGAAAAATAACAGCATTTTTTTTATTTACAAGAGAACTGTAACTTCATATAATCATTATCAAAAGGACCAAATAAATTCTCATTATTTTAAACCGACTAAGAAATGAAGTTCTGTATTCGATCTTATGTTCCATTACCTTTTTTCAAACAAAACAGTAACAAAGAAAATAGAAAATCATAAAGGGAAAGCCAAAGTTTTGATAAAACACAAGGAAAACAATCAACATAAAATATAAACATGTATTTTGAGGTAGATAGAAACATATAACAAATCGGGGGGAAACACATTTGGTGAAATGAGTGTATTTTTCTTCGAAATAAGTTTTTAGGTCAAGTCAATGCTTTGTTTGATAAATATAAGAAAGACGAAATCGGAAAAAAAGTGTTCGTAATATAATCCTTAATATTATAAACGTAAAAGTTTGTAGGTATGTGTGGATGTTTGTTATTCTTTCACGCAAAAACTACTGAACAGATTTTGATAAAATTTAGCATATTGTAGCCTATACCATAGCCTGGATTAGCACAGGATAATTTTTATCCGGGTAAGGTCAACGCAGACGAAAAAATCTTGCAGGCAAAGTTAGTTGCTAGTTTAAATAAATCACACAAAGAGTAGTTTGTTTAATATTAGAAACAAGATTAATTCTGATAATATGAGATTAATAAAAAACAATGTATTGAAAGAAGTATCTTTTTACTAACGCAAACATTTATTTAACAGTGTTGCTAAAAGGTCTTGAAACTAATACACGTAAATTAAATTCACTATGGGAGATTGCCAATAACTCGCCACGCTTGGCAGGCGGGTTGGCGACCGCAGTTTTTATAGGATTTCGCACGCAGACGCTGCTGCCCGTCTCATGTTACAGGAATTAGTCGCCTCTTACAACACTCCTCCTGTTCGCGGCGAGGAAGTTTAATCTATTCTTTACGGCCGTCTCCACACGGCACTGTCCGCAATGGCAGGTAGTCAGAGATTTTTTGACAAGAACCATTCCATAGCAGGTAGAGTCACAGATAAATGCCTAGTTCAAATAAAAAAAAAATTACCGCAAAACTCTTATCAAAGTCGCAACTCCAATCAGTTTGATAACAACACTCGCACTCCACCCGCGCATGAATGGATCTATATTTAGAATTGAAACAAGACATAATTGTTTATTTAAAAGTCTGGCAACTACTTCCAACAGATTATCTACTGAGGCGATACGTTCATTGACTGGTAGCACAGAAAATCTATTTCTTATTGTAAATACTATACCAGTCTAGATCTGATTTTTTAAATTTGACGCTATACAAATGCCAATGTTAAGAAAATACATACTTTTTTTTATTTGATAATCACCACGGACCACAGCAATGCGGGACCGACTAGAATGAGATAGCAGATAACAAATTACTTAACTACAAACATCATTATACAAATATATAGATAAATTCTTGAAACAAAATTAACGAATAGCCTCAGAAGTGGTACAGATGGATTCATTACTTTTTAGTTATTAGAGCTAATAAAACTATTCATTGATTAATTGTTTTAGTAATAAAATACAGTTGCAGTTATTACATACGTAAGCAATTCTACATTAATGTCCAATAATCAGAGCGATACATTTTTATAAACATTTATTAAGTACTCTAGGTACATTTATAAAAAGTATGATTATAAATTCGATAAAATTTCTAAAATGAATGCACGCACATGCTGTAGAATCTAGTCATCAATTAATATAACCATTTTAAACTCGAAATAACATCTTTCGGTGTACCCTTTTATCACTGAATACAAAACCGGTCTCCCCAAACTAAACATAAAACTCAAAATTATAACAATGAGGTATTATGCTACGTGAGGCCGGCTCTACCAAGAACAAAATACTTTTTTTTTACAAATGAGTGTATGTTATTTTTCTAGATATTTTAATGCTCGTGCTAAATGAGTCTATTCTTGACTCTACATAATTTTTAGCAACAAAAAAAAACATTTTTGCATCATGCAAAACAAACTATCCACCTTAGTATAAAAAAGCGAATAAAATTGTCTGTGGCTTAAATACCTACTTTTTAGACTTATTGATTTAGTTTATATAACTTAAAGAAAATCGATATAATCTATTAGATACCTAATCAACTATTACTTTTAATTGTATTAAATAATAGAACACCATTCCCTCTATTTATTAAAGCGTAACTGATTTTGTAATCAATAATAAATCTTATTTAAATATTGTATGTTGCCATAGAGCTATTAACTTAGGGCCCTTCGTTTTACCGTTTCAAACTAGATGGCGGTACGGTCGCCTCTGCACTTATCAATGTATGGACGATACTGATGTTCCGTAACTATGATGGATATTTCTTACTTAAGTTGCAATAATTTTGATAAACATTTTAATTGTTTAGTTACCTGAACGGTTGCTCTATCAAAATGTTCTAAAGAAAGTATAGGTTCATTTTAGAATTTACTTTAAAAAAATTACTTAATTTTTATTCCCTGCATCGCGGTATGTAAGTTTTTGGTCGAGTTAACATAAATAGGACTGGTTTCACGTTTGATTGGGGAGTCCGTTTCTACACAGTGTTACGGTGGTGACGGTAGAGCTGTCCTAATTCTATCGTTCGGTGTCCCGATTCGCTCAGAGTGCAAGCGGTCGAGGATTTGTCGTGCAGTTCACTATGTCTGGGGGTGACTGTCGTTGTTCATAGAGTTGAAATATCTCTATTTGGCTGAAAGTATGCCACGAGTTGCAAACGGCCCACGAGTGGTCGGATTCAAGGAGTCGCCAACACATTGGGGCTCGGTATAGCGAGGCACAAAGGCCCTCAACACCACTGCTGTAGAAGATTTGACTCTCTTTTTGCGAATTAATTAGCTTCACTTGTAATTAACATCTACGAGTAAATAACTACGAAATAAAATGTATTCATAAAACTTCGTAAGTGGGTATGTGACGTTTGGGTGCAAATACAATATTTAATTTGTGACTACGATATGTAAAGTGATGATTAGGTCAAGAGGAGATGGTTAGTGGAACTCTTTAATTGCTAGTAAAACCGTTGTGTTTAGGCTTATTTGATTCGTTTTAGTTTAAGACATCATACTAATGCATGTTTTGTGTTTTTATAAGCTTTACACAAAACTACTCGTAACTAACAATGTAGGAATCAAATAGCTAATACACTTGGAGAAATTCGCTAATATTACTTACTATGCCTTTGAAGCTCAGTTGGTAAGAGCAGTCACCTTGATATCGAAAGGGGTTGTTGGGTTCAAATTCCAAGAGAAGCAGTTGAAAAGATTTTTTAAGTGAAAATATTATCCATTTAATAACTAAGGTATGTACTTAAGGCATTTGGAAACAGTATACCCGTAGTTACAGTATAATTTTGAAAATCCGATTAGAGTAATAGCACGGTGCTTCGTCATGAACGCAAAGTTTCTTGGCTTCGATTGCCGGTTTGGGACAATACAGAAAAAATGTTTTTTGTAAATCAACCGGTTCTGGGTATGCGAGTTTAGAGTTCTCCCAGCGAATTTATTGTCTCGTGACACAATGATGTTAACTCGTTACTTCAAGACTATGACGGTTAGTCTCTGTTCTAGAAAGTCTGGTAGTTCGGCCGGAAATCAAACCCAGGACTTTTGCAGTCAAGGTGAATTACCACGCTTGTGCCACTGAACGAATCAGGTCGTTCTTAATTAAATAATCATTTCGGGAAACCGATAAAACCGATTTATTTCTGCAAACAGGCCTTTCTTTTACACGTCCACATTTTCACAATAGGCTAGTTTCCTGGGTCTAAAAAAGAATATTCTATTTAGTCAGTCAGTTAGATTATCAAAAAATATTGAACCCATATTTTGTCTTTTGTCAATTAAACAAAAAATGACAGATAAAGTGCATCAATGTTTGGGAATGGGAGCATGTGACGTCACGCCTTGCTAAAAAGTATCGCAAGGAATTACGCGGAACTTTAACGGACTATATCTATATAATTTTTTGTTTGATTGAGAAAAGAAAAAATACGTGTCCAATATTTTCTGTTAGTCCAACTGACGGACTAATTAGATTTTTGTAGGAAACTAGCCCATTGTCGCAAAACAGTTCAATTGGGACAAGAGGCACGATAGTTTGTCCAAATTCCTCGTGGGAAAAGTTTGGTAATAAATTGACAGTAAGTTTAATAATATCTTTGGCTAACTGATATTTAAATGTTAAATGACGTTTGCAAGAACAGCTGTAAGATTCCAAAGAAATAAGCCAAATATTTTTCCTTCGGTTTTAAAGATAACGCGATACTTAGCACGGTGCGACCATTTAGATAAGGTTGCATTGTACACTCGACTCCAAAAATATGTGTCCACCTTTGGAAAGCTCTACATTACTCTATATCCTTTGTAATATTGACATCTGTCAAATCCATAGAGTCCATAGATAGAGTACAAGTATCCTAGGGATATCCAATTCCCGTCATTTTTTTAAAAATTTTATCGAAGTTTGGGATCCAACTCTTATGTATAGCGCAAAATGTCTCTGATTGACCCACAATTATTTTTGTGACAACAAGGCATACTTCTTAGGAAAAAAAAGAATGTGCCAATAATACGTCTTAGTGACCGTATCTACCGTGGAAAATAGTCTTTACTAGTGTGGACTGATGCTACTTGCTTGACTGGTATGTAAAGAATGTTAACTGTCCAATATGTTTTGGGAGACGACTGTACCATTTGACCTTAAAGCCTTAAATGACACAGATAGCAACTGAATCGTTAGAAAAGCTTTATCTTTAACGTCACTACCGGGTTATCTGTTTTTACGTTATTTTTGGGTCGCGAATGCGATAGTCTAAAATAAAAAACCGGCCAAGTGCGAGTCGGACTCGCTCACGAAGGGTTCCGTAACATTATTTATATAACATTAGACGCTATATTATAACGGAGAAGGCAACCTAAATACATTATATCATAAAAAATGGCAAAAAAACACGTTTGTCGTGTGTGTCGCCCTTAAAAAAATTCTTATTTTAACTGAATTATTTATTTATAAAAGTGAATTTACAAGTACATATTCTCTATATATTTCAAGTGTCTACCTATTGCCGATATTAAGTCTTTGACTGCCCCAAACTAGACACAATAGAAAATCTATTGTTCGCGGCTCACCGGTGAGCCGCGTGGCGTTCAACGTGTTAATATCGAGCAAAGATCGCCAAAAAAAAGGTTTGTTGTATGTGACGGGCATCAATACAACAAACGTTTTTTTAAGCCATCGCGTGCTACAAAAAAAAAATCTCCATTGTTTTTCCGGTCTGCTACGGGTAAGCGGAACGTATTTTTCGTTATTGTGGCAACAGAAATACATTGTTTGTTATAATTTCAACTGTCTAGCTACCACAGTTCATGAGATACAGCCTGGTGACAGACAAACTGACAGTGGAGTCTAAGTAATAGGGTCCCGTTTTTACCCTTTGGCTACGGAACCCTAAAATTGGTTGAAAATGCTAGCCAACAAGCTCCAATATGACTTGCTTGGAATACGGTTTGTAAAATAGTAGCCTATGTCCTTTTCAAAGGTCCCATCTATATTGAAATTAATCAAAATGGGTTTTACCGATTAAGGCGTGAAAACGCAACAGACAGACAGAGTTACTTCGCATTTATAATATTAGTATGGATAGTATAGATTGTAAAAACAAAACTTTACCTACAATATTGAAAAATAGGATAGTATTCATTTATGAATATGGATTACAAATACAAATAACGGAAACAGTCACTCTACATATAAATTCGTTCCTAACAAACTAAGGTCACCTGTTAGTCCTTAGTTGTCCTTAGCTTTGTCTCTGGCTGAGTGACCTGATTTTAATGTTATGTCAAGTTTATATTTCGAGACGCGTTTTTATGACAGAACTAAACATGTATTCATGATTAATAAATTTAAGTAGATTTATGTACGTAAAATATTATTATTTAATGTTGTGCATAATTATTTATGTATTTTTAAAATAAGTACATATTATTAAATACAAATATACATATGTCATGTATATATATTGATGTAAGGGTTAATAAATTATAAAGTAGGGTCTATAAATAATAAATTATATAGTACTACATTTTTAATTTGAGTTAAAATTCTGATACATTTTTTTTGCAGAAGAAATAAATAATTAAAGTTGGCGTAGTGGCGCCGGCCTTGAATACAAAGGGTCCCGGCTTCGACTCCTAGTTTGGGTCAATTCAAAAAACATACTTAACTATGTTAGCTCGGGTTTGGGTATGCTGGGAGCTTATAGCAAATTCATTATCTGATACGTCATACCAAAAGAAAGATAATTTCTTTTTTTATAAACCACAACAGTTAGCGTTGTTTGGCACATAAAAAAAAACTGTTTGTCTGTATTCAACTTTTATTTATATCATCTATTGCCCTATATAATATTAGCAGACAGTTTTTTACAGAATATATTTATCTCAGATAAACTTAGTAAAACATTGTAATGCTAACTTATCTAACTAGGTACCTAATAGATTTAGTAAAAGGGTCTAGAGGTGACCCCAACCTAAATACCTTTGTCCTAAGTCTGGGACACAATCTAACTAGATAAACAAGATTTGTGAAATACAAATAATTTTATAGATTACGCAGTCAAAGAAAATAATTGTTTTATTGTTATGTATTAATTAGCTTTATAGTTTAGCATGTATTTGTATTATTGACGTTTTAATTGGTAGACTAAGTATAATCTTTGCAATTTAAAATTAAGCAAGTCTTTATTTGTAGTAGTCTTACGTATACCATAGTACTGTCAGCATCAAAAATCGATGAACACAATTCGATTTTAAAATCGATATACACCATACCTAAATTGCTCCAGATGATAATAGCATGAATTGGTCTTATATGATAATCATCTTTAGGTAATTACTTTTAATGATTCGCGATTTTCACACATGTGTAATCTAATTTAGGTATAATAGGATGTATATCTAAAATCAATATTTATTAATAATTCATATTTTTCAAAAATTACAGGACTTAATTAGTATCGCAATATGTTTAGTTAATTATTATGTATTTAACATAATAATTAACTAAACATCTATTTAAAAGGAAACAATCATAACAATCATTCAAATACAATAAAATTGACAACATAATAATAAATTAAAACTATTTACAATTTAAAATCAACACAATATCAAATCAGGAGTGAAAGTGCCCATCACACTTGCAGCATTGACCCGCTGTATGGCTATGGCAAGCTTCTGCACCAGAAATGACCCAGACCGAGGATCACCTGTCCTCACCCTCGTCGACCGTCGACCCACCTCTGCTACAAAACACTTTGCCTCAGACCCCCAACAACCCGTAGTCTCGACAGCAAAAGGCACAAACTGATAAGTGATCTCAAGGTCTCTGTACTTCAAATGTTTTTGCCGGTGTATATCGATTTTGAAAATATAAATAGATTATCGACTTTTGATGCTGAGCGTACCTGGCTGTACCGAGCAAGGAAATCAAATAGCGCCATCTCAAAAAAAATTGAAGTAATAGTTGATTAATCAACTGTTGCCAACAACGAAAGTACTGTAAAAAATACGAGATGTCGCTGTATAAAATTTAATACAAGTACCGCAAAAGAGTACGAGATGGCGCTATATCATATTGTCAGCACAAAAGCGGATACAAGGCTCAAAACATTGATATTTTTTGTGTGAAATTGGGTATTTACAAAAAATACAATTAGATACAAAATCTTATCTAAACACAAAATTTTAACCAAATCGTCTAAGCCTTTTTCAAGATACGCGATTTTTTTATACAACGTGTAATTGAAATAACGCAAAACCTTTAAAGGGCCGATTCTGATGATCAAATACAACTTTTTCTCTAGGTCCAACAACGAAATCATAAAAAAACAGTTCACCATACAACTTTGTCAGCAGTTCGCCGGTTTAGTATGGGCACTGATTTGGTATTATGTATGGGCCAGTGAATCTTTCTTTTTAAATGTATTTGAGCAGTAGAATTACACTCTAAAGTTCCACTGCACCTTTTTGTTACACCCTGTATAAATGTGCGCCACACAAGTCATTCAACACGCCGTTTAGCATGGTCTTAAAGTAAGGAAATAACATCCTTATGTTACAAGGTACCAAACGATGAAATTTTTGCTCGAACACCCAGACCCGAGCCAATGTTTTAAACATTTTTTTCTAAATTAACTCAAACCGGGACTTGAACCCGGCCCCGACGTAATTTCATGGCAGATAACCGAGCTACTACGCCAATTATTACTATCATCATTTCAGCCATAGGACGTCCACTGCTGAACATAGGCATAGGCATAACTTCCAGATTGGCCGTTTGAAAACGGCCTGCATCCAGTTTCTTCCTGCAACCTTTACCAGGTCGTCTGTCCACCTTGTGGGTGGACGTCCTACGCTGCGCTTGCCGGTACGTGGTCTTCATTCTAGAACCTTTCTGCTCCATCGGCAGTCAGTTCTACATGCTATGTGCCCCGCCCACTGCCACTTCAGCTTGATAATTAGTTGGGCTAATACGCCAATCGAGTCGTCCTATTATAAACTCTATCTGTCTAGGTAACTACATATTACTATATCTTATATCTTAGTCTAGGTAACTATTAAGCCTTCGTCGATGGCAGATGGGTACGACATCTCACACGGGAGGTTAACTAGACTTTGACAATAACTAATAAAAAGATATAAAAACATGTAAATAAAATACAAACGTACCTATTATAATAGTCGTTACCAAGTTCAAACAAAGGTTATCTTCGGTCTTGAATTTAATAAAATACTAGAAAATCTATTGGGAATATTCCAAATTTAAATCTCTGTCCACACCAATACCCTTGTTTGTAGTGATGTTTTGAATAAAACAATCAATATCAGCAAACAAAAACAAATACAAGTAACTTAAATAGTACATTTTCATTAAGGTTTTTAAATCTATTAATGATATTTTCCGGCCAATCTGGAAATCAAGCCTATGTTTAGCAGTGGACGTCCTATGGCTGAAACGATGATGATGAATGATATTTTGAAATATACTTTCATTGAACTTAATTATTAATATCAAACTTAAAGTATTTCATTGTCGTTACTTGAAGAAAGTTTTGATTTTAATCTCTGCATTGCAATAAAAATACACAAAAACAAAACTTGCAACTAGCTTGGGATTAAAGAAATAAATCTTATCTTCCCATGCTATTTTGAAACAAAAGAAAAGAAAAAATAATCTCCTTGTTGTTGACTTATCGACTTGAAAAGGTAACATGTTCTATCGACAACCACACATCACTAGATGAAATAAGCGGCTTGTGGACGTCCCAATATTTCTTGGAACTGGACCGCTGTCGAGAGACATTCGAGAGAATTCTCGAGAGAGAATTTCAGTTCGTAAATAGTTATTATTTTCGGTCTTCATTAACGCTTGTATTCAGTGTAATTAATTTTTGGAACTTGATATCAAGTTATAAATATCGAGAGTTCTGTCTGGTGGTATTGATTTTAGGATAATTTAATATTTAATTACCAATCTCGGCGCCTACGATTCAGCTTGTGTGGAAATTGGTTGGTCTTTGTTCCTTTTAGAACTGTATCATAATAAAAAGCAGGAACTGATTTTTTTTTCGTACATAAAATGGAAATAAGAATAATCATGCGCATAATGAAGTAGTTCGCCTTACAACTATTGTTCTCAAGCGATATCTACGATACTTTAGGCACTTTGCGCGGAAACCGTCTGATAAACTCGAAAAGAGTATTTTCATCGGGAAAAAACAAGGCAAATAGCCACGTGGCCAAAGATAAATATAGTGGTCGCATTACACTTGGAAAAATCCCTGTAAGAGGCGTTCCACGAGGCATTCAGACAGGATCGCGATAGCTGAAGACGGCTCATTATCGGCCAACTTTACTTTTGGTATTTTTACAAGCATCGCACAATTAAACATTTTCGTGTCACTGACATGTCGTGGAGCAACAGTAAGACACGCAAAGCAGATCAACTTGTGGAGTAATAATGAACTCTTCCATCATTCACACCAACTATCTAACAAAGCAAACATAAGCAAATTTTGTTATAATACGGCGGCTAGATAACGGATAAACGGACTTAAAAAAATATAAACATGCATAATCTGTATACAAATACTTGTGCTCATCACAAACATTTACCTCTTCCAGGATTCGAACCCGCAACCGTCTTACTTTGTTATTCTTGCGCGAACGACTGGACCACCTGGTCTAGACGAGGCTAGACGGAGATTTGAGACGGAAGGCTGTAAGCTTAATTGATCACTTCGTCTGTCTGTCAAGAGCCATTATCTCAATCACGTGATGAGGAAAGAGCAGAGACAGCCCTAAATGACAAGGTAAGAGGAAGGACAGTTAACCTTTGTTTTTACAACAAGATGACAAAGGCACTTGACCTTCTCAGTGACCAATCAAATTAGATCACAGCTGCCCATACGATGATGGCAGTCTGAGTAATGCTGTCTTGTTTAGAATAATTTGTTTAACCTTTTTCTGCGGAGGATGACCTAGATTTCTTAGAAATTAAATTGTATCAGTCATGTACCGGAGATAAAATAAGTTTAATATGGGTTTGATGGTATGGATAATATGGGTGTGCCTAAAGACGAAACTCTACAACCAGTGTGTGTTACCAGTGATGACATATGGAACTGAAATGTGTCCTCACACTATGGGCTTCATAAGAAAGCTCAAGGTTGCACAGCGTGCTATGGAAAGGGCTATGCTCGGCGTTTCTTTGCGAGATCGAATCAGGAATGAGGAGATTCGTAAACGAACAAAAGTTGCTGACATAGCCCAACGGATAATCAAGCTGAAGTGGCAGTGGGCGGGGCACATAGCACGTAGAACTGACGGCCGATGGGGCAGAAAGGTTCTGGAATAGAGGCCACGTACCGGCAAGCGCAGCGTAGGATGTCCACCTACAAGGTGGACAGACGACCTGGTAAAGGTTGCAGGAAGCCGCTTGATGCATGGGCCACTTTCAACCAGCCAATCTGGAAGTCACTGGGGGAGGCCTATGTTCAGCAATGGACTGTCCTATGGCTGAAATGATGATGATGATGATGATGGGTTTGATACCTATACATTCTTTTATTTTACAAGTTAATGAGTATGCTAAAATATTACTAGAACTGTACTACTGTGTTTTCTTTTCTTATGATTGAACAAATTTTTTAATACTTTGTATTGTTGCTATGGTTATGTCATCAAATGCAACTACAATGGTTAAAATTACAAAACAATACATCTGTTGTCAATTACGATAAGGAAATATAAACAAAGAGAGACAATAGACAAAACATTTCGAGTCAAAGGTGACGTTGTTGGTCATTAAAAATAATAAACATTAGTTCCTGACACAGTAAAGGCTTGTTCACACAAACCTGCGGAACCATAAAACAAATATATACGTATATTTACCTGGTAAAGGTTGCAGAAAGCCGCTCTGGATGCATGTCGCTTCCAACCGGCCAATCTGGAAGTCATCACCAGTTTTCAGCAGTCGACGACATTTAACTGAAATGATGAGGATGACATATATTTACACAAAATATATAGATAGATAGATAGATACTCTTTATTGTACACTACACAAAACAAACAAATCACAGGAAAGTAAATACTTAGTGAATAGAACAATTTATTTAATTTATTTAATATTGAAGTCTGAGAACAATCGTATCGTACATACCCTTAGCCTGAAACAGATTAATTTTAACAGGTTAATTTTAAGAAATAAAATAATAAAATTTCTAAACTGGCAATGTAGAGCATCTATGCTAGTGTATCCTTCGATAAAGTGCAATGCCGAAAGGGGATACAACCTTATACTGTCGACAAAAAAATAATAGAAAGTGACAAAATTTAGTATGGCCTATCAGATTTGACAACCGAAGTACATTTCCCGTAATTTAACAGAAATCGCAATCCAGTTTGGCCTATATCGATGTAATCATACATCGGTCGTCCGTGCTTTGCCCATTAATCTTTGTCGGATACGAATTAACTATACCTACTTAATTACTTAAAGATACCATACACTCTCGTTCAAATGCTTATCATACAGTCTTTTGCTCCTTGCCAAAATAAATCGCGTAACTTCTTTAGCAGCATTAGAATCAGGCGATAAATCGAATGTGATAGATAAGCTAGAGACTGCTTGAATTTATCACTTAAATTATTAAGTGAAACGTCTACGCCTAAACCCTTCTATCTAAGTGTGTGTGACCCTTATCACTTTATCACTTCATAAAACATTTTCGTTCAATTAAATTGTATTTAACAAGTATAATGCTCGCCCTTTGACCTTCTGATTACAGAGAAGTGTTACCAATACAACACTAGTTTTGTAAATACACATCTAATAATATCTTAACTGGGCCAGTAGTGTATGTTATCGGACATAGGGTTGTCAAGCATCTGGAATAGGCTGGATAATATGGTCTAATTCATGTCACCTATTGGTTTGAAAGATTTGCCGAACTGAAAAAACAGAACTATTTGACCTTTGTCAATCTCCGCGGATAATCCGTTAACGATCTTCTGCGATATATTGAAAAAAAAAACGCGTTTGGTGGAAGATTACAAGCAAACAAGATAAAAAGTATCAATAATAAAGTGACAGAAATTATAATTTTACTGTTTCGCATCCGGACTGCGGTCTGTCATTTGGTGACCTTAAGTGCCCAATTACGGAAAATTATAGCAGCAAAATGTATCGACGACGAACAAAAAGTCCACAACAGACTTTCCGCTTTATATGGCGCCGGTCTTTGTCTTTTAATAATTTTATCAATAAACTCTCCAGTGATAAAAAGACTTCGAACTTTTTTGTATGGCGTACCTCAAGTTGCAAGTAACCTTAAATAACTTTATTTTGGTGTAAACCTATGAAACATAACATGTTTCATAAGTTACTTGCAACTTGAGGTATGCCAATTAGGTTCAATGCCTTTTAGTATATTAGACAGCTTTTTTCTTAACTTTAACGTAGAAATAATAATTCGTAAATCCTTTTTTTTGGTAACCCTACATTGATAGCGTAAAAAGCTTGTTTGTTGCCGCTGCAGCTGCGATAAGTGTATGATGGCCTTATTTCGACCCCATTATCTGACTGATAAAAGGTCTATCCCAGAAATTATTTTAAAATTATGTTACTAATATGTTATTTAATAATACTCGCTGATTTTATTCTTTTAAATACCAAATTGGGTATCAAACATAGGGAAAAATAAATAAATATTGGATATCATCACATTCATTGCTCTGATCCTTAGGTAAGTACATGTGTCTTAGAAATCAGAAACAACGACGGAACCACAACACCCAGACACGAGACGATATAGAAAAGTTCGATTTCTACATTGAGCCGACCGAAAATCGAACCCGGGATCTCAGAGATATGTAAAAATACCTATTGTGTTGATTACACCTGTGGGTAATGGATTTGATTAGAAGCCATTTTCTTGTTTTTATTTAGATATTCTCTTTTACTCATGAGTGAATGAAGAGAGTCAGACTTTGGAAATCATTACGAAATTATTATACATAATTGGTTAAACATTGTGGTTTTTATGGGAAAGTTTTTTTATTGTTATTGTTGAAAATGAAAATTAAAATGAAAATGAAAAATGTTTATTTCTTTAACAATAATTTTAAATATAGCTATGCAGAGGTGGACTCTTTCTTATAAGTGCTATGGAACCTGTGGCAGAAGGAGTCACTCTTCCTTAACAAAAGGTACATTTATATATGTAAAAGCAAGTTTCATGGTACTTTTTAACTTACAAAACAAAACGTTTGTGTGTGTGTGTGTGTGTGTGTGTGTGTGTGTGTGTGCGCGCGTGCGCGTATGTGAATGTTAATGCGTGTGTGTGTATGTGTAAATGTGTGTGCGCTTGGAAAACATGTTTGGCATTGTGTTATGTATCATATTTAAGTAGGCTTTCAGTTTCTTCGTAGTTTAATGATTTTAACCAGTTTGTCACTGTAATTTTGCACTCCCGATATGTTAGGGGGTATATTTCTAGCTTTTTATTGACAAGGTTGTACACATGAGAGGATAGGTTCTGAAATTGGTTTTGGGTATTGTTATGTTGGTTTATGGAAAATTTATGTAATTCTGCTATATCTCCTGGAAAACGTTGAATAGAAAATCAATTTATTGGCGGAGTTATAAATTGCCAGCCGATGAGAGATTCAATGTTTTCGTTTACACCGACTACAAAAGTAACTGATAAGTCGGTACGTTGCGCGTTGGTAAGTTGGTACCTTACGCGTTAAAATTATTTTTAGTTTTATGAAGTCGTTTTTTTTTATTATATTTTAGATTCATACTCCAGAAAGAATTATGACAGACAAAAAAAAACCTTATATTTGTAAAGCAGCAAATAGTTTTATTGTAGGATAGCGTAACCTCTGATTGGGCCTATTCCGAGTTTTACACGATAGCTTTGATGACAACGTAAACGCGGATTCGAATGGAAAAATGTGGTTTCGTTAACGTGACACCAGATGGAGCCAACCCAAATGGCATACCAATCCATGTTTATTTTTCGATTTATTTAAAATACACTAGGCTTTCTTTCTAGACGGTAGCAGAAGTATTACTTCACTAGCATTTGAAAACCAGTACGTCACTAATAAAACCGATCTTATAAAGTCTAATAATATCGATGAATCAACCATCACTATTACCAAGTATATGACAAGGAGTTTAATGGCACTTGCTTTATTAGAGCGATTCGCATCAAAAGCCCGGGTTGTTGTTGGTGAGGTTAAATTTAGACTTGTTTGCGTTGTTAAACACGTACTGTGTGCTATTTGTGGGAGTAAATCTTATGGCGCTTATAAGACACACATGTAAACTAACATGGTTTTAATAACATTCTACTAAAAGCAAAATTGTCGAAAAAAACCCGGCCAAGTGGCAGTACCAAAATTATCGGTTTTCGCAATTTTTCCTTTATCTGTGTTAGAAATAAATAAAAAAATAAATAAAATCAATTTATTTCAGACAGAGTCCATATAAGTGACATAAGAGGCATTCAAATTCAAATCAATATACTATAACTAACTAGCTACAACAATTCAGATTTAATTTATTTGCAACATAACTATCCAATACAATTCAATCCAATTCAATTCAATACAATAATAAAATAACTATCCAATTTATCTATCCAATTCGATATTCGATATAAGACGTTGCTTCGTACCAAATTTTAAGATTCTGAGTCTATGGGAAGTATCCTGTAGGTTTTCATTCCCTTGCGAGTGTCGAAAATTTGCGTTAATTTGCGGCATATACGGCTGTATGTTTTGATTGCGTTGGCTTAGAAGTTTGATTTTTTTTACAGCTTCAAGGGACAGTAGAATTAGTATAAAGTATTCAAATAAGAAGAATAAAGTACCGTAAAGAAAGATGAGTAATAACACTGCGCTCTAATTATAGTACTATTATTTCACAAATAGGCGTGTTCTCAAAGTACGTACAAAACCTGACGGAGGTAAAACCAACCCACCTGAGGTAGTAAAATATTTTCGATCGACTCGAAAATAAAATAAACAATATTTTTCATTTTCATACATCATTCAACATGGAATAGGTATCGTAAGATTGCGAGCGGCTGCACGATTCATATTACGAGAGAGAAGAGCCGTCTGTAGTAATATAAACTACTTATTGTTTTATGATTTACAGTATCAGGCGAAAGTCCTAATTTCCTTCTATGGGAAAAAAACTTTGATATAAATTTTAGCTTGATACCCCCTCCACGCGTTCCTGAGAAAAATGGTCTTGACAGACAGACAGACGGACGGACGGACAACAAATATAAGGGTTCCGTTTTTTCCTTTCGAGATACGGAACCCTAAAAATGGTTAGAATCGCCGAATCCTGCACAATGTTTTCAACATGTCATTCCAGTGGCTACTTAGGTATACCTTAGGCGAACGTCTCTATCTACTAAATCGGTCTAGCAGTCACAATATCACACACATTGCTTTGATTGTAAGGTAAGTAGCTAGAACACTTGTGTTTTAGAAATCAAACGACGGTACCACAACACCCAGACCAGAGACAACATAGAAAAGTTCGTTTTCTTCATTGACTCGAGAATCGAACCCAGGACCTCAGAGATATCGACGCCAAATCCAGCGTACGGCTACGGAGGTCGTCATACGAATCCTTCATCGCTTAATAAATATCCATAACTTTGGTACAAATGCGCGTTCTCATCACACTAACATTTGCCCTTGCGAGATTTGAACCCGCGACCACCGAGCTTTGTAGTCGCGAACCACTGGACCAAACGGTCGTCGTTAAATATTTGAATATTTCGTTCATTAGATTAATTAAGCCAAAATAACGGCCCGGTCATAATCTCTTGTTCGCGACAAGCCAATTAATCAGCGTGACGGACTGGCCGAGCATTTGTTTTGCTTGTTACAACTTTTTAATTCGACGTTTTCGGAGAATTTTCGGGCACAGACATTTTGCGTTTTACAATTTCTTTACCAATTCGTTTTTTTTTGTTCTCTATATTAACTGCTGTAAAAAGAGGGCAATGTTTTACACAAACGTGTATTTTCACTACACTACCTTAGATTGGTCGTTTGGCTTATTGTTGGTGGTATAAAATTATCGATATATTGAAGGTTTTTGTTGCAACGTATACGTCAAAATGAACCGTGTGACGCCACTAACGCAACATAGTCATAAAAATTATACTCTATTATTTAACTCCCATTTATTGGATGATTTTACTGCCTTATTTAATTTAAGACCAACATCTAAATATCAAAAAGCTCTATTATCTAACACAACCTATAACAGATGATTGTTATTAGGTATTTGTAGAAGTGTCATTTTTTCGTAAATGAACAAAAGTCTCTGACATAGCCTAACAGATTAGCAAGCTAATGTGGCAGTGGGCGAGGCACATAGCACGTAGAACTGACGGTCGATGGTGAAGGGTTTTAGAATGGAGACCACGTACTGGCAATCGTAGCATAGGATGTCCCCCACAAGGTGGCAGACGACCTGGTAAAGGTTGCAGGAAGCCGTTGGATGCAGGCCGCTTCAGTCCAGCCAACCTGGAAGTTACTGGGGAAGATCAATGCTTAGCAGTAAGTAGGAGTCGGACGTCCTATGAATCAAATGATGATGATGATGATAACAATGACAGTTTTTTTGCTATTCCAATGTTGAACCCTTACAAAAATGATGTTGTATTTATGCAGTGACTTATAAATCACTTCCTAAAATGAAGTGAAATAATTTAATAGGACCTTTCAAGTCCAAATAGGCTTTCCGCCAATTAAATGCGTGCTATGCGTTTATTGCGGTCTATACGGAGACTGGCGCAACGAAACGACTCGATGTGGCATTCTGTGAATCGCCTATGTCCAGCAATATACTTCCAAAGGCTGATGATGAAGATGTGGAGTAGTGGCCATAAAGAATTCAAAAAATTGCAGTTGCACTCCCATAGAACTGCGGTTTGCAATAGTTCGTTTGCTGAATTAAATGCTGTATTAGACCGCAAACCCAATTAACTGAAAACTATCTATTTTGGTAACCAATAACATTGTCTGTTTAGCTGTTAAATTAACTTTGTAGGATAACTATTACTATATTAAAATACATATGTAGCCGCATTAGAATTAATGAAAATTATATTTCATACTAGTATTCATTTGATTCATGCGAATTTATTTGACAATTTGTGATTCTGTTTGTATGCACAAATCAATTTAAACATTATTCTATCAAAATTAGTATGATTACGTGATATTAGCAACTAATTGTATAAATAACGCATGCAGTTATCTTCAAAACCTTAATGAGCTAGACCAATCGATCCAGGCGGGAATCTAAATATTAGCCTAATATTTTGTGCCATGTACCTAAGAGCTTTAGTTGGTTAGATTTAATCTAGATCGGACATTCATCATCATCATCATCATCTCAGCCATAGGATGTTCATTGCTGAACACAGGCCTCCCCCAATGATTTTCATCGGGGGGGATTGCCCATACTCACCACGCTTGGCAGGCGGGTTGGCGAACGCGGTTTTTTATAAGATTTCGCACGCAGACGCTTCTGCTCGTCTCGTGCTATAAGAGTTAGTCGCCTCTTACGACACGCCTGCATTCTTTACGGCTGTCCCCACACGGCACATCGAACATTGATCCTAGTTTAAATCTTACCTTCACACTATACGCACGTCAGCAGAAATGGAAGATACTTAGAAAGTGTCTAGTACGAGTAGTACCTATAAGTAACAAACATTTTCATATCCATCTAAAGTAGATACTTGTAGCTCAATGGCAGCAGCGCTTTGGTAGTGATTACCAAAGTAAAGCCACCGACGCCGCGGTTGTGAGTGGATGGGTGACCATTCCAACCATATTTATTGACATTAATCACAAGCATTAGTGCTACGGAAGGCACGTTAAAAGTTAGTCCCGGCTAATATCGCTTGATACGAGTCGTGAAGCTTAGTCAGAGGCCTTAGGGCGGCTTAATAACATCTAGCAGTAAGGTTAAGTCACTGGCCTCACAACACCCCTCCATCGCACCGCACTGGGCCTGTGTGGTGGAGAGGCATATTTTACTTTTACGAAGGCAATTATACATTTAAATTTTGCATCATTTTCATCATCCGCCCAAGTCACTTTACTGTTGGACACAGAGCATCAATGACCCTAGCAGTTCTTTTCTGTCCCCTACCAGCAGCTTTGCCTATGCCGTCACAGCACATAGAAGTTCCACCAAATTTTATTTATTAGTAATAGTTAAGTAGACTATTTCAACATTTCACCTGCAAACATCCCGCCCTGTATGACATAATTTAACGTTGGACGTCGTCCGCAGCCGTCACGTGACTGTGACGTGTTATTAAGTACGTGTCGTAGGCAGACTGCGGGATTTGCCATTTTATCGATACACTGAAAATAAAGCGTTGATTAGGGATTTGTGTGAAATAAACAAGAATCTTATTGGTATTGGTTTTAAAATAACTAATAGTGTGCGGGTGCTATTTTGCTTTTTTACTGAAAGAATAGATGCAGACAAATCAAACCCAGTTACCACGATTAACAATCTAACAATGAGAGATTTTTTTTGGTTGCTTTCTTTTGCTAATTTTATTTATTAAGTGGCTGTCCCGGTGAACTTCGTACCGCCTTTATTTTTATTTTTTTGTGAAATTTTTCGATGTTTTAATAGTTTTTCTGCTATTCGAGGCGAAGACAAATCTAACAAGACAAAAATCATGAAAATTGGTCCAGTCGTTCTCGACTTATAAATGGTGTTATTACCCCAATTTGTTTTATAAATATAGATTTACTAATCCTGCCTATTATTTGCCTGCTTTTGACATATAAAACAGGTCAAATTTTAAAATATTTTGAAATATTTATCATGTAAATTACTCCTTATAATCCGAATATTTCAGTAATCCGATTCACTGACAACACACACGACCTAAACTAACACGCTTCTAACACTAGAATAGCCTAATACTACCCAAGTTACCGGGAATTACCATGTACTCCAATTTGCCAAGACATTTCTCAGAACGGTTGATTTCCTATTCTGTCTGTGACACACACTTTAGATCAACATAGCTGGATTACCATAATAATTCTGGGGCACGCGACGTGTAGCAACAGGTACCATAAAGTAAATACTCTTTGGTAGGTCCGCTCGAGTAAGTTTCACTTTAGTATTTGATTAATAATAATGTGTTTTATTTTTATTCTATTGTTTGAAGTCGTCTTTGCTAGGGGGCAAACGCAACACGTATATCTAATTATATCTTTTGACGTGTTGGTCAACTTTATCCGACATCTTGTCTGTCTGTCTTTTTCGTCCAAAAGGTCAGGTCAGGTGAGACAAGATATCTGGGGATCTTGCGTAAAGACGACCGTCATCGTACGTTATTTCTAGCGTTTGACTAGAAATTTTCCCCGTAGTAATTTATATAAGGATTTCCAGAAAGCTAAAGTAAAGTATAGTTATAAAAACGACTCAAAATTTTAATGTTAATATTAAATTGTATAAAACTTTGGAATATTTCCATATGACTTTGATCAAAACTCACAATGGACATGATGAACCCCGTTTCTATTGACATTTTAGAACCTATTTGGGGAACTGCCTATGTTTCATGCAAAATAAATTAAATTAAATACATAATCTTCAATAAATAAATTCGTTTTAGCAACTATGCCATCGCTGTCTGTTATGCTTCGAACAGTTGTTCGTGTGCTTGTTACGGAGCGATCCTACTGAACCCGTTTACACTATGCAGGTATGTTTACCCTACTTTCGGGTATTAATGGGTACATAAATTACCCAAATGTGCCCTTAAACAATTTGGGAAGGAAAGACTGGATATAAGTCATAAATTGTTTGTTGCTTGCCGGTTTCCATTTTGAGGTTGGGTCAAATGATGAAGCAGTTTCAGTTTGACCGATAGACTGGGTCAATGGTTTATTTGCCTAACAAAGCAAGTTACTACTTCAAAGCAGATAGGTTTGTTTTTTTTAAATAATCGGCCAAGTACAAGTCAGAGCCATACCGTTCGGGATTGTTATAGCAAGCCCAACTTACTTAACCAGTTTTTATAATTCGTTCTTTTACTTCAGAGTTCAAAATCGGTGGTCTGCGGATTACTGGTAGTCCCTTGAAGCACTAGAAGTGGACCGCGAAGCTTTTCCAAAATTGAAGAAAGAACAACCTTTAATATTTTCATTTACCTTTTACCTCCAAACAGTGGTCCTCGGTAATTTTTTTGTTCAAATAGGGACCATTTGATCATCACTAAAGGGTAAAGAACCACTGCTTTAGAGACGCACTATAATAACATCGAGTTTACCGGTTTTATGTTTTACCGTTTTAAATGTAGATCTAATAACAAAAATGGTTAAAAACTAATAATAATCGGCGGGCCTAGGTTTTGTGTACACCATACTATTAACTATCTAACGACCCTTAACATACGGACGGACAGACAGTAGTGTTAGCAAGAAGTTTTGTTAGTGGCCCTTTGGGTTGGTTCCGTACCGTAAAAAGAAAAACAGTTTTGATATTTCTTATTCAAAGCTTCGAAAAATACATCATTCTCAGGCGCATTCAAACAACCTCTGACTTTGATTTTAATTCAAACTTTGACGTCAATCTGTATCTGTCAGTTTGTTTGAAGTTAATAAGAGAAATCTTTAATTAAGAAATACCTTATTCAAACTCGACAAAGCATCCAAGTCTAAAGATAACACCATTTTGTTAAACTAACTTATAATGCACCCACATGAAAATGACGAATTAAAATAATTAACCTTGAAAGAAACTTCCCTTTCAGCTGCAGGTCCATTAAACGACACTTTCCCTCATTATACATTCACGTAAAGACGGTATATTTTCATTGAGTCCCAACTTCCCCCCATTTAGGGGTGCGGTGTAGACCCAAAAGTTGTTAAATGGACAATCCAAATTAAAGTGTGTCAGATGGCGGACGAAAAGCTTAAAATAACTGCGTTTAGTTACCTTACTTATTCAATCCGAGAGTAATGATCCTATATGATAATTTAAATAGCAAATAATAAAATCTGTTAGGTATACGTATAGTATATGTGCTATGAATCGAACGTAAGGTACGGAATAACTAAACCTTTTTAATATGAGTTCGATTATTATTTACTGTCAATTACATATACCCGCATAGACTTCAAACTTAAACGCAGTTTAAGCATGATCATGGCGCTTGCTACAGTGCCAGAACTCAGAAGAAAAAATATCACAGTTTAGGTAAAGATAAATTATAGCAGTAGGCTTTACAAGTTACCGAGTAAATTTTAAAAATTTACTAGGAATGAAAATTACTTATATGAAGTTGTTAATAAAAAATGTATACGACATATTGTGACAAGTAACCACGGAACCCTACATTACACACTTAGCCGGTTTTTTAAAATTACATCAAAAACCTTGGTGCGAGGAACGGGTATGACAGCTACAAAGGGTTTGCCACCCTTTGTAGCTGTCATACCGATTCCTTTTGCGATGCATCAAGATATTCTAAGACGGTACCTAATCATTGTCATCATCATTTCAGCTAAGGGACGTCCACTGTTGAACACAGGCCTCCCCCAATGACTTTCATCGGGGTGGATTGCCAATACTCGCCAGGCTTGGCAGGCGGGTTGGCGACCGCAGTTTTTCATAACATTTCGCACGCAGACGCTGCTGCCCGTCTCGTGCTACATGAATTAGTCGCCTCTTACGACACGCCTCCTGTTGTTGTTGGCGGTGGGGAAGTGTATTCTTTACGGTCGTTACCATACGGTACACGGTATCTAATGTAATGGCAATAATAAGCGTAGATTACGAGGATATTTGACTACAGAACAACGCATACGAAAACGGAGCAGCCACTGTTAATGCAAACCTAACTTAGTTTTGATAGACAGTGACTCATACCTTTATCACTTCCTCTTACTACAGTCAGCTTTGACTGAAAAATAATGCCATACCACTTTGGCTGTGATAAAATTCATATTTCACTATCACATTAAATTGAAGATACATAAAAAGTGGTAGGCTGACATACACCATGGTGGCCCTTTGGTGATCTAATCTTGGATGTAGACTTTTTACACTTCTGGAGATGGTGGGCCCGACTCATCCTGCGCTGCGTCACATCAGAAAACATACCACTCTATATTTTTTCTATTGTGTGATGTCGAAGAGCTATCGACCGCTACGAACGCCAACCGACCTTGAGTTATTATGTAACGTTACGCTCTGTTTGTCACGTAATTGATGCTTTTATCGATAATCTATTTACTTACTTTGCGAGCTCTTTAACAAATATGTTTTATTTTTTAAAAGTAAAAACATTATTTTAACAACAAGCGGCTTGGCTTGATTCTTCCTGGTCTCAACTTATACATTAAGTAATTATGTTCGATAGACTCGACCAAACAGTCGGCCAACAAGTCAAACAACCTTTTGTTATTGACAAACAAGTCGACTAAACTATACTAAATCGACTATCCAGTCGACCAATTTCTTGAGAACCGCTTAAGACTGGTCAAAATTCATATTATTTTGTCCGCGGTTGTCAACTTAATCAGCCTGTCACTTCCCACTGCTAGACATAGGACCATAACTGTAGTTAGCTTTTAATTATAGGCACAGCTACTTTTGCGGGGTCTTTAGTCGTTTCGCCCCACGAGTTATTCGCCCCGCGGGGCGAATTGCCCAAGTCCTTTTTTAAATGGGTCCTTTCGCACCACGAATCCCCCATGAACTTTTTGTAATGGGTCGATTCGGACCGCAGTGAGGAACAAAACAGTTCTGTACAAATAAATAATTGGAATCGTTAAGTTTTTGTTATGTGTCTAAAGCGGACTAGAAAATGAGCATTGGGTCGTTTCGTCCCGCGGTGCGAATCGCCCAAGAGCTCTTTTTAAATGGGGCCTTTCGCACCGCTGTAATCACTGCGGTGCGAAACGACCTATTTAAAAAGAGCTCTTGGGCGATTCGCCCCACGGGGCGAATAACTCGTGGGGCGAAACGACTAAAGACCCCTTTTGCGCCCCTCACACTCACAGGCCACTCGCGACAGCCACAAAGCTTTTCTACAATAATATTTTTTACAATATAAAAAGCCTTCGTTCTAAACACAGGTTAACGTTTTATGTACTTGTAAGTTATATACTCTTTGTATACTTAAACCTTTTCGATCTCATTCAGCTATTAAAGCGTGATTGAAGTAACAGACAGGAACTTTTAATTTATAATACTTTAAAGTATTACGATAAGACGTTGCCCAATGATCTTTCTTAATGCCTGGTTAACAGGATGGCACTGGACCCAGTAATTTGGTAAATCGGTGCCAGTTACAGATAGATAAGATAATACCATGCTGGTCTGTCAGTTTGCTGTGAAAAGATGATGAAGATGTGGATACCGAAACTTCTCAACAGCATGATTGTTTTGGTCCTCTAGTACTTGCAACCGCAAAGTCAGCACTGAACTGGGTTAACACTAGTGTTCACACAAGATTTAACACTGGACTGGGTTACTTTACTGGGACATTATTGCTATTGTAAACGGGGCTTGGGAGTATTGAACCATATGAGTCACGTTGCACTCAGTTCGTTGATTTGTTGAAGAGAATGCATTGACCCAAAAGGCTGACTCATGTCGCAAATATTGGCGGATCAATTACACTAGTTAAAGCAATAGTTGTTCAGTTATGAAACTCGTGAAACAAGATAGAGAAATGTGCCAATTGAAGTATTTAGTAAACTATAGGTCAGTAGAGCTATTATAGTAAAGAATATACCTATAAATAAATAAGTACACCTAAAAAGCACCCACGTAATTGTCATAACCACATTAACATTGTTGTGCTACGAGGTACCGTACAATGATTTTTGCTAAGGGCCTTTCCAGCATTGTAGGACCAGGTCTTATTAAGAAAATATATATTTTGAGTTGACCCAAACCGAAAATCAAACCTGGGACTCTTTGAATTCAAGGCAAATCACCGCGCCAGTCCAAAAATCGGGTCATTGTCTGACAGTAGTATGCTTCACGAGACCAAAATACTCAAAATGACATTTCCATTCTTATAAACCACCTGACCAGAATGAGAGACAGAGGTATGGTACGACAGCCAAACATCAAAATAATTTTGGTAACTGGGAATTAGATATATTAATAAAATATCAAACTTCGACCAAGTATTATCAAAACAATTGATTTCAGTTCAAAAGATAATTGAGTACTGACGGTTGAAAACGAAATTACGCCAGACGTAACTCGCTGAAGCGAGACGTCGATAAGCGAAGCGGTGTAAAACAATGAAAGTGCGCATGTAAGTAATCGCGTCGTGACGTCACGGACGATGCACGTGCGCCCGCGTCGCACGCAGTTACACACGGTAGAAGCGATCGATAAACTTGCAATTTTATCGAAAAATTGAACGCCTCCTAAAACACAGTTTCATAAACTAATTTGCGCTCAACTTTTGTGTTGAAGAGACATTACTTGGACTTAGCATTAGCATTATGTGCATGATCAGAGTGGCAGCAGTTAAAATTATGGTAGCTAAACTCTGGATCGCAAAAATCTTAAGAAGAAAGAGATGAGGATAACCCTTTGTAACATTAAACAAAGTCTCTGATTTTCTATTGACGTCCTTAAAATTTAAATAGACCTAACCTGAAACCTATGATATACCCTGTGTTTGTTTAGTTTTCAATCTTCTTTATTTACTTTTGTAAAATACTATTTAAGAACCAAAATCTATAAATACATTCGACTGTTCTATTCTTACTCGGTCTATAATTACTATTCTTAAAGTGCTCAAATCCAAAATCACGTAAAAAACTAATTTCAAAAGAATATTTCCCTTACACAAAGTATTAGTCCCGAGAGACAAAATGGATGTACGAACGCGAAAGTTAATAACGAAACTCGGACAATTCTTAGAGATAACGTTGTTTGTGAATCCCCGAGTTCTGGGAAGTCCATCGCGATGAGATACAAAAATTTAATTTTACGAAAAAAATTTAGTAAAAGGATGATACTTTCTCTTTAGGCAGGAGCGCAGAAAGTAAGGAAATTGCCATTTTCTTTTACGTTACGGGAAATAAATATCGTTACGCTTGCCGTCACATTGCGTAATAGATATTTTTTGTTTTGTTGGTTAATAATGAGCAAGAAAAAATCACAGCGTAGGTACTCGTATATTGCTACATAAATTACTAAACACTCCATTTAGGCTAACATTGTTTTACCAAAATTTATTTAAGTTTGTTTGTCACAAGGAGATACATTAAAAACGGGAATATATCGCTGCGTTTGTAGCATTGTCATTTTTGATGGAAAATAAAAGCGTTTTACGAAGCGCCATTAAAGAAATCGTTTTAAAAAACCTTCAATATGTAGAGTAGAGCATGGCCGACCATTTATTGATTTTTGTTGCATTAAATATAGTTAGTACAATGACGATATGACGTAGTTTATGATTATAGGATGTGTTTGAAACTTAATAATTTAGTATTCATTTATTGATTTGTATCATTGCCATTGCATTAGCTACACCATTCTTTCATTTATGTTTACGAATCATATAGATGACCAATGAATATATTTTTAAAGAGGTTTTTTATTTATGAGTATGAAAAACTTCTCGGATCAGTTTTAAAATCAAGAAGATGGCTGGTCATGGGCAATTTGTACCTACTACTGCATCGAGGATTCTTTACCACCGTATTTACTATAGTTCAGTTTTCGTAACTAAGCCCGACATACATTTGTTTGGTTCTTATTAAAACTACAGGGCTTACATTTTGTTCAGAGCAGTTTTAACGATTGTATTTATTTAAGTTTTTGACAAAGCTCGTGATAAGACAGACAAAATAATGTAATCGAAAAAAACATTGTTGATGCGATAAAACTAAAAATACAGTTGTGCTGTTGCTTGCTTTTCGCCTGATTTTTTTGATTGTAGGTTAATGGGAAGTTCACTATAGGTTTTAGTGGGTAATAGGTATGTGGACGTACAATCGACTTACTGGATATTATAAGGTACCTCTTATATACCTTTAAATCAACAAAATCCCTTTTTTTCCTCTTCAGGTTAGAAACAAAAAATAGAGCTGTTCATACATCTTGTCGAGTAACACTTAAGATTTTTGTATAGATGAGCTTTTATTTTCTTTTTAAGTACTATTGGCTCCATAGTAAACATAGTTCATTATTATAAGTAGAGTAGGTACTACAGTAAAACGATGGTCATTAAAAAGTCGAACAGCTGATTGACTTAGGCGATCTAGGTCAACATATTAGTTTCGCCATTTAGCGTGCAAACACGGCCAACCCTCTGCGAGCACTATTTCGTAGTCCTTGGACGGCGATCCGAGACATTTGTAATTCATTCTAGACATCTTCTAAGTCGTTACGCTCTTGACAGAGCGGTCGTGGTCGTCGTGAATTATAGATGTGGGTGGATGTAACTCGCCTCACGCTTTCTCGCCATTTTTTTATTATTATTACGTCCTTGGTGGTGGCAGGTGGCAACTCAATAGAAAGTCATGTAGTGCAGGGCAGAGTGGAGGGCACTAGGCCACGTGGTAGATCACCTATGCAATGGACGGACCAGATCAAGTCAAGGCACGACAAGACACGAGTCGTCTAGATTAACAACCAATAGAAAGAAATTGTGGACATATTTTTGATTTTAATGTGTAATTATTTGCAAATAGACATCAATAAGTATTTTATTATATTCTCTAAACGTTCTAGCAGTGTGTCCCAGCTCGCGTGCTGTCAACCGCGCGTCAACCAATGAGACGCGGTTATGCAACTGGTTGCGTTCGTCGCGAAAAACCGGTTGCTATCTGGAGCGCGCCAGCTGGGCTGTCCTACCGGTCTGGATAGTGCCGTCAAACCAATTTAATAAATATCGATTTATCGGTGCATCAGTGTGATTATCAATATATTTATTGCTTATTAGTGGTGTGCTGTAAACTTTACCCGTTGATCAGAGTGAAACAATACCGTACTAACAGATGATTAATTTGGCATGGACGTTTGGTAATCTTCATCGAGAACTGAAACTGAGCATCATCCTTATAGGTAGTCGATTATAATAACAAGGGGCTTTGAAATTATAGTTTTCATAATAATCATCATTTAGCAATCTTTATTTCAACATAATGAGATTTATACAGGATTGTTTTTATAGCAACATGTGCAACAGTCTGTCAAAGTTACCGGATCTATTTTAAAATGTAGCTAATCTGTGTTGGTTGTTAAGTGGTTCTAGATAATGAAAATAAGTATGGTACAAATGGTTTTGAACGAATTTGTTGCTCAGGGCCAATCCTGAAGTTAAGCGATGCACTCTAATCATTACTGCGAATATTTTGTTTTATCGATATTTTTTAAATCATGTCTCATCTCTATAGTTCCTTTATTTTAACACCGTGTAAAGCAAAACATTTATTGGTCTTACAACACCGCTATTGTAATACTAATTGATAAGATAATGATCAATTAATCCTTAGAATCCTTACTACTTATTAATAAGGTTGCAAAACAACCGTAATAACGAGGTAAAAGATGTTTCTTGTTTTATGAATTAATAAGGGCTACGAAAATTTACAATAGCAAATAATATATTTATTAAGTTGCTAAAAATTATTTCTATTAATGACGTTTAAAAAACTATGCTAAAGACAATGATGTTATATTGTCTAGATTGAGCATACTGCCTGAATCGTACTAAAAAATAGGCAAACATTAGTCGAAAATTTCTCACTCAGCGATCGATGCGAGCGAACTCAGCGATGGTTTTTTTATTTGTCTTGTCTTTCTTTATGGTTTCTTCACACTTCATTAATCACATCACACATCTCAATTTTGCCTAGCGGCATGTACGTCTCCAGTGATGGAACACACGTCAATAAGAGATTTGATGACCAGGGTCTGGAACAATTTTTGCAGCGTTTGCATATACTTGGTCAATTCGAAGGCTAAAGAATCTTGTAAATAGAGCTGGATGATCAATAAGATCAAATACGGTTGTTATAATAAAGCATTCACTAATTCTGATAATCGATTGCGTAGGAGAAATAATTCCATTAATAATAATTTAGATTTTAAATGCGTAAATATTTTCAAGCAAATTTGCAGACAAGAAATATGTTTATTCAGCCAACAGTTTACAAAGCAATCAAAACTAATATTTCGCCTAAACAATCAATCTCGACGAGTGTGACATGCGAATTAGTTCTAACATGTTTCTACATTTACGTACGTAATTGACGTATTTGAAAGACCAGTCTGTAAAATCAATAATCATCATCGATTTGATTCAGTCGTCTGCTGTTAGGACCTAGATTTGATTTAAAATCTGTGTTAGGTATTGCAGAAACTAGGGTTAATAGCACTGATAGAATTAGCTGTACTATTGTAACCATAGAGCATATACCCTATAGAGCAGCAATAGTTACGATGCATCTTTCTCTGAAAGACGTTAGTGATTTATCACTTACTATGAACTAACAAGTCCAGTCAACTCTAGATAATAGCAGAATTTTTGTAGAACACAATAAATGACATTTCTGCAATCTAGGCCGACTAAATGCAAACGGCGACACTTGCTCATCGCGGGATTCAAACCCGCAACATAGATTTGCTTTTCCGGAGCACAAACCCACAGAACCTAAGGTCTTCTACTAGACCGTATCTATTTACAATTCTGCTGAATAAAAATTAAATCTCTTGTTGTATGATTTACTGCAACATCGTTATCACCATAATCAGTCCACTGCTGAACATTTAGGCCTTGCCTAATGCGTCTTCTCTTCTCGTGCAGATGGCAATTTTCTGTGATTTTTGATGACCATTATTCCGCCACATGAACCGCCCCACCATAGGCGCGTAACAGGTCTTCGCGTGTGCTGCTGTTCGAACACGCGGGGGATGATAGAAGGTGGCCTATGGTTTGGGGAGAAGCACCGCAAAAACACGTGCTGTTAGTGCCGTCAGTGTATCCCCACTGAGTCTGATCCTCCAATTCTTTTCCATCCACTGCCAAACTGCTTCAACATGTTCCCCTATTTTTAACAATTCAATATATCTTGTCTTGCACTCAAGGGACCGCTCGAACCTGCTACCCTATTGAATAGTCAGTTGTGAAGATGCCCTGGGAATTCAACCGACTTGGTATTGTATGCTTAGAAACCAGATTGTATGGGAAGGGTAGTTAAGCTCTATTACTTCTGACGCTAAGTAATACCAAGTGTATTACTTAGCGTCAGAACTATGTTAAAAATGTATTGCTTAAGAAAATTGTACAAAATGTGAACCTATCACACACATAATTATATGTATTTAAAAATGTATTACTTCGGAAAACTGTACAAAATGTGAACTAAATAATCGTACCATGGCATTATCTACCAGTCAATCTTGTTATGTTTTTTTAGTTACCTCACTGCCATCTTATCGGCTTATTTATGTTATTATCATTAGTCATGACAAATGCAATTTCTTACATACTCAAGAATAGTGTAAATGTTCAAAAGAAACATCTATCAACACTGCACAGAAACCAATCTTTCAGATTTCAAGGAATCCTCGCTCTGAATCGAACGAAGCATGCGGGAGCCATCAGGGCATACTCTTGGGAACTCCCGCGAATTGAATTGGATTTTCGAAGACCACCCATCTCTCTCCCACAATGAGGTATTGTGCGGAGGGCGAATGGGATAGGCGATAAGGTTAAACGTCGAGTGTAGTTGGATGTCAGGTTATCTTGAAAAATGTTTGCGGCGATTGGAATAGGATAATATTACATGAAATTTAATACAAACGTTTTTTGAAGCCTTTACTTATTTTTTTAAAAAATGCAGCGGTAAATACAATTGGCGAGGTTAATGATATACAGCATTCCCTACCAGTCTAGTTATTACTAGTTATAAGGTAAGTAAACTCTACACAGATAAAACAAACAATGGTAACACTGCTTGAAGAAATCAAGAATAGGCCCCTGGGGCCATAAGGGGCAAACATGGGAATCATCTTTAAGCAAGAAGGCAGAGATTACGGCAACCTCTATGATCAGTTACTACTAATAATAAATTAATTCAACGGTTATTATTTCATCACCAACACCTTCCATGACAAAATGAAAAAAAAAATAATAAAATCCCTGTTTTAGACACAATTTAATCATCATACCTCACATCTTCACCATCCCTGAAATCAATAAAACGGTAATAAGTTTTTTAAGAACAGTACTTAAAAATGCGTGATTTAGCTTATCAGTGATCTTTTACTGATTTCAATGACTGATAGTGCGTCGATGTCACAATTTTAATGACGGCGGTATTTTAATGACATGAGCAATATGTTAATTATCAATACACCACAGTGAGAACAGTAAACTAAGAGCATCTTTAGAATCACCAAGAATAGAAAATCATTAGTTTAAGTTATGTATTAGGTACTATATCGCGTAATCTTTAGTTAATTTATAAATGATTTTCTGCGTAATTTTACTTTTTTAGGGTTCCGTAACTTGAAAGGAAAAAACGGAACCCCTATAGGATAACTTTGTTGTTCGTCCGTCCGTCCGTTCGTCTGTCTGTCTGTCAAGACCATTTTTCTCAGGAACGCGTGGAGATATTAAGCTGGAATGTATATTAAATACTCAGGTCTACTGTCCCTTGGAGCTGCAAAAAAATCAAACTTCTATGCCAATGCAATCAAACAATACAGCCGTTTATGCCACAAACTCGCAAGGGAATCAAAACCTACAGGGTACTTACCGTGAACTCAGAATCTTGAGATTTGGTACGAAGCAACGTAGCACAGATAATGGAAAAATTGCGAAAATCATAAGTTATTAGTTAGATCGTATAACAAAAATATTTTTAATAATTTTAAACTTACTACCCCTTTCCTCATAAACGCGTAGAGGTATTAAATTGAAATTCATATCAAATACTCAAGTTTATAATACTCAAGTCTAAACTACTATGTCAACGCAATACAGGTTTGTACGGAACCCTCGGTGCGTGAGTCCAATTCGCACTTGGTCGGTTTTTTCCGTAAGAACCATCTTCAAAGTATTAGACAACCTAAAAAAAGGTGGATGAAATCGGTAAAGCAAATTGGTATTAATATTTACTACCACTTAGAATCAGTAACTAAATCGATCTACGTAAAAAATAAACTCATTTTTTTTCATAGGTATCTATAAATATAAACCAAAGTCTGGTTAGTTACACCATTTGTAAGTCAAGAACGGATAGGCCGATTTTTATGATTTATGATTTTTTGGATTTGCCTCCATTCAAAATAACAGATTAACTATGAAAACCATCGAAAAATTTGTCGAAAAACCCAAAAAAAACGAGGCGGTACGAAGTTCGCCGGGACAACTAGTTAGTTAAAAAATTAAAGCATAGTAAAAAAAAAACGAAGACGCATTATTCTATTATTTTCTAGATCTTATTTTTAAAATCTGGCACTACCTTGTAATCTAACCCTGTATAATATAGAAGATTTACTTTAGCATTTGACAACCCGGTGGTAGTCCACCGGGTTGTCAAATGCTACGGGTAAAATCCAGGTATGGTCAGATCAGAAAAAAAAAAGTTGTAATTAAGTTTGCCGATGTATCAACTTAGATCTGCCTTAAGCAGGCTGTTCGTTATCGTTTAGCTATACCACAGCTATCGGAAGAAGAGACAATTAGCACGCTATCAACCGGTCCGAATTATTCACAGCTTGACGAACGAGTTGTGTGACAGATAAGTGAACGACCGGTGCCGTGTTGTTTTTGGTATGTCTTTTAAATGTGTTCAAATTAACCTAAGTTATAGTGCTCAATATGTGTTTTTACGGCGGCTATGTTCTATATTTTTTTAACGATTATCTTTGATTAATGAACTAATCAATGCAATGAAATCCCTGTTATTTCGGTTTCTATATTCATGTTATACTTCAAATTTCAGTTTTTCAGATTATACTGCATTAGATTCTTGCGTCTACAAGGTATAAATAAAAAAAACGCCAAGTCTTTATATGCAACACAATTTTCTATGCTAACTACATAATAAAAAAAAGTTCTAAATCATTATCTGTTCCAATCTTTTGAGAGTTTTTTGTAACTGTCATAGAAATAGTGGTTCTATATGGGCACCACAAAACCCAATTAGATTTTTAGGAAAATATAAATTGGGATAATGGTTTTGCTTGAATTCAGTCAGTATACATGATAGGTATGCATGCAGTTTAAGACATGATTGTAAAAAGTAAGTAAGTGTAAAGTGATGTGCAAAAAAACGAGTGTGCAATTTCTCATAAGTAATCCATCGATATCCCAAACCAATCTCACTATAAAATCTTTTAAAATCCAGATATTCCACCTAATCCCGCTCTGAGCGTCCCGAGTGGTCCTTCGGGATCTCTGCTGAAGCCGGCATGTTGTGAATGCCTTGGCAACTCAGCCCATATGTCGAGAAAGCGTATTGGAATTACTGAATACTGGGACGCAATATGATTGATTGCACTAACAGGGCGCATTTTATGATTCTAGAAGTGTTGCATCAACCTTGTTTTGTTTTTTTTTCTATTCTGAGTTTGACGTAAAAATAATACTGCTCACTGTATGTTGTTCATAGTAGGGTGCTGGTAGAATGCATGTTATGGTACATATAAATAAATAATTACAACAACAACCAGACGATCACCGTAGCTAAGAGGCGAGTAAGCCGGACTTGGCGTCACCATCTCTGAGGTTCCGGGTTCGATTCCCGGTTGGCTCAATGTAGAAAACGAACCTTTTTATGTTGTCACGGGTCTGGGTGTTGTGGTACCGTCGTTGTTTCTGATTTCTATAACGCAAGTGCTTTAGCTACTTACCTTAGTATCAGTGATTATTATTTTTTATAATTACCTAGCCCCAAATAACGACTAGTCAACTTCAAAGTGTAAGTAATGGTAATACCGTTTTAGACAGTAATGCTACAATCAAAAACGGTATTCACGTTAACTTATACTATGATGTTATGACGAAAAACTGGCACTAGATCGACACTGGATTACGACACTGGATTAGGGCCTCTTAAGGCGCCGAGTAAGGAGAATGCACTTAAAAGAGGTGTTTTTGTACAAGTTTTCTGGCGGAAATACAGGATATAGGATGTGGAATTTAATATATCGTGTAACTTATATATTGAAGTTTCTCTTGATGTATCTAAATACTAGTTATTATTTCTTATAAACACTAAAAATATTTCAAAGTACCGCAAATATCGCGAGCTTGTACACATTTATATTTTAAACAACGTTTTTGTTTAGCTTCAAAGTTGGTTTAGTTAGTTATTTATAACATTCGTGCCTTAAAGTGAAGTTTTTTTTTTCAAATAGTCAACCAATTAAGAATTATGTATAAGGTTTTTTAATGGATTTTACTCTTACTGTCTACTTTTCCATGAGCGGATATTTTGCTCGCAATGATAATCTATTTGCACAGGAGTGCAACGGATGGATGTTTAGTCTGCGAGAAGCATTTTTATTATCTTAGGCACGTAATAGAAGTCGCATTAGTTGACGCTTAATGTTCAAGGTCACTTGCCTTACCCGTCGCCTTAAGATCGTCATATCATAAAGGTGAAGTAACAATGACTGGTATAATAACTAACCTGTTATTAATAATGTGTTTCACTGTTCAGCAATAGTTACGTGTAGATACATGCCTCAGTAGAGTCAAAGCCAGTAAATCTAATTCTAGCCTATCCTCTCCTGTTGGCATTCCATTTTGTGATCTCAACATATCGTGCTGGCCGAGAATCTGAATTCACAACATGCCAGAACCAGACGAGACCCCTCAAGGATCTCTCGGTAACATTGCGAAGATTAGCATTGGTACTAGAAATTAACCAAACTTTAGGAAAATTAGGAAGTCTAAAGGTAAATAGTTTATGTGCTAAATTCTAAGATAGGGTCGGATATATATAACTTTGTCGGAAATTATATTATTAAATTATTATTAATATTAAATTACAGATGTGCTACTGTTTGGATATGATTAGTGACTTTAACTTTGTAATATTATAACATAATCAAAATAAAACGTTTTATTTACATATATTGTTATATATATATTGTATTTATCGCTTTTAGCGATAAGACCGCCTAAATTGTGCATCTTTCTGTAAACACAAATTGTAACTTCTTTGTATGGTGTACAATAAAGAGTATCTATCTATCTATCTATTGTTGCAGTACACTCTAAAAAATGAAGGCAAACTAAGAGCGATTTTATCTTAGTTGACGTTAAATTTAATAAAAACAACAATTGTCTCGGGGTTGGGTACTGTGGTACCGTCGTTATTTCTGATTTTTGTAACACAAGTGCTTTGGCTGATCATTATCATTTCAGCCATAGGATATCCACTGCTGAACATAGGCCTTCCCCATTTACTTCCAGACTGGCCGGTTGCTACCAGCGTCTTCCTGCTACCTTTACCAGGTCATCTGTTCACCTAGTGAGTGGACGTCCTACGCTGCGCTTGCCGGTACTCAGCCTCCAATATAGAACCTTTCTGCTTCATCGGCCGTCAGTTATACGTGCTATGTGCCCCGCCCACTGCCACTTCAGCTTGCTAATCCATTGGGCTATGTCAGCGACTTTTGTTCGTTTACGGATCTCCTCATTTCTGATGATTCTGATTTCTCGAAACACCGAGCATAGCCCTTTCCATAGCACGCTGTGCGACCTTGAGCTTTCTTACGAGTCCCATAGTGAGAAGCCACTATGGGCCTCGTAAGAAAGCTCAAGGTTCGGTTCCATATGTCATCACACGGGTTGTAGACTTTCGTCTTAGGCTTTGGCTACTTACCATAGAATTAGAGCAATGTTATCCAAAACGTATCCAATATTATTATTATTATTTACTAGCTGGTGCCTACGACATCGTTCGCTTGGTCTTAAAAAATATATATATAAAAAATTAAAATAAAACTTGTGATAGTCCCACGTTATGCCCCAGCCTGTATAATCTGCCAGTCCAATGAACTCGATCATTCTTCTGCCAAAAACATTATTTTACTAAAGGCATTGTTACAGTTACAGTTAAAGTTACAGTTATCTGTACAACGAATAGGGCGAGTTTCGCCACGTGCTGATAAGTTCCGAAAAACCTATCTGGCACTTGTTTTGACAGATAGCCCATACAATTAGCTGTCAAAAAAGTGCCAGATAGGTTATCTGGAACTTATCAGCAAGTGGTGAAACTGGCCTTAAGTGTAGACGAAATAATATTGCCCGCACATTGGTCATAGAAGTAATATTGCAATGTCTCGTGAAACAGACTAGTGCTGCAAAGTAGATAGTATATGAATTCAAAGCCAGGTATTGAATACGAGCAAGACCCTTGAGACGTCTTCGAAATTGAATTGTCAAAGCTACGAATGCGGATGACAGTCCTTGTGATATGAGAGGATTTTAAATTATAGTCGGAAGTGAATTCGGATGTTTGGCGTCTACACATAAGATATACCTTCGTTTTAGCGTGTATCAGTTAAAATTAAATCCAATGCGTAACAAAATCTTTTTCAAGATATTCTTTTGTAATGTTGTTCTTTTTATTTAATGATTCACACCCAAAACTTAAAGTTAAGGTTTTAATATTACACTGTAAATGACAATTTAAATGATAAAAGTGTATGGAATTAAATACTGCCCTGCTCGCACAGGTTGATTTTACCTAGGAATGTAAACATACTATTACAAAGAGGCTCACAATAGTGACCGATTTTCTTGCGCTGCTTCTTCTCGGTGCTAGCCCACAATTTTCCCGAAGCAGTGGTAAAGTAAAAAAAAATTGGGACGAGTAAAAGAGCTTCATTTAGGCCTATTTCCAGAAATAAATTACTTTTATTGGTTATTTCACCTGTCGTTGTGACATAACATCAATGTGTTCAACATTTTTTACACACTCAGATTCAGATTCTATTTATGTTTCGCTAATCTGAATAAATGTCGTTTAATATGAATTTCAACTTGGTACTTCTATGCACTATGCTTCTATGTTCTTCTATGTATGCCGTGTGGGGACGGCCGTAAAGAATACACTTCCTCACCGCCAACAGGGGGCGTGTCGTAAGAGGCGACTAATTTTTGTAGCACGAGACGGGCAGCAGCGTCTTCATGTGAAATCTTATAAAAAACTGCGGTCGCCAACCCGCCTGCCAAGCGTGGCGAGTATTGGCAATCCCCCCCGATGATAAGTCATTGGTGGAGGCCTATGTTCAGCAGTGGACGTATTATGGCTGAAATGATGATGATGATGATGACTTCTATGCGTTTCTGGGAAGAAAAGGTATTGACAGACGAACAACTACGAGTAAGTGTTTCTGTTTACCTTTTGATGTACTTAACCCTAAAAATGACAAATTGACGTTATGCCACCATACCCGACGGTAACAAGGCCTTAATTATAAGTGACGTTTAAGTGTGTATTAGTTACTTGTTCTAATAGTTAATAATGTCATATTTTTACACACAATTGTTTACGATATGTCTTCACTATAAATAGCGTTTATATCTTGACCGGCCATTTCCTTTTCCTCGCAATGACGGCATGCGCGTACTATGTACAGTTGAGCTGATAAGATAAATGTGTATTTTTATAAGATATTATTTTCTCTTAACTTAATTGGGCAATTGGCGTGACGAAAATTGATACAAGTAGCACGGAATATTCAAAAACTATTGATTTTTACTAAAATCAAATAAAAACGGACACAAAGTTTTTTAAAAATATTCGTCATTTTAATGAGTTCCGATAATTATTTTTTATTATTATTTCAACCTTCGTTTCTTTTTAAACATGGGGCTAATAAAAAAAATGGTTATAATGTTGATATTTATAAACCCGACAGTACTTTTCATAATAGGAAATGACATCATCGCATGCGCATAATTTAAATTGCCATGATTGAGTTGGATGACCTATGTATGTGGTCATTATGAGCTATTGTTAAAACTTATGGCGCTTTACTTTGTAATTTACAATCAGAAAGCAAAGAAATTTAACATGATTTACCTACCTACCTACTAATGATAAGCTACGGCACGCCGAGGTCGTGAGTGACCGTCCCAACCATATTTAGGGACATACTTGTTTATTATACATAAATCACAAAATCTACGTACTTGGTAAGGTATTTGACCAACTTAAAAAATAAGAAATAATTATAAGCCAAAGGTTTTCAATTCGTTATGTTTTATAGGATCATTTGATTTGAATTCTTTCTTAGTTAATGTAATATACAGGGAAGTTCGTTCGTTTAAATTTTATTAAGCCCCAATTTTCCAAAATCCAGATAACTTTTATTTGAAGAATCGTTTTTGTATAGAAAATGTTTGACAGCGTCACTTTTATTCGGAGGATAAAAGTTATATGGCGATAAAAAAAATTGGCCCTTAGATGAATTTTTTTTGTTCAATAAATCGACTGAATTGACAATTATGTAACAAGATGATAGCGATATCTTCTATATATATAAAACAAAGTCGGGTTAGTTACACCATTTATAAGTCGAGAACGGCTGGACCGATTTTTACGATCTTTGATTTGTTAAATTTGTCTCAGCCCTGAATAGCAGAATAACTATAAAAACACGGAAATATTCACAAAAAAAAAATATGTAAGGGCTGTACGATGTTTGCCGGGACAGCTAGTTAATATTAAAAAAACGAGACAGTACACCGATTGACATGATCTCTAAGTACGGTCTATGCAATTATCATCCTTGTTTACCAAGATGGCGCCTTTTTGGCTTTGACACAAGTGGTAGGTATACATCCGTGGTAAAGTCAAAAAATAGTTTTTTAATTAATATAACCTAACTAGAAATAGAACTCATGACCCTTAACTTTATTGCGTCTTTGTAATTGACATTAGTTTCTTTTGTATTTTTATTATTCATAAACTGATATCGCCTGTGTTCAATGGAGTCAAAACCATAACCTGGTTACACATATTTGACACTGACAGTAAGGTGAGACATGTAAGACGTAACTGTCTATCAAGTCGCACTTGAACCTCCTAGTGAAAAGTTATGGTCCAAGCCATGTCGTAGTGGAAGTGAGGTATTTCTCTAAATAGGTACAAATACTTATTTTAACAGTGTACTATAAACGTTAAATAAGTAATAAAAGAGATAATAAACATGTTACATGCTTTGTTAAAAAGTTAACACACTTGTCTAAATAATTATGTTTAGTTAATATTGATTTTATTGTCCACAGGTACTTAGCCGGATGTATTAGCATACGTGAGCGATACAACACGGTATAGTATACGTAAATGAACCACAGCATAGACGAAGTCAGTAATCCATGTTATTTACACCCTACCCTTATTTTATAAGGGACTCCGGCCCCCGACTTAAAACTGTTCGGTAACAATTGTCGACTGGAAAACGACGAGACATTTTATGATTTCACATTAGTGTCACGTGATTTCACAATTCGTTGTCGAATTGTTTTGAATCGCGGGCCTGGTATAGGTGTTTGCGCTGAACTACAACGCCAGGGGTCGCGGTTTTGAATCCTTCAAGGGACAAGTGATTGTGCGATGAGCACGAATATTTGTACCTGCATTATGGATGTCATAAAATATATATATTTATTGTAATATATATGTTTTTCTGTTATTCATTCGCCATAGTTGACGACCTTCATGACCTCCGTAGCCGAGAGGCGAGCATACCTGACTTGGTGTCGCTATCTCTGAGGTTCCGGGTTCGATTCCCGGTCGGGTCAATGTAGAAAAATAACTTTTCTATATTGCCTCGGGTCTGGGTGTTGTGGTACCGTCGTTGTTTCTGATTTCTGTAACACAAGTGCTTTAGCTACTTACCACAGGATCAGAGCAATGTATGTGATCTTGTCCAATATTATTTATTTATTTATTATAGTACAATATTTGTTTAGTTTAGGGCTAAATAGTTGATGTTATTCTTAAGAAAAAATATTATTATCATCTAATTTTGACTATGATTGAATTCTTTGTAAAATAATTACATGACTACTTATATCAACACGGCTATATATATTTTTTATGCATTCCTTTGTTAAAGAGAAATTAAGGTTTAATAATAAAGCTAAAAACCATAATCACCCAATAACATAGTATTCCAAAAAATATTAAAAGCAAACTCTACCGTATAACCTTTCGAAATCCCGCCGGAAAAATCCAGCCCTTCAGTCCAGACTTGGCTTTAAGGGTGTCTCAGTTCAAACTTAACCTTACTGCCTTCACTTACACTGTGTCATAGTTGACAAGCTTATGAATAGTACAAACGTGACCGTCGCACATCCCCGGTCAATGACAGTGTTACCATGCTAACGCGGCATTTGCATCATAATAAGTATATTACGTGGACCCGCAGTCTCACCGTTTGAATATCAAGGCCACGTATTATGGTAATGTAAGTTTACAGAGACGTACGTCAAGTTATAAAGAGGAAGAAACTATGGGCTAGCTTTTACCTGCGGTTTCGCCTGTGGAATAGAATTTGGTTTGCTTTATCTTCGGCGCTATAATGCATTTCTCGTTCTAGGCAAACATTTAATGTACCTACACGATAGCTCTTGGCCGTCTAGTGCACGGGCTTCAATATTCATTATTCATATAATATACATCGAATTTGTTGCCTAGTACGTCCCTAACCTTATTTACTCTTAATGTTGATAAACTATCAATATGCCTATCGATAGTGTTGACCAACTAGAACTAATATTGCTCTTCAAAATTAGTAAACTATCACTATAAATAACACTAGTCACCTGAACTTGTATACACATGTATATAACACATATATGTAACCACACATTCTGTACATTATAGATACAAAATATTTTGTTGTAGGTATGACTTAAATATATGAATTGTATTTTTTTGGTTTTTTATTTAAATTTCCGATTAAATTTAAATAAAAAACCAAAAAAATACTGTACTATACTGTTTGGTAATTTTGTATAGGAACTCGATAAATTTTCAGGCAAAGTAAAAGTCTACAGCTAAGGAAATAGCCAGACTAAAACCTACCTAAGCCAGGAACTAGCCTCGCAGCTGAGCGGACAGACAATAAATCCCAACTCTTGCGCAAGTCGGTCGGGTTTATGCAAAACTCGCCAAACAACAACTTATTGTGTAGTGCTTAGTCTTACTGCTATAAATTTGACTTCGCAACACTGAGTTAGCTCTGGAACTCTTACTTAGAATTGCTTGTCTTGGATTTAACGAGATAATTAAGTAGTAAATACGAAATCGTTAATTTTTTTAGTAGCTATAATTAGTTTTTTATGCAAGATGCACTATATACTTTAATTATACACTGTCGTTTAACTTCTGCAAGTAGCACGTACAGGGTTTCTTTCCATTAAATTAACATCTAATTATAAATCGTATAACAGTTTGCAAACGAACTGACTGATACCGGATATTTTAAAATATCTAAAATAGAAAAAAAAACAGTTGAATCAACATCCTGATCATCATTTCAGACATAAGACGTCCACTGCTGAACGTTTTTCGTAGTAGGCTTCCTGGGCCGTGTGCATCCTGCGCCTGCTTACAACCTTGACTATACGAGTATAATCAGTCTACCGGTTGTGAAATAGTGACATAAGTACCCATATCTTAACCTTTCTAGTCTAACATGATACGATTATACTGTTACACAAGAGTAGACTATTTTATCTACTTTAATCATTTTATAGTTTTATTTATAACTCCAACGGATATGATTCTCGTAAACAATGTCTACTCCGATAACGTCACATTAAAATTAAATATGTAGCAATTTATGAGCTGCTAGTAGTTGTTGATCTTATGGAGGAAAATTTACGTGTAAATAATAAACACTGAATCATAATAATTATATACCATTGAGAACCAAGGACGGGTCGCTATAGTCATTACCAAGAAAGAAGGATTACTGTTAGGGGGATGGGTCGCTAATCGCTTGTCACACGGCTACCAAGGAAGTTTTAGGGGTTCTAAGTATGTTCATTTTGTATTTAGCTCCTAAACTACTAATCGTATTTTGATAAAATGTATAATATTATTTATCTTTTCTCCCCCCGAATCGGGGGCGATTCAAAACCCTTCGACAGCGAACTGACAACCGATAAATCACGTGACAATTAGTGTCATCAGCTACATCATATAGTATTTATGGATTGACAACTTACTATCGATCGGTTCTAAATCTGAGTCTGGTGTCTTGTGACGTTTTATGAAATTAAAAGTATTATAATCTAAACCAAATTTGGTAGAAAACATTTAAGATGTATCCAATTGATTACGAAATCAATGGTCTCAACCAGTAGTAAAGAAATTGTAAATTGAAGTTCAACTATTAGTAGGTGAGCAAAAAAGGTTCGAAAGCGTAGTAGGGTTTTTAAAACTGAATATCTCAGATGTATACTAGGCATTTACCTACACAATGACGTTTGCCTTTGATTAAGCGAACCATCTCAACATCTCACACTTTCAGTATTCATAAACTAAACAATAAACTTCACGGAGTACTAACACGTAGAACGGTATAAAACAAAAAGAACTTAGCGAGGAGGCAATACTCGTAAATCCGCACTAATTGAAACCAAGACAATTGTCTTAGTTTACGATTACGACCCAATTGCAATGGAAGGCCTGAAGGACCGGCCGGAATATAGTAAAGGAAATACAGCAAATTCATTTGATGAGATGGTAAAGAATTGTCTGACATCGCCGGATGGCACTAGATATTTGCCTGATAGCACCTGCATGCAGGGTGCGCTCGGGCAAAACACACTGAGAAAATCAAGCGTAGTGTGAAACTTTAGCCTGCCACATATCCGTCTTTACATAGGTATGTACCTTTCATATATGAAATGTTATTTACTGCTTTAGCTGGATACTTGTTTAACTCTCCGCCCTTAAAAGATGAACTTCTTACCTCCATACTATACCTACAATTTCATGGCGTTTCCCCGTAGTAATTTAAGGTCCTAATTTAAGTACCTACTTTACATAGTTTATCGGTGCTCAAAATCTCGCGGCTTATTTTTTATAAGTAATTTCAATATGAGTTTATAACAAAAGTATTCACACCAAACAAAGATTAAAACTTTGGAAACTTAATAAAAAGCTCCTTTACTGCAAGTGGGTCAAAAGCTTTGCATTTTATCGGTGCGCTATTAAACCTAGTAAGCTCGGCGAAGTTAGCCCAAAGCTTTGTTACATAATCAGTTGGAAACCGTAGTAATAATTACGCCGCGTTTCAAACTTGCCTGCTTATGCAATAAAGTAAAGGCTGGGTCACAGTGAGAGCGGGTCAAAAGCCTCCTTAGGACAAAGCTATAGGTACTTATAGATTCCTGGTACCTAATAATACACATAGTTACAAAACATTGCGGAAGAGTTGAAAAAGCAAAATCATTTTTTTATCTGATTTAGATCCGATTTAGCAGATTCACGTCTTTTGAAAAATTACCACTGTAACTGAATTCATGAAAGCAAAAACGCATGTCCTGATTACCTCTGACTACTTCAGATTTATTTCGAAATTTAATAATTTTAGACTTACAGTTTTTCCTGTACGAATTATAATTTTGTATTTATAATTTTGTGAGCCGTATGGCGACTACCGCAAAAAATACACTTCCCCACCGCCAACAGGAGGCGGGTCGCCTGCTAAGCGTGGCGAGTATTGGCAATCCCCCCTAAAGAAAGTCATTAGGGGAGGCCTATGTTCAGCAGTGGACGTCCTATGGCTGAAATGATGATGAATGATGATGATGATGGCAAGTGTTATTTCTTATTGTAATAACTTTGTTGTGACAGACCTCTTTTGAACTTTTACATGCGCTATCAGATGACCTTATTGGCTTAGTGGCGAAGTGATTGGCCCTGAATGTATAAGGGCTCAGATTGGAGTCCCAGTTTGGGTCAATTCAGAAAAAAAACTTTCCTAAATTGTCTTAGGTCAGGGTGTGCTAGAGGACTCCTGGTACCTACCTTGTCTGGTACCTTGTATCACGAGGAAGTATTTTTTTTACTTCGAGACTATGACAATGGTGTGTTTTCTGGCGTACAGTGTGGCCCAAAGATTGTTAATAATATATTTAAGTAACTTGTCTCGATTAAATATATTTAAGTAACCTATTCGTGTCACCCCCATGTTAGGCAATATTTTAAAGTTTACAACTTATGATTTTTTTCATGTTTTTTTAGATTTTCGTAGTTTCCAGTTTTTTTTTGTGTTTGTCCGTTTTATTTATTCTTTATCCTATGGTATCCGCTGTCAGTGGCACTACACCCCAACGTGGGAAGCTTGCCGGTCAGGAAACAATATTGTCGCACGTGGGTTCACGTGTCTGTGAGCAACTTACACAATATCGGTGGTTTGTGACGTCATTATACTATATGTTTCATTCAGTCTGCTGGAAAATCTGTCTAGAACTTATCTAATATAAGATATATAATATTATTAATTTGGTATTCATATTATTTAAGATCATTTAATACTTCATTTTTATAACTTAATTATTAAAATTAAAGTTATCATCTTCTGGCTAGATTTTAACTTTACTTCAGCTAGCGGTTTTCATTTATTATACCAAACATGGAGCGGTAGTTTAGATGCATCAATCACTTCCTTAAACGTTTCACAATTTGTAAATTTTTATAGGTATTTTAATAAACCTAATCATCATTCAGAAACTACAATAATGGCAATATGTATGGCGTCTGTGAGCGAAATCTTATAAAAAACTGCGCTTGCCAACCAGCCTGCCGTAGCGAGTATTGGCGATTGGTATTACAAGCGTGGCGAGTATTGGCAATCCCCCCCGATGATAGGTCATTGGGGGAGGCCTATGTTCAGTAGTGGATTTCCTATGGCTGAAATGATGATGATGATGATAAATAATAGCAATGCTGTTTACATTTAAGAATTATCATAATCAGCCCACGTCAATCCACTCTCCCAATGCATGCCACTGCGCCCTATCTTAGACTATTCTTTTCTATCCACTGCCTTGCGTATTATCGTCGCTCCACCTTGTCGGGGGGCGCCTCACGCTGCACTTGCCTAGTCGCGTCTACACTCAAGAATACGTCTACCACTGCCACTTTAGATTGATTATTCTGTGAGCTATATCGATTACTTTAGTTTTCGGATAACCTTATTTCTGAATTTATCCTTCAGTTTCGAGCATAGCTTTTTCCATAGCCTGCTGAGAAACTTCAAATTGTGTCACTAGCGCACCGTGAGTGCCCAAGTCTCGGCTCCGTTCGTCATAAATTCATAAATTACAGGTATTCAATAAATATTGGACTTCATCACATACATACTTTTGTCTTCAGACTTTGACGGATTAAAGATGAAAATGCCACCCAGCCCAGCTATATTCTTCGTTCTCGTAGTTGATTTTATCTAACTGCAATGTTTGCCTGAAGTAAACATACTCTTGATCAACCATGAAAGCAGCTCCGATAACAGCTATCGGTCCCGGAGTAACATTTTTATTGAACATAACCTTGGTTTTACTAAGGTTCATCCGGAGACGGATGCGTCAGTAAGATTTAGCTAAGCCATGTAAGAATAGTATCTGATCCATCTTTGAAGTATTGAAGTATATTTTGTGGAAAACCCTGTATACTAGTTTGCTCATTTCAAAGATTTATACCACATTTTATATTTTTCTCAAATTCTCTTCTAAAAATACAAAGCAAAAGATTGAACTAACAATGACGTTCGTACGGTTTCAGCGTTTCTTAAAGGAACCCTTAAAAATACTTAAGTAAATAAGTACCGCAATATCAAAGCCATCCAAATGTTTTATTACTAAACCAATACTCGTATAAAGTAGATTCAGAATTTATGGGAAAGCAATCCAACAACAATGTCATCTAGAGTCACTCAATAAGCTTCAGTGAACTGTGTTATTTCATAACTTATTTGTGGCCTTATTTCATCTTGAAGAGACATTGTACATTGTCTTACAAAGCAATAGCAGTGATATTTATTACAAAATTGGTCAAGTTAGAGTTAGCTTTGCGTATCAATAATTTTCTTTAATTTAGTTTGAGACCCTTAGGGATTCTTGGTATTTATTTGATGAGATACGACCAGACACGAGGACATCCTTAAAAGTACCAAAGATTGAGATATCTCTCTCTCTTCGAGTTGTAAAACTAAAGTGGTAATGGTTAGGCCACATCCCTAGCGTAACAGACAACCGTTGGGAGTTCATTCAACAGAGTTGCGTTTTTTAAAAAATACAAATATTAAAATTAATTACTATAAAGTCGTTTATATTATTGTCTTTATTTGTAGCTCTGTATGTACCTATATTAAACATACAAACTTACACATCTTTATTTCAATGTCCGTGTGGGGACGGCTTGGTCGTAAGAGGCGACTATTTCCTGTAGCACGTGACGGGCAGCAGCGTCTTCGTGTGAAATCTTATAAAAAACTATGCTCGCCAACCCGCCTGTCAAGCGTGGCGAGTATATAAGTAATTGGGGGACGATGATAAGTTATTGGGGACGCCTTTGTTCAGCAGTAGACGTATTATGGCTGAAATGATGATGATGGTGATTTCAATGTCCTACCTCTATCCATTCTTAGATATAATTTGACAGGATTTTTTCCTTTTTCGGACCAAATCCCCAATAGACAGACTAGCATTTGCTCGCGTGGAATCCAGTTTGTACCATGTTTTACCAATTTTTATTCTGCTCCTCATCATCATAATGCCCACGTCAGTCCAATGCTGAACATAGGCCTTTTCCAATGCACGCCACTGAGCCCGATCCTCAACTATTTTTTTCCATCAACTGGTAGCAGCCTTGTCGTCGCTCCAACTTGTTGGAGGGCGCCACACGCTGAGATGCACAGTCGCGGTCTCCACTCAAGAACACGTCTACCCCATAGGTTATTTACTTCTCCGGTTTATTGGTTAACGGTCTGTTTGACATTTATAGCATAAGCCAAATGGTTTGGCCTGATAAACTCTTCCATGTATAGCGTATCAAGGCTATCTCACGTAAAAAGGTACCAACTATTGTCATTTTAAACCCCATAGTGCAAAGATACCAATTTCATTTAGAAATTACTGGCCTTCCTTCACTCCTTCTGCTAAGACTCTTTGTCTGGCGAATCCATTTCGTTCAAAAGACTTTTAGCGCCATATACTGTAAAAGCTTTTCATCTCATTTTGTGTCAATACGTAGTTCTTGATATAGGAAATCATAAATCATAGAGTAACGAAAATATGTGAGATTTTGTACGCCGGATTTCAAATAGTTTACGTCCTTGAAATAACGTCAATCTGGATGACTGATAACAAAAAATGAATCATTTCATGTATCATGTAAATTATCTACGAGATTTTGATCTGAGCTACTTACTAAAAGTACGTAATCGGCTAAGTACGTACTTTTCTCAAGAAATAACATATTATTGTATATCGTATTATTTTCGAAGTCTACTTACTTACTGACACTTAATACTTTGGTTTAATTTAGTAATTTATTTACTCTTTTATAAAAATTGTATACAATAGAATAGAATAATTTAAATACGTAATAGACAAAGTAATGTTAAACTGAAGCTTATCAATCTTGTAAGTCAGTAAAAAAACTTTTAAAAATATATATACGAGAACTTTGTTTAATTATTATAACGAAATATTAGGCGACTTAATCTTCTTGCACACCTCTCTACGAGTATCTTTCGAGAATGACATGATGAGTAAGGTAGTCCTCTAATTTGTTAACAAAAAATTTATCTTACGCAATTTATTAATTACCAAAGACAACCAATTTACTGGCTCCCACAGACGCGGAACTAAATCGATAATAAAACATACGCATAGTACAGCGCCTACACAACGCAGTACACAGTAGGTACAGATACACATCCAATTGAGCTCAGTGGCAACGATCGCTAGCTGGTCACGCTCAGGGGTCAAGAGTCTCATAGACTAACTCAGCAGATGGGGCAAAATGCACCGCCATTGCATTCTATGCGTCTGGAAGAACTCTGGAATAGTGCGATAGCAGTCCAGTGTTCAATTAATAGTAATATGAATGCTATGTTACTTTGACCGCTGATCGTGAATTTAGCTTATTAGTAATGGAATTTTCTTTGCAATGACTATAACTAGTCGTTAATAACTTACAGCTAATTATAGGATGTTTGAAAAGGAAATACTTAAATTATCCATGGTATCTAGCGGCAAAACTCATCAAGATGTGTTTTTAGGGTTCCGTAGACAACACGGAACCTTTATAGTTTCGCCATGTCCGTCTGTCTGTCTGTCTACGGCTTTGCTCAGAGATTCTTAGTACTAAAAAGCTGCGATTCGGCATGAGTATAATCACGCCGACAAAGAGTTATATTAAAATCTTGTTTTTTTTAAAGATACGTTCCCTAAAGGTAAACTTTTTTTCTCTCGTCTATCGATTGAGGTGGGATGTCTTTATAGATCATTTACCTAAAAAAATATAATATTTTGATTCTGAGCTCCGTTTGCGTAATTTTTAACTTTAAAGAGTAATTTTTTGTTAGAGTCAAGTGTCGTCCCCCCCTCTGCCAGGTAAATGGTTGCTTTCAGAATTATTTTTGTCAAAATACGAAAGTAGTATATTCATATAACGAAGTAAAAGGTAAACTGTTACAGTTATTTAAGCTTACAGAGTAAACTTATAAAACGTACTGGAAGTATAAAATTACTAAGATGAAGTGTAACAGGTAGCAAATACCATGTGTTTTTCCATTACAGCATCTGTTTGTAAAAGAAGAGTGGCTTCTTCTAAGACAGGTGATGTAGCACTTACAAAAAAGAGTCCACCACTATGTTTTTTCAAATGTTTTTTAATAAAAACATTTGAAAAAACATAAAGAGTCCACCACTATGTTTTTTCAAATGTTTTTTAATAAAAACATTTGAAAAAACATAGTGGTGGACTCTTTTTTGTAAGTTTGCTAATGTAAATAAATATTTTTTTCATTTTTTATTTGCATCGTTCATGTTGTAACGTGCAATTACGAAACCATACGATGCGCATGACCAATACGCATGTTTCGATAAAAAAAAGTAAGAAACCGAACGTGAGAGCAAGAAATTAAAAGGATTCACTCAGGTGAGAGAGAATAAAGCAAGATGGAGGAAGAGTGATTATGAACGCTACGGATATTTTAGCTAAAAAGTAACACATCAAAAAAAAAACCTTTTCTTTCTTGTCCGGTCTTCTATGTTCTTCTAAAAATATGTATGAACACTTTACGTACCTAACACAATTTATTAATTCTCTCCTACACTCTTTTATTCCAAAACAATAACGTAATACTTTTACCACGTTCACTACATTCGTGTCAACATGTTAGCTAATAAACTGTAATGGACTACCATGAAATGTTATGAAATATTTAGCACGTGAACTAAACGTAGAAATCAATAAGCTTATCGGAATCGTAAAGTAAACAAACACGAGTAGATATTGAAATTGTATTGTATGTATTAAACTATAAAACGCAATCTCAACTCTTTGCATTTACTAGGAACATTAAAAGTGATATGCATGTTATGTTTGGTTATAAAAATATTACAATGTTGGTTATCTTACCGTCATAATACGAAATAGCTAATAAAATGGAGACTCAAATTGGTGTCTCTTGTTAAATTTATGATCAAATTAATTGCTATTGCTTTGCACTGAAGTAGTAGTCGTTACGTTCTATAATACACGTACTATTTATTGCACCACACAAACTAAATATAGTATAGTATATACATAAAAACCTACCCAAATTGCATAGACTTATCGCTAAAATGCAGAGCAGAGTTGATTTTTATTTTTGCTATGTATATACTCTGTTGTCTTGTAGGTACTTCAAAACAATGTTTCTGCCTACGTGACAGTTCTGCGACTGAAATAATGACTTGTTACTCTGTGACCCAGTAGTGCACTCACGCCCTGCGCGTCCGATGCCCTTGTCCTACCCAAGCTATGTTGAGGCAGGTCCAACACTTTTATTTCTTGCTAGATGCTTCTTTGTTATTTGTGTAAGTTTTTTTTAGATTATGTAATTTTATAGAAGTAAGTTTTATATCTTAAGAAATGTTAAGGATTATAACGGATCTAATTATCTTTCTTACTCATTCTAGCTTCTCAGTTTAATCAAAGTCTGGGGCTTAAAAAGAGACAGATTAAAATTGTTTTGCTAATTTAGTAATTCCAAGTGATATTATTATAATTTTTTGTTAGAATAAAATATTCATGCTGGCATAGCCACGAAATAAAGGTTGGTAGGTAGAATAAATATTTTTAAAAACAATAGATGTTTTTAAAATATAATTTGAAGTTAATTGTAAATTATTCATCATCATCATCATCATTGCAGCCATAAGACGTCCACTGCTGAACACAGGCCTCTCGCTTCGGCCACAGGGGGAATCTCGCCACGCTTGGCAGGCGGGTTGGCGAGCGCAGTTTTTTATAAGGTTTCGCACGCTGATGCTGCTGCCCGTCTCGTGCTACAGGAATTAGTCGCCTCTTACGACATGCCTTCTGTTGGCGGTGGGGAAGTGTATTCTTTAAATTATTATTATGGTTGCAGAAAGCTGCTTGATGCAGGCCACTTTCAACTAGCCAATATGGAATTTACTGAGGGAAGCCTATGTTATCTATCAGCAGTGAATGTCCTATGGCTGAAACGCCTTACTTGCTCTGGCTAGATTTGTATGTTATCATCTTCTATTCTTCTCTGTTACTCATCATCGAGTTATCCACTCCCTTCTGAGTCTTATCATCATTGGCGACCCGATTCGATTGCCGTAGCTGCGCGCTGATTCGCCCTCAAAGCGAAGGTTACCGGGTTCGATTGCTGAGTCAATGACGATAACTTTTCTGAATTAATTTGGGTTTGGGTATGCTGGGAGACGTTTCTCGCAAAAAATCATTGTCTGTCTCCTACTTCGTAAGACTCGCAACACAAGAATTGATTCCTTATTTTGGAAAAGACGATTTGTGTGTAGTCTGACACATGTTTTTATTTAGTTAATTATTTAAGGTCTAATCTAAATAGTGCTCAATATTAGAGGTCGAAGAGTACACAATATTGTCCCGAAGCAGTGGCAGGGTAAAAAATAGTTGGGACGTGTAAAAGAGCTTAATTTAGGTCTATTTCTATTAGTTTTATCATAATAAGGATCTTCGTGTTAAAAATAAAAACAAATACCTAACAACACATTTCTTATTAATTAATACTTATTTTTGTTGTAATGGTTTTTCACGTATAACGCTATTCGTCTATGAATGAAAATCTACGCTTAGCGACATTTGTGGTCATCTCGTAACCATAAGAATTTATGAGTGACTTTATGCGTAAAAAAAAACTATAATACATAAGTAATGTAATTAAGAAAAAGTACGTTGTTATGTTAAATTTCTGTTTTTATTTTCATAAACATGATCCTTATCGTGTACTAGTTGACCTCTAGAAATATTGAGCACTATTTCGGTTAGACCTTATATTTACACAATCCACCAATCTCTTCATTGGTCGTCCTCTAATTCTTCATCAGCTCTCAGAACAAGGTTATATTCAAACATAAATGCAGGATGTTGCCAGAATTTTCCCGTTCCTGTTTAAATGTCGAGATTTGAAGGCGGAAAATAAAAGCGGCTCATTACCAGCTCAAAGAAAAGTGTTTCCAAGCTCTTTATGAGCTGTTCTTTGTTTCAGACAACGAAAAAAGGAAAATTACAAGCGAAATAACATATTTGGAACAAATATGTAAAAATAATGAACTACAAAGGAAATCGATTTATTAAAATTACCTACGCTTCGAAAAATTCGCAGAAAAATGAGACAGTTAAATTACTATGTCAACAAAGTTTCACTAAACTGTAAATAAAAATACATGTAATCTTGTTAAAATCTACAATACATATATGAAAATAAATCGCCATGCAATTAAGAACAGCTCGAAAGATATGAATATTTTTTTATTAGTTTTGTTCGCTAAAATACTGGGTTAGTTAAGTAAAAACGGAAATTTGTGAAAACCTAAAAAAACAAACATGCCAAAAAATCCATAAAAATCGAGATTAGCAGTTCGAGTCAGGGGATTGATAAGTGACTTATACTATCCGGAATTAGAAAAATACGCACTGATTGATTATTAATAGAGATAAATTACTGGATAAGAAGATATTAAACTGCGTTTTTCTACTATTAAAAATTTTAACCATTATAAAGGAATGCTGCTCTCTTAAGTTGCATTTAAACAAATGGAACCGGTTAATATTTCTTCTTCAAATCTAGAAACCCATTTCAAGATCTATTTATAGCCTAGAATTAAAATCTAGGACATTTTATTCACCAATCATATTTTTAAGTATTTAATTATATTTTTTTTAATAATAATAATAATTAATTATAAATAAGTATAGATTATTTAATCAGTTAGTTGTATTTTTTTATAACAGATGGCGCTAAACGCAACTAGCAGTGTAATGTAACAGACATTAAAAAGCAATGGGGCATTACGGGTAATGTGAGTGTCGCGGAAGAGCCGGGATCACGACTTGACCACAGAGGTCAAGCTAAGGCACGATGTCCTCGGCTTGTTAGGAAATGCTATTGTGACGGCAAAGTAACTTAAAAATCACAATAATACTGATTTCGCGTCAACGGTCATGGTGTATTTTGTTTACTTACAATTAATGTTTATATCACTAAAATCAAGTGATTGGTGTAATTTCTTTGTGTATGTAGGGATAAAGGAAATGCTGGTTTTCAACGATACTTAGTTTATTCAAGCTTTACAGAGGCACACCAAGAACATCTCTTACTGACTCCACAACCTTCGTAAAACAATAGAAAAACGTCCGTCATCACATTTAAATCCGCATTCATCTCTCCTCTTGCTCTCTCCATCTTCCTTCTCTTTCACACAACTTACGTTACGTTACACACATATATGTTATCAAAATACCTAAAATAAAGACTGTAAATGCAGAAATGAATAGAGAAACAATCCTACATTTCCACTGTGTAATTTCAGTAAACTATGCTGATTTACTTTACGCAACCATAAACTACATTGATAACGCAGTGGCCGCACCAAAAGGGGTTAAATGGGAATCACGTAATTTGCAACATAATACGTTCTTACATAATACGGTACAGTGATTCAAAAAGCACATCTACAAATTCAAATTGTTCAAGTAAAAATAGATGAAATAAGTAAATTTTATTTTAAAAAATAAGACCAACTTCAAAACACTAAAAAGCTAAAAATAATATTAACACGTAAGTTCCTAATCCTACCTAAAAATAATAACTATTGGAGTCGGTGCAACGAAAATATTCAAACTCTTATCTTTTTGAAGTCGGTTTTTTTTATTATAAAATTTACTTATTTCATCTATTTTTAGTGATAAATCCTAATCGAAACCCGATTTCATCCTCTTTTTTGCACCCTTAGGGGTAAAATTTTTTTACATTTTAAATTGAAACCAAAACATTATATGGGTATATATTTTGTTATTTTCTCAAAAACTGCTCAATCAATTTCGATAAAATTTATCTCTAAAGTATGATCTACCAAACCAACAAAGAATCATCAAAATCGATTCATAATTGGCGGTGTAATCGCGTAACATAGTTACGAAAAAAATAACAACATACTGTTGAATTAAAAACCTTCTCCTTTTTTGAAGTCGGTTGAATCATACCTTATAAATATATTACACAATTCTACCATCTAAGTATAAAACAAACTTAATAGAAAACACATCTGATTAGCTAAACTAGATGGCGCTAAACTCTACCCCCTTTCTCTCGGGTTCACGACGCTACAAGACAAAGAAATATTACAAATGCAACTGTAATTACAGAATAAAAGAGCTATTTCACCCGAAGAAGGTTTCAAAGCGCCGCCTTGAAGTATTGTGTCGCAGCACAAAGGGCTCTTGTCGCGTAGCTAATGATATGCAAACTGAATATTAGCACAGAACTTGGAAACTTATCTAAACCTTTATGAATGAAGATGGTGACAATTTTAAGATAAATAAAAATTAATACTTGAAACTTTTATTACATAGCAAATATTTCTTAGAAACTTGAAAAAATAACTAACTGTGTTTTGAGTTAACTTTCAAACATTGGTTATTTTCTTCATAACTGGTTTAATGTTTAGGACAAAGCTTTAATCTTAAATGGTCTTGCTCAGTAACGAGGCGTGTTTGCACAATCTTTTTATTTAATATTAACACACTTATATATTAACTTCACGTGTAACTAACTAACTATGTGAATCAAATATTGGAAGTAGTTTTTAACCTACTTCTAACTGACGTATCGATTTATAACTTTGTAACTAGGTATTTGACATTCGGTATGACAAAACAATAGTTTAACATTAGTGCCGATCTGATGATAGAGTCAGGAGGTAGGTAGTAGAACTTCAATTACTACTAGTAAAACCTTCGTGTTATAGCTCATTCGATTCGTTTTGACGAGTTATGTATATATTTACAAGTGTGTTTTATAATTTTTTAAACTATGATATCAATTATTCTTATTATTTTGACAAGGGACTTCTTTATGTTGTGTCAATGGCGGTTTTAGTTAGGCTTCGACCAAAACCTGGATACTTTTATGGCAATCTGTGTCGCTATGTTCAGGTCACCCCTCGTGCAGATGTAGACCTATCCTTATTCGTTTTCGTTATCAAAAAGTGTACACAATAAGCAATAAAACGACCTTCTTAAGTCTATATTTACTTAAAACAATAATTAGAACCAGGTTTAGGCTAAATCGCGATAAAAGAATGTTGCACAAGGTCTTGAAATCACTGTAATTAATTAATGTTAAGGCTTTCTTTGTGCGTGTAGCATTCTCGTCTCTGAGTACAAAGGGCGTACTTATCTCGCGAGTAATGATATGCAAACTGGCGCGCGTGAAGCGTTCCCGGTTATTTGGGACTAGGATATCGGGATAGATGGGATTTATACCTACGGTTACGCATAATGTTAAACGTTACGTTGTAATAACGCCTGTAAATTATTTTTTTACCTACTCCGGACTAATCTACGTATGATTTCTATGACATATCAACGCTAATTAATATTTGATTAAGTCAATTACTTCTAATAACTACATTAGCACATAAAATAAAAAAACACTTTTTTTAACCCGTTAGTATTTTTTTATATTTAAAAATAACTAATTAAAAATAAAAATTGAGGAAAAAATTTTTTAAAAAAATATGTTTTATGAGCTTAAATGGTTCTAATTTATTAGCTAATTTTCTTCTAGGTTAGGTCTTCTTAAAAAAAACCTTATGACAAAAGGGTATTATAAGGTAGACGATTATTTGAACGACAAGAGTGCATGGACTTAACCTGCTTAGCTCGCACTTACTTCATGTCTTGTAACTGTATTTCCTGTAAAAAAGGCTGACAAAGGTGACTGAGTTTGTTGCGCCGTTTCTTCTCATCACCAGCCGATATGTAGTCCCGAAGCGGTGGTAGGGTAAAGCTATATTTTGGGACGTGTATAAGTGCCCGGAAGAGGGCCTATATACTGAATAAATCAGTATTAATGAGTATTAGTACTGTTTTGTTGTCGATGTATTAAATTTTTAAAATAATACTGCTACAATAAGTTAAACAGGAGCATGCTCAAACCCAAACTGCCTTTTATACGATATAAATTATGTTTTTTTGTTTTTCACGACCATCTGGTCTAGTGGTCTGCGCTCCGGACTACAAAGCCTGCGGTCGTGGGTTCGAAACCCGCAAGGGCCAAAAGTTTGTGTGATGAGCACGAGCATTTGTAGGTACGTAAGTCTATGGATGTTTATTTATAAATGTATGTATTTAAGTATGTTTATCCGTTATGTAATTCTACTGTAAAAGCTAAGCTTAGTTTGGGGCTAGATAATTGGTGTAATTGTGAGAACAATAATTTATTATTTATTATACCTACTAAAGGAAAAATCGACGCATCTGTTAAAGGCTGCGTAATAATAACCTTACTAGTCATTTTAAGTATGTAGTTAGGACGAAAATATATTCAACTGGAGCACATACTCTTCATGTTTACCCATTTACCTAACACCAAGGAATTCAAATATTATCTCACAACGTTTTCTTTTATGTTATGACGTCATAAAACGACGTAGATACCGAGAGACGTGATTCTAATAAAAATGTATTTATTCTTAGAAAAATAAATTTTTATTCATAAAGTCATGTTTTTATATTTGTCATGAATTGTTATGAGTAAAATAAATTGTTTGTTGTTTCAGGTAAATAAAAATGCTCATGGTGAACTAAAAATAATCTTGATTTACCTGCCTTTTTCAATAGAAATCTAGATAAAACCTTCCACGATGAAAAATAGTAATTGGTTTCTGGTTTGGTACGGTTGATTTTTCATACAATAAGTAACTGCTAGTAAGAGCAGGTTTTTACCTTTTAAAGCTTGACCGTACAGCCCGAACTGGCATTCAAAAATATTCCGGAAACCGTAAAACAGAAAAAAACTTACCGAACGCAAGCGTTCTAGTTTTAAATTCGAAATAATGTTCGATTGGTTTGCGTACCATTGACGCAGCTCTTTGTTTCTCGTACTGTTCATTCGTTCAATGCTTTGCCATTCACCCTCTCATTCAATGGAAATGTTTCGTTCGTCTGAATAGGTAGCGATTGTCAGCAGTGTAAATCAATTCAAACAACTGAAAAGATCAGCTTTCATTATAAAGAACTCAATTTGTTCGATGAATCGCTATTGTCTGTTTTGTTTTCTATCAAAAGGCATTATATAGCATAAAATCGCGTCATTACTCAAATACTGACTGCCAACTAGTTTGTAGTTTGTCTAATAGTCTTTCTAAGACGTGCCTTATGCCACAATTGCCATACAAGTAAAGACTCGTCTCCTCTTAACTAGTGTCTCAAGATAGCTTTTTTTTTGCAATTTTTAGGATAAATAAAAAAAAAAGAAATAATGTTTAAAAAAAGAAAAAGTATTCTGATTTGGATCTGTAAAGACTCTATCACATTGATCTAGAGACGATACTCAACATCTACTAAATTTATAAAGAAAATTTAATAGAGGTCAATATGAGCAAGATATACAGATTGTCCAAAAAATGTTTCAAGCTAAGATATAAGAGGTAATCGTATCACCTCTGTGCATGTTTTAGTACATACTGTATATTTTGATGACAGGACTCGCAATCGCGATTGAATAAACCAACAGCGGCATCTTTTAATGGTGCCTGGAACTGCTAGTAGATGAATAAAATATAATAATCAGTGATCGGATTGATTTGGGGTCAATGATCTCAAACATTTATGTTAAGAGGCCGTACTAGCAATCGTCGTATTTCCGTACATTTTGTTCTCCGATTGCAAAGACGTGAATGATAATTAAAACAAAATAACACGTGATTTTAAAAGATTAGTTTTTATTCTTGCATGTAGCACGAATGGATTTATCATATCAATTCAAAAATAAGGGTAAATCACCAAAACATCTTCCCTTATTTCAGAAAAATGACGTTCGAGTTACCTTTGAACATAGGTTTACAAGAGACTACAAGTTATCCTGACAATTCAATTTTATCATTAGATTAAAGATATGGTCTACTTGCACATAGGTTGAATACTTTTTCTTACTTTCTTACAAAACATAGGAGAAAAAAAATGCTGAAATAACATAAAATTTTAGAAATTTCTGTTCAAATATAATTTATTTTTTGATCGTTATGAACAACTATAAGATTTAAATACTCCACAATAAATTATCTTCAGGTATACCCTTAAAATAATATAATTTTTATTTTATGTGAAAAACAAAATATTAAGTAGTAAACCTAAGTCAAAATTAACTATAAAATCAAGCGCGCTAAACAGATTGTTTTTCAAACCTAAGTGGGACGTCCACTATCTAATAAAGTATCAATATTATCTTGTAAAGGATCAACATTGTTGACGCTTCATCCCGCATCATAGACGCACACAAGCATAGAACTGTATTTCAATTTTGCACTGAAAAAAGCTGCACGGCCTCTTAATATGGATATGCCTCCGGGATTCCGGAATTTCTTGGAATCAGTTTTTGAAAAAAAGGCATATCCATATTATGCTAGCACTACCAAAGTACATCAAATCAATCTACCTATTCCGATCACTGGTAATAATATATCTGTCTAAAGGAACAATACTGTACGCAATACGGAGGTTATTCTCCTATAGATATAAATCTCAGTCACGACAATGTTCTTATTAACTGTCTGTACCCGACAGGTCAGGTTCAAGCAAGTTCAAGGTCATGCTGTTTTAGAAGACCTATTATGTCATGTAGACCTGATGATGATGTAATTGGTAAACCAGAAAATTTAAAAAACCCGTTTGAAATGATATCATCTTTTTTGTTTAAAGTCGATTAACAATATTTTCTAACTGATTTGATGTTTTTAATTTAAATCAAAATTGCTATAAATATTATTTTATGCATAGCTTTTCTTTGCGTAGAATCGAAACCTAAAAACAATCTAATACATTTGCATAAACATTCAAGGCTTGAGATAATCCGAAACCTTTTTGAAGGAACCCTTTATTTTCCCATACAAGTATCATATGGTTTATTCAAATATAACCGTGTTATCAGACAGATAAGCTGGAAATAGGTTTCCTATCTGTATTGTATTGATTTTCCTGTTAATGGTATTCCAAGTTTTATTTCTAACTGAATTGCAAAAGTATGAATTGCTTTCCAACCTATTCATCTGGCTTCTGAAAGGCGGCGCAATTAGTAATTGCTTTTACAGAGCGATTCACTTTTGTGAAGTGTATGTTTTGTAGGATTCCGCAAGTGCTTGGTTAAGTTAGTTATACATTAATAAATTCTGCAGTGATTTTATTTATTGAGTGATAAATTTTATTATGTCTTCATTATGCCTTTTCAGAGTATTACGTTATCAAGTAAGACGAATAAGATGTATGTTTTGTAGTGTAAGACGAGTTTTTGGAACTAAATGACTAAGCCACGAGGACGACTACGAAGAATACAGAGAAGTGATCTAAAGAGTCGTGCTCTTGATTTTAGCAAACTCCTAACTGCGTAATATTATTTTCATTTTTGAAAAATATGTTAGAGCATCATCAGAACTCGAACTTTGTTGATATGTTAAAAAAACTACCCTGTATTAGGTAGGCATACGCGATGTGCAAAATGAGAGAACACGACTTTATGCAGTTTTTTATACAAAATAAATACTATTGCCAATGGCATATTTTCTCTAGTGTCATGGTTGTAAATATGGTACAGCCATGATCGCATCTTACGCAACAAACCTCACCCTATTTAGACATAAAAGAAGGTAAAACATTCACGGCTACAGGATATTAAGATCGAGTACATACCCTATAGAGCAGCAATACGGATCATCTTTCTCCGAAACTAGTTAGTGATTTTAAACTTACATTTAGTATGAACTTGTTCTATGAAATGAAAAGTCCTCTCAACTTTCGCCTATACTAAAACTGTACAGATACAGATATGCCGTGTGGGGACTGCCGTAAAAATTACACTTCCCCACTGCCAACAGGAGGCGTGTCGTAAGAGGCGATTAATTCCTATAGCACGAGACGGGCAGCAGGGTCTGCGTGCGAAGTCTAATAAAAAACTACGCTCGCCTGCCCGCCTCTGCTGCGGCGAGTATTGGCAATCCCCTCCTGTGAAATTCATTGGGGGAGGCCTATGTTTAGCAGAGGAAGTCCTATGGATGAAATGATGATGATGACATGGGTGTTCATAGCCCAAAAACAATGTGTTAGAGCAATTAATAATGTCGACACTCTAACATCTTGTAGACCTCTTTAGAATTAAAATTTCTAACTGCCCCTTGCATCTACATTTATGAGATATGCGTGTTTGTCGAAACAAATATGCACTTGTTTAAAAGTAAAAAAGAAAAATGTAATTTTAATACGAAATACCCTGACAAACTAAATTTGCCTGCTAAAACGACAGCTCTTTATAGCAAAAACGCATATTGTATGGCCATAAAAATTTATAACAGGTTAGATTTAGAGTTAAGATCATTGCCGTTAAGAAGTTTTAAGAGGAATTTGAAGATATGGTTGCTGCAAAATAGCTTCTACTCTATAGATGAATTGAGTTCTTCAGTTTTCGGAAGAAGAAGTTCTAAGTGTTGTAACCCATAACACCTTGATTTATCTATTTTATTTGTGTTTAATATTGACATTATTAATTTAATTTTATATGGTTTTTATTTAATTTTTGACATTGCCTGATACTTGACATTTTTTAATTTATTCTTTGTCTTTGTTTAATATATTATTCAGTCATTCGTTAACCTCAGTCAATTTCTAAATATTTGCATGCCAGCTTGGGGCTAATTGTGCGATCTTTGTCTTTGAATTTGAATTTGACAGATTAAAAAAAGGCAGAATTTTTTTGCAAACAAAATATATGACATTTCTACTCTATAGAGTATGTGCTCCATATTAATTACTCTACTTCCTTTATTAACTCTCTTGCTTTAATAACATTACTACCCTCAGTGCACATGCACTACAAAGTCTTTTTTTAATTTTCTTGATTGCCGCACATATCTCGTTGTTTCTAATTCAAATTTGCATAACATTTTCCAATTTCGCAAAATAACGCGTCGCCCCCACAAATCCGACAAACGGAGCACAAAAGAATAAACAGTAATCAGTAGCCGCGCCCGCGCGACTGATCAAAGCGCTTATTAGTGACGCCTCACTAACGCCAAGTCAATAGCTTGTGGGCAGCTAGCGTTTTCACGGAATGAACTACAGATATGCACGAATATAAACAGACAACCTAGGCCTGTCGACATATACCATCGCTTCTAGCGATTCTATTTGGTCAACTACTCGTTTCCTTTGTCGTTTTGCGTTACTTTAATATACGTTCATCATCATCATCATCATCATTTCAGCCATAAGAGGTCCACTGCTGAACAAAGGCCTCCCCCAATGACTGATCATCGGGGGGGATTGCCAATACTCACCACGCTTGGCAGGCGGGTTTGCGAGCGCAGTTTTTTTTATAAGATTTCGCACGGAGACGCTGCTGCCCGTCTCGTGCTACAGAAATTAGTCGTCTCTTACGACACGCCTCCTATTGGCGGTGGGGAAGTGTATTCTTTACGGCCGTCCCCACACGGAACTAATATACGTTGCTTTGCACAGATTTTTTTGGGTTTCGTAGTCAAAACGGAACCCTTATAGTTTTGCTATGTCCAGGCAGACTGACGGATGGACGTCTGTCTATCCGCGGCTTAGCTTAGAGACTCTTACTACTAAAAAGCCGTAATTTAACAAGGGTTAGATACAATCAAATCTTTAAAAAATATAATGGTACACACGGGTAGGAACGTGTAGGGACTACACGTGCAGCGGGGATGTTTTTTAAAAATTACGGACTCATCCTGCTCTTAAAGCAGAGCAGTGGTGTGTAACGGGGTGTTTAGATTTTATTGCTTTTCTTGGATTCAGTGGAGGCTACTTTTCCCGTAGAATCAGGTTTCAGGACGCTATATATCGGGTATAAAGCAAGTTGTCTTGAGACAAGTCACTTGACACTCGATGCAGCGTTGAATACAATGATATTTCAATAATTTCAAATTTTTATCACTTCACCAGACATTAGAACACAAACTACACCAAACTTGCACTCTAACGCTCTTTAAATGATAAATAAAAACCATTAAAATAGATCGACCATGCATTTCGTTCGACTACCCCCCACAGAATCCTTTCGGGGATTTTTTTTCTCATCTATCGCATGGCGTAGGATGTCATTTGATGGATCGTTCAAAAATATTTTAGGTGTGCAGACACCATTTTTCGGTTCAGGAATTCATTTGCGTAATATTAAGCTTTAAAGTGCTAAATTAGTATTCAGTAGGTCTACGTAAATAAATTAAGAACCTGTAAGTGATGCTATTAGCGTTTTTGCAGGATGCACCAAAGATAGTATGTTAAACCTCTCTCTCTCTCTCTCTGTGTTCTTATCGTAACTATTAAAACAAAATGGTAGCAGAATCACTTTTCGAAATAACACAATATTCTCTCATTTACTACGAGTACTACCAGATTCTCTTTTTTTGTTCAAGCTACTTACTCGCTTTCAACTTAATACACAATTCGCTATTAAATAAATAATTTACTTTTTCACATATTCATTCACCTACTGTAAGATTTTGCCAGTTGCTCATTAAATTTATATTTGTTTTCAATTTTATCTTTGTAAAGATTTATTAACAATCGCAGCCGCACCGAGTCATAAAACCACTATCTTTAAATACGTTTTAATCACTTATTAAAATAAATAAACCTGTCTGTCCACTTGTTTATCTTTTCAAAAACGCCGGTTTTTTGAGAAAAGATACATTACTCAAAAAACCGGCTAAAATATTTAAACCATTTTCCATTCCTTCATTCGATCGTGTCCGCGCCGACAATTGGATTACTTTATTAATTTCGTTCGAGTTAAAATGATAATAAACGTCCTCTATGGCCGTCACGACAGGAGTGAATGATCGGACCGATCAGCTATTGCCGAGTCTAGAAATTTGGATGTGACATTTTTACGGTGTTTTAATAAAAACATTTAATAACCTCAGCTTTTTCATTACCTGTATGTACGATAAAAATTTGAAGGTTTCGCTACATTATGAATTTAAAAAAAATAAAATGTTATCACAAGTAAACGTCAAACGTTCGTGAATTACAAGAACTACAACAGCACAGATTTGCGATTTGGTAAGTTTAAAATAATTACCTACGTTAAGTTAAGTTTAAGGTTCCGGGTTCGATTCTCGGGCGGTCAATGTAGAAAAATAACTTTTCTATATTGTCTCGGGTCTGGGTGTTGTGGTACCGTCGTTGTTTCTGATTTCTGTAACACAAGTGCTTAAGCTTCTTATCATTAGAGCAATGTATGTGATGTTGTCCAATATTTATTTAAAAACAAAAGCGCTGATAAAATGTTTTTGTTTGTCTGCCGGCGATGCCACATCGCCAAACCAACATTCCCCGTCATTCGTTCAGCGAACGAACTGTCCCGAACGGGTTGGTAATTACACTAATAAAGGCTGATGTCGTTGAACCGACAGACAATCATGCTGGATTACTGCGATCTGTGTAACGCGAGATATGATTTCGCGTCGGTGAAATTTGAGGCTATAATTTTTTGACAGCAATTGATAAGTTAAGGGGTTATGACATACAATTTACGAAACATGTCATTCAATATGTTGTTTTACAATCCTAAGTAAAAATATACATCCAAATTATCTACCATTTTTAATTGTAGTTCTTAATCTCTTTTGTTGCCTTACGGAGGTTGTATTTTTAGTAATGCTTTTAAAATACGTCTCCGACCAAATATCAGGAGATATCGCGTGTGTGGCAAAAACGGCAAAGTTATCAAAAGAGATAAACAACGATCTTTCTAAATGTAACGAATCTTTTGGCTACAGTATTAAAAATGTTAAGTTAATGTAACAAAGAAAAAAGGATCTTCACACCAATGCCTCAATTCCATAAAAAAGCAACAAACCCGGTAATTCCATTTCTACCGCGTAATCGCTCTGTTGAGATGAACATGAAATCATCTGAGCAAATGCCGCCACGATACAGTTTTCTTTTGTGCAACTTTTTTATTACGTCTCTTGGTACGAGGGCCGTAAAGAGAAGTATGATGTTGCGCATTGCCTTATGTTATGATTACTTCACACTTATGAGTCGTTTGAAGAAATCACCAAAAATACTTACCTTATTTTTTACATTTGTGGGTTGGGTTGTTGTTATGTTGTAACATTTGAGTTTTAAAAATAATAAAGAAACTAATTATTTCGATATCTTCAAGCCCACGACATAGAATGAATAATAGTTATGAGTATCAGATGTTAAGTTCCATATAATGCGTGTTAGAGCAACGCACACATAGACATCGCTCACGGACACAAAATCTAGGAACACTTTGACAGTCGGTCGAGCCCGAGCGTTTCGAAATTACAGGCGCCTCTAAATTTGCCGCAAAGTGTCGCAACTGTTTGTTGACAATTTGCCACAAATTTGATCGTGCCCCACGTGTTCCTGAGCGATACTTATAACTGTTTCTTATTTATTTTATGCCTACGAATAGGACTGCTGTATTAATTAAATGAAAAAAAAAATGCTGCTGGATTTCAAAAACTCTATTAAGTACTCACTTTATTTTTATAATTAACTAAAATGTAGACAACTTCACTAAGATTTGTATAATGAAGTTTTGTATAAACAAAATATCCCAAAGCTATTGGCACCGGATGGAAAATAGCCGAGGGTCGGGATTCGGGATCAGTGGCGTGCATTGAAAGAGGTCCACGTCGATCCAGCAGTAGACTGACGTAGACTCATAACGATGATGAAAAAAAGTCTCATAGATATCTTTACTCTTACCATCAGGAACCTACGTCTGCTGTAGATACTCGATTGATAGGATTCAATTTAACATTTTTGCAGAATCTAGGTACTTTTTTCAGCTAGCCTCCAAGTTATACCAGTGCCAAAAAGAGTACAATAAATTCAGAGGAATTGAGAGTCGGAGATATGTTCAAATGATAAGCATGATTGATTTCCCTCCGCCTCCATTCCTATTAGGCACTAGTTTATCGTTCGTTCCGTTCCAAATTTAAATTCTCAATTCACTCACTCTTGTTGGGAAAGTTTTATAGTTCTGACAGTTGAATTCTAGCTGAGAAAAATTATAGGCCATAATTCTTGATTTGTAAGCGAAGATTTGGCATTGTGAAAAATTATGTTTAATTTAGCTTCTGAACTTGTCAACTAAATTATTAAGTATGATGAAGAGACTTTATTTTTGATTAGTTGTGAATAACTAATTTTAACTTTTCTTACAGCTTATAACATTTACATTTTATCTAAAGATACTCAATTATTTCGGGGCACAATGATTCCTACAATCAACAAAATAGAAATTCAAAATAATTATTTCTTGTCACTTTTTCAATAAGTCTGGCCCTAGCTCTAGTCCATATCTTACCTTCTGATTAGAGATGACTCCTAATAACCACTATCCCATAATTTTAAACTGTTAAAAGTAAATCATAGCATTTGGTGCAGCCTACGTCTGTCGTCGTATATCGATAAGTTTTTTGCTGGGGTTTATTGCTCGTTTTCTTCTATATCTCGTTTGTAAATTCAGGTGAATTATTTTCTAATTGTTCAGTGTCTCGTGGCATAAATTATATTTGTTAGCAGCTGATAGGCTTTCCTCTGTGGTCTTATATATGTCGTAGCCAGATCGTAAAATTGACCAATTCATGATGTGACGATCATTTCATTAAAATGGTGGTAGGTATTTCATGATATGGCCAACTAAAACTGACCATATCGATTAAATACTACTTTATTACACGTTTGGCCAAATCATTAAAATGATAATACGTTTACAATTTATCTGAATTTTTTAATACTTGTAATCTTGGTTGATAAATAAATTAAACATTTTAAATAGTTATTATTTTTAAACAAAACTAATAAAGAAAAAGACTTAATTGCTAACTAACCTCTCAAATTACGTTCCAAACTTTTTAATTTTTTCACGTTGCGCTCGTTTTTTGTGAGACTTTCATAAAAATCGCCTAGCTTGGTATCATAACGATATTTAACTGCACTTTCACCTTTAGTTTACACATTATTCACTTTTATAATAAAATGTTTGTCTGCCACCATTATTCATCACAAAACAAAGCAACATTACCGCCTCTATCGGTGAGTAATGTAACGATTTTAAGATATGATCACTAGTGTTTGTCTATTTCGTGAAGTAGTAGTGTGTTTATATCGTCAAACGCTAAGTATTCATTGATCTGGCCAAACCACATCATAATGTAGGCAGCAGGTTCTCTTCTTTATCATGAAACACCACCATTTTATGAAATGATCGGTCACATCATGAAATGATCAATTTTACGATTTGGCCACGACATATATACCAATCGGAAAGATTCAAGGTTTTCTGATGATCTCAAATAACCACAAAGCCAAGATAGCACCTATTTTTAGTAGCCTTATAAATTATAAGTCCCACTAAACATTATAATACGCAAATTTAGGCCGTCTTCAGGGTGTATCCTCGCCATTTCTCCGAACATAGACCACTTACATCAATGAACTACACTTTATGTGAAATCTGTTTGAATATGTTATGCTACGTTTACACGCTTGGCAAGTTTCGATAAATATCGACAAACACAAACATGTGAATGGGGTGTTTGACTGACCGATCTGGGATGTCAGTTTTTGAACACAAATCAAAAGAAGCTTATTCCGGCAATTGTTTGCGACGTATTTACGCCTTGGCGCGTGTACTTATTGTGCGTATTGTGTGTGTGTTATTTAATAATTTTCTAAGTCTAACCAAACTAAATGATTTCCGTATATTCAGCAGGCTGAGAAAATGGCACGAGTGAGAGATATGAATAAATCTGAATATATGAGAATTGTCTTGATCAGGTTTAATTGACGGTTTCGTTTATAGGAAGTTGCGTTGACTAAGAACAAGGGTTAAGTATTTTTGCGGCATCTGTTAAGTTAAGTAGTCTACGGAGAAGGGCCAAGAAGATTAATGGAAAGATATCTCGGCGAGTTAACTCGAATAATTTCATGTGATTTTTTTGCGTTTTCAACTTCATTTGCTAAACGAGAACTGGCTAGTTTTTCTGCCTTTTCTGTTGCCAGAAGTAAAAGGATATTTCGACGAACGAACGTTTAGATTGTGTTAGAAATTCAGTGGTAGTTTTTTGTCTGCTAAAGAATTTTTAAATCAATGAATAAAGCTTATTCAATTTAGAGCTGAGTTCATGTATAGTGGATTTGAGGGTTAACTAAAAAGAGCGCCTGTTAAATTTTTGTTGGTAACCTAGATGGGCAAGTACAATAATTATCATGCCATTAAGGCAAGTAGTGCCCCTAAATTAGCGTCTCAACGCGTGTTAGTACGATTATCACACGAAAACTTATTAAAATACGGTTCATAACAGCGCACAATAAAACGTGGCTGTTATGACACTTGCTGCGTCTTTAGGTAGTAAAAATTGGGGAAAATAGTACTTTTCGCATGGATGCAATTGTTCGATTATAAAACCCTGCTCAGTTTATAGCTATCAAGTTGGCCTATCAATCGACGTATAAACGAATTAAATCGGTCCAGCGGTTAAAGAGAAAAAAGAGAACTGGTGCATCTTTTTTTTCTTCAAGTACTAGAAAATTTGCTAAGCTTAAAATATTATGTAGGTTTTGACAAACCTGATCATTTTTTGAAATATTTGTCTGATCTCTCTCTATTTGGGCTTATAGACTTTTGTAACCACATGCTAGTTTACATTTGGTCACTATACTCGCCTTAATAATAAATTGTTGTTTATCGGCGTCTGATTACGTAAGTTAAGGAGTACCTCATCCCATTTTCGTGTATCCATACTCTGTATATTATTGTATCTTGGTGTCAAATGTATCACTAACACGATCTAAATCGACGTATGTAAGTAATATAATAACATGTAGATTCAGCGATTAAAATGACATTAAGGCTTTTGGTAATTTGGTTTAAATTGCCAGATTGCCACACGTTACAAGTTGCGTGAACGTTAATGTAAAGAGGTGTCAATTATATATAGGTACCTTACCTTATGCAAGTATGCTATCAGTACGTATTGTTTATAAAATGGGTTTCTTAAGTAAAGCAACCTGTGGTATGGTCAGGTCATGGATGGGTAGCCACTGATTGGTATCGGCACAGTATTATTATCTGTGATGTTGGCTATTTAGATTCACCTGCCACAACCCTGAAGGTTACTTCTTCAAATAAATAAATATCTGCCAATATCTATATTCTATCTAATCGTTGAATGAATTCAAGACCTGTTCAACGGCCTTTGTGATCTATATTACTGAGTAGATTTTAATGCTAGGAGTACTGATTAAATACTCAACGGGGATGATAATGGAATGTGTGGAGACTAGATGCACAAATAAAATATAAATACAGGGTTACATTGCAAAGGGGTGCCACAATTTTTAACAGCGGATAGGAATAATTAAATGTGAACAATATATTTTTGTTCTTTGCATAGTTCGAATAAGTTACTGATTCTGAGCCACTTTTAAAGATTTGGCACCCCTTTGCAATGTAACCCTGTATAATTTAAAATTAAGGCAACTAGAAACGTTTCAGTTAATTCAGAATGAAAAAAAATAAAAAATCTAAATTGACTTGGGTCTGAATCTGCTGGGAGACGCCTCTAGCAAAATTCTATCTGTTACCTCGTAACACATGGTCGTTAATTCCTTATTTCGAGATTATGACAGTTGGTGTGTTGTCAGGCGCATATTTATATGTATTTATTCCTCTATAATGAGCACGCTGAAGATACAAATCTTCAATGTATGCGTGTGTATGTGTTTACATCAGTTATTCATCGATACAAATGCAACACTATATCTTAATTACTGTCCAACACAACACGAGAGTTGGTAATCCCATCTCACTCCCACATCCCACATAATATTACCTCACAGTTGCGCGGCGCGGGCGCAACCGGTCCGAACGAAAGGGAAAGGGCGAACATTCTATTGAAATCGAGAGGGATGGACGAAGCTGGTTGTGCAACATTCTTGCGAGTTGTACGTCTTTGCGATTTTTTGCTAAAGAAAGAAGACTTATATAGGGAATAGGTCTAGCTTAGAGACCTGAGAATTACTAAAATCTTGATGGGTAGCAGAGGAGCTCTTATATGAAGACCTCTAATTGAAAAACTGAGACCCTTATCTTAGATTGACGCTCAAGCATTTTTAGTGGTTCAACATCTTGGCAGACCCTCGGTCAGAAAATGCTAAACTACTTATTACATAAGTTAGTGCAATGTGTGCTCTTAAACGTAAGTAAATTAATGTAAAATGTGAGATTGTACTATGAGGGTGGCATCTTCTCTAAGAAGAAACCCTCTTAAAAATAAATGAAAAAAAAACCTAATCACAACCATCTCTACTTTGAGCAGTTTTCAAGGCTAGATCAATGCTTGAGCTTTGTTTTGCAAACAAAGCATGAACCACAGATGTTAGGCGTGACTACGATTACTGGGCTACTACCGCAAACACAGCAACTGTCAATGTTATTGTTAGTAAAAGGCATTCTAAAATATTTTTTAAAAAAAATGGTACATCGATCTTTCCTATTAGAAGAAAAACTGGCAATACCTTTGACATGTCTGCTTTAAGCCAATAATGATACTATGATGATACTATATATGATACTACTGACTTTATTTTCGAGACACGAGTTTTAAGCTGCTTATAATCTTACTTAAATGTATTTACTCTTTCCAATAAGCAATATAGACGAACTAATACTAGCAATTGAACACTAAACTATACGTACCTGCCTAAGTTTCAGAAAAAACCTCTTTCGTACTAACTGCCACTTGCAACGCGATTTGATAAATGGGCGCTTGAACTTAATAAACTTACGGCTTTATTTTTGTTTGATTTATTCGCAACTGTCTTTAACTACTGCTAAAGTGAATAATAGCTGTTTTAATATATTTGAATGTTCAAATTTCAAAGTAGAGCAGCTTTTAAAACATTTTGATGTATGATTGTGTTGCAATGTAATACGATGTAGGTGTACAGGGTACTTCCCAGAATTTGATTTTTATTGGCAACACGATCGGATGGTGTAATAAAGTAGTGTTTTTTTTTCTCAAAAATCAACGGGTTTGATTTAAAGCTAGGAATATAGATTTTTCAAAAATCCAGTGATGCAGATTTAGTTTTCATCACAATCAGGCCCAAAACTTCTTTACGTATTTTTCGCTATTACTCTCATGGCTACGGATTTGGCACAATTCAGCCTGTATGTCTTTAGTTTATTTATAAGAATTTTTTGCGGAACTTCCTTAATTTTTCTTTAAAAAAAACCTTCTCCTGACAATAAAAATTTAGCGAAATTGTTCCATCCGTTCACGCGTGATGCAATGACCAAGCGAAATAGAGATTCGTTTTTATATATGTAGATTAGTTGGATGTTCGTTACACATAGTTAAACAAACATATTTTTTTAAATAAGGGGAATAAACAATTTGGCCAGGCTTGCAGGAAATTGTAAAATTTTTGCACCGGATAGAAACCAATGGAAGGTTTTCGGGTAAACCTTTTCCTAGAAGCGGGATGAAATAGATAAATAAAAGGGATTGGTGGCCACTACTCTACTTGAACACTCGTGTAATGAATATTTCAAATTTCAGAGATTATTTGATAGACATTGGCTGCAGCGGTTAGGTGTCTTTGCAAGGATTTTTGCTCTTCGGTTTGCCGAAGACAATTGACAAAAACAAAAATTTGTTTTTGTCAATTTTACATTACATGAGATATTTGAAATTAAAAATTAACAAACCTAATTAAATGCCATAAAAACTTTGTAAAACGATTGCTGATAAGCGAAACACGGTACGAATTCTCTTTATTACAATATTATCTCTGAGCTTCATCACGAACCTAAATTTTGCACTGAACAATACAAAATTACTCCTAATTATACCTACATAGCTGGAGAGCATTAGTTTCACAGTGCGCGAAGTACAGCCAATTCATTGAAATAACCGACGTATATATGACATACTTTACAAGCTTTCCGAAATTCCTTTCCAATTTACAAACATAAATCCAGATACTGCTATCGAATAATCTTTGTCAAAAAGATTTGAGTCCTCGATAGTAAATTGTAACAGATTCGCTGTGACAACAGATGACCGTGTCAAAATTTTAATCACTCTATAAATACCATATGACCGAACGTTCGTTTTCTAGTCTGATAAGCGAATAAGCTAGCTGTTTTCGTTAAGCTTGAACATTAGTACTGATCATAAATCTAGCAAAATGACCGTTTTGTGTAAAAACGTGTTGAATGCTGACCTTACGCAATTCGCCCCGAGGAGCGAACAGCTGGGAGTCGTTACCTGAGTAAAGGCATGTACACAATAATGGATTAATGTTGGAGTTAAATCTCATGGTGTATCAAATATAATTATGACAGGGCGAGATATATCTGACAGGAGGCTGCTATGGTTTGCTTTTTACACGACTGCATAAAAAGGAATTTCTGTAAATTTCTTTATGCCACCATAACAAATAGGACTGAAACGATTTTGATGTATGAGGTATCGTTAGAAACGTTACGTTTTCCCGGGTAACATAGGCTATGTAATGTCATAATAAAAATAATATGGCAAGTTATTAACTTGATAATATGTGGCCTTAAATTATCGAAACTTTAACATTGGTCTGCCTATACATTTTCATCGAAGTTAAGGTTAGAAAGTAGAAAGTATCCCCAATGTATTTGAATTACAGTTTACTTGTAACTAGTAGCAATAAAATAGGGCTTTATTTTTCTTACATTAAGCCCTCATCGGAATACCAATTATTAAAGTTTATACAAATCGCTACTTAACCATAGCTGAATATACAAACAAAACTTAGAATTGCTTACGAATTTTACGAACCGCTTCGAGTCGTTAAAGCAATGTAAATTGCATTTGCATAGTCATGAATTAATGCTGAAAACTAAACTTGAACGCAAATAGAAAGATGCTATCTTCCAAACACTGTTGGCTAGAAAATTAAAAAAGAATTGTGAAGCGAAATAAAGAAATTTTAGTAATCATTTTGCAGAAACATGACATCAAAGTACCTACATAGTAATTAATGTAATCTTGTCAATTGACTTAGGGCAAGGAGATGTGATGTTTAGCTTGGATGCTGCTGAATCAGCATGCTGCGATTGGGTTATACTTTGTAAGAGCAAATCGAAATGAAAAGACAGCAGAAGCACGCTGACATAGCCCAGTGAATCAACCATAGAAATGGCACTGTGCAGCTACAACATAGTGCGAAAAACCAAACGTCATTTAAGTTAAATGACGCAAAATATTAGACGTAAAAGTCTAGTGAATACATGAAGCACTTGCCCTATAGAGTAGAACAATCATTTATATTATGGATTTATGGAAAAAAATTCATCGACTACTGGCTTGCTCAAATACAAAATAAATTCCAAAATATTTAAAACTAGGTCTCTCATTTCTGTTGACATAACCTAATAATAGTGTAACATGATTGATATGATCACACCAGCCGAAGCTCGTAAGTACACACAAAAAAGTAAGTTTGTTTCATCAATCAACCTATAATGAGGTACCATTTTCGTTATTTTGTGATTAACTATGAGTGATGGACACAAAATACGTAAAACATAAAATAAGACAGTAAATGTACTTTTGTGGTCACTAACAATAGAATTGATTAAATCAAGTTTTCTATCAAACATGTTTTTATTGAGACTCCAATATTTCGGCACAGTTTTATGTTATATGATCACGATCTATTATGTTTTTTTAGAAGACGAGATTAAATCGATTCTAATGATAAAAACATCAAGTCACGATGGGTTTCAACTTCACCGATGTAAAAAAGGCAAAACTAAAATCTAATAAGGTCAAAATCTATTGGTTGATTAACCTCTAAGGTAGCATCTCGAGCTACGCTGCAAACTAAAGCTGCTGGCTGCAGACTGCAACTCTTGGCTGCAAGTACCTACAAATAGACTCACTTTTACTACGGGCATTGACGATGCATTGCTTTTGACGCCATATTTGAAGAATTTTATAGGTTGCTATTTTGTATTTCCAATAAGTTAATTCATGAGTAACCAACTTTACGACCATAACCTTTCTAGAAGTATAACCCGTTCACCTGCCAATGTCAGTTATGCCAAACTAATTATCTATTTCACAAATGACTAACCGAATATGCACTAAACCTAAGCAATTGTTAGGCACGTTCGAAATTAACATCCTTGAGTACCGTTCACTTCTGATATCGAATGACTGTGGCCCAGATCTATGAGACAATCCAACTTTGGGGTACAAATTCAAGTCTTTGTGACTTGAATTTTTACCGCAAATTTTACAAATGTTAATTATTATAAATTTTAATTTTAATTTAGAACTATAATGCCAGTTTATTTAAGTCTCGGTTAAATTTTAATTAATTAATTAATTACAAATCTACATTTAAATTATGGATTTTAATGGTATGCTATGGGTGTGGCTACCCTACACAGTAAGAGTCCATCTAATTTAGAAGATTACCGTCTTGTCATAAATACATGAGCACAATTTCCCTCCGATTGAAGTAGCATTACACATTAAAAACAGAGATCGGTGTATCAATAAGGGCTGAGATTGCTGGTTTCGTAACTATCAAACTGGGCCAAGTACGCACCACGCTTCCTTTCATCTCTTGTTCTTGGTTAAATTCGCAACACTGCTAGGTTTGTAGATTTGTTTGATACTACGAGCAAGCTGAGGTTTTATATAATGGAAATCTTAAAGAACGACAGAACTATTATCACAGATTCCGTGTATAGCACAGACTACACACACTCAAGATTATTTAAATAAATATTCTATAAGCCTGTGTGAGGAAAAAGTATAATATTAACTACGAATATTACTAGCGACTTCACGGTTCTGATCACTCCCGAAATAAGTCTTGCTTCTCATCTCTGTTTTGCCTTTATTGGACGGATTAAATAAATAGATATTTGCAAGAGCATTAGTAAAGACGCTCTTAGGAAGAAAGTATTCTAGTTCGATTTTGGTAGAGATGATAAACGGATTTTAACTGTCTTAAGAGCCCTAGAAAGAGTTTAGAGTTATCTCAACTCCTCAAACATCTTAGGATATGTTGTCCCCCTTGTTGCTAGGTCAATTTGTGCTCGTGGATATTTTTCGGGGTCTATTTATTCAGTGTGGGATTAGCTCTCTGCGATTTCATCCGAGTTTGCATCAGTAAAGTAGGGTCCATAGGTCATCCGAAATCCCAGTCTAGAGCATTAAGACCCAAACTTAAAGCCCAATCGTAGTATATACATTTTTTATGCTGATATGTCAGGACATATCAGCATAAAAAATGCAGGCATTGACTAGGGTTATCCTTAGGTGGACTCTTATAATGCATTGTCATCACATCACACAGATCTACTCCATGGACGTTTGATATGACCTTCGTCTTGTCCATGTTCACTTTAAGATCTCCCTATTGGGAAACTCACATTCTACTCATCATCATCATTATTCGCCTGCCATCAAATCGGCGCAGTATGTCTTTCTCTTTCTTGCAATCCGGTCACTCGTTGATTGGTATAACATTTAACTTAGAGTAGGTTATCTAACGAGACTCTGCGAGAGTTGGCTTCAGTCCTTTGTACGCCTCTTTGTCTCTCTCTCTCTTTGTAAGTTCGGGTTTCCATAGTCCCGAAATAGAAAGGAGACAAATTATTTATAATAATATAGACTTCTTTATCTTATCCATAAATTGCAGAGGTTGTCTTGGTCCATACCGATACTTATCAAATGGAAAATGAATTAACGTAACACATACATAATATATACAGACAATTGTAAAACGTAAAATTTATCTGTTAATTTAATTAATAATTATTTATGTCTATCCTAGTAAATATATTCTATCAATATGTATGTACCTACTTTGTTCTTACGGTAATTGATTATAGCAAATCAATCACAAAGTTTTTGATAAATTAGTCTAGGAAATTTGAGAAGTTGGCTGACTAGTATTAATTTCTATTCGTATAAATTGAGTCTAATATGCTCTTGTGTTTCAGATAGTATGTTTGATTAATTTTCCAACCAATCATAAACCTAAAATTAATTACTTAATGGTAGAAAGGAACCTTTAAATTAACCAAGCAATATTTTTACAAATCTGGATTCCCATATTATTCAAAATGCAAATGTAAATGTTTGTACTTAAATTTTAAAAATAACTTAAAACGCAGCTTATCTGATAAAGTAATGATCCTTGAGAGGTCCTATTTTTAATACTACGCTACACTGCTTAAAAATTGACAATAATGGCATGTTTTGGACGTATTTGCTATACTTTCGTATTAACATGCTAGTAATATCGCAGTTTATTATTGGGTTCATGATCGCTTTATTGAAGTATTCAAACTATGTAAAAATTAGGAATAAAGTTTATTTCATAGAGTAAGCAAAATTGGAGGTCTCGCTTTAAAGTGTATAATGTTGTCTCTTCATTGCATATATGCACTTAAAGACATTTCTGAAAATGTTCGTATTGCATTTGCCTCTGAAGACCCGTTTGCAAGATCTGTCGTGGCAATTTCGGAGATTCTCCAGAAAATTCACACTACCGTCTAGAATTTTATTTCGAATTTGAGCTAAGTGATTTTATTTACATCCCGTATCTCGTAGTTTTCGTGCCAGCGCGACTTAGTTTTTGTGACACACTTTAAGTCAATAACAGTAGGTCTTCCTAATGGGAGTTTGATAAATCCCAAAAAACATTAGTGGTGATTTCAGCCTAACAGTCCTAACATCAACAGTCGTATGAAGGCGACTCATACATAGTAGCATAGCATATATAGCATAGCATACATAGGAAGTGGGCAAATCAAAAGTCCGTGGGACTGCATATTAGACCATTATACAGTGTGTGGCCTAGAACCGGAGATAATATTCAAAACCGAGACTCTCTAGAGTGTTAGTATTTTTAGTGAAAAGATTCCAGTCAACCAAAACCCATGCATTATACGCAATATGAATTTAAAGTTACGATTCATAATTAGTGTATTATTGCAAAACGATATTATCGTTAACGTTGTCAATGTCGTGTCATAGAGACGTTCCGAGTAGCACCGAATAAGTACGATGCAGATGAACTCAATCGATCAAGTTAAGTGGAACTATTGCATTGTTTGCAGTACATTAAATTTACGATTAAGTTTGTTAGAAAAAATCAAAAAGTAGGTATAGTTTTAATTTTAATCAGTTGGGACCATAATGATTCAATTACTAATGACCTAGAGTCTCTGTTTTCAATATTATCCCCGGTTCTAGGCCACACACTGTATATAATTTAGGTATTTATTTTAACTTATAATTAGAATGGTTGTGAGGATTCAAGAATGTATAATATTATGTTTAATTTGACGTGTAGTGATGTCAGATTTAATGCAAACATCAAAAGCGTTGAAACACTGTTAGTTTTTACAAAGTATAATATTATAGTATACATGGATTATATGTTGCAGGCTTAGAGTTAGTAGGAACTAAACCTACTGTATTGAATTTACTGTGTCTGTAAGTTCGGCATTAAGGGGATCCCAGACGTCTATTTATTTTCCTTTGTAACGCTATCGAGATATTGAAGCCCCGTGGGGGCGAAAAATTGAATGAGCGACTGCTTATCGCGACGACCCAGTAACTGACAATGGCCACGGCCGTTTTTATTCAGAGGTTTTTTATGAGAAAATCGGTTCAGTAATACTCAGGTGCGATCGACTTTTAATACGGACTTTTGTGAAGTCATAGTTAGCTTTAGCGCTTTAAGTTTTAATCTGCACCGGCACTGTTTCTGGGAGTTAATTAAGAACTGGTTATCTAATTCTGAACAGTAGAAAGCTGCCCTATTTCCAATTGACTATTATTATTTAGTGTATTGTAACAACTGACTTTCACGTGGCAAGGAGCACAGTAGGAAAACGTTACTACTAAAATGTAGCACATGCGATCGTTTCCCGGCTTGTGTCACAGATTTTTTGTAAAAACTTACGAACAGTGTTTTCGAAGATATCGCTACCTAACGGTGAATGAAAACGCCTTGAGGTAACTCCATCAAAAAAAACTAAAAATGTTTTGCAAAGAGCAAAAACTACCACTACCTATTTATGCAATGCTGTATGCCCGTGGTGGATCTTCATCTCAAGTAGTTTTGAGTATTGCAATCAAAATATATGACTTCATCGTAACTTTATATTGTTTTTGGTAGAAATGTTTCACAAAAAATGCCATGTGCAAAGTTTCACCTCAAATCAACAGCAGTTCTCCAGAGGAAAAGTGAATTTAGTGGCCCGGCCGTTTCTTTTTTCAAATGGCCCTTGGATAATATTTCTTTTGTTGGCGAAATTGGGAATTATTTGGTTTAGTGCTTTGGTACGAAGTAAAGTTGATGTTACCGAGATCTGAACTGACCTTAAGTTTTACGGAAGTGTTCACTGAAATTCGTCTATTGGTGTGATTGTTGGCAGTATTATATTTATATATTTTTAAAAAAACACATTTTTATCTACTTTAGTGGTCTAGTTAAAGAACCACTTTATACAATGTCAAACATATGGTATATTGTACTACAACACATTATAATTAACTCATAAAAATACACAAAATTATGTAAAGACATAATAGGATTTAATATGTTAATCGTTATAAAGAGAAACTGTTCTTCGACAGAATATGAAAAACAGATTTATCATTTCACCGAATTGAAAACTGACAGAGCAATTTATATTCTTATTTCATATTCCATTTTACTGATTCAATATTTATTGAAACAGTCTCATATTTTTAAAATTGTATATTCTTTTTATATAGGGTGAGTAATAATTGGACCTAGTCCCGATTGAGGGGATGTAGAGGAGACTATTTCTAATTTCATTATCCTAAAATGAACCGGTATGGGGATAATTTACTTTTTACTACTACCAGTTTCTATATAAATGTTATTTTTTACGTAATTACGGATAATAATTAAAAGCTAGAATATGTTATTTCTAAACTTAGTCAAAAAGTAGAAATTGATTTACTATTTCTACTTAAATTAATATTTCAGTAGCATAAATAAGTTGTCGTTTTAATAAATTTATTTCCTTATCGGTTAACTTTGGTATATGGTATGATATATATCCTTTTACCGAGAATAGGTTGAATTACCAGTCAAGATGTATCCTTATTTAACTCATGACCTTTTTCGTCAATAGCTCTACTTTTGGTTACAATTATAGAAACCTTGTTGCACGATTATCTAGCTCTAAACTAAACAAAACTTACTTTGTGGTAACGAATAAACATAGGTAAGTACTAAAATACGTTTGAAATACCCATGACTTAGGACCAATGGGTTCGTGCTCATCACACTAACAAACTTGCGGGATTCGAACCCGCGATCGCCTGACTTTGTAATCCGAATGCGACCCCCGAGGCTAGACGTCGGCGATCAAATCAAATTGTACTTAAACCTACATACTAAAAACTCTTGTAAAGCTTTAGACATTTCAAGTAACTACCACTTAAGACTAAAATTGCTTAATTATAACAACTTCAATCATTTGCGATAGCATTTTTTTCACAAGCAAAACATTCCCAAAAATAGAGCTATTTACCCAAGCGATAGGAGTTACAGATATGGCGACCCATTTGATTCATAAATCACTTACGTCATTGGGAGTCCTTGGGTCTGACGAGTCTTGAATATCTGAAAGGAAAACGTCAAATGGATGCGAAATGGAAACTGCGATAGTTGCTATTCCTCGCGCATTCGTTTATGTGCGAAGTCAGAAACTTATCTGATCGAAAAAATGATTATTTTTGGGCAAAAACCGAAGATGAATTTGAGGGTCGATTGGTGTATGACCGCGGAAAGTGAAAAAAAAAATGCTTTTTTAAATTGGCCAATGTCTGGGTGTTCTGGGAGATGCTTCTGGCTAAATTTACTAGTACTGTGTAACACGAGGAAATTAATTTCTTACTTTAAGACAATGACAATTAGTGTGTTGTTGGGCGCATATTTAAATAGATAGCAATCTCTTCCAGACAAAGAGTAATTATAAAAATACAAATATTGATTTATCTATTAATTACAACATTATATCAGATGCTAAACAGTACGTCAATAAGCAGTGTTGTTCTGAATTTCGTCAAATTAGTCAAATAACAAAGCAACATGATAATAAGCGATCATTGTCATGGTACGTGGGCTTACAATGATACATACTAGTGTTGCCGAAAAATCGATAGTTTTGCAATCGATACTTGAACGTATACAATCGATAGGACAATCGATAGTATCGATACTATCGTTAGTATCGATATCTCTTTTACTGCAATAGTATCGGTAAACAGCAATACTATCGATAGTATCGATAGTTTCGATCGCTGCCAACTAATGAACTATCGATACTATCGATAGTATTGGTCTTCAATATCGAGAAGACTGTCGATAGTATTAAAACTTTTGTACTATCGATAGTTTTGTACTATCGATAGTGAGCTTTAATTCAATAGTATTGCCATCTAAGAATTCAAAGAATTGCCATCTTTATTTAAAAAAAACTAAACGTACGTTTAATTAAAGTCAAATACACTAGATAATTAATTAGATTTCGTTGAATATACCACTCATTATACCTGCATACTGAATGCAATACTATTGAAATAAATATCACTATCGATAGTATAAAACTATCGATAGTATCGATAGAATCGATACACTATCGATAGTATCGTTTTTCCTTCAACTATCGATAGGCTATCGATAGACAATTGATATTGACCTATCGAGCGGCACCACTAATACATACGTACGTGTAGAAGCATATATATAGTTCAATATTTTTCTACATTGATCGACCGGAAATCGAACCCGGGACATCAGGGATAGCGAAAGTAAGTCCAGTATGCTAGCCCCTCGGCTGTGGAGGTCGCCAATCAATTATGATTTGCCATTACGTCTGTTAGATAACAGTTAACATATTATATGACCAGGCATAATAAGATCGGTCACAGTGATGCAATAAGCAACAATATCTTTTCACAAAATATGTTCTCAAAAATTCTTTTTTTTGTCAAGCTAGACAAAAAATACTGTCAGCGGCTCAAGTTAACTTATCCATTACATAAAACCCGGATAAAATAAAAATTATTCTAAAATTATTTAAAGTATACCTAATATATACTATTACTATGGTATGACCAACAGCGTGTTAACTTTCCATTTTACCGCTGATAATATCTCTTTAAACCGAAACGGAAAAGTGCTGTAAATTTTTCCGATCTACATCACACGTCGTCAAAAATTACCACAAACATTTTTTTTTAAAATATGAACCGCATCTGAATCAGTCTATTTGTTTGGGAACTACGTTTTTACAGACAGTCATACAGACACACAAATACGCGTCAAACTTATAACATATTTTATTGTGTCAATGAGTTGAACCATTGCGATGTTTTCAGGCTGAGTGTTTACCATTATAGCTACTTACGTTTTTACCTGACCACATTTGTCATTTTGCTTGCATTTAAGAACTGAGAGTGGGGAGACCAATTGTTAGAATATATTAAGGACACTAAATGCGAAAAATCACTAACTAGTTTTGCAGAAAGATGGTTCGCATTACTGCTCTATAACCTATGTGCTCGATCTCTGATACACGGAAGGAAGAAAATTCCTTACTAGTTAAATAAATAAAAAAAATATTTTAAAAACTTTTATTTCAGACCAACTATGTCCATATGTTAGTAACAATACTCTTAAACTATGTTAGTAAGGTATAGTAAAATCTTAATTACGGTGGGTGGGCAAGATAGGTTCACCGATTTGCACATTTAGTAACATGCAACTCGGTGAACCTATTGAGGACAACAGAGTCCATTCTGTCCTCAATCATCACCATAAGTGAGTCATAAGAACATGAGTGGTGTGTTATTTGACGAATTTATTGACTAGTGCATTCACGTTGCAATTACTTGAAGTGCGTTGATATAGATATCAAGGCACTGTCTGCACTGCACTGTCAAGGCATGTCCAGCAGAGGACTTCCAATGATGGTGATGATGAACGCAGAATAAGTCGCAATTAACGCAACCTATTATTTTATAATTTAACATTTGTTTTTAAATCATGGTCACCCTACTAGGGATGATCTGTCGTCGTGATAAACGACCCCTAATGCTGGCTCTTTCACTAACTGGAGTATAAAGTATTAAGCTGGCCCAATGTGACGTCATAAGTACACTTTCCTCGTCTTTTGTAGAGAAAAGCAATTTATTAATGTTTTGTTGGTGTAATGATGATTTGGGATTTAAATTGTATTTCCTTAGCGGACAGAAATATAATTTACTAAGTACGTCTTTTATGTCCTTAGTTCCATCATTACAATGTTTAACATGTGCAAGTATAGGTAGATAGATAGATACTCTTTATTGCACACCATACAAATAAATTACACATGATTTTTACAGAAAGACGTACAATTTAGGCGGTCTTATCGCTAATAGCGATCTCTTCCAGACAACCTACAGGTAGAGGACAACGGCAGTATGTACGTAGTAAGAACGTAACTAGCATATAATATCTTGTTATTTGGTTGCCAATCGAAAACCTTCCTTCCCCAATAGTTCTCAGATCTGCGAGCGATGTGGCCTTGCACTTGTGCCACTTCAGCTTTGCAACTCAAAGAACTACGGTCATCATCATCATCATTTCAGCCAAAGGACGTCCACTAGTGAACATAGGCCTCCCTCAATGACCTATCATTGGGGGGGATTGCCAATACTAGCTACGCTTGGCAGGCGGGTTGGCAAGCGCATTTTTTTATAAGATTTCGCACGTAGACGCTAATGCCCGTCTCGTGCTACAGGAATTAGTCGACTCCTGTTAATGAATATGAGTAACTTTAGTTATTATATGAATATTTTCATTTTAAATCTTATCTCGTTAAGAAACTCCAAAAATGTTCTGAGTTTGAATCGCCAATCATAGCTTATATCTATAGCACGCTGGGTGATTTTGAGCATATTTAAGAGGCCAACATTCAAGGATTATGTCTGTGCCATAAGTCATCACTGGCAACAAACAGTGTTTGAAGACTTAAGTCTTGTAATAAACTAGGGGAGACCGGGGAAAGTTTACTAAGGTAAAGGGTAACTAACTGTCGAAAATTAGACTTATTAGACAGTGTTGCGTTATTTAAATAAGCGCAAGGCAGCGATTAGAGGATACAGCTTTTCGGACATAGTTAAATAATGCAACACATTTAAAAAAGAAAAGTCTCCCTTGTTACTTTAATACATATTTTAAGTTTTACTTTTAAACTAAATGTGATGATGCTATCCGTGCTACAGTTGCGATTCTAAGTCGCGAAGTTGCATCACAATCACAATACACGATTAAGCCGCACAACTATTATTTTTGTTAAGATTGAAAAACACTAGGGAGGTCTATGTTCAGTACCGGACGTCCTGTGGCTGTAATGATGGTGATGAAAGTCAACCGGTTTTGTAGCGTGAATCCGCAACCATTTGGCTTTATAGTCCAGAGTGCAACCCAAAAGACCAAGACAGTCGTCAATACCATGATATAACTCCGTACGAGCTAATTATATAAAAGTTTTTTTGTTTGTTTCAGAACCATCATAGTGGAATTATACCAGTGGATTCAAGGTAAAATATATTTCATCTATTTATTACATAATCTAAAAGACTTAGACCAAGTCTCTTCCAAGTTCTTTTATATGCTTCTCTGTTAGCGTCAAATCATCATGCCAATATTTCCTTGGGCCCTATGCATCGGGCACATACCCTATAGAGCAGTAATACGAACCATCTTTCAAAACTAGTAAGTGATTTTTCACTTACAATTAGTATGAAATGACAAGCCCTGTCAACTCTCACCCATACAAACAGTAGTTTCAGAAAAGAAATACGTTTTTTTGTCTAATTACTTAATCATATGATATTTTTAATTTACAGGGTATGTGCTCCGTATCTATTTGGCATGGCATTTATTAAGCTATGATGTGTCTCCATTGTCTAGCTAGATGTATTAGGCAGACATGACTTCCAATTCAGTTCCAACTTTTGTAGTTAAAAAATACATAACTTCAACAATTACAATTCTAAATATCCTAGCCATTACTAACATTCACTTACCAACTAAAATCCTCGTTCTATTCCACGAGTGACTACGAATGAGATCAATGTATTGAATTCAGTGAAAAGATTTTCAATTGCAAGGAGCCTCTCGTTAATGTCATCGCATTCGGCCAGATTGGTTTGACATTTGCGGAATTATCGGTCAGCTCCAATTTGAGCGCCTCCATCCGAGTGCCATTTCCGATGGAATATCTTTTACTGACCAGACAATGGGAATAGGACTACAGACTTACACATTTGGGTTATTAGATGACAATTTAAGTTCCTTTACATTATTCTATGCATCATTTGTCGAGTCATCATTCTCCGTAGCCGAGATGTGAGTATACCGGACTTGGTGTCGCTATCTCTGAGGTCCCGGGTTCGATTCCCGGTCGGTGAATGTAGAAAAATAACTTTTCTATATTGTCTCGGGTCTGGGTGATGTGGTACCGTCGTTGTTTCTGATTTTTGTAACACAAGTGCTTAAGCTACTTAACATAGAATCAGAGCAATGTATGTTGTAAATTTTTTTTTTATTGCTGCCCTGTCAGTAGATATGTAGCTATAGAGCCCTTTCCCTTTAGAGTATAAATGTTATTTATTTTGTTAGACAAAATGTTTCGCCATTTTTAGGGTTCCGTACCCAAAGGGTATAAACGGGATCCTATTACTAAGACTCCACTGTCCGTCTGTCTGTCTGTCTGTTACCAGGCTGTATCTCATGAACTAATAACTAGACAGTTGAAATTTTCACAGATGATGTATTTCTGTTGCCGCTATAACAAACAGAATAAAATAAATATTTAAATGGGGCTACAATACAACAAACGTAATTTTTTTGTTCGACATTAATAACGGCAACAGGAAGATGCTTATAATATTCACAGATAATGGTACGGAACCCTTCGTGCGCGAGTTCGACTCGCACTTGGCCGGTTTTTTTCTGTACTTTTTTAGCTTGGGCGAATAACAGGACTTGTCATCTCATACTAAATGTAAGTAAAAAATCACTAACTAGTTTCTGAGAATGATGGTCAGCCTTGCTCGATGAGTATAGCAAAGATTATAATAATAGCGTGTGATTTTATTGCATACAAAATTTTACAATCAAGTCTTTTGCATATGAGTTACCAAATAACAAGTATATTTTAGTATTCTTTTTTTTTAGGTTAGGCATGATTAAACGAATGTTAATAAACGAAATGCTCTAGTGAAAAAAAAAACTATACAGCTCCATCTACTTTATCATATTGTGCTCTTGTTGTACTAACAAATACGTATGTACGAAATCGGCAGTCCAATTAACGAATATTACCATGCCGTCACCTTTGATACCATTAACCAGCAAGCCTTTGTTTTGCTAAAAACCATGCACAAAGAACTTCATTTAGCCCCTGAACAAATTTAAAGGGATGCAATCTACATTAAATAAACAAATCATCCCCCGGTCTGAGGTATAGCGCATACATAACAGCTAACACATATTATAGCTACATATTTGATGAAATGTTTACGTAAATAGATAATTAAAATTCGTATCAATATTTAAATTTTGAAATAAATTTCCTATAAAACAGTGCTCACACCATCAACATTTCATCAGAATTAGAGTCCGACTCACCCCCAGATCGGGCCCGCTAGAAAGGAGCCCGACAGCGGTCCGGCCTGTTTCGGCAGTTCCGGTCCCGTCGGCGCCACCACTAGCGGGTTCGCCGCTTGGTAGGGTGCCTTTTGCACTCCACATTGGCCCGATTACGCCTGCTAGTATGGGGCTCGACACGTACGAGTCTGCCGGCCGGATCGCGGCGACCGCTAGCGGGGCTGACCTAGGCTGTGCGCCTTCAGCGCACGCCACAACTGCCCGGTTTAAGCTGGAGAATGTCTTCTTCAAAGGCACTCAGGGATAGGTCCGTCCATAAATAAAACAACATTTCATCAAATTTTAATACATTTAATTGAGTATCTTTACAAAATACAACAGAAATTGCTGTAAGAATGCAACTGTTCCCAACCAACCCCTTTCTACCGGATGCTACGTAAGTGTGCGCAGCGGGCGCTAGTTGAGAGGACGTAAGATTTGACTGTCAAAGATACCATTTATTCACAGAAAACTATTGTACTTATGACTTATTGAAATCAACACGTATATATGAGTAAACTTGTTGAAATTTACACTTTCTTATTATACTACAAAAAATAGTTTAAATTTACTTGATTGAATAGCTAATCTAATTTTAAGCTAAAGAACAAATGTCTTAGCATAAATTAAATTGAATCCTGTTACTGCATGGCTCAGCAGTTATAGCAACGATGCCAGTTAAAGACTATATCCTATAAGCCAATCTTTTTTAGATTGTGTGTTTCTGTCTTGACATCGCTTCACACTAAGGACCTCCGGTTATACATAATACATACACAATCCTTTCTCGTGAATCAGTGTATTATATGTTAAAACTACGTTAAAATCCTTTAACTAGTTTTAAAGATTAATCTATAAAAATAATCGCAGTAAGGAACTACAATTTACAACAACGTAGATTACGAGAAATAGTGGAAAATTATGCAAATAAGCATGGAATTGTAATTTAGTGTATGTGCTAAAGAAAACAAACACCACTACTAATTGAAAACAAGTGAATGCCGATCTGTTTTGATAGCGAATGCTGTTAATCGATTCATTAATTGCGTGGGCGTTTGCAAATACACTGGCTGTATAACACGAGCTATGTCCGAAACGATTCCACGTCCATTCAACAGGTGTTGTTAATTTGAAAGCCAAATAAACGCTAATGTCGGATCTTACTTAAGGGGGTGGCTACACAAGTGTAAGTTACAACTTCGTTTGAATTTATATGTTGGTTTTTAGCAGAGGGAACTAATCATCTATTTGATACACGGCTTTAAAAATTGAGTGCGTCCAATTACAAACATAATACTTTTGAAATATTTTCTATTAGCTTTTGCCAGCGACTTCGTCTGCGTTGACCTTACTCAGATAAAAAGTATCCTATGTGTTTATCCAGGCCATGGTCTATTTGTATGCTAAATTTTATCAAAATCTGTTAAGTATTACATCATCCTCACAAACTTTCGCATTTATAATATAATAAGTAGGAAGTAGGATCTTGTGTGATAAAAAAAAGTAAGCTATACCGTTATGTTGGTAATGTGAACTGTTAAGTTATTTTTGATTAAAACGTGAAAAGTGATTTTAGTCGTAATTGACAGACTTTAGTTTGAGTTCTTTATTTCTGACGAAGAGACGCAAAATTTACTTTCTTGGGCAGTGAATAAAAATACAGTAAGTCATTATTTTTTGAAACGAAGCAAACATCGTCTGGAAAACTTAAGTAAATTGTCATTATGATATCGAGCTGCAATCGAGCCAAGAGTGATAGTAAACCATGGATTTAAAAAAAAACGATCTCTGTGCGATTTATATAGAAAGAAACTAATTTCTTTAACATAATAATACCACTGGTTTAAATTATGTGATATGTAACTGGAACTTATTTCAATAATATCAATATCAAACAATAAAATAATCATCCAAGGACGTCCAAAAAAAAACTCTATTGAAAAACTCATTCTCTCACTCATCTTGAAGTAAGTCGGTTGAAATATCTCATACAGTAAATGGTTAATGTTCAAAAACACTTTAAATAGAAACCTAAACGTATTTTTATTTATCTGAGATTATTTAAAGATGTCGAACCGTTGCTATTCTTAAATGATATTAAGTAGGGTCACTTGATGCGCTTTGCGATATCAAAACTAAGCTGGTAGCCTGTTTTGGCCCAACCTCTGGACTTTGGCAGACTAAACTGTTAATACATTAAGAAGTTCAAAGAAGCAAAGCAAGAGCCCTTAATTTACATAAAGCAGTATATAAGAAAAACAAAATAAGGTTGATAGAAAAGAGATTAGTATTAAAGTCCGTCAACTTGTCAGTCAGAGAGCTTAAAAATTTATCATACCTTTTGTATGATTAATTTTAAATCTGGGCGATTAAGTAAGTTAAATAAATAATAAAAACATTACATCTATGTGTGTTAAACGCTTTACCAAAATGGAGGTCGTTAGGGCGGACGCACGCCCAAATGGATGACACCGGGAAATTCAGAATCGGAAATTGGAATCGTATAATTGTTGTCTCCTGCTATTATATTAAAGCACTAGCTTTGCCTGTGGGTTTGTTTATTATATTAATATAGGTAAAGTTTAAATTTTGTTGATAAGTGGCAGTGGGTGGGGCACATAGCACGTAGAACTGACGGCCAATGGAGCAGAAAGGTTCTGGAATGGAGGCCACGTTCCGGCAAACGCAGCGTAGGACGTCCACCTACAAGGTTGACAGACGACCTGGTACAGGTTGCAGGAAGCCGCTGGATGCGGGTCGCTTCCAACCAGCCAATCTGGAAGTCACTGGGGGAGGTTTATGTTCAGCAGTGGACGTCCTATGGCTGAAGTGATGATGGTGATGATGATAACTGGAAATACATAACTACGTTATCAGTTTCCAAAAAACAACAACTTTTTCTTGCGTTTCCGTTTCTGTAAACTTACTTTTGTTTAATATAGGTCTTAGTTGATTAGTTAACCATATTTAGGAGAGTGATTCTACTGCTTATTTGTACGAGTACTACAACTTTTAAATCGATATCTTAAATAAAGACATTGTTTTTATGTTCGGCACTACAGCCTATTCGGCGATTTGGTATAGGGAAGTAATTGTTTTTCGTGATTTTAAAGTTAGTACCATATTAGTGTCAAATTAGCTGTTGCATGGAAGCGATGTTTTTTAAATTTCTATGCAGCTACTTTAAAACAAAAAGAGGCAAATGTTTACATCAATCTAAAGTACTTTTACTAAAAGGCCAAACTACAAAATCATGAAAAAAAAATATTTTCTGCTTCATACATCATTTAACATTGAGGTAGAGCGCTAGTTTGTACAGAGAAACAAAAAACAATTCATTTTCGATATTGACCCACATAAAAAGTTTGTACTAATGAACACATTTGCTTCCTAAAAGTCGTCGAACTTTTTTGTATGGAGCCTGGCATACCGCAAGTTTCAAGTAACCTTAAAAAGCGTTAATTTGGGTTACACCTATGAAACATTCGTTAATCGAAAGAAAAAAATATTACAAAAAACAAATACTCTTTGACAAAATGTCGTTAATGATATACTTTGTTCAGAATTTTCAATTTGATTATTGTAAATAAAAATAAATATTTCGTGTTCACCCTGAAATTCTGAACGAAGTATATCATATACGTGATTGGTCAAAAAGTATTTGTTGTTGATAATTATTTTATCTATCGATTAACGTGTTTCATAGGTGTACACCAAAATAATGTTATTTAAGGTTACTTGCATCTCTTACTCTCTCTACTCCTATAATAATGTATTCGTGCATTATTAATACACGGCTTAGCTAGTTAGTTTTTTATAAAATACATGACTCATTTTGTTTTTTAACAATATTATAAAACCTTGCAAAATATGCATAGCTTTATTGAAAATCATAGCTACAACCTTAAGTTTATTCAAGCAAAATATTAATAAACACAAAATTATATAGTTCAATAAGGACTGAGCTGTTTCTTTTCACTTTATCGGCAAAATATTTTAATAAGCTCCTAGAATTCCGAATGAGACGTGCCCAAGCATAATAATACGGTTATAACGCGAACAACTTGTAAATTTTCCAATATTTCTTTGATAAAATCTATTTTCTTATCTTTAGGTTTTTGCTTTGATATTAAACTTTATTTTACTAAGCTTTTGAGCGGCTTCAAAAATAAAAATAAAATGTTACTAATCCTGAAATATTAAGATTAAAAATAAACAAAATAATCTTCTGTTTTCTTCTTTTTAGCGCTGTTTAGTGTTGTTTAGTAGTGGTTATTTGATCTCTGATTCAGTGGTTCTGCCACTGAACTAATAATCAATACGTTAAAGGTTTAGCTAAGTTGTCAAGCGTGTGTCAAACTTGCGTCAAAAACATTAAAATATTATGCAAATAAACACATTGTATATCTTTTTTAAGTGATGCATTTGTGTATGTAACTTTACGGCCGTAAATAATAAACTTTCCTACCGTCAACAGGAGGCGTGTCGTAAGAGGCGACTAATTCCTGTAGCACGAGACGGGCAGCAGCGTCATCGTTAGAAATCTTATAAAAAACTGTACTCGCCAACCCGCCTGCCAAGCGTGGCGAGTATTGGCAATCCCCCCGATGGTAAGCCATTGGAGGAGGTCTTTGTTTAGCAGTGGTCGTCCTATGGCTGAAATGATGATGATGATGACAAGGACATAGGTTGACAAGATTAAGCACACTGGAAGCACACGCACATCTGCAAATTATACATCTGAAGTGGTAGCCATCATGCCAAAGTAAAACTAGACCATTTTTAGACCTCGAGCCGTATGTTATCTGACTCGCAAAGTTAATCTTCCGTTTTAGGGTTCCGTACCTCAAATGGAAAAAAACGGAACCCTTATGGGATCACTTTGTTGTCCGTCTGTCTGGAACGAGTAGAGGTATCGAGTTGAAATTAAAACCATATACTCAGGTCTACAGTCCCTTGAAACTGTAAGAAAATTAACAAGTTAATGTAAACAAAAGATACGGCGGTTTATGCCGCAAAAAACGTATATATTGACACTCAAGGGAATCAATTACTAATAAAAATAGAATGATCTTCTTTCTAGTGTTGTACCATTTCTATTCGGGGTACGATTGATGATAATAAAATGTAGCAGTTACTAAATTTTATGTTAAAAATCACAATTAAATACAAAACGAAACGAAAAGATGAAGTGGTAACTAACTAAAAATCAATATTAATAATAAGTTAGTCACCAGACTTCGTCTACTTTTTCTTAATGTTTAGGTATTTTTTAACCAATGTTGTCCTACAGTTTCATACCTATTTAAAAATAATTTTATGACTGGTTTTTCAATAGCCAGATAACTTTTATAATATGACGAATAAGTTTGACATGTTGACAGTTTTCGTGAGGAAAATGTGTCAAAATGTCAATTTTATTCGTCAGATAAAAGTTATCTGGCGTTTAAAAAATCCGGCCCTTAATGCAATTTTAACTTTATACTTAGGTTTATTACTGTTTGAAACTGAAAGAAATACTACTTGGAGTGTACGGGGGACTATCGTTTGGTAAATGTATAATTATATTGTTATTACCTTGCATCAATCGCATGCTAGTTAATCATCCAGTATAAACCAGGTTCGCATAAATAGTCCGACCTAGATCACTAATTCCAGTCTCCTAATCCATATAAGGACCCTAATACCCCATCGGTACTAGTATAAATTATACCAAATTGAAGGCGCCTCACCGGTAGTGTACATAAGCATATTATATGAGTACTATACAGGGTGGTGCGCGTCGTCGTACCGTCAGGCGTGAAAGACAATTTTCTTCCAAGTTAATTCTACATAAATAACTGTTGGTGTCCGTGGTACAGTCAAACTTACAACTAGAAGAATTAAACGTCTTATAGCTTACTAATAGTATTCTTTAATCCATTCTAGCTATTTTCGCAAGGTAACCGAATCACCCTGTATATTATATTCAATGCTAGAGATAAGTCAGTGCATCGTGTTCCCTGCGAATAGCCCGGAGGCCAATCTTCGAACCACGTCTTAAGTTTAGTGTTGGGAAGGTAGCAACGTGAGTAAATTATCAATGTTTTTTGTCTTGTGTCGACAGAAAACTACGTATACAGTGCAGTATTAAAACCCGCTAAAAGACTTTCGTCAAATGATCACAAATGGAAAACATTTAAAAAAATCTTCTAAGGGCCGATTTTTCAATCGCCAGATAACTTTATTCGACGAATAAAATTGATGTTTTGACACAATTTCTATACGAAAACTGTCAAATGTCAAACTTATTCTTTAAATAAAAGTTATCTGACTATTGAAAAATCGGCCTTTAATCTTGTTTGATTGCAAACAGGACAACAAAAAAATCTAAATTGATGGCAAGTAAAAGAGTAGTAAGTACGTCTATATTCAAATTAAATCCAATATGACGATATTTTGATTACACAAATAACAGTTGCTTTTGTCACGAACCAAGAAATATAGCACTGTTTTTATCGATAAAACAAGTAATCGACACCACTAATGTTGATATATCTTACGAGGCAACCGTTCGAGTAACCGTGCTTCCTACAGGCATTAATAACGTCGGTGTACTCCACCGAAATGGATTTTATATTAAATATACAATAACATTACGTAACGTTATGTGATAATAAATTCTCTGGGTAGGGGGTTTATAAACGACTAAAACATTTTCGCATAAAATTATTATGTGCACTTAATTATGTATAATAGAGGTAGATATAATACACTCTTCGCAAAGTTTGTAGTAAATCTAATCCGGGCCTTGGACCTTGGTGTGTGAAAGAAAATACCTTTGATGACAGTAAATTTTGCACTAAGGAAAAAATCTATTCTTTTTGAAAACTGCAATAGATTTAAAAAATAATATTGCATGTCTTCTTCTTCTTCTTGTGTCGATGGCAATGTTCTAGTACTCACTGGTTACTGGATCTGTAAAAAATGCTTGCTAGTACTTACTGGGTAATCTACTAGTTACTGTATTAAACCACATGAACGGTTATTAACCACATGAACATGAGCCATTAGAAGTGTCTCAAAGAGTCCCTCAGTGCCATATCTTCGTGTCCATAAAATATTGACTGAATGAAGTTGACGTAACATTGCGATAACACGTGGCAATGCCGTATTTTTGTGTCTAAAAATAAATAAAATATATTTAAGAGGGTAATTTACTTTAATTTTAATAAACATCAAAATTTATACAAAAGTACACCATTATTTTCCCTTTATTATCTACCTAGATTTAATAGTTTAAGCACATAGGTCTAAAACTACCCTACAACAACTATTTTAGGACCATTAATCTCAATTTAATTTTCCAAAATTTGGTAACCAACGGGCAGGCTGAATCAATCACCAGACTCCAGACAAATGGCTCTAGGAAATTTGTGGAGAGATCGGGCACACAATAGAATAAGTTATAGTATGGCTTCCTTCACACTGAGCGTGCAATGACTGAATTATGGGACAGCACTACTCATAATTCAAATGGATCAATCCACAAAAATCATCAATATGATGAAATTGATAATCCTACTGGTACTATAACATTTTACCCAAATGTTGATAAAAATACATGAAATAATCTTAACTTAAAATGTGGATATAAGGTTTTAAATAGGAACCTAATCTTTTAAAACTACCGTTTGACCAAATCTATTACCACACTATATATGTAAAGTATATGATTCATTAACAATGATAATTGTTGAAATATTAATTGTTCTGGTAATTTTTAAGCTCCTAGCAGCACACATAATATTGTCATAGTTTCGAAGTAAAAAACAAAAATCTTTGTGTTATAAAGGTACCAGACAGTTACTTTAAGTTTTCTGTTGAAGTCATTTAGCCTACGTAAACCAGAGGCATTTTACATTTAAAAAAAAACGTGAAAATGAATCGAACCGGGAATAGAACTCTTAATTCTTTGCGCTTGTCAAATTACCGCGTGACAATTGGGTTGTCAAAGTTATTTAGGGCTTGAAAACTGGACACCATATGCATATCACGTTACGATTGGTAATTTTAGAGTATTTTAAAGGGATGATTTTGTTTTACGTTAATGTCCTTTTACAAGTTGAAAATGGGCCTACTAAATGTGATTTTATTGTGTTGAGTAGTTGTGGTTGCGGTCATTTATAACAATAAGTCTGACTCTTCTAGAGCCTTTTAGCTTTGGATTTGCGGAATTGTGTTAGAGTCGCTTTTTATTTCTGTCTGTCAATGTTTTATGTGATTTTGTTGGGTCTTGAGCAGAATTTTTGGTTATTCTGCTGTGGAGACACGGTTTTATTGGTTTCTTAAGATTTGAGAGCTATCTTTGCTACGTATCTCTTTATAGTAAGTAACATAGACTAACTTTATGTGCACTACAGTTTTATGTAAATTTATTAATACTTCACTGAAAAAAACCATCGTAGTGAAATGTATTAATTTAATATAAATATCGTTTGTATTATATTATTATTGAAATGTATTAAATAATAATATACATATAGGACAACTTTATGGTTATCCTTACATATATTGCTCTGATCCTGAAGTAAGCTAGTAGTAGTTTTAGTAATATAAACAATAGTGTTGGTTACTGGACCATATAAGTAAATTTTATTTAAAAAAGTAAACCGACTTGAAAAAACTGAAAAGCTAAAAATAATATCAACATACTTATATTCAGTTTTTTTTGGAGTCGGTGCCATCCGATGAGAGTTTGAATGTTTTCGTTTGCACCGACTCCAAAAGTAACTGATTCCAAAGGTCGCTGAACAAACATATTAAAAAAAAAAAGATACCGACGAATTGAGAACCTCCTCCTTTTTTGAAATCGGTTAAAATTTGTGAAAAAAATTTTGTCTTTTAAACGAAAGGGAACGAATATAAATCAAAACCTTTAGTACGTAAAAACAAAAAGCTTAATTCAAATTTTCAAGAAATATTATCTCACTTTTACTTTTATAAGCTTAAGAAGTGGGGTAAGTTAAGCTAAGTATTATATTAGTTTATATAACTGAGCTTATAAAACTATAAAACAAACCCTGGAAATTTCGTGATTAATAGTCAATACAAAATTCTTATATTGCTCTCAGGTTTTGTAGAACTACCCTAGTTCAATAAATAGTCTTATATTGACAGTCAGGGATTTCATCTGTTTTGGCGGCCAGTAGTGAAAAATTGCATTTTAACGACTTTCTTTCTTCTATACAAGTACGTATAATATCATCAAGAAATAGTGTTGTTTGTGTTCTACTGTTTATGTTATCGCTAAATCTTTTTATTACGTAAATATTATTTTGGAATACAAGATTATTTAGTAACACTAAAACAGTAAACGCATTATTATTGTTTAATAGAAGATTAAATTATAAACAGGCGGTGAATTCTTCAAAAATACTGTCACAAAAAAAATCATAATGAATTTGTCAATGACCAAGGAAATCGTCATTAAAATACATACTTAAACCTGAAATTATTGAACTGAACCTGAACGTTAAACAAACTTTTCTTTAACCAACATAAAAAAGAAGGTAGAACTCCCATTCTTTTTAATTAAAAAACCATAAAACGCTTATTAACCATTATTCCTTTTAACCCAAATTTCGGCAGCCAATAAAATTTGATCGAGCATTAATACAAAAATCTCTTACGATTCAAAAAACCTGAGTACCCTTCACACTTCATCGATAAAAAATAATAATCCTTTTTACTGAAAGCGAAGGATCACGGGAAGCGAGCAAAAAGAAAATTAACTAAGTTTAATGAAAACATTCGGGGAGGGCCGACCCTCCTATAAAAGGCCAAACAGGTGTAAAAGTAAATAGATAGATGAATATTATGTTTAATATCGTCAGGGTTAGTAATGATGGGTACTTAAAATATCGATATTTTACGTCTGACATTTAAGATTTTTATTAGGAACAATGTACTATTTGTTGCCTGTGTAAATCTGTGTAACTACGAAGATAATAAATAATGCAGCAGGTTTTTATATTTTATTTAAAAAGATGAAATGTTTTCCTTTTTAACAATGGGTAGTTTGCTAAAAAAATATAAATAGTCAGTCAGTTGGATTAAAAGAAAATATTGGACACGTATTTTTTTTTCACAATCCAACAAAAAATGATGAAAATATAGCTCGTTAAAGTTCCGCGTAACGTCACGCCTTGCGACATTTTTTTAGCAAGACGTGACGTCACGTGCTCCCATTCCCAAACTTTGATGCGCTTTATCTGTAATTTTTTGTTTGATTGACAAAAGACAAAATATGGGCCCAATATTATTTGGTAATCTAATTGACGGACTAAATAGAATAAACTGTTTTTGACCCAGGAAACTAGCCTATTGCTGGACACAACACGTCTGTCGACGTGACAGCAATAAAACGTGTTTAAAATTGTTCTAACGAAGGATTTTTTTTACTGTTTTGGATTAGATCATTTGATTCACTTTTTATACGAATAAAAATTTGAATTACTTGATATACTTCACATTTAAAATATTGATACTGGCTTTGCATATCTTTTTAATATTTTATTTGTGGCTGAGTAAGATTTTGAATATACCTAGCTCATCAGACGAGCAAGCTTATTCAGTAAATACACTATTTCTTTTATTACGGTCTATGATTTAAAAATAAGTTTTTTAAAATATTTTACAATAAGTTCTTTTTAAGTCTATAGCACCGTCATTTAATATTTCTCGTTCGCCTAATGGCTTACTGGTAGATAGTTCCTTTAGACGCTAAGTCCGTTTATCGAATATTATTTCATGCAATAAACAATAATGCAAATGATACGAAAAAATATATATAAAGATAATGTATAGTCGTAGTCGAGAGGCGAGTATGCCGGGCCTGGCGACGCTATTTCGATCCCGAAAAAAATAATCGGATCGGAAAATAAATAATAGACAACATTACATACCATTGTATGTAATGTTGTATATTATTTATTTTTATACAGTGTACTATAAATCTGTTATCGTCGTCAGTGATGAAGATCCTCTTTTCCCATCACTAGTACTTTAATAAAAGATAATAAGCAACGCGGAAGCTGGCCAGGACTGCTAACAAAGCCAGCGTTAGAAAAACGTGGCAAGTTCTCATTTAAATAGAAAAATGCGTTCCGTATTTAAAAATTAGAAAAAAAAAGTGTTTTTACTAACATAATAATTCCACATCAATATAAAGGTTGATTACAAAATTCTGTTTCAAATTAGAGCGTTGACACAAATTTCGAGTAATTATTTTATTTTGAAATTTACAATACCAAGACATTACTCGTATATCTTTAAAATGCACCTTGTTTCTGAAAATTACTCAAGTATTTCCAACTAGGTATAGGTAAAATTTAACTTTTTATTGGATTCATTATAGTTTGTCAGTTTTGTGACATTACAGCTTGCTATTGCCGTAATATATAGTGCCATTGCGGGTTAACAGTACAGTATAGTTTATTACATGCACAGAAAATATTTTTCCATTCATCATTTCCTAAACTTTTGAGTAATTGTACGAGTATATTCCAAAGGCGGAACCCTAAAAGCAATAAATTCTCCTTCGTTTGTTTTCATTGAGTTGTAAAATAAAAGAAACACTTCTTCATTTGCAGGAGGCAGCAGTTTGCCTCCTCCGTAGATTGGACAAGGTATTTTTTTCTACACATTAGGCATATTTATTATAAAAGAAACAGAAATATCGATGAAAAATTATGTATTAATAATTAATAATAATTATTAGTGTGATTTTAGAGCAAGAATAATTCACAGTCTCGAGCATAGTTTGATTTAGGGAGATTTAGGAATGGGAGGGCTTTTACAACATCGTCAATTTACACCTTGTATACTATGGGGTCACCGGTGACCCCCAACCAAACAACAGATTTATCTATTGTGTCCAGTTTAAGACTTGAAATATACCAGACGTTTAAAATACAATACGACTGATTAATGAATGTCGTATAAAGATTGCAGAGAAAATAAATGAGACATTCTAAAATCAGGCGTATTATAATTGAATCGTCAAGCAATTTTTAAATGACGCTCTTTTTAGAGTAATATTTTAGAGTTATAGTTTTTTTTTCCATATTTTCTGTATAGATTTCCGTCTTGCAAGTCTTGTTGAGGTTTATGCCCTGTTTCTTTTCGTCTAGTTCGGATTTGAGCACTCTTTTACTTTTTACGAGTTACTATTTTAAATGTTTTCTAACATGCTTTTAACGACCCCCGTAATCGAGAGGCCAGCATACCGAACTTGGCCTCTGAGGGGACGGGAGTCGAACCGGGACCGGGAATCGAACCCGGGACGAAAAATAACTTTTCTATATTATCTCGGGTCTGGGTGTTGTGGTACCATCTTTGTTTTCGATTTTTGTAACACAAGTGCTTTGGCTACTTACCATAGGATCAGAGCAATGGATATGCAATGTGGTCCAATATAATATTATTATATTAGTTTTAGTTGTAACTAATTAACCGACTAACTATGTGACCAAATTTTAGAAGTCGGTTTTGTCCAACTTCTAGCTGTTTAATCGATTTTAAACTTTATAAAGCAAGAATATAACATTCGGTTGAATTGTCAATTGTAATGACAATCATTTAAAACTATCGATCTGAACTGATGATGGAGTCAGTATGTGGATAATAGATTTTTTAAATCGCCACTACTAAAACACCGAGTGTAAGCACATTTGATTAGTTTTGACGACTATCACACACATAGAAGCATGTTTTAAGAGTTTATTGAACGATGTTACTTTTATTTAAACATCTAGCAAAAGTAGGGGAGACCAGGGATACTTGATTATAGGGATTGGTTGACTAACTGTCAAAAACTAGACACATTTGTCAGTGTTTCTTCAGCCATCCAAGCGCAAGAAATGCATTGCTGCGTGTCCGGTGACTAAGCGGGGAGAAGAAACAGCTTTTATAATCCAGTTGGATAATGCAACACTTTAAAAAAACATAACTTTTTTGACAGTTAACTATCTTCGATCTCCCCTATCCTTACTTTTAACTCCTTGTTTATTCAAGACACTTTAGCTGCACATTGCACAACGCAAGTTGCAATTTCCTTTTAAAAACACTTAAAAATACCGCTTTTCTTTAGGAAACTACCTTATTACACCTTGTGGCAGGATAAACGCTAATAGACTAATATCCGTTTAATCCTCCGCTTCTGAAAATCTCCATGGAAATAGTCGGGGAACGTTACGAAATGGATTCGAAATGCAATTGTTGGGTACAAGGCGAGCACTCTGTACAGAGACTAGCGGGCAAGAAACGATTAATTTGAATAGACCGCTTTAAAATGTCTTTGCCTGTGTTAGGTAGTAGTTGTATCTGGTAAGACTCGAAAGTAGGATTCAATTGTTTCTTCGGAAGTAGGTTAAGATTTGAAATAGTCTACGAATATAAGGCTCTGGCGTAGTAGTGTTAGAGCTACTTAGGACTTTATCATTTCTTGCCATCACATGAGACATGATGACTTTAAGTCAAACGCTGAATTTTTAGTTCGCGAATAATGTAAGTAATATCGGCATTGTTTTTTTACAAAAATAATTGTATAAAATTAACGAATTGTTAGATTAAAAGGGTTATATTTTTTTGTTTAACGGTTTTTCAAATAAAAAATTAAGCAGTTAAAACGGAAAAGGTATTGAACCTAATTGGCATACCTCAAGTTGCAAGTAACCTTTAATTACGTTATCTTGGTACCTATGAAACATTTTAATTCATAGAGAAAATAATTACAATCAACAAATACTTACTCTTTGACAAAATATCGTATATGATATAATTTGTTCAGAATTTCAGGGTGAACATGCAATATTTACTTTAATTTACATAATCAAATCGAAATTCTGAACAAAGTATATAATTAACGATATTTTGTCAAAGTGTATTTGTTGTTTGTAAATATTTTCTCTTTCGATTAACGTATGTATCATAGGTGTACAACAAAAAAACGTTATTTAAGATTACTTGCAACTTGAGGTATGCCAGGTTCCATACAAAGAAGTTCGAAGTCTTTTAGTTAAAACTTGATTAGAATATTTGACAAGCACAGAAAAACGGACTTTTAAATGAATTTCCTTACATAAAAAGAAAAAATCCTGGCCCTTATCAAATTAAATACCTACTTCTTCACTAACTAAACGGTTTACCTGTTTACTACCAGTCAGCTAAAATCTTAACTAACATCATAAACTGTTTCTGTGTCCTACCCGTAAGCTAATGGCCGCATTATGCTCACGGCTTTATCAAGTTTAAGTAAGCAGTTATTACTGTACTTACACGACATTTATGACTTGATGAGCTTACTAGGTACACTATACAAGGGTCCACAAGACCACGACTGAACGACGTAGTAGAAACAATTTAATGTACATTTACAAATAATGTATTCTGCGGTTATTAGGATTTTGTAGTCAAAACGTAACTCTGACAGTTTCGTCATGTCCTTCTGTATGTCTGTCCGTATCTCAGAGAATCATACACAATACTAATAATAACATATTAATCACACTAACAATGCAGTAGAATAAAATTTTGAAATGGTTTTTTAATGTTACCACCCCCACGTACAGACAGGACGATTATTTTTCACGTCTATCGCATGGTGTGGTTGTCATTGGGTAGGTCGTTAAAAAATATTGAAGATGTGCAAACACGATTTTTCGATTCAAGGATCTGTTTACGTAATGTTAAGGTTCAAAGTTTTTTTTTTGTTGTCACAGTCAAGTAGTAGCGCAAAAAGAAGGCTTCTGTATCATCAGAAGCGGGTATTAAGCAGGATAATTTGTACAACATGATATAAATCCCGCACACAGAGTGGCAGTAAAGCAGTGTTTATAAGAGTTAATCCAATATCGGGCTCAATGCGAATGGGACGGGCCTTGCATTATTTATGTGGGAACAACTTATTGGTAACATTGACGTGGAGCTAAGATGAAATTGATGCGGCAAAATATGCGTGACATGTAAAATTTATTTTATAGACAGCCATATTTCAGAATTTATATATAAATTACGCCAGCCACATCAGAAATTGTTATGGTCCCGAAGTAAAGAACTAACATCTTTGTATTAAGGGGTACCAGACAGTGAATTTTGCCTGGGGTGGCTCCCAGTACACCTGTATTTTTTTACAGTAACTAGTAATACAGTCATCATTATGATAATCGTTTCAGCCTATTGCAGTCTACTTCTTAGCTACTAAAGAGCACAATCTCCCGCTTTTTTTGATTCAGCTACTGCCAGCCATGTTCCTAAAGTGGCAGTGGGCTGGCCACATCTGTCGCAGAACCGATGAAGGTGGAGTAAACGGGTTCTCGAGTGGAGACCGCGCCTTGACAACGTAGTGTAGGATGCTCCCCAGCTCGATGGACCGACGACCTTGGGAATGATACAGTAATTTAAAAAAAGACAATTAACTGACCCGCACCGAGAATCGAACGCGAGATCCATAGCGTTTAAAAAAGGTTACTGCGCCACATTAGAAAGTCAAACGGACACAGAATCGCGATTAATGTAGCTTCTTTTATGGCAATTAATCATCAGAGGAAAGGTATTTCTCTAAGTACTGTGTAATTAAAATAACATATAGGACAGCAATATAAATGCAGTGCGTTCATCGTATAAAGCTCTCTTGGTCCCTTTATCGGTCGTAACAATTTAGACATAACCCCATATAGGTAAACTAGAAAGAATTCCAAAATGTTGAATAAGAATAAGAATGTTTATTGACAATGGACATCACGACAACAACAGCTACACAGTCAGCACATATACAAAAAACAAAAAATAACAACTGTAAACAGACAGAGATTAACACAGACAATTTATAGGATACGTAATAAATGGTAAACTAAACAAAATTAAAAATACAAATAGTTCAGCTGACCCAATGTCCCAGCAGTGCCGCTGCGTGCTGCTTGCGACGCCCATCACAATTGGACCCCACTCAGCATTTGCCATGTCCCGCTATTTGAGCAGACCACGACGCTTGTTGTCTGTTCTTCATAATCGAATCTCTTACTAGACAAGATATTGTAATAAGTAAATAAACAAAGTAGGCTTTTAACCCATCGCAAGGCATAGGACTCACCTCAACTAGCGACAAGGCCCGCCATATACATGCATCAACTATGATGTGATTTAGGTCACTCTTACCACGAGGAGGTACTAGTGCAGACTTTTATGTATGTGTTAAAATTAAATTTTGAAGTAAATCCAACTGTTTGCTGACATAGCCCAAAGAATTAGCAAGCTGAAACTGAAGGCCGTCGGGGCAGATAGGTTCTGGAATGGAGGCTACGTACCGGCAAGCGCAGCGTAGGACGTCCACCCACAAGGTGGATAGATGCAGGCCGCTTCCAACCGGCCTATCTGGAATTTCAGTAAAATTGAATGGTACCACATCCATGTTCCGGTTTCGTGGAATGAATGTCTCTGTCAATTAACCTTCACGACCAGATTCGCAGGCAAAGTATAGCTTTAAATAAAAATACAAGAGTTCAACCTCTTCAAGCCCTAACGCATATTGAAATTTTCATAGGTGTTTGATTTTATGAAAAAATAATTGTTCAGAATATGGCATACAATAAATGCATTTTCCTTATATCAGAAAATAAATAAACTTACACCGTGAATTTCTATTACTAAGTCTCATTGTCATATTCTACATCTCAAATCAAACCACTTTTTGTGTAGAGACGACATCAAATTCCCCAAAAAAATCACACCCGTAAACAAAAAATACCCACCAGCAGCAACTGCTATAATTAGAACGGAGAAGTGTTTTTTTAGATTCCGTTTCGTTGTTACAACAAGTTGTAGTAGCTCCAAAACCAACGAAAATGTATCATGTTTATATGCCACCTCCACATCATCCACGATCAATGTCACTAACCACTGTTATGTCACCAGTTACCAATTCGGATGTTTCCTACGCCTCATAGAATTCCTCCCGTACGCGCGCGGAATAATAAAATTTTGGATTACAGCCTACCGTAATACGTTTGAAGATCTTCGGCTGCATGTCATTTTTGAATATAGAACAATTCGAAAGTGTGCGTATTTTGGCAGTACCTAACGTGTTTAGTTAAGTTTTTGCGCAATACTCCTATAGTGCGAACTGAACTTAGTGTTACCGCAACTGAGTTCCCAAAAGGTACATATCCAGTGCTGAAAAAGTACATACGTTTTTTTTAATACTAAGTTCACTGAATCGCAATGAACGCGAGAGAGTGAGAGACTATCTGCTCGAAGTGCTATTTTTTAATTCTAGAGAAAACGCGTTACATGCAGCGTTCATATCGTTTTACACAAAATTTGAATAAGTTCATAAGGTACGTAAAATGTCCATTAAACATGGGAGGCTAAATATATACGTTAAATAAATGTATTAAATGTACGCTAACGTCAACGCTGGCTGAAGAGGACGAGTTGCACTTGGTAAGCAGCGACAGGTGGTGCAGTACGGGTAAATACCTTTCTACTTACTAACACGTAATCCCTACTATAATAATATTATAAATGCAAAGATAACTCTGTCTATTTCTCTGTTACGCTTTCACGCCTAAACTACTGAACCAATTTTGACGAAATTTTGTACAGAGATAGCCTAAAGCTTGGGAAAGGACAAAAGCTACTTTTTATTGTGAAAGCTAAACCGATATTGATGAAGTTTTGCACGGAAAAAGCTTGAACCCTAGGGAAAGACATAGGCTACTATTTATTCCATCTTCGAGTGAAATACAGTGTGACAAACTATAATCCACGAGAGAAAGCCGCGGGCACTGCTAGTACCTAAATAATAACTAGTGGATATCATCCTAACTAACGCCATTCACACCACATAACCATAAACTTGAAGGGCTAGGTTTTTTCTCCATATTAATGTGAACAAGAACATTGTATTGACGACCTCCGTAGCTGGGAGGCGAGTCTGTCGGACTTGGCGTCGCAATCTCTGAGGTCCCAAGTTCTATTCTCGGTCGGGTCAATGTAGAAAACGAATCTATTTCTTTACGAACGAATTTCTATGCTGTCTCGAGTCTGGGTGTTGTGGTATCGTAGTTGTTTCTGCTTTCAATAACACGTGCTTTAGCTACTTAATTTGGTATCAGGGCAACGTTGATGTTGTCCAATACACACACTCTGAGTTCTATCTTCTACGTTTAGACTTTCGTTTAATACCCATTGAAGTGAGACATCTTGTAAACAATGGTAATTAAAATAAAATTTGATGTAAGTTAATAATAAAATGATTATCTTTCAAAAGATGAAAGCTCCAAAGAAAATAGGCTAAAGTTATGCCAGCGGGTATATAAAAGGGAATGAATGTATGTTTTGACGTCTGCAAATGAGGTGAAAAGAGGTCGAGCACCTCAGGCGACACCTACCGGCGAACGGGAACAAATGAGGCACCAAAGAGATTTTATTTTATACAAGTTGAGGCACTCGCTACATCATGACGAAAGCAAGACCGAGTAATAAGTTACAGAAGTACACTTATGTTAAAATTCAGCAACGAATCATACACTTAATAAAATAATTTACCAGATTTATTAATACACTAGCTTCCGCTCGCGGCTCCGTCTGCGTGGAGTTCTGTTTGTCATTTACAGTCTTTATCAACGACCAAATAATGCATTATTTTAGAACAATTTTGTTTACCATAAAAAAGGTTTAGTATAGACTTATACTGTCACACTACTGACTATAGCTGTCACAGACTTTTTTTTGAACTTTTAAGAAGAACAATTCCGTCATCGCACGCAATGGAAGCTCTTAAAAGTAATGTTTTTTCCCGTTTTTGCAACATTTTTCAGACATGCTCCGCTTCTATTAGTCCTAACGTAATGGTTTATAGCCTATAACCTTTCTCGATAAATGAACTATCCAACACATTTTTTTTTTAAATTCGTTTCAGTTGTTTCTGATAGTAGCGCGTTCAACCAAACAAACTCTTCAGCTTTATAACATTAAATAAGCATAGATAGTAAGGGGAAGTCTATGTTCAGCAGTGAACGTTTTATGGCCGAAATGATGATAATGATAATTATTATAAAAAAACAAATATTCTATGAATCATAATACTTTTTGATTGTTGCCTAAAATGACACATCATCATTATTTGCCTGCCCTGTTCCCAGGTCATCTGGGGTCGGCGCAGTATGTCTCTCTTCCATGCAATCCGGTCACTCGTCGTTGAGTCATTCACTCCCTTCTTAATCATATCTCTCCTCACACAATCCATCCATTTCTTCTTAGGTTGTCCCCTACTTCTCCACCCATCAATACTCATATCCGTCACTCTTCTCGTTACGTGCTCCTCTTCCCTTCTCATCACATGTCCATACCAAGACAAACGGTGTCCTTTCATCTTTTCTGCTACAGGTGCCACTTTCATACTTCCTCTAATATATTCATTCCTTATCTTGTCCATTCTCGTCACATCGTTGCCTAAAATGACACATTAGCAAATATATATTTTTTCTTGAATTACCTTATTTTATCACTTTTGCGGTTGCGCCCAATGGATCGGGATGTTTGCTGCACAAATAGATAAGTCAAGCAATAACGTCATTCTTTAACTGATTTGAGAAACGTTTAAAATAACAAAAACAAACACGCTTGGTATTATATTTTTCGTAAGACAAACTAAGACAAACTGTGACCATGTTAGTACTAGTACTAACTTAAATATTGTTCCCTTGACAACCTCTAACATTTTAAACTAAGAGAGAAGACAAAAGCCAAGTCTACCTTTAATATTATTCATCAAAATATGCAAGGCTTGGCTGGCAAAGAGTTAGAATTAGCCTTATTCTTACAAGATTTAAGTGTAAATGTTATATGTTTAACGGAGCATTGGATTAATCAATATGAATTAATGTTAAACATAGAAAATTTTAAAATCGGTAGTTCGTTCACAAGAAAGTCTGCTATAAGGGGGGGGTCACTTATACTATTAAATAGTGAATTAAAATGTAAAGAACGTAAAGATATTGTGTCACTTTCGATTGAACGAACTATTGAACTAGCGTGTGCTGAGCTAGAGCAGTATATTATAATAAGCGTTTACAGCCCTCCCTCTGCAAATTTCCAGCTTTTTGAATCCACTATGGAAGAGGCCTTAAAAAAAGTATGCAATTCTAATAAGAAAATTGTCGTATGTGGAGATTTTAACATAGATATATTAGTAAATTCACAAAATTCAATTCGTTTTCTGAATCTTTTTAAATCATTTAATTTAATTAACCTGTTTAATGTACCTACAAGAGTGACTCCCACATCAGCTACTTGTTTGGATAATATTTTTTGCAATAGCGAAGTAATAGACAAATCAATTATAAATTATTTAAGATCTGACCATAGTGGACAAAAGGCGTCTTTTGAGCACCATCATGCCCGAGAAATTGTAGATGCTGTATGCAGGCCAATAACCGTAAATAGAATAGACCGATTTAAGGAGAAAATTTGTGATGGTATAGACTCATTAAAACCTAGCAATAACCATAACGTCGATCTGTTATATGAGGATCTTTTTGGCGTAATCAAAAATGAATTTGATCAAATTTTTACACAAAAAAAGATAAAAGCAAATAGACTTAAGTGTAAGTTCAATGAATGGGCTACCCCAGGAATTTACAAAAGTAGAAAGACATTATATGACTTGTATAGTCTAAAAGCAAACTCTCAAAACCCACAGATCATAGAACATGTGAGGAATTACTCTAAAATATTTAAAAAAGTATGTGCCACTGCAAAATCAAACCATCTTCGTAATGTTATTTTGAATTCTGATAATAAAGCAAGGGCCACATGGAAAATCATAAATAAAGAAACATGTAGACATAAACCAAATGATAATGCTTACTCTCTTAAAATTGGGGATAAACTGGTTAGTTCAAATGCGGATGTCGCAAATACTTTTGAGGAATTCTTTTCAAACATAGCTCCCTCTACAACTAAGGAACTAGCTTCTTCTGCTGAACTAGCCGAGTCCCTACTCAAGTCGGGTGTTGACGAATGTAAAACTTCATTTAATTTTAGACATATAAACCCTGATATAGTAATAAAAACATTTAAAGAATTAAACATGAAAAAAACTGAGGACTTATGGGGTATTTCTGTCAACATTATCAATACAATTATAAATACGATAGCCCCTTATCTTGCAAATATTTTTAACAAATGTATTGATGATAGACAGTTTCCCACTTTGATGAAATTTAGTAAAATTATTCCTTTATTCAAGTCAGGCGAGAAAAATAATCCCTCTAATTTTCGACCAATTTCAATATTACCAGTACTTAGTAAAGTCTTTGAAAAAGTAATTTTTAGTCAACTGTTATCTCACTTTGCCCTGAATAAACTTTTACATGATAATCAATATGGCTTCACGAAAGGTAGAAATACTACTGATGCTGGAGTTGCACTCTTAAAACACGTGTTTGATGCTTGGGAGAGTAGGCAGGATGCTTTGGGAGTTTTTTGTGATCTTTCTAAAGCTTTTGATTGTGTGGACCACCAAACTTTACTAAAAAAACTTAGGCACTATGGTGTTTCAAATGATGCCTTAGATTTAGTAAACTCTTATCTCACAGGCAGAACACAAAAAGTATGTATAAATGGAACTGAGTCTTCTGGGTCGCCTCTTACTATGGGTGTGCCGCAGGGATCAATATTAGGACCCCTACTGTTTCTAATTTACATTAACGACCTTCCGTCTTTTACAAAGGACCTCTGCGAGACAGTGTTATTTGCGGATGATACTTCATTAATTTTTAAAATTAAGAGAGGTAAAGATTTATTTGACGATGTAAATACTGCTCTCTCGCAAGTATTGCACTGGTTCACTACCAATAATCTTATGCTTAATGCAAATAAAACAAAATGTATTAAATTCACCATGCCGAACGTAAAACTGGTCCCAACACATATAACTGTAAAAGATGAACTGCTAGATACATCTAGTTCCACTACCTTTTTAGGAATCACTTTAGATTCCCGTTTGCAATGGGGTGCTCATATTGAGACTCTATCGGGAAGACTTAGTTCAGCTGCTTATGCCGTGAGAAAGATAAGACAGTTGACTGATGTTGGAACGGCAAGATTGGTGTACTTTAGCTATTTTCACAGTATAATGTCATATGGAATATTATTATGGGGCTCAGCAGCAGATATTGAATCTATTTTTGTGCTACAAAAGAGAGCTGTACGGGCAATTTACGACCTCAGACCCCGAGACTCGTTGAAGGAACTGTTCAAGGAAATTAATATACTAACAGTGGCTTCTCAATTCATTTATGAAAATATCATGTATATTCGCAAAAACCTGCATCTATTTCCTAAAAAGAGTGACATGCATAATATTAATACCCGGAATAAAGATAAACTTGCCGTTCCAAATTTCAGACTGCATAAAGTGGGTAATTCGTTTATGGGAAAATGTATTCGCTTTTTTAACAAATTACCACAGTCCATTGCTGAACTGCCTATGTATGAATTTAAATCGCATGTCAAGATGATTTTAATGAAAAAAGGTTATTACACTGTAAATGACTATTTAAATGATAAAAATGTATGGAATTAAATACTGCCGTGCTCGCACAGGTTCATTTTATCTTGTAATGTAAACACACTATTTAAAAAGAGGCTGACAATAGTGACCGAGTTTCTTGCGCTGCTTCTTCTCGGCACTAGCCCACAATATTGTCCCGAAGCAGTGGTAGGGTAAAAAAATATACTGGGACGTGTAAAAGAGCTTAATTTAGGCCTATTTACAGAAATAAATTGGTTTTATTGGTTTTTATTGGTTTTTTCGTGGTCAAACAGATTTTTAAAGCAAAAATGTTATATTTTAAACGACACACATTGAAAAAACTAAAAACGTTTCACCCCTAACCTCATACAGGTGTTCAAACTGAATGACTTAAGGTGAAGCCTCAATACCGTGCATTAGTATTCGTGCTTGCAAATGAGTTCTCGCTTAAATTCGCGCGAATTCAAAGGCCCGTTAGTGGATTTTAGCGGTTCCCAGAAAAGTTGGCCTTACTGTATTTTTATGGAAAATGGAATAAGTTTGTGAAACAAATTCTACTTACTACGGCGACATAGTTTTTACTGCATATTTGTGTCAACAGAAACACACGTACTAGTTGCTGCAATTTTATTCTATCAGCAATAATTCAAGTATGGACATCTCATAAGATGTCTGTTGAATAAAATGCAAAGTAATGTAAGCTATTAAACTGGAAAGGCTTATACTCCATAAACAGTCCATAGGCAAATTGATAATAGAAGTGTGAGTATATCGAATCATCATTATCATAATAACTCCAAGTCAGTCCCTGCTGAAAATTTAGTCTCATCTACGGGACGCTTTCACTAAGTCGAGACCCTTAGGTAAGCGTAGGTACATACGAAGGCACAAAAATCTGAAAATTGGACAGGTCGAAGTAGCCGAACGAGGCATGGGTTACTTCGCTTTCTGACATAAAAACCTTTATTAAATGTTTTTTATTCTATTTTCATGTTTAAAAAAATATCTACGTCACAAAGCAATATATTTCTATTAGTTCTTGCAGCTATCTTAGAAATGTATATTAACTTTTAAACAAAATTGCGAGCACATAAACGTAAAGACCACAAAATTAATTAACAGTGCAACAGATGCAATCTGCAACGCAACGGCGCGTGTCGCGACGACGTTCCCACGTCACGTCGCGTTGCGTCAGGTTGCGTTGCGCAATGTTGCGTCGCTGGTGACGCGTTCGTTTACGCGTGAAGAATTCGCACGGTTGATAGTGAAAATAAAATGAATGGTTGCGGATTTTAAAATGGCGACGTTACGAGATCGCAATGTGCGAGGTGTACAATCTCTCACGGATTATGGTATTTAAGTGCTGATTTTAGTACGATCGAGGTGTAATCTACGTGTATATTCCATTGACGTTATAATTTATTTGGTAGAATAACTTAACCACCAAATTTTGTTCGCACTTATCATTGATTTTTGGGAAGTAGCTATTTGTCTACCGGAACCGAACCGACATGCAACATAAACGTACAAATTTTACAACTAATCAAGATAATTCACTAATAATCGTATTATGGAACAAATGTCAAATAAATATGATGATGTATGTTTCAAAGATATCACAGATATTCGAGAAGTAGATTTCCTCAGCCGCGAATCGAAATGACATAAAAACATTTAACATATAAAATCTACACAATATGACACCCTTAACCTACACAAGACACACTTAAATTGTTCGTGTGACAATTTTTTAACACAGAAGTGTCATTAGATGTAACGACAAAAAGGTATTCCAAATTCAACAATCGATTCCCTAAAGCGATTCGCAATAAAACACAAGCTGCAAGAACATTAGCCTCGTAATTTCCATGTCCAGGTCTAAACGCGTTCCACCTGGAATCGTTCGAGCTGCACTAGAGACGTGTAATGTGCTGGATACCGGTGCAGGTGGGAGATTTGAACACGCAAATGGCTGGTGCGATTTAGAGCACGGATTTGAATTGAAAGAATGTTCGTGATGTCTAGATATAGACTATGTTGCTTTTTTTACATGAATAGATTTAGAAAATTATAGTAAATTAAAATATTAACTGAGCAATCCAATCAATTAATATTAAATTGATAATATTTTACTGTGCAATTTGTGATTTATTTTCTTCATTGTATAATTGATTTTATTCGTTCTAAATTTTTGCAGGTTCAAATCCTGTTAGGAGCAAATTTTAATGTTTGTGTCCTAAGCACGAGCATTTGTACCTAAGTCGTGGAGTTCATAAAACGTATTTAAGTATGTTTATCCGTTATCTAGTCGCCATGTTACTAGCTTTGCTTTGTGTGGCTAGTTAATTGGTGTGATAGTGGAAAGAATTTAATTATTTTGTTTCGGGAATTTATTTTAAAATTATTGTAATGAATTATACCTACTTATTTGACAAAACAAATTAAAGTCATAAAACTCAGTGTGTCTTAAATGAATGTATATAACTTTTACGTCACACAAAGTGCTATGTAATCGATATCAGAGTGCTATATGAATAATTAAAATGCATTAGTACACGATGAGCATTGAACATAGCATCGTACGTGTTTACTAGTGACGAGGTAAATTATCGATATATTTTAATCATCGATATCAGTCTCTTCTGATTTGCTGAAACAAAAGAAGTAGAATTTGTTGTTACAAAAAAAAAAATACATTAGTTATTATTAGAATTATGTACACACTCAACCTAAGTACAAAACATGAAAGATTTTCTCTCTGAGGTCAGTCAGAAATCTCAGTACGTAATAATTATTTGATTGCATTTATTATTCTTATGTAGTTTCATACATCGTTGTCTTAACTAATTTAGTGATGTTATAAATAATTAATTAATTCTTTCTTTCATTCCATTTATATTTATATTGTCGATGGGGCAGAAAGGTTATAGAATAAAGGCCACGTACCGGCAAGTACAGCGTAGGACGTCCACCCACAAGGTGGACAGACGATCTAGTAAAGGTTGCAGGATGCCGCTGGATGCAGGCCGCTTCCAACCAGCTAATCTGGAAGTCACTGGGCCTATGTTTGGCACTGGATGTCCTATGGTTAAAATGATGATATTTCTCATTGAGAGCCATCCACATAGCATACAATCATTCAGCTCTTATTTTCCTGCTTAGTGCAATATTTTTCATACCCATTCGCTCATTTTCGTATATAAGAAAATAGCGTATCTAAATTTAGAACTAATCCTAATAAAATTGATTTACTGCCCGAAACACGTAGCCACGCGCCGACTTATGACAAACATCATAAATCAAAGCGGAATGTGCGGCGTATGTAATGTAACCCACAAATATACATTTTTTAACCATTTTTCTGTTGCTAAGTAATCTCTATTATGCTTGGGTTTTGTCCAACCTTGCCAATAGAAAATAACACGAAAATTTATTCATTGTAATCTGCGAAGCGGATAGTAAAAAGTACGAGATATGAACATTATCTGTTATCACAAAGCAGTTTAAAACTAAAACTAAAGTGAGATGCTAAGAATAAATAAAAAAGAAAAGGTATCAACATAATCAACAAATCCAATTTGCTTAGCTTATAACTAGCAAAAATACATAGATATAAAATCGCGTTAATCCAAAGATCCTAATAATAAAACTGTTAAAATTTTTAACAACGATTGTATCACCAATGTTATCGGAATTGATTTTCAAAATATAGAAGAATCATCATAACAAAATAAGCTCGTTTATTTCGATAACCTCGAACTCAAATCTAAAATATACTTTCACTTAGTCTCAGAACACAAAACTATGACCATGAATTATGACTTTTACATATTTAATCAGATTTATCAAATACATTTGATAACTTTAACAATGTTATGTAATAAAATGAAATAAGGAAACCGTTCCGATGAAACGAATGGGTTGATAACCTGTTATTGACAAGTGAAAGTAGTAATATCTTAAAATCTCAGACTCTATGCCTGGCTGTACACGAATAAAACAGTTTTAGATGCCTACTACTATCTTGTATTACAATACTAACCTTTTGCTGGGACTTGCTCGCATTGATTTTTTATCATACCAGATTGAATAAACCAGCCAGAGTAATAACAAAGTCATGCAATGACAAGATGTAACTAATTTCTATTAACAATTTAAAAAATATATAAAAGAAGATCTAATGGTCCCATTTAGGTAATGGTTATCTATTAGTAATCAAAACTTTTTTTGCTAATCTATATCGTCCCACTGCTGGGTATTCCGCAAACTCTGCCAGCGTTCCCAATCCCATCGCCAATCCCTCATTTTTAACCGAATTGTTGCATCATCTCTTCTTGGGTCTGTCCCTGAAGTGATAGCCATGTGTAGGCAACAATCTTGTTTCGATTTGGATGCATTAATTATTATTCAAAATATTTTCTTAATAAAAGTTCGTACCTATCTTTATATTATCTATATACGTATTAAAATAAATCTTTATTTCCCTTGGTCATCGCATCACGCGTGAACGGATGGAACAATTTCGCTAATTCTTTTTTTGTTGTGTTTATTATTGGAAGGAGAAAGTTCTTTTAAAATAAAAAATTTAAAAAGTTGCGCAAAAAATACTTTTTGAATAAGACCGCGAACGAAGTCGCGGGCAATAGCTAGTACCTATTTTGATAAATCTGTGTATTTTTAGTTAACAGACCATTTATTTCATTACTCCAAAAATAAGGCCAGACACGCAATTTCAGAGGTCATGTTTACTTGAACGTTTTATCTTTATATTGAGTTCGTTTACCCACATGATTACCAACTATCAAAAGTAAATAAACCCTGATAAGATTGTCTATGAATTGAATAAATTTGAAGTCAATGACTTCCGATATTTATTACTTCTTAGGTATAATGCTATCGGCAGTAGGTGGTTGACGTTTATGAATATAAATTCTAGTTTATTAAATAAACTGCAACTATTTTCCATTTAATTTTGTTAGCTGTAAAACTGTGTGGGCTTAGTATTTAAAAAAAACCTGTTTGTCTATTGACTTAAAGATACGTAATATTACTAGCAGATATACTAAATAAAAACTATATCACAAAAAATATTTAAATTAAAATAAAATATTTTGTTATCTCATATTAAAATTAAGGTCAAAAACTAAGGTTTTAAAACTTTAAATTTTATTCACGACCGATATAAACACAAACGAGAACATTGTTGCATGAGGATACAGATACGTGTTTTTATCTCCACAACTTCCGTCCACATAATCGATATCGCTGGTCAAATGCACGTCACTACGCCTGTAATCGGCCGGTTATCGCTCGATTCATTCTCAATGTGAGTTTGGCACGCTGCCCGTGCGCCGCGCGAACTCGCTCTACAGACTCCGCGACAATTATCGATATATTTCATTTTGGAAAACAAACATCACTATTTTTTCAGTGAAATTGTGATTTGTGACAAACGTGTAGTGAACCAATAGTTTTTACTTGTGTAATGTACGAAATACAGCCACAATTATTATAAGTGCAGTGATTTATGTGCTATACTTATCAAGGATTGCATTTGTCGACTATTAATAACCAGGTAAGGAAATACACATGGAATAAGTAATCACTACACATAATATACCTACGCGTTGCTACACTCAACTTTTATTATGTACTACATATTTGTTTTGCGCATGTACACAACGAAATTGATATTGCAAATTCTTGTACCTCTTGTTGGTTGGTACATGTATGTTGGTAGACAGGTTTTTAGAGGCAAAAATTATTATGATTAATAACAATAAATATGTGAGTATGTAGTACTAACATAAAATACCAATTAGGTACGAGTATTTTAATGAACTGTTCAAAATGTTAAAATAATTGTAACGTGCTTGTATTTAGTTTGCTACATATTTCTGCGTAATTTGAAATGTAAGTAGTAAACCATTCTTTCGTTATTGAAAATTGTTAACTGAAGATATTATGTTTTACTAGCTGTTGCCTGCGACTTCACTCGTGTGGTCTTTAGTTTATTCATAAATTTTCTGCGCCAATTTCTCAATTTTTTATTTTAAAAGAACCTTCTCTTGACGCTAATTAACACAACAAAAAAAGAATTAGTGAAATTGTTCCATCCGTTCACGCGTGATGCGATGACCAAGGGAAATAGAGATTCATTTTTAGTATAGATTACTTTTAGTTCCCATAGCTGAACGTTTTAAATAATTATGCAAAAATGTGTTTCTGGTCAATTACTGAATGTATTTCAAGGATGATTTTAGGAGGCGATTGATGAGCAAAAGTACAATAGCTTTTTTATTAAACTAACTTCAAAATCACAAACAAAAATCAATGCTTGCGTTTTATCACACACTAATTACAAAACCAGCTGTTACAATCTTGACCTTCACGAGAAGTCGTATTAATTGTTTAAATATGTTTAATAACATAATATAAATTTACTTATTAAAAGATGTTTAACTTTGTTACATAACATTCTGAACGCGTCTCGTGCAGCCAAATATGGTTACCCGATATTTACCGCGTTGCTAGGCAAAAGTCTAGACTCTAGCAACTGTTTTGCAAGATCTGTTGCCAACATACACCTTGTATAACGTATAAAAAACTTAAATATTATAGACTCAGATCTCATATTAAAGACTTTGTTTGATAAAATAATATATGTTCACATCAGTATTCTCCAATGATCTCTGCATGGTGTAACAGTGTGCTCTTTTTTTAGTCTGGGCATCTACGGAAGACCAGCGTCGCAGCATCACTAATATGCTCCGACATATGCTGAGTAGATACCTTTTCAGTACTATGTATCGAAACCACACTGTAACTTATTAAAATATTATTTCCCGTAAATTGTATTGTATACATGGTTCTGAATAAATTTTAATGTTCTTCTATTCCATTATATTCTAAATACATTTAGAAACATCCATGTCTTGCATATTAATGACGCATATTTATTATATCCCACCAGAAAATTTACCTTAAAATTCACGTATCCGTACTTTAACAGGAACAAAGAGAAAATTGTAACCATCACGTCAATGTACAATTTTCTATGCCGCCCAAATCTGCATACAGGCCGATTCGTTGCAAGCCGAATTCTTTATGTAAATTTGAGTGATGGCCGGTTGGTAACAACCCTATATTATAATACAGCAGCAACACTAACAATGCGATAAAAATTTCACTGCAGTGTAATTTCAAACGGCAATTGTAGGAATTTGCGTTTAACAATAATGGGTCAATTTCAACAAGTCCATTTTTTTTGTCATTACGGTGAACTTTTTTATTTATAACTTTTTTTGAAATAAAACCATGTAGTATTGTTATTTATGATATTGTTATGATTAATCTTTACTCGACATCAAATTGAGTTCATATACTTAGGAGATATAGTACTTTAAAATTTTGGTGTCACCGAAATTAAAGAATAGTTCACCGAAATGAAACTTCTCATCACCGAAATGAAAAACGCGAGTCACCGCAATGAAATTACTTATGCAGTCACCGAAAAAAACTAAACTGTTACCACGCAACGCACCTAAAATGCTGCTATCCTAGTTCTATAATTATCGGCTGAACACCGATTTTATCATCATCATCATCATCATCTATACGGTCAATCCCGGTTGCGTCCAAAGCCATTGCTTTGGAGCCCAGGGTCCGCTTTCCTTGATTTGCTCCTCCACTTCGCGCGGTCTTGAGCGTCTCTAGTTGTGAGATCATTGGCTCGCATGTCAGCCCTCGCAACGTCAAGCCAGCATTTCTTGGGTCTACCCCTTTTGCCAGGACCTGGCGGTGGCGGCATGGCCAGACATTTGTTTCCTACGTAGCTTGCCGGTTTCCGCAAAACATGGCCGTACCAGTGTAGGCGACTCTCCTGCAGTTTGTCTGCAATATCACGGACACGAAGGCTACCGCGGATGCGCGATTTCCTCACGCGGTCCTTACGCGTGACTCCGCACATCCACCGCAGCCTAATGATGGACTTATAGATCTGTCCTTTAAGCTTAACCGGCATTCTGGGGTCACAAATGACACCAGTCACCTCTCGCCATTTGGCCCACGCAGCAGCAATGCGTGCTTTGACGTCGCAATCGATGTCTCCGGACGCGTGAAGTACAGATCCAAGGTATTTAAACTGGTCCTTGCGTTCGACCTTGTCTCCGCCTATGCGAACGGGTGTTGGATCTGTAGAGTTACAGGCCAGGTACTCGGTCTTCGCCACATTGAGTTTCAGACCACCGCTCTCAAGCGACTGCTTCCACTCGTTCACCCGTCTCACCAGCCTGCCTCTGTCCGCGTCCACCAGTGCGATATCGTCAGCATACATCAGCAGCCATGGTGGCTGCTCATGTGAGTCTCTGATGCTGTCGCACACAACGTCTAATATCACACTGAACAGAAACGGACTGAGGACGGAACCCTGGTGTACTCCGACGGTGATGGGGAACGGTTTGGTGTCGCCAACAGCGGTCCGAACCATAGAATCGGAGCTGCGGTACATGTCCCGAATAATGTCAATATATGCCTCGGGGACCCCTTTGTCTCAGTGCCCACCAGATCACCACTCGAGGGACACAGTCAAAGGCCTTCTGCAGATCAAGAAAGAGCAAGTGCAGAGGCGTGTTCTTCGCCCTGTATCTCTCCATGACGGTCCTTAGGGCGAAGACAGGGTCCATAGTACCGTTGCCAGGACGAAACCCATATTGACACTCCGAGACATCACACTCCTGTCGGATCCGGGAGTCCACAATCCGCTCAAGGAGCTTCATGGTGTGGGACATGACCTTTATACCGCGGTAGTTGCTGCACTCTTGCACTGATCCCTTGCCTTTGAAGACCGGAGTAATAATACTCATTCGGATCAGCCCGCTTAAGAGTATGCGGTTGTAAAGGTAGGTTAGGATGTCCACACCAAGAGGGCCCATCGCCTTCCAGGCTTCGATTGGGACTCCATCGGCTCCGACAGCTTTACGATTCTTCATGCGGCGAAGAGCAAACTGGACTTCTTCAGGCGTTACCGGTGGTACTAGTCCCTGATTCGGAGGGAGGTCCGGTGGCTGCACCTCTTTGTGCTGCTTATTCAGCAACTCGTGGAAATAAGAGCGCCATCTCTCCTTCACCGCGAGGTCCTCGCATAGCAGGTTGCCACCAGGGTCTTTAACACAGCGACACTGGGAAATATCCTGTGCCGCTTTGACCCTGGAGCGCGCTAACTTATAGATTAGCTTTTGCCCCTCAGACGATTCCAACTTGTCATAGAGCGTATGAAAGTGGTCTCGTCTGGCTCTGGCTACAGCTCTCTTAGCAGCGCGTTTTGCACCCTTGTACGCGTCGTGGTCTTCAGGAGATCTGGACGCTTGCCACTTTTTAAAGAGGGCTTTCTTCACCCTAATCTCCTCTTGGACTGTGTCGTTCCACCACCAAGACTCCTTGTCACATTTGCGACCGCCCTGAGATAAGCCAAGCACCGCTTTCGCTGCATCAGTGACGGTTGCCTGAATCCTATCCCAGTATTTTTGGACTGGTTCGCCATCACTACCGTCGCACTTGTCGCCGATAGTTAAGGCGAACTTCTGGGATGTGTCTTTATCAAGCTTCCACCATCTGATTTGGCGTCGGCAGCCCTCGATACGCTTGATCTTGGGCTTTACGCGGAGATCCATGACAAGTAGACGGTGTTGTGCAGCGAGACTCTCACCGGGTATGACTTTGCAGTTGGCCACTTTACTGATGTGGTGTCTCCTGGTGAGTAGGAAATCGATCTGAGTGGCGTGCCTCCCGCTCCTGTAGGTGATAAGGTGCTCGGTTTTCTTTTTGAAATACGTGTTCACAATGGCAAGGTCAGCAGCCGCACACGTCCTGAGGATATCCCCACCTTCTGCATTACGACCACCGTACCCATAACCACCATGAACACGCTCAAACTCCTCACACCGTTCACCCACATGACCGTTCAGATCGCCACCCACAACAATCTCCTGCGACAACGGGATACCGCTAAGCACTCCACCAAGCAGACCCCAGAACGCCATTCTCTCAGCCTCGCCACAACCGGCCTGTGGCGCGTAAGCACTTATCAAGTGGGTGACAACCCCTTCGACAAGCACCCCCACGACCATCAGCCGATCGCTGTAGCGTTTCACTTCCAGAATGTCGTTCTGAAATCCTTCGGAGAGGACCACGGCCACCCCATTCGCTCCACCAGGTGCACCCGTGTAGATCAGTTTGTAGCCATTCCCAATTAACCGGGATCTGCTGCCTTTCCACCGAGTCTCCTGCAGGAACGCCACGTCCACCCTCCGCCTGAAGAGTACGTCGGCCAACTCCCACGCGCGTCCGGTTAGCGTGCCAATGTTTAAAGTCGTGGCACGGTAGCCCTAGCCCACTTGTCACAGGAGTCGGGCGATGCTCCTGCGCGCCGTTTTGCGGCGGCGCCCTATCGGTGACAATCTCTGTTCGTTTTCGCACCATGTTGTGTGGCAGGGTTGGCTTTTACAGGAGCGACTGCCGTCCAACCCCCCAACCCCGAAGGGAAAGCCTGCGCCAGAGCCTCGTCCGTTGTTTGGCAGGTGCACCGACTGGCAGGTAAGGTTGGCTTGGGCCCAAAAGGTCTTGGTTGGGCCCCTTACACCCTGGCTGAACACCGATTTCATCCCTTATTTACCCACCTTAGAGGTGAAAATTTTCCAAAAAATTTTCAATATACCATCTTTAAAGTATAAGCTATTCGATAAAGAAAGAATCATCAAAATCGGTTCACAAATGCCGAAGATATTGGGCAACATAGGTACATAAATCAGTTGGCACGGATGGAGTTCATGCAAAGTTTGATGATTTTCTTATAGATCCCATTATCAGAACTTAATCAAATTTATATGGGACCATTCCGAAAGTATTCCCTTTCGAACAAAAAAAGAAGTATCGAAATCGGTTAACCTGGTAACGAATGATCGCTGAACATACACAAAAAAATAAATAAATAAAAACAAAGATACTGACGAATTGAGAACCTCCTCCTTTTTTGAAGTCGGTTAAAAATATACAGGTTGCACCCTTTCCATGTTCAAAGGGTCCAAACTCTACAGCCTGCTGACTATTTGCGCAGGATTGCATTCTGCAGAATCATGTTAAATAAAATAAGGGAGGACCTGCAATTTTTCAATAAAATGTTGTGAACGGATGATTCCTCATGCCGGAAAGATGGATATCTCAACATCCACAATCTACATAGCTAGCAAGTAGAAAACCCACATTTGATGAGGGAAGATCGGTCCCAAGTTCAATTTAAAGTTAACTTGTGGACTGGGATTATTGGCGGACAGGTGATCGGGCTATATGAACATCCAGCTACACTGAATAGTGAAATTTACCTTATTTTTTACAAAATGATTTACCTGGCATGCTAGGAGATATCAGTTTAGAAGTGAGGCGGAGAATGTGGCTTAAAAATGATGGGTGCCCAGCTCACTATGCAATAGTAGTAAGAAATTATTTGAATCAACACTACCCACAGAGGTGGATAGGCCGGCTCGGCCCTATTTTATGGCTACCCAGATCGCCGGATCTAAATCCCTTGATTTTTTTTTATTGCGGATGTCTGAAAGACCTTGTCTACGCGAGACCAGTATGCTCAATAACAGAGTTCCGGACTCGCATACAAAATGCAGCTGCATACATAAAAACGTCTGGTTACGCGAGCCGCATCAAACATCTATGTATGTAAAAGAAGAAACTGACTGACTGACTGACTGACTGACTGACATATCAACGCACAGCCCAAACCGCTGGTGCTAGAGATTCCAAATTTGGCATGTAGGTTTCTTATAAGGTCTAGGGGTGCACTAAGAAAGGGTTTTTCAAAATTAACCCTCTAAAGGGGTGAAATGGGGGCCCAAAGTTTGTATGGGGAAACAAGATTAGTCAGACTCTTTTATTCAAAACTTCACAGGAGTGAGTTCTCCTTACGATAAATGAGTAAACATGTTTCAGATTTTTTGAAAAGTCAACTCCTAAAAAGGGGAAGGGGGCTGACAAAGTCTGAAAATCAACATGGGTATTGTTTCTATGGTTTATCGGGTCGCTGATTACGAAAACAACAACGATTTTAAAATGTAACGTTGCGGACGTGAAATTCCATCTCCCTTGTTGGGATGCGATGGGGTTGAAATGTCTATCAATATGGGTGTAGATTTTATGGTTTTTTGGAACTTTGATTTTAAAATGAATATTGTGAACATGAAAATTCTTGAAATTATTTGTGCCAAATTGCAATCCAATTGGGCCAGTAATTTCGGAGCTAATCGGTTGTAACAGACGGACTGACAGACAGCCATACGTGATCCCAACACAAAGGTTCTATTTTTGCAATGAATTTTTTTAAGTTAATGGGCACGATGAGCGCCATACATTTTTTTAACATGGTAGTTGACCAAACGAGGAAAAATAATTTTGTTTTTTTTTTGTTTTTTTGAAGCACTTCATGATTAGCTAGCTCAATTTTAACCATTGTTATTGATAGCTAAACTATTCTTTTAGAAATAAAAAAAAACTGAATTAGAAAAAGTCCGTATTTGTAAAAATGGCACATTAAAAACTAACCGAAAGTGGCATTTAAAAAAAAAACTAACTTAAAAACCGAGATATTTTTACTAAAGTCAAAATTTGAGATTAGAGAGGTCTTGACGAAACCTATCGACAGTTAAAGGTTTATCCATTGTTTCTGGGACACCCTGTATATCTTTACAACTTTTTCAGATTCTTATTTAAAAAGATTTTAATTATTAGTTTTGATAACACAAAGATACTGTAATATACAGGGTGTAACGAAAAGGTGAAATAAAACTCTAAGGGGTTATTCTACGGCTAAATTACATCAACTTTTTCTATGGGACCAACATCGAAATCGCAAAAAAAAAAAAACACCCATACTAAAACGCGACCAGCTGGCATCAGTTTGTATGAAAACGTCAATTTTTTTTTTGAGATTTTGATGTTGGTCCCATAGAAAAAGTTGATGTAATTTAGCCGTAGAATAACCCCTTAAAGTTTTATTTCACCTTTTCGTTACACACTGTATAATGTAAAATAAAACAAACGTAATCTCTTGTTATTTGTCTTCACAAAATCTTATTGTGTATTAGTCATTAATAAATCAGGTAGCACAAAAATCTATCTTTTGGATGGGGACACGACTAGAAAAAATATTTCGGAATTTAAACAACAAAGGTTAATATTTCGGAAACCAATCACTGAATCGAAAAATGGTCTTCACAACCTCGCAATATATTTGAAAGACCCATCCAACGATACCCCAAACGATGGGGTAGACTAAAAATAAATAATTCATCCCTTCTTTACGTGTAGGGGAGATACCCTAGAATTTTTGTTTTCAAGATATTATTGTACCATTCTGTCGGCGTGTTTAATGTTTATACTCGTGCAAAATTACAGCTTCCTAGTACAAACAGTATCTGTGCTAGGCCGTGGACTGACAGACGGACATGGCGAAAGTATAAGGGTTCCTTTTGTACCATTTTGGTACGGAACCTAAAAAAAGCACGTGTTCAATATTTTTGAATTACGTTTAAAGTGGACTAATTATCATAATTTAGTCAAATAGCCTATTGCCCACGCGAGCAACAACTGAGATTATTCTTTTAACTAGTAGCTACATTTTAGTCCCCAAAACAAATATATTCCTTGTGCAACTAAAATGTAACAAAAGAAATCATGGTCTGTTTTTCACCGAAGTGAAATAATTTGTCACCGGAATGGAAAAAAAAAACACCGAGATGAAGATAAAAATCATCGAAATTAACAACTTCTCACCGAAATGAAAAAAAATCACCGAAATGATATTTTTTCTCATTTCGGTGTCAATTTAGGTCACCGAATTCACCGGAATGAGATCACCGTCATGAAAAACAGCCAATAGAAGTTAACACTACAAGCACAGTATTTATGATAGAAATAAATTGATACTACCTACTTGATCGGGCGACATTAAGTAAAAGTACATATATTTAGTAAACATGTCGAATCATTGGATCACAACTTTTATCCACTCACGTGAATGAAAAAAAAAACGGTCCCAAGTCACCGGAACCCACTACTTACGTTTTTGGTGGGAACACCAGACAAGCAACACGCGTCCTCTCACATCAAGCGCTTAGGCGTCCCTGGTGCGCAAGTTTACTGCGCAGTAGCGAGAAGCTAGTGTTGTTGGATGCCTAGATATTCGCGTACAACGAAAATTCACCGCGGTGAAAAATCTAATTTGGACACGTGAATTTGTACTTACCATTCATTAAATACAACAGATTTTGTAATGAAGTTTCCGCAATAAAGTACTGCCACTATTTAGGATTTAAATAAAAAAAAGGAAATCCCTAAAAAATCAACTGTTTTTATTATATGATTAAAAGTATACTGAAAAACAAATTGTGCCGCTTCACCGGTATGAAAAACTTAGGTGTTTATATTTTTTTTTTCCTTATTAGCGACAATCATAATGGAAAAATATTTGTAGGCTGCTGTAGGAGACAACATTTTTCATCTAAAAAAAAATATTACAAGTTATAAGTGCCATTCTGCACTAGCAGTTTCAGCCATGCCGTTTACGATTTGGTGCTGGGAAAATCACCCTAATTCTTTTCTTGGTAATGGCTAATTGAGTTAAAGCTGAGTGTATAGTTTTTTTTCAAGAGTTTAAAATTAGTAAAACAGAAAAATCCTATTTGTTCATTATATTTATTACGTACCGTTTTGGCACAGTACCCGGTTTCAATTTACAAAACAACTTCAAAATTGAATCGCGTCTGGATGTGCTGGCTTTGCTTTGAGTTTCGGAAAAAAAAGTCGCAGTTTGGTTGCTCGCAACACAGGCATTATAGTTTGTTACTTCAAGACAATCGAGCATTATTGGCTGGATGAATTTGTATTTTTGTATATAGACATATATATATTTAAATATTGGACAACATCACATACATTGCTCTGATCTCATGGTAAGTAGCCAAAGCACTTGTGTTACAAAAAATAGAAACAACGACGGTACCACAATACCCAGAATCGGTTTCTATATTGATTGGTAATCGAACCCAGGACTTTAGAAATAGCAACACCAAGTCCGGTATGTTCGCCTCTCGGCTACGAAGGTCGTCAAGAGACGGTCAAGATGAAACTTAACCTGAAATAGGCTACCTATAGGTTCTTTTGTATTTAGAGAAATGCAGTCACCCTGGAATAAACGTCTTTTTGCGACAAACCTAATTTAAAACGAGCAAAACCACTGAGAATCTTTGGTTGGAAAGGGTGACAACAGACATTGTAAAGTGGATCGGCCATGAAAACGTCGAAACAACACGAACAAAGACACAAGCAATAGCTAAGTCTACAAATAAATCAGCATTCCCTTGAAAACAATCCAAAAGCAAAATTGAATTCGCGTTTCATCTGCTTTTTAATGTTAATTCGGCAAATGAAATCGGGAGCCTTTCAACGGAATTGAGACGTTATTTAATTCTAAAGATGCGTCCTAACCCTTGCGTGTCTTTGCAAGCATTCGCCAAGCAAAATATGTTCGTTAAAACGGGCACAAAAATTTATTTTACCATGCTGTAACTTTTTAATATTTTCTGAAGGATTTGAGTCACTTGGGGCTCTAGCTTGAAATTCAGCACTGGATTTTCTGCAGCACACGCCAAGTTGGTGTCAATTAGACGCCATCTTGATATGCTGACCAAAGATTTTATATGTAATCTTTTTTTGTTATTGAAGTATTTCTTTACTTTTCTTTTCTTTTCTGTTTCGTCTTGTGATTGTACTTTTTATTTTATTTTTATATTGTTGTATGTATCTAATAAATACGTTATCTCATTTTGAATATTTGACGGTAGACGGGACATTTCAGACGGTAGTAACTACTATATTATAATTCTATGTTAAACTTCCATAAGTGTAGCAAATAATTTAACTCGGCTTTTAACCCATTGTTCCAAATAGATCTATTAATTTAAGTTAAAACTGTTAAGAACTGACTTAGTTTATAACAGTGTGCTAGTGTTTATCCCAATGTAATAGGTTAAATGCATGCAATGGGGACGGCCCTGAAGAATACGCTTCCCCCCCGCCAACAGGATTCATGTCGTAAGAGACGACTAATTCCTGTAGCAGATAAGATGGGCAGCAGCGTCTGCGTGCGAAATTTTATAAAGAAACTGCGCTCGCCAACCCGCCTGCCAAGCGTGGCGATGATAGGTCATTGGGGGAGGCTTATGTTCAGCAGTGGACGTTATATGGGTTAAACACATGGCAATGCATTGCCACAAATAGACCTGAAATTTACAAATCAAACTTTGGTAATAGTTAATGTTAAGGTAACATCAATTCGGAGAAGTTTAATAACGCTTTCGCAATTTGGAATTAATCTAAATGTCACATATATGTCATAGAAAGGTAAGTCCCTTCTAAGCACTTAAATTTACAATAGAAATACAAATATTCACTCCCACTTTACTGTGAAAATAGGTAAATAGCACCATTTTAGTACTTACATATGGCTGCATTTTTTTATTTAATTTATTTTTTAGATTAGATTGTCAGTTCTTATAGACGATTTTTTTTGTTTATTTAGAATGTTCGCGATAAAAATACGCATGGTGAGAATGTAGCTTAACACGAAATGGCGGAATCCAAACACATTTTCAGAAGATGGAGATAAATTGAATGGTAACAACCTTTCATGGCGGTTTAAGAGCTGGATTTATGTTGTACAATGGAGTTTTAGCTACAATATAACTTTTGTGTGGAGTGGTTAACGGTATTTAAGATGCTTCTGCTTGACTTAAGGCCAATTTACAAAATAAAATCGACCACTTAGTTTATTTCTATGTAAGTTACATTTATGAACTAGGTACTTTTTAGACACATAACCAAAACTAAGATTACTACTCTGAACAGCAAATCTCATCTCAATAAAAAATAAATAACGTTTTTAGAGTTTCATAACTCAAAAGAAAAAAAAGGAACCCTTATAAGATCACTTCTTTGTCATACTATCTCTCTGTTAGTCGTCTGTCTGTGTATTAAGACCCTTTTTACCAGAAAAACGTGGAGGTTTCAAGCTGAAATTAAGATCGAACAATCAAACAACCAGGTCTGCACGTTTACCACGTAGAACTGACGGCCGATGGGCAGGAAGGTTCTAGAATGTAGGCCACGTACCAGCAAGCGCAGCGTAGGACGTCCACCCACAAGTTAGACAGACAACCTGATAATGGTCGCCAGAACGGTTTTGGCTTCTAACCAGCCAATCTGGAAGTCAATGGAGTATGCCTATGTTCAGCAGTGGACGTCCTATAGCTGAAAGGCGCCTATAGGCGTGCATTAGTTCTACACTGTGAACACTATCATGGTTATAGGCGATGTCATACAAATATTATATTTTATGATGATAAAATATCTGAAGTTTCGATTTATCTAATATTTAAGAAAATCAAACTAACGTGTGTTTTAACGTAGTAAGTGTATTTATGATGATAAAATATCTGAAGTTTCGATTTATCTAATATTTAAGGAAATCAAACTAACGTATGTTTTAACGTAGTAAGTGTAAAGTACAAAAAAAAAAACCACGTTTTTAAGTAGATTTTCTACTGATCCTTGGCAAAATGAAACATGGTGTCGTATTTTTATTTAAGCAAGCAAAAACTTATACATATTTACTATGATAATTCTTTAAATATTCTATAATATAAAATAAGAAAAGTTTTTTTACTGAGTTTCTCTTTAATTATAAGCCGCTCTGACAAGGTTACATCTGTGATGCGGTTTAACACTTGACATTATAGTCTAATAGATGGCATTAGTGTGTCATGTATGGCAAAAGTGCAATGTGAATTGTTCTGTCAGCCGTATCTTTACTTTTTAAATCAATGGTAGGTGGATAGTCGATATTACCCCCACATTTGGTGACCACCGACGGAGTATGGATTGAAGAATTACAGCAGACACCGAATTGTTTTGGAGTCTACTCGGAACGGCTGTGGATTTGAATATATAATATCGACTATCAACCCACAGACTCAACGCAATCAAAAGATAGGGCCGGTTCAAAACCTACAGAGTAATTCCCATTGACCTAGAATCATACAATTTGCGAAGAAGCAATGACTTAACACACAACAGCACAATTTACAAACCGTTGTAGTCTTCTATCTATCCCATTTTTTATTTATCCCAAAATTCTTTTTTGTTACCGAAAAAGCTTTAAAAATCTTTGAGACTCGATTTAGGCACCAGAATCAGCACCTCAGAAATTTTGCGTATTTGTAGTTACTCGTATTATGGTTATAAGTTTGCAGGACACTAACACAATGGCAATAAAACTGAAAACAATACAATAACAAGTAGTGTTGACCTCTAAGTAAAAACAAATGTTACAAAGGCGTCCAACTTCAAGATAAATTTTTATTTATTTTATTTTATTTTTTACAAAATCCACAGCTCTTAAGTACAGAATACATTTTCTTGGTGACAAAGCAGACAGCCAGTATTCGATTTTCATTTTGTTACATTTTATACATACGTGTTAAAGAGGGGAACGTGAACTTACACCATACAATCAACAATGTGCATATTTTGTGTGTGTGTATGTGTGTGTGTGTATGTATGTGTATGTCTAGTATAATATTTATATATTTATTTTTCCTATCACACCTATAATGCCTTTCTTAAATACTGTTTACTCGAACAAAAAGTATAAACAATGTAGAAACCAGTTTAATATAGTATCAAATTAATAAACATAATTTAATGTTCGATTCTTGCGAGTTTCAAAACCAGAACGCCATGAGTGACCGTATCAAAGGTACCTAGCCTGAGTATACCATGTAAAAGTAAAAAGAAGAAAATGCACAGAAATATAATTTTTTTTAAAATTTTAAATTACCTACTCGTATATTTTTTTAAGTAGGTACTACTTGTTATTAAGATTAACCCTTTTTTTCTTCGTAAAATGAAACTTCTCTAATAAAGGTCAAATTAATATGCCAAAGGGACCTTTATTTAAATATTAAATATTCATTGAGAAGATATTTATCTCTTCTTTAAAATTTTACAAAAATAGGATTTATCACAGACAACTTTTCCCGAATAGACGCTACATCAAAAGTCACAAAAACCAACACATTCTGTACCACCTAAGTAATTTCAACATGAATTATTAAGCGTGTCAATGTAAACAGATCGGATCTCATTATACTTTAGACTTCAATTAAATGTCAAGTTGATATTAATTTTTTTTTATTTTTTTATCAACCTTTTCAATCCCACTGCTGGGCAAAGATCTCCCCCAGACTCTTCCATCGATCTCTATCTATCGCCAATGACTCCCAATCCCTCGTTAAGTTAACCAAGTCGTCACACCATCTTTTTTTGGGTCTACCTCTTCGGCAACCGCCGTCTATAGGTACCCATCGGGTGACGATTTGGGCCCACCTGTCTGGATGCATTCTGCACACGTGTCCTGCCCACTCCCACTTTAGCTTTGCAGTTTTCTCGCCTACATCTGCGACACCGGTTTTGGAGCGGATGGCGGTGTTGCGGATTCTATCAATCCTTTTTACACCTAGTATGCTCCGCTCCATAGCCCTTTGGCAAACTTTGAGTTTGGACTTTTGACTCTCGGTCAAATTAATTATATTAATTTAAAAATATTAAATATAAATATGCGCTAATTTTCATGCCCTTAGAGTAAGAAATTAACATCCTTGTATAATGAGATAATAATAATGAATTTTGTTATGGCCATCTCCTAGCAAACTCAGACCCTAGCCAATTTAAAAAAGTACGTTATCAAACCGGGAATCGTACCCAGGAAGTTTTTCCGTCAAGGCCATTCACCGCTCCGCTATGCGGATGGGATCAATAAGGACTAATCATCATTAGTACGTATAAACAGTGAAAATGGGTGGATTTAAAAACTGCCCAGCTCGCACTGGTATTACTGGTACTTATATTTCTCATGTCAACTTACTTGTTTGAAACGTGGCAAAAAACTGTCTTACTGCTACTTTCCTCAATACTTGCCTAAATAAATTGCTTTTAATGGTTTCCAATCAAAAGTGGAATAACGAAGGTTGTCGACCGAGCCTAGCGATAAAAGCCCGAGTGAATCGATTCTATCACGAAAACAGGGATTCAGAACATAAAATTTTATGCCTCACCACACCACAAGATAAAGTAGTCAATACACATAATACATAGTCTATGTTATGGCTTAGTTGTCTGTAAAACAGTCAGTTTGCCTCCCTTATGATAAATTGAACTAAGGCCTACGTTTTTTATGAATTTTAATTGCCTAATAAAATTCAATCTCTATCAAATTTCCCTTTTAAGAATAAATATTTGTTTCAACCCTCGCTAGAAATGAATATTGAATTATTGAGCCATCTTTCAAGACTTTAAAATTTAAGGAATTCTAATTTTATTATTGTTTTGCTTTCTCAGTATATCTAAATATTTATAGACAGAAAGATACATTAAAAGCAGCAAAATTTAGGCAGTCTTATCGTTAGAAGCGATCTTTTCCAGACAACCCTCAGATAGAGTTCAGTTAAATTAAAATTGAGAAGGGCAGGCGGTGAAGATTTTACACAATATTTATAGATAGTAATTTACAAACAAAACCATCTACCCAAATAACAATAAAATCCTTACCTCATCATTTCAGCTATAGGACGACCACTGCTGAACATAGGCCTCCCCCAATGTCTTTCATTAGGGGGGGATTGCCAATACTCGCCACGCTTTGCAGGCGGGTTGGCGAGCGCAGTTTTTTATAAGATTTCGCACGCAGACGCTGCTGCCCGTCTCGTGCTACAAGAATTAGTCGCCTCTTACGACACGCCTCCTGTTGGCGGTGGGGAAGTGTATTCTTTAAAGTTGTCCCCACACGGCACACCTTACCTCATAACCGCCTCATATATAGGTACATAATCATAAACATGTATTAATACCATTATAAATACATATCATACTCTCATAATATGAAAACGAATCTCTCTCTTCCAATATACAAATGTACTCTATGAATCTTTCGACTATAAAGTAGTAGAAGAATAAGTTGACAGAATAGACAAGAGAATCTACAGAGCAAGGAGATAGGTTTTAAGTCTAGTTTTGGAACTGAAGCGATTCAGATTGCCGAATAATTATTAGCAACGGCAAGGAGTGTCATAGGCGGATGTATTGCACAGTGAAGGACTGCAAATAGGTGTTTAAAAGGAATAAAGAGGAAAAACGAGGCAAAGTTTATTGGAAGACCGCATTTCATGACCCGGAGCAGATAGCAAAATTACAAAACGCTTCTTTAGATATGGCGGTGACTGGGTTAAATTATTAAAAAAATAGGAGTTATTTTGGTTTTGGCTTAAGAGCGTTTTATCAGATAAATATATGATTACTTTTTATAACGTATTTGATGTGACAAAGATTTGAATAGGTACTACTAAACCGGACAATCATTTATTATTATTATACACTCAACAAAACAAAACACAACACCAAAGCCTATTTTTGATTCTCCAGCTGAGTTTGTAAACATTAACTTTAACTTCTTTGCATAGTATTCAATAATGAGTATGTGTTTTTTAACTCGAACATCGCTATACATTTACTTGTAAAGCAACTGCGGCCTGAGTGAGAGATACAGTCATCAACATCTAGACTGACAGTTGCTTGTATCCCTCTGTTATAACTGAACACTGCAACCAAAACTTATGTGCTACTAACTCATTTAGTTGAATAAACAACGCCACAAAGAGGCTGTCTACTAAAATTCTGATCTTAAAGGGCTTAGTGATGTAACTCATAAGTGAGATTAGTCCACTAGTAGACTGGATTTCTTTGAACTGTTAAGTCCTATTAACATCAAAAACCTTTAACTCTAAAGGTAGACTCTCAGGGCTTTTAGCCAGACAACTCTTTAAGAATCCACCCACTACGTTTTCGATTGGGTGCACCCTTGTAATCTTAAGTGTAATTGAGGGAAAATAAAATAATTTCGTTTAAGTAGGTATTAGGCTTCTAACACACGTAGTTTTCCTTAGACTCAAACTCAAAATATCTTGACACCAACCAATTTTCATAGTCTTGATTTCAACTACGCTAATGCATTGTCTCATCATCATCTTTGTGAAGTAGCAAAGTCTGTAATTTCTCTGTTTTAGCAAACCGACAAGCATTAATAATAATATTAGTACTTAGGTATAAATATTTTCAGTATTAGAAGGATTAATAACTAATACTAGAGATTTATGAAAAAATCTCTACCCACAAGAGCTTAACTCATAAAAGTTTTATGTTCATCGGCTAGCACGTGCTCTAGTAAACAGAACTATTATTCCGAACATTATTTTTGGATTGAAGAGAAGGTGGACAGACGACCTGGTAAAGGTTGCAGGAAGCCGCTGGATGCGGGCCGCTTCCAACCGGCCAATCAGGAAGTCACTGGGGGAGGCCTATGTTCAGCAGTAGACGTCCTATGGCAAAAATGATAATGATGATGATGATGAAGAGATAGAGGAAGAATAAAGAAGAGACGAATTGATTATGTAAAAGATGTCACGAGTAAGTGAGGGAGTAGATCCCTTAATGACAACTGTCCGGGATGCATGGAAATGGAAAACAGAGAAGGGTAGTTATACTATGCGTTTTTTCAATAATGCCAATACAAATTCCTAGATATGGATAGACATACTTGAACAACATTACTTTTTGTTTAAGCAGTAGGTAAATCTAAAGGGCTGATTCTGGTGACCAAATACATCAACGTATTTTGACGTAAATTGTAATCTAAAAAATACTTACCTACTAATACAAATCGTTACGGCAAATGACTATAGCCACTTAGTAGTTTTTTACAATAGGCTAGTTTCCTGGGTCAAAAAAAGATTATTCTATTTAGTCCGTCAGTTAGATTATCAAAAAATATTGGACCCATATTTTGTCTTTTGTCAATCAAACAAAAAATTACGAAGATAAAGCGCATCAAAGTGAGCACGTGACTACGCTGAACTTTAACGGGCTATATCTTCATCATTTTTTGTTTGATTGAGAAAAGAAAAAATACGTTTTCAATTTTTTCTGTTAATCCAACTGACGGCCTAATTAGATTTTTGAAACTAGCCCATTTATCTTCTTTATTTTTTAACTATATTCTCGACTCAATTTTGAACTTAGGTACTCCCTATGGCTCCTACTATTTAACAGCCTGAGTAATATCGTATATCATCAGCAATATTTGCGTTTTTTTAACGCTAGGTTTACGTGCGATAGCTGTCACGTCTGTGGATTGCCCTAAAAGTAGGGTTATCTACTCAACCCTACAGACACTCGAGAGACACTCACGATCAAAGATGTCGAAACTAATTGAGGCCGAACATGTAATGAGATTTTGGTAGTTCTTTAATGATGAGGATAAAAAGGGAATCCTTATGTGCGTCGCGATTTCTGAAATAAACTCTGACATAAAAGTTAGATTCGAATCGAGAGTCTTCGGCTAAATACTCCTCATGTTAGTGGCATGCGGTTGCGAATATTGCGAAATTCCGTCAATTTTGTCGTAAAAACAAAATTGAGATTTACAGATTACTTACTTATTTTTTTAATAGGACACGTATATTTAGGAAAAGGTAACCACTAAGTACAGTTTAAGAAGCTAGGTTAATATTTTCAGCATCTTTTTCAATTAGGTAGGTTATCTGAAAGTGATCGCTTTTAGCGTTAAGGCTGTTTAAATTTCACAGTACTTAATGTTTTTTTTCTGTTTTGTGTTATGTACAATACAAACTTAGTATTTATCTATACAGGTTTATACAAAAATGTATGCCAGTGTAATGTGACCTAGGCAATTTCTACCTCCTCACATTTAAAGTATTATTATAGATTATTTATTTTTTCATTAATATTCTTGACAGCTATGAAGAAAATTATTTTACAAAAATAATATACTTCTCAGAAAAGTTACGAGACGCGTCGGAAACAAACAAATCGGATGTAATAACGTTATTGAATTTTCGTTTTAATAATAGCGAGATCAAGGGACTCGAATTGTGTACTTACAATATAAATTCTATTAATTTTCGATGATACTACAGAACTTCAATTATACTGGATAAATGTTTATTTAGGTACAGTGATTGAAAATTAGGCAATTCACAAGGAATTCATTTAGTTTCATTAAACAATAAAGGAAAAAGTATACAGCGTATAACCGTTATTTATTTTTTCCACAAAAATTCCGCCATTATTTGATCTGTACTGTTTTAGTATGGGTGAGAGTTGACAGGACTTGTCAGTTCATACTAAATGTAAGTGAAAAATCACTACTATGTTTCGGAGATATATATTCCGTATTGCTGATCTCTAGGGTATGTGGTCGATGGTCTGTTTCTCGCGGTTTAATTTAATTCAGTGACGACTACCTAGTAAAATCGTTCGCGCTCCGGACTACAAAGCCAGCAGTCGCGGGTTCGAACTCTGCAAGGCAAGAGTTTGTATGATAAGCCCTCAGTGAGTCCATTCGTTATCCAGTCGCTATACTACAAGCTTTGCTTAGTTTGTAGCTAGATATTGGTGTGATTGTTATTATTTATTCATTTAGAGTTCATCTCAGGCGTCCATACCACATCTAACATAAGAGGAAGACGAAAAAACAAACGAAAACATATTATTAAAATGATTCAATTACACTATTTTTACTGAAAAAGACATACAAATAGAGAAAAAGAACAAAGTCAACAACTACTGCCCTGTAACCCCACAATTTCTTTGACGGCACATCACTCCCTGCCAATTTCCTTTTCCATGAACAAACGACATATCAAAGTGGTATCGAGTCTCATATTAGCTCCAGAAACGATTCCTCAAGAAGGCTACACGGCAATAAACGTAAAAATAAAGCAAAGGTTAATAAAACCCCACATTTTGGTGAACACGCCCTAATGGCTCTCGAAAAGCAATCTTGTAGGTCCAAGAGCTCCTCTCTTGCCTTCTAAGAGTGTGGAGTAAAGCAAAAGATAAAGCGGAGAAAGTAGATTCTGTTAAATCAATTTTTGTGTTTTTTTTTCTCCCTTTTTTTTCTTTTGGACAGCATCACATACATTGGTCTGATCCTATATGATGACCTCCATAGCCGAGAAGCGAGCATACCGGACTTGGTGTCGCTATCTCTGAGGTTCTGGGTTCGATTCCCGGTCGGTCAAAGTATAAAATTAACTTTTCTATATTGTCTCGGGTCTGGGTGTTGTGGTAACGTCATTGTTTCTGATTTATGTAACACAAGTGCTTTAGCTACTTATCATAGGATCAGAGCAATGTATGTGATGTTGTCCTATATTTATTTATTATTTAATATTTATCATAAAGAAGTATCTTGATGTGGAACACAGAAAATATACCTTGTTTGACACAGGAGTAGCGAAATATTTTTTGTTAAGGCGCAACGTCCTTACGCAAAAATGAAAAAAACTGAAAAAAATAAGTTTCCAGTAAATAGATTTTTTTTTTGTTTTAGTATCTCAGACTATAAAAATAGCGATTTCGTAAACACATCCGCTTATAACTTGTACCAACTTTCCTTTCCCGTGATACTCATGCCAATCGTTTTAGGTTTTAGAGTGCGGACGCCGTTCCGACCAAGGATATTCTGCTTAATTGATTAAATACGAATCCATTCATGTTTGCAGATGCGCCTAACTTTTTCTTGATTTTAGCGTCCAAAAGCCTTTCGCTTCAAATTATTATATCTACGGCGTATGCTAGATTCTATAAGAATAAAATTGAAACATATTTAGACCTTTCACGAATCTATTTTAGCCACTGTTTCTCAACCCTGGTGGTCGCGATACCTAGTGTGGTCATAAGGATTTAAAAAACTAAACATTTCGAAATAACTTATCTTAGTAAGGGTCACAAGAGCTATAAAAGTAAAAGTAATGTAAGATATACGTCCCATTGCAAGTCACAGGCCTCACCTCAACTGATTGCTGGAGAGATGTTGTAAAGCAAGTGAATAAACCTTACTGTCAGATGTAATCAAGCCGCTTTAAGACCTCTGACTAGGCTCTACGACTAGTATCAAGCTATATTAGCTGAAATTAACATTTAACGTGCCTTCCAAAGCACGGTGATGCTTGTGATAAATGTCACTAAATATTGTTGAAATGGTCAACCATGCACTCACAACCGCTGCCGCCACTAAGCTACCAGCTTAGTAGAACCAGTAAAACCTATTTATTTCAGTAAATTTGCTCTTTTATATTAGTTGCTCGGTAGTAAGAAAAAACCTCGTAAAGAATCCTGCGTATTCCGTTAATAATGGATGTGTAGCTGTGGTCCAAAGTGGTCTGGTTCCCTGTCTAAGAGTTACAAAGGTCTGATGGCATTTGTTTCAAATATAATACTTGCCGCATCTCTCTCGCTCTCGGTTCAAGTCAAGCATACCCTGACGCCAACGGAACTAAGCGCTAGAAGAAAGATAGTGAGGGTCGAACCATTTAACCGAACTTTTTGCTTAGTGGGTTACTACACTTAAAAGTTTGAGAAACGATGCCTTAATAAAACTAAATAAAAATTCATCACGACAAGGAAAATTCAGACACGAAATGTTTCAGTTTGCTTTTTCAATGCGAAAATTTTCCACAATTTAGTTCAGAATTGCACTGGTAAGTGCTTATCGCTGGTAAGTTATAAATAATATGTTCCAAACTGGGGAAAATCCGGACATAATCTGCAGACCTTGGAATAAATTAGATGTCTTTTCAAGGTTTCATGTCTTTGTCCTTGTGTCGAGATGAATTTATTTTTGTAACGAAGGACAAGAAAACATGGCTTGCCTTGATTTCAGCGTGATAGCGAAGAAATGTGGCAAAATTGCAAAATTTAACTCAAAATTAAACAAAAATTATATTATGATAAATAATTTCACATTTTAAAACATGATTATTAGGAATTATGTAGGAAAATGCCTCATGATCAATACCTACTGGCATGCAGACATCAGAATATCGATTACCTAGTACATGTATCAATGTTGATATATTCGTTTTGGAGTATTAATATTATTGGTTTTTTATTTTATATGTACTCCCTAATAATTTATTAGTAACATTATATTGCATAAAACTATGCAATAAAAGAGCTGATTCCAAAGAAATAAAATAAGAGAAACCATTTTAATACATTGTTACAAACAGTTATTATTTGTAGATAGGTATGTTAGTCTGTGTGGTATTTATTGCATGGGTTAACGTTAACGTGTAAACAATGCAATGAAAATAATGTTTGAATAATTAATAATTATATTGTATTAATATTTGAAGTTTTTCATATCTTCTTTATACGAGCATACAATGCAACGACAGAGGCGACAGAGGACGCCACTTAAAACCAACTTTATTACTTAGTGATGATCGCGGTAATTCGCGTTTTAGTGTGTATTACTTTAGTTTGTTTTTTAGAATATCATGCTTTTAGATCTGTTTGCTATATGTTAGCTAGATCAATGTCTATAATGTGTACTTAATTTCAGCTTATTTCTTTCAGCCCTTAACGCGTGATTAAGTATCAAACAAACATACAAAATTTGTCTATATTTAATATATAAACTTTAAAATTTACACATAATACTAAAAAGATCTGTAAGATCATAAGCATGACCACTTATTGATTGCCGCTAAAATTTGTCTTACATTTCCCAGTCATAAGACATAGACTATTCTATTACTTGTTAACAGTAGGTTGCAGAGCTTTCACAAGCGAACCAGTGTATTTCAAGTACAATGTCAAACACATGACTAAAATATTCTACCACTCAATACTCGACCTTAGTCCATTGGCTTAATGAAACCTGTAGCATGTTTAAGCTTGTGTTCGTATGTCAATACAAGCACATATTGAAACAAACAATTAGTACCTTCTGTGCTAAGCGTTCATTCACTTCATAGATCAGTGTGACTCATAGATGTTTGAACTTCGTGTTTATGTTGACAGTAGTATTGACCTGCCTGTGTTTGTATTATTTAGTTATCAGACTCCGAGGTGTTTTGTGATCAATGTTTATGTTGATGGATATTATGCTTTGTCGGAATAGGGTTAGAACTCTTTGTTCCTCGTACAGAAAAGTAGGTCTATAATAGTCCCACCGCAGTGTCCCTACACTGACACAGAGTTCCCCAAAGAACCACACAGAACCACAGAACACACACAGAGGCAGGGGCCTCGCCCTAACTGTGTGGTTCTTTGGGCCACCACTACGCAGACCTAGTGCAGATTAGTGAAAGGATGATGTAAGGCTGTTGACTAAACCTTACAGTCAGATGTAACCAAGCCGCTTAAGGCCTCTAACTAGGCTAGACTAGAATAAGCGAAATTAGCGGAGACCAATGGTCTGGGTGGTCATCCATCGAACTACAAATGAGGTAGGTTATTTAACTTTATCGCTTAGTGGTGACAGCGCAAAAGTAAGCACGTCCTTGTTTCTAAAACAAAAAAAACACGTTTCATATTAGGACTAAAGAAGCCAAAGTCAAAACAATGGATATATTCCTCCATTTTAAATGGTTTGGCTATACATTCATGACTCTATATATTTTTGGTCTTTATATTTTTTTGAACGAGGTGATGAATGGGTTTTGGAAATTTCGTTTTTTGGCTAAGCGTGTTTAAAGCCTACAACCTCTTTGGGCATTTGGAAATTATTCACAGTTAATGATTAAAATAAAAATACCTACTTGTATTTTTATAAAACATATTGAGATAAACTCGCTTATGCTACCAAAATTCCACTTAAAATATATTTTTAAATACCAACTTTAAATTCTTTTCACGAGCTATCGCATACCGTATCACTAACGTTAGGTATTGTGTATGTTAAATGAATGACATTGTGTCAATGACTCTACACAATACATTTTCGTACAGTTAGCACAAATTATTAGTTACAAAAAACGAGTCATACAATATCGTCAATAGTAGCATCATAATAGAGATATACGTAGCATAATCACTCCTCACGTGTTATACGCACTGCATTTGCATAAGCGCGGCAACATATATTGCCTTTTTTTTCTTCAAATCTTTAGGGAAATGCATGACGCATACCACATCAGCCGCGGGGGCGGCCGGTGGTTATGTGGGACTCCGGACCTCATGGGAAGGTCCGTACACCCACTGAAAACCTGACGGTGTCCCTCCGGAGCCATGTGTTTCCCCATAGGTCTAGGGCCATAGGTAAACTCCGCAGCCCCAGCTCGGCTGTGTCTCGCCTTAGCGTCACCCAGTTTAGGGGGGAGAGGACCCTTTTTCGAGTCTCCTGCAAGCGGCGCGCGAAGACACGTGCTACGCCGTCGCGGGCCCACTTAAGCGGACGGCAGACACCAAGAAACATATTTTACCTACCTTACCTCAGGGTATCTGAATAAATAACCACGCAGCCGGTTCTTTCTGTCATGTCATCCGAAAGCGAGATGCGGACACATGGTATCATGCTAAATAAATTTAAATATGCTTTGCTTGCATAAGTAGAAGAAGGACACGTGATTTTTTGAATTTTTTCAAGGGTATACGTGGCCATCTACATTTATGTCACGCAAAATATCGTCATTTTGGACCCTCTTCCCCTCTATGTCATGCTTTTTTTCCATCTCTTTAACCGTGTGACCGTGATCTAATATGTGGAAAACCCCTAATTAGAATTAAGTGTGCCTATCCGACAGAACTAGAATAATCGTTATCTTCTTTTTAAATTAGAACTGGTAGCCATTGGGGTAGATAAGTTTTAAGTGAGACCTTGAATTATTGACCTTGAAAGGTCGCAAGGACGCTCTTCAATAAGCGGGAACGATGATACACGCAAATTTTTGGTACAGCTCTTTCATTTGTCGTTTTTTATAGTAGCCTGGCAGACTGGCATGTACTGATTAGATACGAGAAAATAAGAGTGTAACGATGCGCTTAATAAAAAGTGAGCCTTCTGATATCTACCGCCATTGGTAGCACAATACTTAGTGGAACGAACTATGTAGGCGTAGTAACCTCTAGAGTTCACTCAACTGTATTAAAATGTTACTTAAAACGTCATTAACAACAATCTAAAGCAATTAAATTGACATCTATGATGTTCTTAAATGTCACCTACAATTTATTGCAAGCAGTTTATTTAAATTCAGACGAGTAGACTTATTGAAACAAACAGAAGCAAAAGGATTAACTTTTAAAAATACAATTATCTATATGTCGTTTACTGTCAATTACCCATTAGAGTAAGGGCGCTTTAATTAACACATTGCATGTCTTAGCCACGTATGGCTTATAACCATGGTTATCATTGTGTCTACTCTTGGATAGGTAATGGGTTATTTTTTAGCAGGCATGCTTCGGCATTGTTCTATATGAGCACCAAACATCATACAGGGTGTGGTTTTTAACAGTAGTTAAAAGGCATCGAACATTATTGGCATACCTAGTTGCAATTACCTAAAATTACGTTATTTTGGTGTACACCTATGAAACATAAATGAGGTAAATGATATAAGGTACTTTGTTCAAAATTCCAGTTTAAATATGTAATATTTACTTATAGTTACATATTCAAACTGAAATTCTGAACAAAGTATATTATTTACAACATTTTTTCAATGAGTATTTGTTGTTTGTACTTTTTTTCCGGAAAAAAAATAAGAATCGTGCGAATTTCAATCCGAATACGAAATCGCTATTTTTAAAAATTCATTCCGTGAATTCTACTTACTCATTTTTTGTTTTCTACTAGTAAAAAGTATGGAAGAATAACATTGACAAGTAAACATATTTATTTTGGTTAACAGAGATTTGACATAACTTTTTATTTGTTTACGTTCCGTTTTAAACTTAATTACCGGTTTATAAAATCAGTGGGTTTTTACATTCCGGTTTTATGATATTTTCTGCGAGAAATGAAAACGAATAATTACTAGATTTCAATTTAATTGCAACTCTTAATTCAAGTGATTCAAAAATGCGTAAAATCGTGAGCCGAAACTGTGGACTAACATTGAAATCTAAAATTTTCACTGATCCCTATCCATACAAACTGATATCAGCTTAGTATAGGGAAGTAAACTTATTTTCGCGATTTCAATGTTGGTTCCATAGAAAAAGTTGTTGTATTTGAGAACCAGAATCATCCCCTAGGTGGTTGTTGATGATTTAAAAATAACCCTGTATACTATGTATCCAATAATTAACTTTAATTGATAACTAATCAGTTCTGAGAAAAATAAACGTTTGATTGATTTAAAGTATTTTGAGGTTTATTTTTGTTTGCGTTTATATTTATTCTAGGTAAGTCTATGATCGGGTTGAAACATGGATGAGGGAAATTACAACAGAAATATATCAATGCAGTTTTTCATTATGAAAAATTGATGTCTTAATGTCGTCAGCAATATTTATTGTAACTTTATCTAGTAATTTATTTGGATCACTCTGTTTAAGCTTTTTAATTAATAAAGTTGATTTACGGGTTATAGCATCTTTTAAAATATATATTTCCTTCCTAAAATAAGTTGCTAGATATTTTTTTCGTTAAAAAATGCAGGCCAATACTTACACATATCTACAAACATTATTAAAATTCATGTGGCAAATTTTCGAGTTATCCACATTAATATAATAAAATAATCCAAAATACTATCTGAAGCAATTTAATCCCTAAAATCACTGCTATACCATCATCGTCACTCAATACAATGATGCCGGAATAGGCCTGAATTTGCGCGACTTCCTCCGACTTCCTTCCGCAACGGCTGGGCAATATGGCCGTCAAGATGGCGCCTGCACGCTCAACTGCCTTCCGAATTTGAATTTCAAATAATTAAGGCCCACTAGATCTTTCGTATTGTATCATGCATAGTCGATCACTTACGCTCTCGTCATGTATCTCCTTGCAAAAATAAATAGTTATATATTGACAGCGTTGCAACGGTGCAATTATTTTAACCTATTCCCTGCCCAAAAGTAAAAAAAGGAATAAATTATTCTAACAATCACACCAATAGGCTAGTTTCCTAGGTCAAAAAAAGATACTAGTCCGTCAGTTAGATTATCAAAAAATATTGAACCCATATTTTGTCTTTTGTCAATGAAACAAAAAATGACGAAGATAAAGCGCATCGTATACGTTACGCCTTGCTAAAAAGTGTCGCAAGGCGTGACGTTATGCGGAACTTTAACGGGCTATATCTTCATAATTTTTTGTTTGATTGAGAAAAGAAAAAATACGTGTCCAATATTTTTTGTTAAACCAACTGACGGATTCATTTCATTTTTTAGGAAACTAGCCCATTACCACAACTAGTCCCAAACTAAGTAAAGCTTGTCTATAACAAACAAACACACTTAAACATTTTAAAACTTCCATGTTCCATGTTCCTTATCAACGCTCGTGCTTAACACACAAACATTTGCCCCTTGCCGGATTCATACCTATAACTACCTGGCTTTGTAGTCGAGAGCGTGTAACAGTAGACCAGATGACGGTCAAAATAGCAGCTATACTTAGTAGACACCATAACCATAGCTATGAATCATATGTGATTCTTTGGACACTATTATCTATCGTTAAAAATCATATTGATTTGACTCATCGGACGGCAACCAGTTAACAGACACATTAGACGGTACACCTGATAATGTCAAATATTAATTTCTATTTTATCACATTCCCGATAAGCATGTTGTATTCACTGCTAAATTCTAGTTTCCCGGAAACATTTTCCGTGCAAGCGCTACATGCCGCAATGGTAATACTAGCCCGCAATCTACTCGTCGCCGTCTAATTGCAGTCAGTATCGAACCCAATGGACGTCGAAGTGGGCGCACTGCCGTTAACGACAGCAGATTAAACCCATTCGTGAATTAAACACGGTCCATAATAAATTGAATGGTTTGAGCTGAGTTCTACAATTATTGGTTCAGGAAAACGGAGTAAATAATGTTATTTTTAATTTTATAATTTCGGATTATTCGAAGAGTAATCAAAACTTCCAAAGACTGATCATTAATCAAAACTAAACCCAAAATAAATACCACTTATATATCTTATCTAAATTATTTTTAATAATTATTTTAAAAAAGTATATATAAGGAAAAGTGTATAATATTTTTGTATTTTCCATTAAGTAAAAATTTTTGACGCATTTCCTTTTTAATGCCACGAGGCTTTGCTTATTACGTAATTACTTACATGAACTATAACTTAGGTAATCTCTCTCCACGACCAAGTCCTTCTATCTTTTCTTTTATTATTAATCCTACAATTCACAGCTTTAATCTTTTTAAGACTTAATATACTGCATACTCCTATCTAACAATATTGAGGTCTGTAATCACTCAGAGACTAAAATAAATACTTGAAATCTATTTATATACTTGATCTAACTCATCGTCATTAACGCGACAGTCCCGCCAATGTTCGCACAATGGGCAGGACAAGCGGTCACGGCGGATCTAAGATTGAGCTATTAGTATGCAAACCGCAGCGACGCGCTGAGGAGCTATTGTCTTTGCTACAAGCTGCAATTAGTGATCCAGAGAGAGGCAAAAATTACTGATCCTTTAAATCTTATATGGAGTTAGGTTGAACGAGGGCCATATTTCTCTTACAAATAAACAAAATCGGAGTCAATAGTAAAAACAAGAAAAAAAAAATGTTGTTCTATATATGTATTTTGGTCGAGTAGCACTTAAACATAGCGCGCGAGATCCTGACTTACAGGTGCTTACACAAGGCAAACAAGACACAAAGGATTTTTTTAGAGTTGTGCCGACTACTACTTTAGCCGACTAGCCAATTAGTCGGCCGAAAAAAGGCCGACTATTAGTCCGCCACGGTTTCGGGGGCATTGGGCAATTTCCGTGACGCTACGTTTACAGCTGATTCTCGTGCAAGTCCCAATCGACGCTTGCAAGTGTGTCGAAACATGTTTTGTTTTCTTCGCATTCTGTCTTGATTTTTGCTCAGATCTGTGCGGTGTTTTAGTGTCAAAATAAAACAATAATATAATAGTTCATATAACGGAAATACTACAATAAAAAATAATCCTGTCAAAAAGTAAGTAGGCGATTTTAGCTGATCAGTCGCCGACTAATCGCCGACTGTAAATGTAGTCGGATAGTCGGCTTTACCAATCAGTTGGCGACTAGTCAGAACATCTCTAGAATTTTTATTATTACACGGACAAAGTACTCTTTACGAGTTTAATTTACGAGGTACTGATTGGCGTCAAGGGGCGTAGGTATTATAACATTCGCAGCGAGCATGTTTTGTTACTTCATGTGCCAAAATCCCTGTCAATCCGGCTCGTTGCTCACTGGTTTCCCCGTACTGACTGTGCGAATACTCGCTTTGTAAAATGATACAATTACGCCCCATACGGCATACCTCAGGTCAGAACCACCACTAGATTTTATGTATTCAATTAGGTGATAACATTTTTGTTTTAGCAATTACATGCAAGTTTATCTATGATTAATATAACACTAGAAAAAAATCGACCGCCCCCTGAAGCGGTCGATTTTTTTCAAGTGTTATATTATTGCTAATAAAAGTTGTTTAGGGACTTATAGGATTTGTTTTGCCTGTGCAGTAATCGCACTATATACTCAATATTTACTTTATGATCATCATCATCATCATCATTTCAGCCAGTCCACTACTGTACATAAGCCTCCCCCAATGACTTTCAGATTGGCGGGTTGGAAGCGGCCGGCATCCAGCAATGTTTATGGGTGGACGTACTACGCTGCGCTTGCCGGTACGTTGCCTCCATTCAGAACGTTCTGCAACCTTGAGCTTTCTTATGAGGCCTATAGTGATTTTTTCGGGAAATCACAAAACTTCTCCTCCAAAATACCTCAGTGCCTAAAGACGAAAGACTACAACCAGTGTCTGTTACGAGTGATGACATATGGAACAGAAATGTGGCCCTATTTAGGTACTAAATCATAACCATTTATTTAGCATAGATATGTTACGTTACTAGCTTAGCTTTTATGTAGCTAGGACAATTATAGACCGGCACAGAAACATTAGTTAGAGACAAGGACACAGTTGTTTAAATAAAATAATAATGATTACACAGAAATACTAACAAAAATCAATATACTTCGGTAGAGTATGAATTACCTACACTATACTATGTGCACAATTTTGAACACAACCAAACGATGTTACGGACATAATACATGGTAAACTGACTTGTGTATCTACTGTGCGTTCATTTTAGATCACTGTCAATGTATACTATACACACTGGCTGCCTTGCAAGCGAACGCCTTTGAGGGGCATTGTCTCTGTACACAGTCCGATCTCCGGTTGGGGCTATACTAACTTAATTAACTCAGGCATAGTGCTCGTAGTAAGTGGACCGATAGATTAGAGCACTTGTAGCCAAATATTGTCAGGTTGCGGATGCGTCGATGGCCTAGCTATTGCCATGTTACGCGGAACTTCCGTCACTTCCGCGACGGAACGCTAATGTATGGAAATAGAAAGATTAGTACTTCCATTTAGTGTGTCACCTGTTATAACTAATAGAATTTCGGACTGGATCATTGGCGACGGAACTTCCGCGTAAGATAAAATCAGCTTATAAGTAGGAATTAGACGATTTGGCAAAGGCTTTATGACTTTGATGCAGCGTTGCTGCCACCCGACTTTCGGAAAACAAACACCATCAACGAGGCATTGTTGCTAGCAGTGCGTCCTGATGTGATTTTCAGGGACCCCCGCCAAAAGATAGGCTTGCTTGCATAATTCACAATCAAGTGGACGCGTGCGAAAAAAGCGATTTTATTAACGACAGACGGCAATCATTTTTAATTATTAGTTTTATTTTATAATTTCATTAATAATTTGTTACCGAGAAGTACATTTAAGCATATAAGGTATAATATGCATTTTAAAATCCTTTATTTTGATTTCGCACTCGATAAATTTTAAAGTTTTCATTTCTTCAGGCCACACATTGTTGAGTATATAATTAGCTATATTGTTTTCATTATGACATCATAAACCCTATATCACCGGGAGAATGTAATTCTAGCAATACCTTATACATCAAAATCAGTAAAGGCGTTTAGTCGTTACGGTGGATTAAAGAAACTCACGTACAAAACATACTTACACCCTAAAAAACATTACACCCCTTTAGTTCAAAAATAAGTAAAGTAAAAAGTAGCCATGAATGCATAAATCCATAATCCGCATTAATCCATTATACAAATATAATATGCTACTTCTACAATACCAACCTGCTACCACTGATTTTGCTATATATATAACCTATGATAAACAAGACATTATGGGTTTAATTTTAAATTCAAAACATAGCATAAGACCTAGCGGGTTGACGTAAAAAACAGGTATTCAACATGGAATAAATAGTCTCTTTTTTGTTTACATAGACATAAATCTACACGTTTTACATAAAATCATTCAAATTAAAGACCAACCATACGTACTATTAAATTTTCACACTTTTCCTCCTAACCATGACATCATACATTACAAATTACAAATGACCCCCTATCACTCACACACGCCGCTCAAATTGCATTAACGATAACACTCGAGACGGTTCGTCTTAAAGTGGCCACTTACATATAAAATTCCGTTAGAGTTGGCTGTGCTCCATCTGCAAGTGAATCCTCAATGAGCCATCAGGGGAACAGAGCTTGCAGCAAACAGAAAGGGACTAAGGATAAAAAAGGTGCGAATAAACACAATATCCCTAACAGCCCTTGATCTTAACCACGAGCGCTTAAAATAGCATTACTTCAAGGGACGGGAGATGAGTAGTATGTGATGATGGTATTTAGTCATATAATCATTTGGTCATTTTGCTCCATCACCAATGAAGTATCAAAGTCTGAACTAACAATAAGCAGAAAATTAAGCTCAAAAATCCAAACTAAAATCGTGACCACGATACGTGTAATCTAATCATAGCGAGAGTTTTCCGGTCAGAAGAATTAACTAATTAAATTTTGCAATAAGTAAATTGTCACGTATGAAAAATATAGTTCAGTCCTTACGCGAAGGCTTGAAAACCCTAGACCTGTACCCCTGAGTACACCCCTGTTTATAAGATACTTAAGAATTTAGAGAGAAATGAAGAAGTTTCGTAATACGGTAAAGTTGAAATGAATCTGATTGGATATTCGGAGTTATTCTAGCTAGCTAACAAATTTCATTTTAATTAATTTATCTGTTTTTGTTCTGTCTCAGGAACATATAACATAATTTAATGACGTTATTTTGGTATTTGCAAATTTTTCTATCGCTTACGACACAAGTTCAAACGAAGCATTTTTTTAATGGTCCTGTTTGTTTAATTTTTTTTTTTCAACACATTCATATTTGCACAGTGGCAACTGCAGACACCTTAACAAACAAAATACACCGCCCATCTATCATTCCGCCAAGTTCAAATCAATACAAACAGGCGATGCCCCTGCATGTGCAAGAGTGCCCTTGTCTGGTCGTTGTCATCGGAGTCATTCGCTCCGCCAGGAATGCAATGTCATGACACCAGCCTACCATTTCCATTCGCACCATCGACCTGATTTCAACTTTGCTTTATCCTACATAAGGTAGAAATTCCAGTAAGGATTTTTTAAGGAGATGCAACCATTTAGAATGAGAGGAACAGTGTAATACAAACAAATATGAGCGGTATTACAAAAGTCAATGAGTCGAAATTTGATAAATTCAAACAATTTACCAAGGGCATTATCCAGACTCCACTCGCTCCTGTGCTTGCATTCCTCAAGAGACATTTGAAATTCAATCTTGTCGCAAACATTTAGAGTTGCAATTGGTTTGTTGTTTTTATTATTTTACGTCTGTTGATGGACTGGTTAATGTTGAATGGCGTTGTTAGTTTGTTTCTGAAAGGACTTGCCGCTGTTTACCGCTCGTTTGAAAATGTATTTTATAGTGTAGGGTATAAAAGCGATTTCGGATTGTGCTTTTTTAAGGTCACGACGTGTTGAGTGCGTCGACTTTACAATTTTAGCCCGGATGGTTTCATGCACTTTTTATTGTGGTAGGGTCATGCTCGCTCTCTTTTTGTTACATTTGTTAAGAATTTCTGCGTAGCAATCGATGTGTCCGGTCTTAATTAGGTAATTGCGATTGCTATCGTTCAGTCGCTTTGTTGTTTAACACTTAAAGCATTAAATTATAAAATCGCTTCGCTGAAATCATTTTATTGCTGAAGCCAACGCAAAAAAAATATTGACATGTTGTAACTAATTGAAAAAGAGAGAGCCTTTTTATATAGATTTTTTATTTCCATCATTGTCGATCAAGGTGACTTTTTTAGAAATTAAAAAAAATAAAACCGACTTCAAAACACTAAAATGCTAAAAATAATCCTAACACTTAAGTACCTAATCAGTTACTTTTGGAGTCGGTGCCAGCCGATGAGAGATTCAATGTTTTTGTTTGCACCGACTCCAAAAGTAACTGATTAGGTACTTAAGTGTTAGGATTATTTTTAGCATTTTAGTGTTTTGAAGTCGGTTTTATTTTTTTTAATAAAATTTACTTATTTCATCAATTTTTAGTGATAAATCCTAATCTAACTGCTGAACACCGATTTCATCCCCTATTTTCCTACCCTTAGGGGTGATTTTTATTTTGTAAACTTTTAGCATATTATCTTTGAAGTATAAGCTATTCAATAAAACAAAAATCATCAAAATCGGCTCATATTTGACGAAGATAGGTAACAAGAACCACAACCAAAATACTATCTGGGTATATATTTGTTGATTTTCTCAAAAAGTTCTAAATCAATTTCGATAAAATTTATATGGGACCACCTCTGAAGTATGATCTACCAAACAAAAAAAGAATCATTAAAATCGATTCATAATTGGCGGAGTAATCGCGTAACAAATATACAAAAAAAAAAAAAAAAAAAAAAAACATACAGTCGAATTGAGAACCTCCTCTTTTTTTGAAGTCGGTTGAAAAAAACAAACAAAACAACAACTATAAACGGGTAAAAGACCCTCGGATCATAATAAAATGTGCTATTTAACGACTGATTTTTTTTCTTATATTATTTTGGATAGTGAACGTGTTAATTCTTCTAACAATAACAATAATTTTATCTAGCTCCAATCTAAGCATAGCTCTAAGGCGACAAGATAACGGATAAAATACAAAAATATATTATATGATATCCGTGATTCAGGTACTACGAGAACGCAAAACAAACAGTTGCCCTTTGCGAAATTCAAACTGCCGAAACGCAAAATGAAGCAATTATTTTCAGCTGATTTCTAGATATTTAGGACCTTAGAAAGTACTGGACTAATTATTTAGGTCTCAAAAATAAAGTTTTCAAATTACGTTTTGGCAAAATTTTAAACCAACGAATCTCTATACGAATTCTATCCTCAATAGCAACCCTTATTATTTTGCATACGTAGAGAGAGCGGCGCGTGTGCCGATTGTTTATTTTTAGCATTTACTTTTATTTTAACCGTGATCTTGCACTTGTATGTATAAGATATAAATACGAATGCTGTCGATTTCAGTTTAAATGGAAAAAATAAGATTCAACTTGGCTAGGAAATGAAAATATTGACATCAATGACTAATTTGGTTTTGTAATTAGTTTTGTCTCGTGTGTCGAAATATACGAAGAGACGTGTTTCGCTGTGTTAACAGATTGACGGATATTTTTCTTATCTTGGGTAAAAAAATAATTGTTTGGGGAACAAATTGGGCAATTAATTCGGTAGGGATTTTTTTTAAGAAAAAATATTTTCTAAAATTATTTTGAAAATAAGTGCTGTTTAAGTACACAAATTGAGAATACTTATGTATAAGTAGTTGATACAGTAGGTATAAAACTTAATAACATTTTGATTAATATTCAGTAAATAAACTTGAATAATAAATATCTATGTGTGGTCGTCTACTTTAAAATGGTATTAAGTATTTATCGTTTTCAAAGTAATTATACCTGTTAATTGAAGAAAAAAAATCGTGAGGTCAGTAGACCTGAACTTACTATTTTGCTTTGAGAAGATGCTATTCTGGCGGCAATAAACTATAATGTGGAAGTTAAATGTCAGAGATTGATCAAAGTTGAAACAAAACACAGTTATTTAATACAATGTAAAAATTAGACCGAGTGTTTGTAAATATAATGTATCCCTCTCGTCAGCATTAAAATTGAAATTTTAAAGTTTTTTTTAAATTGTCTGATAAAATTATATCTAAAAGATCCCTAGGATCCCATTAATGCCCCAAAATATGCAGTTTCTTTGGGGTAATATTCTTACACCTCTCTTCTCGCATGTGCGCTTCGACCATTGATTGGAAAAATACAATTGCCGCCGACAATAATAAACCGGAGGTAGGTATCTAGTTGGTATCTTAGTCTTCGTAACAGAGTTGCGACCCTAAAAATAGAATATTTAATTTGATTAGGTAGCTACTGGTTTTCCCTTTGGACTCAAGGTGACAGCTGACGTCACCGCCATTAGCCATAGCTAATTACAAGCCATTTCTGGGTAAACACAGCTACGCCTCGGAAACTTTCCGTTGTTCTGTTTGACGTTAAAATTCCAAAGAAGAAGTATAACCAACTAATAGAAACTGACTAATTGAATGCCTCTAAGAATTTGGTATATTGCAATTATATATAGCAGCTTACCACATATATTTTTTAGTTATTAATGAAAAGTTTTGTGTACGTATTTGCCGAAATCAGTAAAAAGTATTCGAAACCGACCGACTTAGAAGAAATCAATCTCATTGATAAAGGGTTAACTCTCATTGGTTCAGGCCTTCGATTCAGAACTATTCGATAACAAATTCTCGATCGGAAAACCACGTGACACAGTAGGATTTAAAATTAGTTTTACGTGATTTACCAGTGGTCAATTCTTTATTGAAGGGTTTTGAATCCGAAGCCAAGTCAATATAGAAAAAAAATTTTTTTTATTGGTTTGGTTCGTTTTTGAAGTGCTGGGAAAATTCATGGTGACGCATGATGTTGATTCCTTGCCTCGAGACCACAACCATTATTGATGTAAAATGTCTATTGCATAAATATTTATTTCACTAAAATATGCATTACAATTTCATCAATGACTGTTTATGTACGTATTTATATACTTTTCGAGTCTTTTATTAACTGTGGATAAAAAGATAATAAACTTACTTCACTTACTAAGTAAAATATTACTTATAACTTATTGCAAAAATTACCTTTATTGTATTCATTCATTACTTATAGTCTTTTGGGTTGTATGACTCAACGTATAACATAATAAAGAAGACTTGACTTACTCTCTGACTGACTTTTCAACTCCCAGCCCAAACTTAAAGAACTGGACATATAAAACTTAAATTTGTACAGATGGTTCTTTCATAATGTGGATATAGACAAGGAATAAGCCTGGATTTTACGAAACTCCACGGCATAGAATAGTCAACATTGGTGTTGTCTCGAATCAGCAATCGCCCGTGGATTTAGGTCCAGGAGTAGAGTAGAGTAGTCTACTCCTGGACCTCGCATAATAAATAATGTATTTTATTGTTACTTGTTTCCTATTCCATACATTCTAACCACCAAATAAATAAGTAAATTTACCACGAGTTAGTTCATTATCCAAAAAAATAAACCCATTGATTAGCACCATATATCATTCCTTATCTATAATATTTCCCACTCGCTGACAATATTTACGGAATGTTCGTCTAATTACCATAAATGCGGGTACTTTCGTTCTGCCATTGGCCTTGAGGCTTTATCAGTACCTACATTACCGACGTTTTTGCGATCGATTTTTCATTAGACCCTTAATGACGGTGACGCAATTTCTACTGGTAGGATGTCTGGGGTGCCGATAATGTTTAAAACAATGCTACTGGTTTTTAGTGCTGCTTTTGCATTTACTATACAATAAATAACAATAGTTACTTTAAATTTTAATGTCAAATACTTATTAACCGAAATTACATATTAACCTAAATCAAATTGCTTGTAAAAGATGTAAATGTTGACTGATTTTATTAATTAACTTTGGAATTTATTTATTTATTTCGTTTTGAAATTAATGATATAACTATAGTATCAATAGATTTTTTACATATGTTTGTGCTTGCTATTCTCGATTAAAATGAATGATAAATCTATTTAGATAAAACAAAGTCAGGTTAGAAACACCATTTATAAGTAAAGAACGGCTGGACCGATTTTTATGATCTGTGATATGTTGAATTAGTATCCGCCCCGAATAGCAGAATAACTATTAAAACATCGGAATAATTCACGAAAAAATAATATTAAGAGGCAGACAACTCGTTTAAAATGGATGAAAAATTTAACTAATATTTGGAAAGATTAATGTCAAATGTAGGTATAATTCAACCATGGAGTGCTTTAAAAATCATGTTATTTCGACTCTCATGTAGTTTAGTGCCTTATTAAAAGAAAATGTACGTTTGTTCAAATTTTTTTTGATTGTCAGGAATAATATTTTAAGAAAATATTAACACATGGATGTTAATTCTTTGATTCGAAAACAAAAAATAGAGTATGTTTAAGAGCATATTTAGTTATTTATTCATTTTTGACCTCATCTTGTACCTTAGCGTAAACGAAAAGCTGTTAAACACTATCTTTTAAATTCATTTTATTTCATTTTCAAATTTATTTCATTTTTTATAACCCATTCTATTTTCTGAAACTCTCCCATTCGCAGGTATCATTATTCTAGATTTTAACCAAACATGTCCTTTGTTACAGGTACGTTCTGTATTCAGAGTCCTTGCTCTGGACTAAATCCTAACATCAATCACCAACTCCAAACTGCTGCGAGTAGAATGAATAAGATTCACGGCCAGTGCTGTATTGAGGTTTCGGTGAGAAAGGTATCGAATATCGATATTTTTGCGTATTTTAACGATATCGAAAACGACTTACACGCACACACTTGTTTTTTTTTTATCCGGATTGTGATGAATACGGCATCAATTTTATTTTTCAGTTACACATATACAAACGAATCGTAAATAATTAAGAACTTGCAAAAGATTTCCGAATCATTGTTTACGGCAAACGTCAATGACGGGTATAAGTATGTTCGGTCTTGGCCTTTGGGCATTTATTTTATTATATATATTATCTTCTAAGTGATAAGATAGAAAACGTTTATTATTTTATTGATTTAGAATTGATAGTACCGAAAAATATTTACCACAATATACACAGCGGTATCATAAGCATGAAGTTTTTGCAATTATTAAAACTGAATTTTATATCTTATTCGCTACATTCGACAACAACCTAAACTAAAAATAGTTACAGGGCGCAATTTACCTTTGTTGTCTACCTGTAAAATGTGCAATAAGATAAGATAAAGTTTATTTCTGTTTAAAAACTTAGCTTAAATAGCAATGCACTCCCATTATTGCTGTCATCTATTTCTATCGTAGAGATGACAAAGGCCACATCACTATCCATAAGAATTTCAGTCCATTGCCAAGTTGACTGAAATTTTTCACAAAGGAGATTCTTTAGTTGTCTCTTGAATAGACTGGTGTTTTGCGTTCAGTTTTGTAATATACCACACTTTATTTTAGTAAGAAAAGCTTCACTTCGTCACGACTGAAGTAGTTTTCAGTTTATTCGCTTATAAAAGGTTTAAGAAACAGAATATGTCTTGGGCCAAGTGTTTAGAGAATATGAATAGAATTTTATTGGCAGTCTTCTTTTTTAAAGAAATTTATTTATGAACTTGCTACTTCAGAAATTTTAATGACAATAAAATTCCACGTTTTGTATTTTTTTTATTTTTTTTAATTGTGTTATCTATTTTTTAGTTATGAACTTTAAACAAATATATAATACATAATCAAGCTTAAATGCATTATATTCTTTTACGAACTTTTTAAACAGCCTACTAATTTAAGCTTATTAAACGTTTATAACTTGTTTTTGTTTTATGAATGTTTGTTTTTATAAGCTAAGTTATTTAACCAGTTGCGCTGCGCCAAAATTCACTTTAAACATAATATGTTTAAGTTATTTTATATCTCATTTTAAGTGAACTGTAATAGGTAAGTTCTTATGAGAATAAATTCTTTAAATCTATAACATCTATTATAATTTCTGCAATATAAATTGCACCTAAATGACACGGCATCATTATTTGAATTTTCTTACTTGAATTCTTTTTGTCATTCCTATTTTCCTTGGGCTCGGTAAGAGAGACACTTTTTGTTCTCACAGCTAACCTCCCTTTGTTAATAACGTAGCTAATATTCATTCCCTTCCATCAGTCAAAGGCCTTTCAGGACACCCTAATAAGGCGTATCTTGCGCAGACAGGCGCCTTATCGCGAAATTGCAACAGATACGTTACGTCTTCGCATAAAGAAATAATTTACGCGGCAAATCCTGGGGTTAGCGGTCTGTTTTATGAGAAAAAAGCGATTCTAGATTTAATGGTTCTTTTTTGCTGATTGAAATGTTATTTATTATGATAGATCAATGATCTAAGCTGCAATGATGCGAATGTTTTTAACACATCTTAGTTCAGATCGCCGATGATGCACAAACTGCCTCTTAAGGTGCGGTAGTGGTAGCTAGTGTCACATACGCTTTGCATCTATAAACATTGATCCTTCGAGCCGTATTAATAATAATACCCGATATCCCTTTGGATTTAGGGGCGCCAACAGAACCTGACAGATAAAATATGGAAGATAGAGAATCAGTTTCTATGGTAAGCTGGTACAGGGCCTTGCTATATCCGACAGGCATAGATAGATAATTGGTTAATTGATTAAGTGCTTACAAACTTTGAACCTTTTATTTAAATATAAGTACAACAAATTTACAAAATTTGCATACTTTGCTGCAATCGGTTGGTGAAAAGCAAGATGAAAAGCAATTGCATCTTATCCATACAGTCGTCTAAATAATTGTGATGCAAGGCAGTGTGATTCAGGACCGAGACACTAAAGGCGGTTGAGCGAGCCTGAACTGCGTGTTTTTAGGTACATAGTGTTCTAAGAACTTTGGGAATCATCATCATTAGCATTTGGAAGACCACTGTTGGACATAGGCCTCCCCTATAGAACCGCAACCTTGAGGTTGTCAAGTCCTGCAAGTCGTCAGGCTACTGGGTGAAGCTTCCCTATGCTGCGTTATTATATAATAAGAAAAAGTATTTGAGCCCTCAGATTGTTTTTATACCATACTCTCAAGTAGTGCAAAATATTTCCGATATCATTTCTCCCAGTCAGAAGTAGTCTTGTCATCACTTAGACCACACGCGAATAAGAATCAGGAAAAATTCAGGGTTACCGCCGACAGCGTTAGGTGAGATGTGATCGAGCGCCGTGACTGGGGACTTCGTGGAACTAGCGGGCGCGGCTCAATATCAGCGGGTTTAGCAATAAATTATAAATTTCATTCTAAACAAAGTACCGACTTTTAGAATATCATTAACATTTAAAAAATATATGACCATGATCTGTTTAGCTGTTACCACACACATGTGGCCACATGTGTGAGTAAAAATTGTTATGTGACTGCATAACAATTGTGGTTCGTTTCCGTAGCCTGACGATTAATAACATGGACTTACAACTGATTACGATGATGAGACGCATTTGAGCATATAACAATCCACTGCTGAACACAGGTTATTAAAACCCATCGTGAGAATGATCAATGGGTCGTTGGTATCCAACGATTGAATAAGAAACGCTTATTCTAACGTGGTCAGCCCCCCGATTCAGAACTATTCGACAACTGGCATCCGGTAAATCATTTTAATATCACGTAGTTTTAAATTCGTCAGTTTTGATTATTTTTTAATCGGGATCCTAGTCATATTTATCCGAGTTGGTACCATGGTCAGAACAAATACCGATGAACAAACCAGTCGATTTTCTCTTTGAAAACTAGTCGCAAGTAAAAAAATATGTTTATAATATGTAAAATTTCTGCCTATAAAACCGCTAGCAGTCACACCATACTACGATAGTGTTACCCAAGTCATTACGGCAACGAGGTCGGATATTACATACATTCGTTTAATGGCTCTAGGAATTGAGCTGCGAATTGTTTCTTTTAGCAATCCCGTGTAGGTATACTTATACCATTGTCTTTCCAGTTAAGTGCCCGCGGGCCTATAAACAGGGTGGTTTTATTTTGATGGCAGTTTTTTTTTTTAATACAAAAACCTAAGAATATAGTAGTAAAAATTACTCAGGCATGTTAGGAAATGATACGATGCACTACATTTAGTAATGCGTATAATTATGTCTTTTGTCTATGCGATTAGGCAACACGTCCCAATTTATAACCCTGTTTGCTACTTCGGGGTAATAGTGAAGCATACTGCACACTTATTCCGACAGGTGTCGTATTGCGTTTGGTCCTGCCCGTAATGATTTTTTGATCAGTGGTTCCGCCACTGACCAAATAATCATGGACTTGTAAGTATACTTTACGATACTGGGGAATAGGATAAGATTTTAAGAAGTCTTTTCAGATTTTGGAAGTTTATGTTAATGTTTATTAGTAATAATGTTCTAGAAAGTCAATTGATTCAAATGATTTCGAAGTTGCAGGTTTGTTGTTTCTCTGAATTTTAATTTTCAATTAAATTATCCTAATACTGCTTGTATGGAAAATTTCACGAATGAACAACACAGCATCTTCTACCAAATAGTCTTAATTTATTTATGACAAACATCCTTTCTTTTTACATTAAACTCTTAAAAGACATTTCCAATAACAATATTGGATATCAACATACCTGAAGTGGTCTACGAATCAGTCTGTTGATATTAAGAGCCTATTTTTATTTTATCTTTACTACCATAACGAAAGTGCCTTAACCGATATTGATTTGTGAGGTATCACAAGAATCCTTATGTTCTTCCGAGTGACATAGGCTATGTGACGTTTTAATAAAATAATATGGCGAATTATATACTTAATGACCATTCTATTACACCAGCTATATACCAAGACTGCAAACAATTTCCTACTCATCATCATCATCTATACGGTCAATCCCGGTTGCGTCCAAAGCCATTGCTTTGGAGCCCAGGGTCCGCTTTCCTTGATTTGCTCCTCCACTTCGCGCGGTCTTGAGCGTCTCTAGTTGTGAGATCATTGGCTCGCATGTCAGCCCCCCAAACAATTTCCTACTGTATTCACAATTTATTTCTTACTTTTCAGATCGAAAAAAAAATACACGCGGCACGCAAGCGGTTAACGGCAGTCTTGTTAATTGATGTTTTAATTATTATTTTTTACTATAGTTAAGAAATGTTGACGATTAAATAATAATTTGCTTGAATAAATAATGTCATCATCTGTTTCCTTAGCACTGTTAGCACTGATTAAGTATTTATTATTATCCAACAGAGCATTAGAGCATTACTGAATGATTATTTATTATTATCCAACAGTCAGTTAAACAAAGTAACCTTTCAATTGACAGTAGGTCATCATAATATTAGCAACAATGGTAAACAATATTTATTAATCCTTTTGTTTTCATGACTCATGTTGAATCATACGTTACTATGCAACATATCAACTAACTAATTAAAACAGTATAGATAACAATACCATAATTATGTGAAATCGGGTCAGTAAATAATTAAAATGAACACATATTAATTAGAGTGGAAAATTTATATTTATTTATCTTCATCATTACAGCCATAGGACGTTCCCTGCTAAGAAAAGGCCTGCCCCAATGACATCTATCATTGGGGGGATTGCCAATACTCGCCACGCTTGGCAGGCGAGTTGGCGAGCACAGTTGTTTACAGGATTTCGAACGCAGACGCTGCTGCCCGTCTCGTGCTGCAGGAATTAGTCACCTCTTACGACACGCTTCCTGTTGGCGGTGGGAAAGTGTATTCTTTACGGCCGTCCCCATACGGTACATATTCTTTTATGCTTAACTAGCTGTCCCGGCGAACTTCGTACCGCCCTTCATAATTTTTTAAAAAAAATAAACCGGGTTGTTTATAGTTATTCTGCTATTCGGGGTGGAGACAAATGCAACAAATCAAAGATCATAAATATCGGTCCAGCCATTCTTGACTTATAAATTGTGTAACTAACCCGACTCTGTTTTATATAGATGAAATTTAGAAATCCGGACAGTGCAATGCGATTTGAACCTTTCAAATTAATTTCAGGTTTTTCTGTAATCTCTAAAGATTACAAAAAAAAGTTGACTCGATATTTTCAACCGACTTCAAAAAAGGAGGAAGTTCTCAATTCGACTGTATGTTTTTTTGTATGTATGTTACGCGATTATTCCGCCAACCATGAATCGATTTTATTGATTCTTTTTTTGTTTGGAAGATCATATTTCAGAGCTAGTCCCATATAAATTTTATCCAAATTAATTGAGCAGTTTTTGAGAAAATAACAAAAATATACCCAGATAATGTTTTGGTTCGTGATTCTTGTATCTATGTTACCCAATATCTTCGACAAATGTAAACCGACTTTGAATAATACTGTAATAAAATTTCCGGAAAAACTTTTGTGTGGAAAAAAAGAGGATGAAATCGGTTTTCCGCAGTTAGATTAGGATTTATCACTAAAAATAGATGAAATAAACAACTTTTATTTAAAAAAATAAAACCAAATAAATCACTAAAAATAATATTAACACGTAAGTACCTAATCAGTTACTTTTGGAGTAGGTGCAAGCTAATCAGAGTTTGAATGTTTTCGTTGCACCGACTCCACAAGTAACTGATTAGGTACTTACGTGTTAATATTATTTTTAGCTTTTTAGTGTTTTGAAGTTGTTTTTTTTTTTCATTTAAAATATATTTTAAACTATTTACATTATAATTAATAAAATATAGATTCCAGTCTCTAACAACCTTATTTTTAATGTGTCACACAATACAGTGTTTTTTTTCTACTTGGCCGCAAAAAAGAACCTTTTACATGTAAAATTTATTTATTTACGATTCTTACAGAATAATCTGTGTTTATCATTTACAATAACGACCGGTGTTTCGTGCTCCGGGCTACAAAGCCAGGCGGTTGCGGGTTCAAATCCCGCAAGAGGCAAATGTTTGTGTGATGAAAACAAGCATTTGTACCTAAGTCATGAGTGTTTAAATGTATATCCCTATCTTGTCGCCATACCATAGCTTTGCTTAGTTTGGGGCTAGATAATTGGGGTGATTGTTGAACTAAATTATTATTGTTAGTAATTCATCAATAACCTTAAAAGAACTATTTCCACAAATATGTGCATCAAATTTTAACTTAAACGGTAACTAGTACATTGAAACAGACGGACAGACAGACACGAGTTTTAGAATGAAAAATCGAAACCATTATATGTAATGGTTTCGATTTTTCATTCTAAAACCCTATAAACAAAACAAACAAACAAAAAATATTGGAATACATTGTTTCGATCCTATGGTGAATAGTCAAAGCACTTGTGTTACAGAAATCAGAAACAACGATGGTACCACAACACCCAAACCCGAGACATAACGAAAAGTTATTTTTCTACATCGACCGATCTGAAATCGAACCCGGGACGTCAGAGATAACAATACCAAGTCCGGTATGCTTACCTCTCATCTACAGGAGGTCAACAAATTGTTTTTTTTTTAAATTTATAATATATAAGGTGCTTCATAAATATCTGCATATCTGCAACGGCTGAAATGGGTAAAAGTATTGCTTATATAGATTACGATAGTGAAGAAATTACTTCCCCCGGAACGGTAATTAATTATTTGCGAAAAGACAGTAAATAAATGGTTATTTGCTTCAATTTGCATAACACACTTCGTCATCCGCCCTTGACTTGGCCGCCGGGCGGTACAATGTGAAACGTTAGCATTTTTGGACAGGTGTGGATGGTTTGAAACAGAATAAAGCCGTATCTTTATTTAATATAATTTTTATTATTATTTTATTATATTATTATTATCTTTATTTAATATGATTTTTTTAAATGTTAAAATTAATGATGTTCTGGACATACAATTTCTTTACTATCGTAATCTATATGAGCAATACTTTAACCCATTTCAGCCGTTGCAGATATTTTTACAGCACCTTATATACTTTATACAAATAAATATACAGCTTAAAAGTAAATATAAGACAAATAATAATATATAACAAAATGTACATAGAAGACATACAAAAAAAATGTATTAAAATATATATATATATATATTTATTTATATTTATACGTTACATTTTTAAAAAATGAGGATCTAAATTCTGGAATTTAACTAATTGAGAGCGCCTTTACCTTTTGTTAAAAAGTAACCTTCTTTCTACGTCTTAACCAAGTAACTATTTTATTGTATAAATATAAATCTCAGTAATTATACTTAGATAATACTTCCTAATGTATACCTAACCCACTCACTGGATCAATTTCCAGTAAGCAAAGTCACTGACAAGTCGTTAAGTAAAAAATCTACACACTAAAATACTTAACCTATTTGTAAACATGCATTTTTTCGACGTGCATAATCAAGTGAAATAACCGGCCCATAAACTGACGCCCACATGCGCACACGCATCGTAATTGTTATATGCCATTGTTCTACTTAAACTCGCTTTATTCAGGGTTAAAATAGGTATTTATGTGCTAATGTTGCTATTTTTTCCGCTATATTATTAGCGCTATGGATAAGTCGATGACTGTACAATAGATAACTTATGAATGTATTAAAGGCACGCAGCAGCCTTTGCAGTAGCTAAATTTGCCAAATTTCCAAATAGAAATTTGGCCTTGAGATCCATTAATGTAAGTTTGTTATTGTTGTAAATGTGTGTTTTTTAAATACGCTCACTGGTGGTCCTAATGTTTTGGCAACGATAAGTTAAAAATACAGATCCTTCTACTGCATACGTTCCGACACGCTCTTGACCGGTTTTACTGAAGTATACTGTGTTGAACAAAAATGTATACATTTTCTTAAATAAAGACTGTATATTTCAAACAAACATTGCCAAAATGAATGTCCAAGTAAATATTATTATTTTAACACATTTGTCTCTGGGGTCGCAACGGGCTCTTTGTCATGAATGTTATGACAATGCCGAAGAAAAAACTACGCTGTTGACAAACATAGGAAGTGGAAATACTGTGTGTGGGATATTATTTGGAACGGTACTCACTGGCGTGTAGAATAAAGAGCGTATTTTTATTCTAATTTTATAAGTTGATAACATTGGAATGAAAAAGTCTGTAGCCACTCTAAAACAGCCACCCAGAGATGTCTTTTACCAAATTTTAACTAATAAAAAGTGAAATGGAGAACACTTCAGAATTCCTGATTTTTGAAATTAGATTTAGTATAGTCGCAAATTATTTAGAATACAGAGATAAAAAACCGTATTCGGTGAGAGATTCTCTATTATTGAGAATCATAGAACTCAAAGGATCAGCAAGCTAAAGTAGTAACGGTTGGCTGGACCTCACTTTTCTGTAGAACCGACAAACTATGGGGCAGACGTATTCCTGAGTGGTGATCGCAATTCGAAACATATTAAACGCAGCATAGAATATCCTTCAACAAGTGAGAATGATGATAATATTCGTAAACTTGGTGGTAGCAAGTGAAAAACATAAGCCTAAGGTCGGGTGTATTGGGTTATTAAAATAAATAAAATAAAATAAAATCAATTTATTTCAGACAGAGTCCATATAAGTGACATAAGAAACATTAATTAATTCAATCCAATTCAATTCAATTCTAAATTCAAATCAATATAATTTAACTAACTATCTAATACAATTCAGATTCAGATTCATTATTCATTAACCCTTTGACCAGTAGACAGAGTAGACTATTGTGTGTAAGACACACTTTTAGATTCAAAAAGTGTGTCTTTTCTTTAATAAGAACAGTAGTACAGTAAAAACATTGGGATTTCATAAAAATGGTATCTCAACATCTCCAACATTTTGCAAGATGAAAAACTTTTCCGTATGTCCCCAGCACTCGGGCAAAAATAAACTACCGCGGATATGTATTTTATACAGTTGACAGTCGGTAGTAGCCCGCTGCTGGCACCGGTTCAATCCACTCATTCAGACTCTCATTGAAGTGGTTGACACAGCGTACAATCTTTCGTTTGTAAACAGTTTTCTTTGTTTACATCAGACGCTTTACATATTTTGTTGTTATCTGAAATTAATGTCGGCTCTATGAATTAATTGACTAGGAATAAGGTACTTGCAACCTAGTTAGTAGCAAAAGTAGGTGATTTATTGAATGCCTGACATTTCATAACATGCATCCATAACGAACGAACTTAATTTAAATAGACTTTTAGCCGGGATAATGTAGACTGTAGCCGCTTGTGTCTAGCTCAATACGGACATTTACGGAGGTAAACTACTGGATGGCAGTACCAGTACACGCCATACGAGTAATTTTTATAAACTGTTAAGTCACGTATTGTTCCAAAACTTAGGAATACCAAGCTATAACGTCACTCCTCAGTACTTCTTGCCGAAGTCAACTGCCTGAATTAGAGCAATTTAGAAAACTAACTTCTCCAAACTAGCTAGGGTCTGGGTGTGCTAGTAGCCACCTCCGACTTGTTGTCTGGTACTTCGTTCGTATTTAATCTGGCTTGACAGTAGAGATAGACACTATTGAAGACTAGTTCACAAGGCCTCTACCTACAGACGCAAAGTGCCATATAATGTACCTACCTAATAACCAACTCAAAACTAAATTTAAAGTTCCTAGCTCAGAGTCTCAGAAGTTCTGATGAAGAGTGTCTCCACTCGAACGAGCAAGAGCGCACTGTTTCAAGTGCTAGACTCAACATCTCTCCAAGAAACACTCTAGCGAATTATTCTGGTGTTGATATTTCCTAATAATTGAACATGCTTTTTGTAGTATTAATAGCCAACAACCGGTAATTTGAATCAACTACGCTTTATCGTAAAATAATATAATCGAAAGAAAATGGTCTCTTAGTTGCACAATTTAGGAGTTTTTTAGTATTGTAGAGTAGCATTATCATTATCATCATGTCAGCCTATTGCAGTTCGCTGCTGGACGTAAACTTCCCCCCAATTTAGAATTTAGTGAAATGTAAAATCTTAAGGACAGTTTTTGCTTACATTATTGACTGCAGCGCCTTTTAATCTCACGCCCATTTTTAAGTCGGTTAATAAGAATGGTATATTCTTAAAATTTGCAAACATGTCACATCAAGTGCATATTTTTTAAGTTTGAATTTAAAATACCTTTAAACATGCCGTTCCTTGGGTACCTATAACTTATATTCTCAATTTGAGGAGAATTAAAAAAAACGTGTTCTACGTTGTTCTCTACTTCTTGTTGTTGTTGTTCTTTACTTCTATTTTTTCAACTACAAATAGTCATTCCAACTACAAATACTACGTGAACTCGTTGATAAAAGTATAATATATAGTCTAAACGACTTTCAGTGAGAATAAGCTTAATGTCAATTCGATTTTCGTCGATTCCCACTCCCAACAAGACTATTCCAAATTCATGTTTGCAGTGTTTTTTTATTTAAAAAGTAAAAATATGATCCCATTACGTTTTTAATGACTTATTGGCCCTCACTGACATACAATATTAAAATAGGTAGATGCTATATAAGTATAGATGACTTATTTTTATGCAAATAATCTTCTTCATCTAATTTGTATGTGGTCGCCCATGGGTATGTCCTTAATTACTATCGAAATACAATGAATATTCACGCTATGTAAATGTGCTTGCATTGAATTGATGTTTCTATTGTGTCTGCATCCCAATGCAAACTTGTCTTTATTGTATCTCTGAATAGGCATACTCGTGATATGTATATATCTCTTTGACTATCTAGGATAAATACTCAAACGTATACTTAGGTATACATATGTTAAGGATACACTTCAACTTTATGGGAGCAACGTCGAAATGAAATAAGGTACTAATCGCATCAGCTGATAGGTCATTATGTAAAGGTTTTTTTAAATATATTTTGATATTGGTAAATTCTGTTGGTTGGTTGGTTTTTAATACGTTGGTGTAGATTTTTTGATTTGAGCAGTAGAACTTTTCGGCTCCAAAACCAGTGACAATTATAAATCTGTTGAGTTTATTTGATTGGTTGAACGCGCTAGTCCTGAGACTAGCGCGGCCAATAAGTACCTGAGTACTTCAGGTTCGAATTGAATGATTATTTTTGTGTTGGATAGTACAATTATTAAGAAAGGTATAGGCTATATAACATCGACCTACGCTACGACCAATAGAAATTTAGCATCAATGAAAAATGTTGCAAGTACGATAAAAATGATTTTTTGAGATGAGAGAATTATTTTTTTATAGTAATCAAATTTGTTCTAAAATAATGCATTACTAAGTGGTTAAAAATTACTTTAAGTGACAGACCGAATCCTACGCGGGCGAAGCCGCGGTCTTGCTATAGTATTAAAAAAATGGAGACAAGAAGAGCTGGGTTCTCATACAAATAACAACCCGAGTGGTCACAAGCGGATTTCGCTTTTTGGTTGCCATGAAAACTCGCCCTAATATAATATAGCGAATAACATCTTGTTATTCGCGAACTCAACGACCTTAAGCCAAATATCTCGCACAATCTACTATTTTATACAAAAACTTCTATAAAAAGGTGCGCTAGAGAAATATAGCCATAAATTTGTTACGTGTGAATTCGGCCGTTACCTTTTATATAGCTGGCTGTCACACCGAACTGTAACGTCCTATTTAAATTTTAAATCATGTGATTCCAAATACAGGACCATAAAAATAACATAAACAATTTCTATAGAACAATAAACCACTGAACATTTATATAAACATACTAGCTGTTGCCCGCGACTTCGTCTGCGTGGTCTTTAGGGGTATGTAAAATAGATGTTGGCCGATTCTCAGACCTACTCAATATGCTCACAAAATTTCATGAAAATCGGTCAAGCCGTTTCGGAGGAGTACGGGAACGAACATTGTGACACGAGAATTTTATATATAAGAAAAAACATTTACCTGTGGCGTGGCTTAGTGGCGCGATTACGCAAAGAGGGGTTCCTGGTACAATTCAATTTAAAAAAATATTTTTTCTAAATAGGTTCGAGTCTGGGTGTGCTGAGAGACGCGCTGGCAAAATATCTCAGTCTTGTATCAAAATAATGGTATTTCTTTACTTCAAGACCATGACAATAAATTGGTGTGCTATCTTGACGCTTATTTAATTAAACTTAATTTGCTGTGGCAGACATAATCATTAAAGTTTATCCAGGTCGTGTTTGTATTATTCTAATTGCAGCTGATCAATTAAGTACACGGTGTATTTTTGTTGGTTTGGGAGCTGAAAATATCAGACTCACCTGCTTGAATACAATAACTGTTACTACGACTGCGAAACCAACATCACATACTCAAAACAAAAATCACTTCTTCACATATATTGATGTCAGCTAGTAGGCGGTTCAATACCTATAGGAAAGTTATTTTTATTGCGATTTCGTTGTTGTTCCTATAGTCAAAGTTCATGTATTTGAGCAAGAAAATGCTACTTTTGAGAATTTAAAACCAGCAAAATTTCACCGCTCTCATAGGCGTACCAAAAGTCGAGGGTAGAAGAGTTAGTTGTTGTCCTCCCTTCTTTATAATTAGCTAATTTATGAGTGAATTTCCCGGGACCAAAAATTGCGTGGCCTCGATGAAATCAGTACTAAAAAGATATTTATAATGTTCCAACATTTTTTTCTGGTTAAGTGAAATAGTAATCTAATGTAGCACTAAATATTTTATTATTATGATTAATAGGTACTCCAAAAAAATTTGTTTGTCCACACGTAACCTTGCAGGCTGCTTCCAACCGGCCTATCTGGAAGTCAGTGGACAAGCATAGGCCTATGTTTAGCAGTGGACGTCCGAAATGATGATGACGGATTTTCATTTCCGTAGATTGTTAATTTCATTCCCATGGCACAGTTCTTTCATTGCCGTGGACACATGTTTCATTGCCGTGCCGTAGCCCGAAATTTTTAATCTTGTATATCTCGTTAGTTTTTTTAAGTTATCTGCTAGATATTAAACAAGAATACTTAGATTAACAAAAACGATTTTTAAAAATAAAAAAACTTAAAGATAAAAAAAATCCACGAAAATGAAGATTTTAATGGACCTGTTGCAATTCAACCTTATATGCCTAAGTCCTGCTGTAAGGGCAAAGAAGCTGCCTCACTAATTCAAAGGTTAAAGTTATAAATACCTAACCATTAAGCCAAACTCTCTTATTCTTATAAAACTCGTCACATTGTCTTTCATAATGCTTGTCATCATCATAATCACCTGCCTCTGGAAGTTCACTACTAGACATAAGTTTCCCCATATTACAGAATGCCACAGTAAGAGAATGAGTATGCGACAAACATAATCGGCAGTCGTCTATAAAAATCAAGTAGTTAATTAAACTTTATTTCACCAAATTCATTCATGTTCTCAGAATCATATATTACATTTCGGTGTAACAGGGTGACACAAACGACCTTGAATCGGTCAGACCGATGAACTTGTAACGAATAAATACAGCGAACACTATTGCCGAAAATTGTAGACTAAAGTAATAAGTTCAGAGATATTGCTTTATTATAAAACATAATTTAAAGAAAATTAGACGAATATTATGAGAAAGTGCTAATAATTGCTATGTGCTGTGTGGGGACGGCCGTAAAGAATACACTTCCCCAAACAGGAGGCGTGTCGTAAAAGGCAACTAATTCCTGTAGCACGAGACGGGCAGCAGCGTCTACGTGCGAAATCTTATAATAAAAACTGCGCTCGCCAACCTGCCTGCCAAGCGTGGCGAATATTGGCAATCACCTCCAATGATAGGTCATTTAGGGAGGCCTATGTTTAGCAGTGGACGTCCTATGGATGAAATGATGATGAAAATGATTTAGATAAGCTTTTAGATACTCGACCGAGACTTGGGACAGGCGACAGCGACACGAAGCAGGGGATACTACTGCTTCGTATGCAGTTGTATGTAGAGTTACCATCTATTCGGATTTGTTCGAACATATCCAATTTGGGGGTATCCATCTGGAGCCTATGCTAAAATAAATCTCGTGGACTTTATTTGAAACGTCCGTCTTATAGACCAACCTTAGCAAATTTTAATATTTTTTTTTTTAAATAAATATAAATAAATATTGGACAACATCACATACATTGCTCTGATCCTGTGGTAAGTATCCAAAGCACTTGTGTTGCAGAAATCAGAAACAACGACGGTATCACAACACCCAGACCCGAGATAATATTGAAAAGTTATTTTTCTACATTGACCCGACCGGGAATCGAACCCGGAACCTCAGAGATAGCGACACCAAGCCCGGTATGCTTGCCTGTCGGCTACGGAGGTCGTCTATTCGTATGCAGAATGGGCTAGTTTCCTAAAAAAATCTAATTAGTCCGTCAGTTGGATTAACAGAAAAAATTGGACACGTATTTTTTCTTTTCTCAATCAAACAAAAAATTATGAAGATATAGACCGTTAAAGTTCCATGTAACGTCACGCCTTGCGACACTTTTTAGCAAGGCGTGACGTAACGTGCTCACTTTGATGCGCTTTATCTTCGTCATGTTTTGTTTGGGTAAAATCAAAAAATACTGGACCCATCAGTATTTTTTGATAATCTAACTGACGGACTAAATAGAATAATCTTTTTTTGACCCAGGAAACTAGCCCATTAGAAAGCATTCGCATCGCGAGGATGAGACAAACAACAAATCTCAATACTTGGTTCTCTTTTATGTCGTGTGTCTGCCTTCGGTCTCTGTTGCGTAGCTTAGTCTATCTAAAACATTATCGCAAAAAAGATTTGACATCAAAAATTATTAGCACTTTCATAATACAACCTTTAGCGATAAATCTAAACATAACTAAGCATATACTGTAGCTTCTTCGTTAGGTGTGCAATAAAAAGTATATATCTTTTAAACTTGCTTCTAGATTGATTTGATACCTGTGGTTTGATTCATCATTACAGCCATGGACGTCCACTGCTGAACACAGGCCTCTCCCAATGACTTTCATCGGGGGGGATTGCCAATACTCGCCACGCTTGGCAGGCGGGTTGGCGAGCGCAGTTTTTTTATAACATTTCGCACGCAGACGCTGCTGCCCGTCTCGTGCTACAGGAATTAGTCGCCTCTTACGAAACGCCTCCTGTTGGCGGTGGAGAAGTGTATTCTTTACGGCCGTCCCCACACGGCACACACGGCACGTGGTTTGATTAGTGTCTTATTTTCTATTTTAAGATGATACTAATCATAGTTTTTTTTAGTATTAAAAGGCCAGATTAGATATTATTCATTGATTTTTTGACATTTTGTTTCTATTCGTTTTGACATTTTGCTAGGGACATTGTATGATTTATGACAGTTTAATTTTATATAAAAATTTGTAAACCAGTGATGGTAATTGTGTTTGTGCTTTGCTCCATGTTTGTCACCTTATTGTTACCCACATTTTCACAAATAAATGATTTGATTTGATTTGATTAAAAAGATTCCATGTTGTGTTTGATGATTTTATTGGTTATAAGCTATATCGTCTCCCAGTTTTATAAATAAATCTCATAACTTCATTTGTCTTGTTCTGGACTAGACTCTGATTATACCCATCAGTATTATTTAAATCATTTGAAAAAAATATTACCAATATTCGGCATACAGGTAATTATTGTGACTTCCTCGAGATCTAGAGTCATGAACTCATGTCATGATTGATTCACTGATATCATTTGATTTCAAATTGGACTGTCAAACCAAACTGATCTTTTGCCAATATCCTCATAGCCAAGGTCATAATTACTAAATATGAATAGTAAGGCTGTCTGTGTCAAGTTCGTTACACCTACAGAATAACGTGGGAATACCTCAAGGTCAATTTTGACGCTAATCGTACGAATCTGTATGTCTAACTCCAGATAAGGTAAAGCAATTGTTGGATTAAGTTACCACATGTCCACTGTCAGATTGAGATTTGTTGCGTAATAGTTAATTGTTTGAGTAGTATCACTAAAAATTCTACATAAAATTAAATACAAAGTCGTGCACTGCTGCTATAACAAACTATTTAGAAAACTGGTACTTACTACCAAAATAAAATTCTAATTATAATAATTGAGTAGATCTACTGCACTTTTCCTACTTATTTATTTAATTACACCACAGACAGAATATATGTACAATAGAATATGTCAATATACTTGATTTTAACATATTATTATGATAAGTCAAGTCAATCAAACAATTTCATAAAAATAAGAATTGAGGTCATCCGAAAGAGAACTGAATTATTCAATATAGGTAGCCGATATAAGTAGGCAAAGGATAAGCAAGCTGAAGTGGCAGTGGACTATTCAGATTTGTCGTAAAATCGATATTAAACTCAGTGGATCGAGCTCAATTCGGAGAGACGAAATGCCCAGCTGTGGACTGAGTTGGACTGATTATGACATGTTCTTATTCACGTTATATACACCAAGTCGAAAGCCAAACTCAATTAAATATACATACTTATCTTCAGAAAGAATACGCACATCCCAAAGCCATACGATCCGAAAACCCGGCCTATATAAATATTCAAGCCCTTCGGTACACGGTTGAAACATTCAAAAGTAAATTGACAAGACAGACGAACATAAATAAAACAAATGGAGGCACAAAAAGGGTCGGGGCACCCCCTATTTTCATGTAAATGCTTTCTAGGGGCGCCTATTCAATCTTTGACGCGATACAAAGGTGGATGTAAGAAATTTACCCGTCGATAAGGCGTCGACTTCTTGTTAGAGATGAAAGGTGCGTTTTGTATGTAAAACAGGGAAGGGAATTGGTATCCGTGCTACAGTTTTACAAGTTGCTTAAAAATGCCGTACCTACTTTCGTGATAAAGGTTTCGCGTAAATTAGGTACGGCAGACCTTTATAATATACCGAATATTAACCCCTTAGTCCCCTTATTAGATCTTGAAGACGAGACACAATAGATTGCTAAGTGGTCTCATGCCGATGAGCATGATGCGACTACCGATAAGTTAAATGGTGGAGATAAAAAAATATAGTATTAAAGCTATACAAGTATTATTCTGCATTTTTAACTAGTTAATAATTTATTTACGTGATAAATCTCAATGAATAATTACATTATGAAATGTATTATCGCATTCTGTTTCGAAATATATCATTATTTATTCTGATTGAACCACTTCATCAATTCATTCCGGGACATGCTGCGGAGAAACGGATGATATGAATAATTTGTTTGTTAAGGAGTTCCGTATCGATAGGAAAAAACTGAACCCTTAAAGGATTACTTTATTGTCCGTCATAGCGTCTTTTAACGTCTTCTAGGGATAAAATTGAAAACAGTATCAAACACTCAGGTCATGGTCTCTTGGTGGAGTAAAAATGTAAGTTTTTTGCTCAACGCATCCAAAAGATACCATTTATGTTAGAAACTTGCAAATTTACTTGTCAAATCACTAAGTAATTCGAAAAAACGAAAACAAAATCGACAAACCAAAATCACTAAGTATTTTCCACTTTTCCAGTTGCACGACTCGGCGACGCAGTAGCGATTGTAGCGAATTAGCAACCTTAGAATTTTATGATTTAGAATTTTAATTTTATGCAGTTCCGATTTAAACTTAACTTATAACAATAGTTATTTTGATTACATATATTAGTATTTTAAAATCGCCGTAATATATTATATTGTAGACTTGATAAAAAACTTACATTTTACACACAACTTGTCATTGGAACACCTGAACGTATTCTTAGCAAAACAGATTAGTGTTGCCAACATCTGCAGGCCAACTTGTGATTAACGAGAGTTGCCAACTCTCAGATAAAGTATAATAAAGTACAACACACGTGCTCCGGTAAACGACTGTTTGAGTGTGTGGTGAAATATGGTACAATTTTGCTGTACATTTCAGTACAACCTTACATCCAGGCCTTAATTTTAGTCTTAGCCTAGATTTTTGTCTTAAGCTGGCGTCAAAATGTCCCGAATTAGGAATTTGGTCATTTTAGTAAAAAAAAAAAATTCTTTTGTAAAATATTGAGTAAGTTTTTTTTTTCAGCACCTGTAATTTTGGAATTTGTTGATGGTGTAACTTTTAATCATTCGAAATTGTACTTTCTTGGGAATATAATCCTCTAGTTTTTGCCTAGAATTTTAAAGTAAAAATACTCAAGTTAACTGGAAAATTCAAAAGGCCTTTACCTTTTTTTATTCTTTGGTTTGACGTAAAAATAATAATACTTAAGTACTCCTTAGCGTCAATTGTGGGGAGCTGGTCTGTCATAATATTGCGCTGCTTCATTTAAATAAAAGGTCGTCGACACATTATTCAAGGTGATTGCGCTAATGTCGTGATTGAAGTAGCATATGGCGTCCAAAATGTCTAATAACCGCTAATTGTTTAATCGTGTGGACTATACACGCGTTCATTTTGCCCAACATCACAATCTTGTTTCAAATCATCGACATTTTAAATACGTGTAGCAGTAGTATCTAGGTTAACAAAGTTGGTAAAAACACTGTGCTCTTTTATCGTGAAAAAAGGTCTCATTTTGATTGAAAATCTTTATTAATAATTTTTAAAATTCTACACATACCTACACAGATGTTGTACTATGTAAATATTTTTAAAATCTTTTGTATTGTTGAAAATGTGCAATATTGCAATCACCTAATAAATAAATCAGTAACTTTGGATTTTCCAACAAATTGTGACAAACAATACTTTATGTGAATAATGGAAGTCGAAGTAAGAAATTACCATAATTGATTACGAGGTACCAAAAGTTAGTATTTTTCCAGGGCTGACTTTCCAGCGCACTCAGGTATGAGCCAATTAAAAAAACGGTATTCTAAATTGACCCGAATCAAACCCGGAACCAATATTTATTTTAAGGCTAAATACTGCGCCACTATCCGGGATCGTTATTTATTTCCGAAAATTAAATTCTATCATGCTTTAAATACGCAGACCTTCATTTAAATTTGATAAATATATCTAAAGTTCTGTAAGAGCAATAAAAGAAATTATACTAACGTTGAATTTAATTTTCTTTTAATTTTAAAATATATGTATTGTACTTTTTTCATTCATCATTATTATTATCATTTCAGATATAGGACTTCCACTGCTGAACAAAGGCCTCCCCCAGTAACTTATTCATTATTTTATTTCTCTCAATCATTATAGCAGGTATAGACCACTGCATATTTCAGACGCTAACGCTCTACACCAACGAGAAATATTTCGAAACAGATTCATAAAAATCCTAGGGTCGGCACTCAGTTTCCGAAATTAATCACTGAACACGAGAAATCATCAGCAGCTCTTTGCGATGAATGTATGAATTTCAAAATATTTCTTTAACCCAATAAACATTTTTAGCTCTTGCAAAACAAACGTACAAGAGTAATATACCGCTATTCTGATCGATCAATTTCGAGCTATTTTTGTGGCGGTAGTTGTGTATTCGGAGTCAGGAATTTTGATATCTAAGGCTAAAGGCTTAAGGCTTACTAAAGTTTAACTTGATGGTTATCTACAAGATGTATAAGCAATAAACAATCAAACTTAGTGGCTGATTTTGTTGCTCAAATAGCAATTATATATAATTATGTATTACTACAAATTATACAAACGGCCTATATGTAGCTGCTCGTTAAGGCATTTTGTAGGGCAGGTGTATGAGTCTATCAGCAGTAGACTTTGAAAGGCCGATGATATTGACGATGATGATGATTACTTTGACGATTTGCCATAGTAGGGCAGTGACTCAAGTTAGAAGTTTTTCTAAATTGCTGTTCTGGGTTGCTTCCCTGGCAAAGTTAATTGTCCTATACCTTGGATTATCATCATCATCATCATCATTTCAGCTATAGGACGTCTACTGTGAACGTATGCCTCGCCCAAGCCCCCAATTCTCGTAACAAATGGATGATTATTCCTTTTCACATGAAATTGAGAGTCGTCTGTCTGGCACATATATTTATTAAATTTATTTAACTTTCTACGATAAGAAGAACATTGAAATCTCAAAAATAAATTGCTATCACTTTTTGTACGATTATATTTTTCGTCACTCTCACCGTCTTCAAATTGTAGTCAAAAATTATTTCTTTATACGATAGGGATGACGACTGGTTAAAGAAAATGAAATTCTTTTTAGTCCATCAGTTAGATTATCAAAAACTAATGAACTTTTTTTTTTTAAATTACAAAGTAAAGCGCGTCAAATTTCATCACATCACTTCTAAGTAAAAATTGTGTCTAAGTGTGACGTCATGCGACATTTTAAATCAAAATATTTCTGTAGTATTTTGATTATGTGAAAAAAGAAAAAATATGTGTCCAATACTTTTTGTTAATTTACCTAGTAGACAAAGAAAAAAAGTTTGTCATCATCCCTATTATACATGTCTGAGGTTACGAATCTCTTACTGAAAACCTCGCAATTCCAGCTGATAATTATTTACAACACTTATGTGTGCATGCGCTTCTTGAGGCAGTTTTCAATCTACAGTGTTAATAATTACTTACACTCCGTGATTACACTCGCAGTATGTGATGGGAGTGATCTTTTTTTATCATATGAGCAAGCGGGTATTTTTAGATATTTATTCCTGTCTGTTTTGATTTTCAGTTTAGAGCTACAAATAGTTACAATAGTTACTAAGTATTTAGTACAAGAATATGAAGTGGATAGTGAACTTGTTGTGAGATTTAATTAAATAGTGTGATGTATAGCCCGTCAGTTTGTTCGTGATACTCATGCGGGTGACAGGCGTTGTGTGAGTAGACATACGCTAGGTACTCGTATTATGAAGGTATTAGGTATTAGCAGTTTTCTCGTCCAAAATACCTCAGTACCTAAAAACTAAAGTCTACGGCCAGTGTGTGTTCGGTGATGACTTATGGAACTGAAACGTGGCCTCATAAGAAAGCTCAAGGTTTCACATCGTAACCCTATCATAACCCTATGTCGGGAGAAGGGACGGGAGAAAACCTTCCAACAACGGCTACAACGTTCTAAAAAAATGTCTGTTTTTTTTTTTTTGTTTGAGCTGTATGCTATTACTATAAAAATAAAAGCTTGTAAAATCACACATTTTTATAAGGAATCACACACGTTTTTATTAAAATCACAACTTTTTTATCATTTGAAAATGGTTCCTACATAGAGTCAAAAAGTTTAGAAATGACCCCTGCCTAGAGTTGTAAATTGATGGTCATATGCTATAAGCGTCCGTCATTTATGATAAATGCTTGGTCACATTGGATATTTATTGTCACGATGGTTACATATTTTTTTTTAGTATAAATTTTAAAAAAGAAGAATTCCTCTAAAGTAAGTCTTAAATGTTAAGTATTTGACAATAAAAACATACAATAAAACATGTAATTGGATCTGGATTGAATTTAAAAAAGAACTCGCGCGTAACGATACGACACTTTTACCTTGTTCGTGCAGAAAGCAGAAAGCGTATTTAGAAATTTCATTTAGTTATAGATCATCACTACTAAAGCCTGTCTTTCTTATAATAATGCACTTATTTGTGACCAAATTTTTTTTTTCATAGTTTCTCAATAGAATGGACCAGTTTCCTGTGTCAAAAAATGATTATTCCATTTAGTCCGTCAGTTAGATTATCAAAAAATATTGGACCCATATTTTGTCTTTTGTCAATCAAACAAGAAATTACGAAGATAAAGCGCATCAAAGTGAGCACGTGACGTCACGCCTTGCTGAAAAGTGTCGCAAGGCGTGACATTACGCGGAACTTTAACGGGCTATATCTTAATTATTTTTTGTTTGATTTAGAAAAGAAAAAATACGTGTCTAATATTTTCTGTTAATCCAACTGACGGACTAATTAGATTTTTTAGGAAACTAGCCCATTGATTGTGACGTTAGTGACAACAAATGTCCAAAATGTCCGGTCACATTGAGAAAATGTCCAATTTGCTCGGTCATATTGGTCAGACATTTATAACTGACGGACACTTTACAACTCTACCCCTGCCCCTACCATACGCTTGATCAATTTGATTCATACTACTTCCAGGGACCTTTGTGCTCATATGAGCCAATGATGAGCGACTGACGTTTTAATAAAGATCAGTTCATGCAAAATCCGCATGGCTATTACAATAATAAGTTCAATGACTCGAGACGGTCCAATATGAATATGTATGGCTAACCAAACATTAATTGACATTATAATGCCATGTGCTATTTGCTTAGCGATTTACAAGTAATTTACATGCATTATTAACTTGCTTGTAAATAATTAAATCATTAATTAATATTCAAGAATAATTTATGGGTTTAGGAGAATGGTGAGAAAATAGGTAGAATTTGTAATGGGGCATCTCTAGCCCTCTATAATCACAAATGATATGTCGAATGTTTTTTTTTTTGTGTCATTGTAAGACTTGTGATCAGGCAAGTGTCATCTCTTAACCAATCATAAATTATATTTTGTAAGATTATTGTGTCAATTGTAAGTCGTACAGGATGATATGTAAATCGATAATTTAATTCTATTTAGGATGTGGAAGAGGACTAACATGCAAGGGTTTTTTTAGGAGACTAATTTCAAAATACCAAAAAAACGATAAGATCAGCTGTTACGATTACTTTGGGAAGGTGTGTGTGTACAAAACACGTATTTTTTATATTCTAATTATAATTATTCAATACTTGCTTCTTGATCTCCTCGAATAATGTACCTATTTTATTACTAATCAACCTTTATGTCTTACGTTTGTGTTTTAAATTAAAATTGATCTTAATAATTAACAGCAGATCATGTTTTAACATACCTAAGTATGCACTTGGAAAATAGTATTATTTGTCCGTATATTAATATAAGCTATATATACATATATATATATACTATATATTAAGCTATAAGCTAGGAAAAATTCAGTTTGCCTTATTGCAAGCAGTTATTTTACGAGACATATTGAGCATCAACAAATAATGAAACTATGTAGCATCTAAAATATTTACTCCATACTTATTAGAAACATAATAATTTATTTACATAATTAATACTAACGGTTACGTTAATATAACGTAATTCCTTTTTGCGCAGTCGAGTAAACAAGGCAATAAAATAATTGTAAAAATGGTAGGCAAGTCTTAATTCATAATGTCTAAAATAATTTACTTTTTAACACCATTGTTTTATCTGCTTTCAAGACTTAAAATTTGTTTTTAAAACAAAAATGAATTCTAAACAATGTCTAGTTAGTTTATTGATTCATTTAAAGCCTAAAGAAGTCTAAACAACCTTAAAACAAAACATTGAAAGGTTTATCCCCATGCGTCCACTTAACACTCCATTGGCCGCCTGGTCCAAATTTGCCCACTCGTACTAATTCGCTTTAACAATAACAGATGGGTTGTTTTTTGCCATTTAATTGATATTAACCGTTTGTTCCGTTGCAGGTACGCGTTTGGCTAACTCGACCGAATGGATTGGGGCAATGGGATTTAGTGGTTGCGGATTGCGGTATGAAACAGGATTTATTCATTAAAATTTGGGGCTTCTGATCGTTTATTAGGGTTTTTCTGTTGAGTTTTAAATATAAATATATTTAAAGACTTGTCTTGCTGAGATGAGTGTTAATAAATAAATGTAAATTAAACACAAGACATAAAACAATTCACCTAGGCGCAGATTAGGCAGAGCTTGTATAATGGCTAACTTAGATGACGAATCAACATAAAACTGTGTTCGTACGCATCACACATGGCCACTTGTGGGTTTCGAACCCACAACCTTGACACAACTGGTGTCGAACAGTGATGCCGAAATCCTTGGTCTTGGTTTTTACGATGGGAGGTGTCACAAACTTTTATTTTACTAGTACATGTTATACACTGAAGTGATTTATCAAGACTGTCTATATTGTTTCTACAGGCAAATCTCCAAACCTACCGTTCCCTACATTTCTAACACGAGTTACACTTAAAGATATACTGATTAAGTAGATTAAACTAAATTAATAAGAAAAGTTGTCTACATAATCAGAAATTAAATTCCCGCTTTTCTAATTACAGTACTAAAATCAATTCTCTCAAACACTAAACTCTAACAAACGACGTTGTACACTCAAAACTTTAGTACACACAACGGTTCGCACAGCAATGTCCCCTGCGAAGCAGTTAACGAAGTTGTTTGTCAGACCAACGGGTCGAACGAGCCAGGAAGGGGTTGGAATGACCACCCTAGGGACGTGCCGTACCTAAATAAGTAATGCGTATGCACTAGGACTTAGTGGCAGAATAGTGTTAACCTGTACGCTTGAGCAATACACAGAGTTACAAAGCGAGCATTGTAAACTTAATTGTATGTGTACTGCAATGTAAAGTCCATTAAAATGTTACGGATTTGTAGTACAATCAACGGTAGGTCAACCTACACAAAAAGTTAAAGGTCACTGAACAGATTTTCAACTTTAATTCCGGACACGTAGAGATCAATATAAATCCTTTCATCATATCGTATGGCATTTATAGCTGCTTGAATCCTAATTTAAATGTCGAGTGCTAGTTGGCGTAACCAGTCCTCAGCGGCTGGGGTAAAAAGATTAAGTTCCCGCAGGCCACCAGGAAAACAGTACAGCTGGCAATCGTTGGCAATATGCGCCAGGGTCTGGTCTGTGGCACCACAATCACAGGCCGGTGAATCCCTTAGCCCCCACTTATAAAGGTGGTGATTGGAACGGCCGTATCCTGTCCTGAACCTGTTTAGCTTTACCCATACTTGACGTGTAGTGTTGAAACCATAAATCCTTTGTTGCAGGCTATCGAGCTGTTGTCTGTACAAATATCACTTAAAATCGTATGTATTTAATTAATTCAAAAATATTGTGTCCCTTATAGTACAGACAACGGCAGGTCAACCTACCCAAAAAGTTGAAGGTCATTGAATTGATTTTCAACTTTATGTCCAACAATTAGAGATCAATATCAATTGAGAAAAATTGACATTTTGTGGTAGGTTAACGTGATGTTGGCTGTACTTATTATTTGAATAAATGAATTTATCGCTTAAAATCTATTCATACAATGTTTACTATAGAAACAAGAAAATCGTGTCAATATTTCCTCCAATTCGATACAAAATTAGAATTTTCTCACAATGCACGGTAGTTTAGGACTATTAGAAGTTTAAAATGGTTATTGGGCATTCATGTCCCCTGCAAAGCTATTTGGCCTTTAAATAATAATATCAGCAGAAATACGACAAACATTTCTAACTTTCATTACTGATTCTCATTATATCAATATACTACCTCAGCATACACAGCGTACATACCTGTATGTAATATTCGTTTTGTTAAAATTAAACAAGAAATCACCTTCGCCCAAATTACCTTTGTTCCATAATTTTCACCATAAAAACGTATTAACCAAAAATCCCACTCAAATTCCCCATTCTAGGTCGTTCTGTCCCAAGAGCGTCAGTTAATTGAGAGATGGCTTTTACTTTGACAAGGTGCCAACCCCCACATGGCGATAACGAAGGTACAACCCTTGCATAATAATTAAACGTGACTCGTGTTTGTAAAGTGGTTTAAAATTATAATTAGGTTTTTCGTATTATTAAAAACTTTGATATATGGAATGTCAAATTCAAAGATGATTTGTCTGTGGTAATTAAATTACTATAGTTCTTGTAATTTAATAGTGGAAAGACGAAGTGTCACGCATGTTTTTTTATATTATTTGTTTATATCATTCAGATACAGTAGGTACTTAATTATTTGACGACCTCTGTAGCCGGTGGCGAGCATATTGGACATGGTGTCGCTATCTCTGAGGAACCGGGTTCGAATCCCGGTCCGTCAATGTAGAAAAAAAACTTTTCTATATTGTCTCGGGTCTGGGTGTTGTGGTACCGTCGTTGTTTCTGATTTCTGTAACACAAGTGCTTAAGCTACTTATCATAGGATCAGAGCAATAATATGTATGTGATGTTGATCAATTTTTATTTTAAAAATATTTATTATTTATTTAAACAACCAATTTAGTCCTAGGTTATATACAAAGAAAACTAAAATTAAACTTAAAACTAAAACTTACCAAATAAATATTTACAAAATAAATCACAAATAAAAAATGGGTCCCAGATCGCCGTCCCTGCGGCGATATGGTTGACTCACTGGGTCATCACGGCCTGTCGTGCAGCAGAAGCGCCGGGAGATTTTCCCGACACACCAGCCTTAACGACATCATCCGCAGGGCTCTTGCTAGCGCTTCGATACCGGCTATTCTTGAACCGAATGGCCTGGTGCGGAGTGATGGCAGGAGGCCTGATGGTATGACCTTGGTTCCGTGGAAGATGGGTCGGCCCCTAGTGTGGGACGCAACCTGTGTTGACACACTGGCTCCGACTCATCTTCCACAAACCTCGTCAGGGGTAGGCACTGCTGCTGCATCAGCGGAGTCCCTCAAACGTCGCAAATATGCAGATATTAGTAATACCTGCATATTTGAACCTTTTGGGGTTGAGACGCTCGGGCCTTGGGGACCTAGCGCACATCGGCTGTACAGTCAGTTAGCCAAGCGGCTGATTGATTGTACGGGCGATCGGAGGGCTGGCGCATTTCTAGGCCAACGTATCAGTTTGGCTATACAGCGTGGAAATGCGGCCAGCGTTTTGGGGACTATGTCACTGTGTTCGGACGGCGATCTGGGACCCATTTTTTATTTGTGATTTTAAAAATATATATTATTGATTTATTTAAATATATTTATATTAAAAGCAGCCAGAAGCTTTCTGATTTAATTATAATTAGCATTAGATAATTCATATTAACGTCAGAGAAGACAAAAACTTCATCGTCATTATTTTCTTAATTATCGAATCATTTTACTATAAGTTTATTATGTGTTGAATCTGCTTGCAGATTTGCAAAATTTATTTTAACTGAATTGAATTAATGTCGCCAATGAAAATATTCCCCGTAACTATCTCAAAGCCGTTCCGTCAATTTTCTTGAGTTATTTGAGTTCTTCCGGTTGCAAGTTATACGTGACAAAACATTTCATTTTTAAATATTCATCAGACTTTCAGTTGATGTATTAAATTTCCTCATTCCTCAAAACAACCTCATTTCCTCTACCTGTTGTCTGGAAGAGATCGCTTTGGGCGATAAGGCTGCTAAACTTAAATGGTTTTTGCGCATTAAAATTTTTAATAAATGTTGTTACGTCACGAAAGACTCATTACCTACATTTCTGAAAGTCTAATACTTCCACTTCCAAACATTCCTCATCATGTATTTTCAAGGTTAAAACCTGGAGGTATCCTATTAAACGACGACAACTTTAACGTTGAGCAGTACCTTCTCGTACATCCCTATCCCCAGTGGTAACCGCCCTAAAACTGATTAAAATATTAATAAAGCTTAGGTTCAAGCCACACTGGGTATTTTCTTGCTAGAGATACTTATGGCTAAGGCAGAGAAAGGTGACTGAGTTTGTTGCGCTGTTTCTTCTCATCACCAGCGAATATGTAGTCCCGAAGCGGTGGTAGAGCTATGCTTTATTTTGGGACGTGTATCAGTGCCCGGAAGAAGGCCTATATACTGAATAAATGAGTATTATTACCAAGGAAACCAGCTAGGTACAAAAGATATGCATAATTGATTGATTTGTGTTTTTTATCGATTATATACGGCTACTGGTACTTGTTAACATTATCATCTGTTCCCATCATCTTAAAAGCCATTTGACGTTGCTGAGAATAAACCTTCTACGATGACTTCCAGATTGGCCGGTTGGAAGCGGTTTGCATTTGCCTGCTGTCCGCCTTGTAGTGGACCTAGAGTTGTAAGTTGACGGTCATATGCTATAAGCGTCCGTCATTTATGACAAATGCTTGGTCACATTGGACATTTATTGTCACGATGGTCACATATATTTTATTGGTATAAATTTAAAAAAAGACTAATTCCACTAATGTAAGTCTTATATCAATTGAGAAAACTTGACGTCTTATAGTATAGTAGGTTGACGAGCTGTTGTCTGTATGTAAGGTGCAATTTAGCAAATGAAATATAAATAAATTTAATTAAGTGGTTAACCTTAAATAAATAACAGTATTTGCAGATTTTAGAAATTTCATTTTGTTTTATATCATTACTACTAAAGCCTCTCTTTTATAATAATGCACTTATTTGTGACCAAATGTTTTTTTTTTCAAAGTTTGTCAATAGAATTGAATGTGACGTTAATGACAATAAATGTCCAAAATGTCCGGTCACATTGAGAAAATGACCAATTTGCTCAGTCATATTGGTCAGACATTTAAAACGTGACGGACACTTGACAACTCTAAGTGGACCACCGGCATCATCTATCTTTATAAATAAATATGATTTTTTATATGTTTGTGTTTATGCGTATGATGAAACTTTGGTAGGGTCTTCTGAGGACGCTCGAGAGGGTTTCTAAATCTAAGGGAAGGGAATCTAAGCTTCAGGCGTGCCATATGTGAACAGTGAATATATCACACATTGTGAACAGTAACAATCCCAATACGGGTGATGTCTTATTCGCCAGTCCTAGTACTGCACGAATCATTCTGTGTTTGGTCAGCGTAGGTGAGCTAGTAAGTCTCATATAGATAGAATAGAAATGCATATAGCTTATCTATTCTATTTGCAATTACAATATTAGAGCTTTAGTCTTAATCTTAATCCATGGTATATTTTAAAAAAAAGTTTTAATGTTTTGCGTCAATGTTGCGGGATATAAACAGCCTTAAGTCCCTCGCTGTTAAGTCCTATGGGTACCTTTATCCAGCAGTGGACTTCCAAAGGCTGATGATGATGATGATTTGTTGCGAAATAGTTACTGGTCACTACAAACAAAACAACGTTTCTAGCAACATTTTTGGTTTACGAGTAATGTTGCTCAACGAATTTTACCATGATTCAGAGCTTTAGTCTTCACTCACTCGTACACTTTGTGCCCTCGGGTGTACTTTGACCTTCAGAATAATTGTCTTTTTAGAATGTAAATTTTAGTTTTGTAAACTTTACTAGCATTGCTACGTGGTTTTATGGCGCATTAGAGAATATTACTATCATAAATATAAAGTATAATTCATGATTCTGCTGCTTCTTGGCACTTGGCAACTCCACCTCTGAGGTTCCTGGTTTGATATCCGGTCGGGTCAATCTAGAAAACGAACTTTTTTTATAATGTCTCAGGCCTGGGTAGTGCGGTACCGACGTTGTTTCCGTTTTCTGTAACACAAATTCTTTGGCTACTTACCTTAGGGTCAGTGAGATAAAACGGAACGTAAAGGAGTGAGTGAAAGGAACGATTGATTAAAGTGAGATAGACGACGAATGACGGTGGAAGACGTTAGAATAATTTAAAAACGTGTCTTTGTATCTTGTAAAAAACCGGAGAAATAAATAAATTCAACGTAGAAATTACCCCATTGTTTAATTTCTATAGTTTTGGGGGTTCGTCCGGGATCAAGACAAAGGAAAAATACGACGGGATTGCGACGATACGAGAAGATAACGATTCTGGAAACTTCGCCCATCCATTTTCAAAGACGATTTAAACGACGATTACGACGGACAGAATAAAATGGGCAAGGACAAATATCGCCGAGTAAGTCGCCAAAATGATTTTGAAGACGCGGAAGAAGGTACATAAGGTCGGCAGAACGCACATCAGCGAACACATTTTGCTACTCGGAGGAACTAGTGCCGAAGTTTGGCGGGCAGGATAAAACACTATACTGTTTTGTTCTGGTATTCAAATAAGATGTGATGCTCTTTGTGTAGTCGAGACAGACTGAGGACAGCCTGTTTGTAGGATGGCCGAATGTAGGATTGTGAGATGAAACGGAACGTAAAGGAGTAATGAAAGGAAAGATTGATAGTTTGACAGTTTAGTTTTTTAGATCGCAATATACTTAAATGGCACATATAAGTTGATGTCGATTTATTGTTTTTTAAGTAAAATAATTTATTATTTAATCTACTAATCCGGAAATCACTAGGGTAGGTTTATGTTCAGCAGTGGACGTTCTATGGCTAAAATGATGACAATGAATTTATTATTCTTATATCATAGGTTAAAGAATGTGATAGGAGATCACGGCTATAAATACAAATGGTCTATCTGACTTGATTATATGATTGGTCAACATAAACAATCAACCACGAACAAACAAGTTATGATGTCTCCCGCTGTGATGATAGATACTATCTTAGAATACATTGTATTCAATTTTAGTATCAACATCATATACTAAAATAGGTACATTTGGTCAGTGCTCACGCCGATTTAATAACAAAGCATTTTTGAAAGCATATCAATTAATGACCTTTGTAATGGTTATTTTAGTAGGCACTATACAACCTATATCACAATTAATTCTTAATATATAATGAACAAATAATTAATTACAGCTCACCAACACCATATCGCAGATCAGTTTGGCTGCGTCCGATATAGGGCCAGTTAATTTTAGCAGCACATTGTGTTCTAAATGCTCATAGGTTAACAAAAACGAAGTTATTTTTTAAATTTTCAAATTTTAAGGAGTTAAACTTCATCAATACTGAAATTGCTTCTTTTCTTCTTCCTTGCCTTCTCCCATTATTTGGGGTCGGCCCTCCTCGTTCTTAGGCGCTAGGATGCTCTGTCCTAAAATTGTTTCTGCTTGAAAAAAAAATACAAATCTAGCAAAGAAACAAGTGGTTAATAAGAGAACCAAGTGGTTAATAACGGAACTCCTATCACACATGGTAAAATTTCTTCTCTAAAAATTGAACTAATATTCACATCGCGTAAATTAAATACAAAATCGCACATGCCTATGAATCCAAGAAAAAAACATTGTACGGTCATATTAATTTTCCCACAATTAAAACACTATAAAAATCGTTAGAATTTTAAAATGGCGACTGTCATGGAAAACCTTCCACATAATTACGTGTTTTCGACCCATAAGGTGAATGGACTTTGCGAAAATTTGCGAAGCACTTCCGCTGGCTTAACGATCTGTGCCAATTAAAAATACAATATGTTGCCTTAATATAATAGACTTTAGGGTTACTTTGGTTGAATAAGCTATTACAAATGTGCAAAATAATCTTGTAAAGGAAATGAGAACTGCCTTGATCCTTGAACCGTCAAACGATCAAAGATTTTCGGCTAAAGTCAATGTTCGGTCGTTCAACACGCTTTGGAGGTCAAATTCTGGGTTGGTCGCTTTTTGCCGTTTTCACACACGGTAGGTTGAGTTTATTGTGTTTTAAAATTGGCCATAAATGGTGTAGATTTGCCGATACATTTACACATAATGCTCAAACATAACAATTAACTCATTACCATAAGTACTTAATTGATACATGACTATAAAACCATCAAATATGTTAATTTTCTTGCATAGTAATTAGGAGTAATGATGTTTTATACGTACATATACAATGTTATTTTCGATACTTGATCAAACGAAATGTTCTAGACCCAAAATTATTAAAACCGAGCAGTTTAAATTTTTATTAAATTAAAATTTCTTCTTTTTATTTTTTTGTTGTTTCTTTTCATTGAAACTGTGTATTTTTTTCAAAGTAGTCTCATTTGAAAGCTAAAAGTTTATATAGCTATTAAGAAAAAAAAAACAGCCATACCTATCAAAAACCAAAAAAAAATAATTAAAAGCTTCTGAAATTTGTGTAAAGCTTTTTTTATTTTTGATCTGTACCGTTTCAATAAAAAGAAATGACGAAAAAATTAAAAGAATTATTTATTTTTTGTCGATAATTTTGGGTAAATAGTATCCGCACATTTCGTTTGATCAAGCATCGAAAATACACATTGTATTATATTGTACTTTACCTATTCAGACTATTTCGTAGGTATATCTTTATCGCTAAACCAAACTTTCACGGAATCTCTTAAAGGACGTACATGAGCTAGTTCAAACTCAAAGTTTACGTTTTACTTACACCCCACTTAACTTTGCAAGTTCACTTCTCGGGCTAAGCTTATCTTTTTACGCTAAACTGTAAATCTTCTAGCATGCCTTTGAAGCAATAGAAAAGTTTACAATCCTCCCTTCCGTGGAAAGCAAATATGTTTTTTCTATTTTTGCGATAAAATGTTGAGATAAATATCCATGCTTCGTTTGAAGCGTCAACATTGAAATCAAAGGTTTTTATTTTAGTACCTGTAGTAGGTACTAATATTGACAGAGTGACTTGTAACGTAGTTTATTAAGTAACAACGATTTTCTACCTAGTACTGCTTTAAATGGAAAGTAAATTTTGTGAAATATTTTTCTTTTCTAAGTCAGTAAATAAGCAAAAGCAGCAGCAAATAATACTTTTGTAAGTGACTGTGCTGTCACTGGGTGTAAAAAACACTACTATCATCAAACGCGGACGTTAAATCTAACGAATTCTACTCCGGATTTCAAATTTTCCATCGCCAAACCTAGCGTGGAAAAATAAAAATAACACAATGGCTGGAACTCCATTAGAGGACAATACCGGTCCCAGCAAAAAGACAAGTCAATAACATTTTCGACGGTTTTTGTAAACGTTTTTTATTAACGTCTCGCCTAGCGATTGTTCTTGAGCGTTACGGAATATGATTTTTAATTTCGGGGCCGGATACAGAAATGGCAAAATGGCGGATAAATATTCGAATAAGAGCGAACATTTACTAAATCTTATATTCTCACTTGATTTATTTTTTTAATAAACGCGCTCAGACAATCTGTTACATTAAACATGGGTCTATGTAGTCTAGAAGTACTTATAAAAACAAACACATACGACTTATTAACAACAAAATCTCAAGAACGATTCATAAAGTATACCTACATTTTAAAAAATATATATGTTTCTTTCTTGGACAATGTATAAAGACAGAGTATATTCAAGTTACTATTTATTTTAGAGATTTCCCTAGGTAGGAGTGTGTTTGCTATCGCATTCGGAACTTATAACAATGTGCCATGCTATCATTTCTTAACTTTGCTTTAAAATATTGTATAGTATGTTTATTTTAGAGATTTTTTTTAACGCTTACATTTTTACGCCATTTCTTTTTTACCAAGATCTCTACCTTATCAGCGGTTGGTTTCAACCGATTGTCTCCACTTTGATTGAAAGATGATTACTCCATCTTGATACAAATTCCTGGCGTAATTGAATTAAGTAGACGTCAGAGATCGAATTAGACTCAGTGAGATGTCTGCGTGATTGCTTCGAGATTATTTCTGACACTACATTTAAATTGAGGACCATTCAGTTTACCAGATCATATTATATGGACGGATTCAGGTATTCGAAGGATATTATTAACAAAGGCTACAAGGGGATAAATTCTGTTACATCCATAAAGTTAACGCTTTGTTTTACATCAATTTGTTCAGGTAAATTATTGAGACATAAGAATATATGATAAATGAGAGTCACAGTATTTTAACACCTGACTGGTGATTAGGAGAGATTTAACTTTGACATTGTTTCGACTATCTCTATCTAGACAAGAAAGAGACTTCTGTATCTAGACAAGATAGAGATACAAATATCTAAGACTCAGGTAGTTATTTTTTCATTCTTATCACAATGTTGTTTGGCTTCCTTGGCGTGGCTTTATAAAACGTTATTCTGTCCATTTGTTTAGCTATGAATCTACACCTGAAGTTCATATTTTAAAAATTCCTATCACCTACTTCCACATTTCTCCTAGTAAGTTTGTAAGTCCTTTTATGTATGTTCTCAATAAACAATTCATTCCTTAGCTTCAAATTAAATTTTAGGTTATGGAAAAATTGCGCTTTAATTGTTAGGTTGGTAACCAACAACTTCTACTATAACATTTAAAGCTTTAAAGTTGAATTAATAAGTAAGCTTAGACCTTGATGTACCATGCTGTGCTGCAGTTTCGCCACGACTACGTCTGCACGAACCGAGAACCGAGTAATGTTACTTTGTTAGGTAATCAGATACTATTTTGGAAACAGTTGTATTTTACAGTTTAAAGTTTAAAATAAACTACAATGTGTCATACATATACCGCGCAACATCTTACAGATGATTCATTGGTTTTTAAATACATATTAAAACCAATTTATTTCTGCAAATAGGGTCCAACTGAGGCTCTTTGACACGGCCCAACTTTTCTTACGAAATGGGAACTGGTTTCTAACATTGGCATGAATGTATTGTGTATTAATCGTGTAAAAGAGCTTCTCTTATTTAATTTACAGACAAAAAGATATATTAATAACTAGCTGTCCCGGCAAACTTCGTACCGCTCCTTTATATATTTCTTTTGGGAATTTTGACATATTTTTATAGTAACTCTGCTATTCGGTAAATGGTAAAACTAACCTGACATTGTTTCATATATATAGATAGATGAATGCCATTATTAATGTCTTTCATTAAACTTCTATAAACTAATTTTTAACTATGTATTTCCATTAAGCATCGGACTTAATCAACATACTGGACAAATAAATGTCTACTGTATAATCAATAGTTTGTCTAATAATGTTTTTAAAAAAAGAATAAATGTCACGCTATAAAACTGTATGACATTCACGGCATCCCATGCACAGTCATAACAAAACATTAGTGATTTGACATCTGACAAGCCTATTGTATTTACTGGCAATACCTATAAATTATTGATCGAGGATTACGCCAGTCTCAACATTCGCGCATTACAAATCGCTTACACAAGACTCCTAGCTGGTTGCGCACGCGCAAGCCTGATTGTGCTAACGCGCAGCTGCTGTGAGCTTACTTGTTTTCTGACAGTTCAATTATTCTAGACTTTAACTTTAGTTAAACTAATTTAGCGTTAAAGATTAGCCAACTAATGTTTTCTGTATGTCGCCACTATCGAAACATGTCTAAGCTGACTGCATAAAGTAAGTAATTCCTTCATAGGAAAATATATTAACTCTTTTAACAAATTACTAAAGTCTATCACTGAACTAACTATGTTAAAATTTAAATCTCATGTCAAAATGATTTCAATGAAATAGTTTATTACATTCTTAATGACTATTGATAAAGCATTATATAAACGAGACACAATAGAAATTTCATTGTTATGGGGTCTCATCTCACGTTGACCGCTTAGATGTTAACGGGTTAAATGATAAAATTGTGTGGAATTAAAAACTGCCTTGCTCGCACATGCATATATTTTGTTGTAAACATACCATACTTAAGAAAGAGAAATACTTTAGAACATTATTTAACCTAGTTTCTTGCGCTGCTTCATAAAAACCTACTCCTGACAGTAATTACCACAACAAAAAAAGAATTAGCGAAATTGTTCCATCCGTTCACGCGTAATGCGATGACCAAGGGAACTATAGATTCATTTTTATATATACTCGTATAAATGATTTGTCCACTCTTGTGCCACCCAGCAATGTTGAAGTAACGTTTTGGTTACGACGTAAGTATACATCATACGCAAATGTCATAACGAAACCACAAAAAGGCATATTTGTGTGGGCTCACACTTAAAACCAGCGCAAAGACCACCCAGGGCCATAAGTACCTAAGGCTAGCTTTACACCATCTTCTAGAGTTCGAAATGCTTAGCCAACGATTGTATAGAAGAAAGAAGTAGTAGGGGTTCGGACTGGTTGGCACGATTTCGATCGAGTTGACTCGTTTAACGTTAAACGAAACGAACCCACACGGGTTCACGAACTCAGGCCCATTGCCCCTACCGCACTATAAATGAATACGTATGCAGTTTACGTTTCACGTCCGTGAACGAGTTTGCTTAAGAACGCTCTCGGAGCGTTACAATGACCCGAAGGATTCGCGAACTCGCACATACTGTTTCTTTTGTAGAGCTCATTAATCTACCATAAAAATTAAATCTCAAATTTTCCTAGTTGATATTTATGTCTATACCTATGTGAAAATTAAGTTGAATATCCGTAAAAGGATTTAGATATTTGGTAATAAGCTGTTACTATGGGTACTGTACGCCCACTGTTTATAAATTGCACCCAAGGTCAGAATTCTAGTGTTGGGCCATAATGTCCTTTAAAGCCAATAACCCTACTATATCTGCTTCTATTCTGCTAATCAAAACCCACGTGCTAGACGTTACACAAGCGCAACACAGCCGTAATATAACCATTGTATAACGTAACGCTAATACCACTGACATTGGCATTACTTTAGTGAAAGTAGCCTAGAAAACCGCTGTTAGAAGAAAGTGAACTCAAACACACCAGACTTAAGAAACAGATTCGTTTGTAGACGGTGCTGGTCTTCGCGGTCAGATTTTTTATGCCCAGTCAGTATTGATGTCACGCCTTATGTCATTGGAAAGTGGACCGATTTAGTTTTGTGCTGAGTGTAATTCTTATTTGTAGTTTAGCGATCGTCATTTTGTTTGAATTTGCGAATTTCAATAGGCTTGAAAAATAATTTTGCATTTTAAAGGTTACATGATATTTTTACTAACTTGGCTATATAGAGTATTTTTCTTTGCTTTCCATATCACATGCTTTACTGCACAAAAAATATATTAAAATTAAGGTTGTCCAAGTGGTAGTACAATTTAATTTTATAAGTTAACTGCTGTAAAAAAATATTTTATTCATCAATTCTGCTGATTAATTTCTGGGCAAATTTTTATATAATAGAACTTACCTCTATGGCAAACAAGTCAAATGAAGCGTGTGAATATGATTGAATAATTTTACCTAAATCTTAATTTAAATAATAATTACAAATACAAGTACGTACAGTCAGTATCAAAAGTAACTGATCAGAAACCAAACTTCAAAAGTAGTAACTCTTTTAAATGACACTATACCTAACCTGACTTATTTATCTGACTTTTGCGTAGTGATTTTATCAAACTATTGTCATATGTTTTGCAATAAGATTCTTTTGTAAAATTTTGATACTATTTTTGGTGTTAACTGTACTACTACATCAAAACAAAATACTTAAAAGTCTCAATAGACAAAACATAACACAGTATTAGACATAACAAACGGCACTATGTTTATTTTTAATCTAAACGTAATCTAGAGTTCATTATACCCATATATGTAATAATATACGTGTAAATGACGTCATGTTTTTGCATATGCGCAATAACTATTAGGTTAAACACCTTTGAATAAAGACTAAAGTGATTAGTATGCAGATACCTCATGTCAAGGTCTTGAAATGAAAATAATTCTTTTTAGTTTGGAGAATACAGAACTAATTTAGTAAGGACTATATTTTCTATCGCTCAGACATGTGATCGCGATGTGTGGAGACAACTCATCCATCATTGAGATGACTTCGTATCACGATCCTCAACCTCTGAGGTCCTGTTCCTGAATTAGAGATGAAAAATGACTGAACCTGACCGGTCATTTATGGTCAAATTCGGTCAAATTGACTCAAACAATCCTGTTTTATAATATATAAGTAAACATTATTTATTAAAGTGTGCCTATAACAGATCACAGCGCGATTGTTGTATGAAGCTTTAGAATATACAGGCATTATTTGGGATTCCATCATGACTACATCTTTATCATTTTAATGTAGGTATCATTCGTAAATTGGGAAAGAAAATAAAATAAAATACAAACAACACTTTCACAATGTTACAAAAATTCAAATGTCAATCAAAATACTAAACACACCGTCTGTGAAATAACACCAAAACGTAATCGCGTGACTAAAACTACTTTCAGATTACAAAGTAATTTCATTTATATCTAAGTTAAGCGTTTAATAATATCGTAGCGGAATATTTGCCTCGTTCGCTGTTAATTCCGAGTAGGTATTTAAGCTTTTAATTTCAATGCCATTAGGACTGTCATCCAGTGGTATAGATTTATTTCGCTTCGACGTCGCGCTGTGTTGTTCGATCTCACAACATACTCAGACGATAGTATACATGGCTCGGGCCTTACAGATTTAATAGTTGACTCTGGCAGATAATGCTACACTACACGTCCTGCTTAAAGGTAATCCATCCAAAGGTAAAGGAGGTCTGATAGCAAATAATAGCTGCAAATTAAATTAAAATTAAAATTCTTTTATTTAGGCGTAGCTAGAGTGTAAAGTGTCCGTCACGTTATAAATGTCTGACCAATATGACCGAGCAAATTGGACATTTTCTCAATGTGACCAGACATTTTGAACATTTATTGTCATTAACGTCACATTCAATTCTATTGACAAACTTTGAAAAAAAAAATTTGATCACAAATAAGTGCATTATTATAAGAGAGAAGCTTTAGTAGTAATGATATATAACGAAATGAAATTTCTAAAATCTGCAAATACTGTTTTATTTAAGGTTAACTACTTAATTAAATTTATTCATATTTCATTTGCTAAATTGCACCTTACGTACAGACAACAGCTCGTCAACTATACTATAAGATGTCAATTTTTCTCAATTGATTTAAGACTTACATTAGTGGAATTCTTCCTTTTTTAAATATATACAAAAAAAAAAATGTGACCATCGTGACAATAAATGTCCAATGTGACCAAGCATTTATCATAAATGACGGACGCTTAATATGACCGTCAATTTACAACTCTAGGCGTAGCCCATAAAGTTGTTACAACATTAATTTCTTAACCTATGATAGTTGGAAAATACCTTTTCAACCGACTTCAAAAAAGGAGGAGGTTCTCAATTCGTCGGTATCTTTTTTTTTATTTTATGTATGTTCAGCGATCATTCGTTACTGCGTTGACCGATTTCGATAATTATTTTTTTGTTTGAAAGGTAATACTTTCAGAATGGTCCCATATAAATTTGGTTAAATTCTGATGATGGGATCTATAAGAAAATCATCAAACATTGCATAAACTCCGTACCACGCCAACTGATTTTATTTTAGTATCTATCTTACCTATATCTCTGCCAAATGTAGACCGATTTTGATGATTCTTTTTTTAATGAATAGCTTATACTTCAAAGATACTATAATAAAAATTTTTGGAAAAAAATTCACCCCTAAAGGTGGAAAAATAGGAAATGAAATCGGTGTTCAGCAGTTAAATTATGTTTGCACTCGTAAGATTTGTTTTGATTAGGATTTATCACTAAAATGGATGAAATAAGTTAATTTTATAAAAAAAATAAAAACCGACTTCAAAAAACTAAAACGCTAAAAATAATCTTAACACTTAAGTACCTAATCAGTTACTTTTGGAGTCGGTGCCAGTCAATGAGAGACCAATGTTTTCGTTTGCACCGACTCCAAAAGTAACTGATTAGGTACTTAAGTGTTAAGATTATTTTTAGCGTTTTAGTTTTTTGAAGTCGGTTTTTATTTTTTTTATTAAAAATAATAATAATAGGTCATTTAAAAGCGGATGTTCTGGGAATCCGGCGTAAGATGCACCTTTACCCAGCGCCGCAACAGCTCTCCTCTGTCTCAGCCACGGTATTGAGGATGCTGTTGGGGCCGCCCCGCACATGTCGCATCAGAGATGCAATTCTGTAGCGCAAACATCCCCGAAGCGCAAATGTAATAACAAAACTTGTCGCAAGATACTAGATCATGGTCAAGCGTTCTCTGACTAGTAACGGTACAAAGAACCAGGAGGAAACACGAACGATACGTAAGCAATATCTTTGGGTAACACATATAAAAAAGTACAAAATATTACAAATTCTAGTAGTGTAGTTTAAAAAGTTTTCTGTTCATATTTTCTTTATATTAGAATCTATTAGTATGTTCATAATGTTGTAGCTAAGGATTTAGTCTATTTCGATTTTGTTGTCATTTGTTCGAATCAGTTATCCTACCTAGTTCAGGCATATCATCTTCCTAATTATAACAAAATTATTATTATTATTATTATTCTCCTTTCTTCTTCGCTTGGCTTTGATGTAAACGCACCCTATAACAGCAACATGAAAACACGTTTATCTTAATAAGTATTTGACCCGCTTGTTTCTGCTTAAGCATTGTTACTAAGGGTTTTGATCAATTATATACTTCACTTCCGCCCTCTAATGTTAACCTTGCTTGTGACTCATAGTAAAGATGAAAACAGTAGACCCTATCCTACTGAACGCGCTTTTTCGGACGGACCTATCGGAGATAGCCTTTGAGGAAATACGAGTACTTCTTTAGCCACAACGGACGAGAGTTAGCGTGCGCCGGTGCGCTACATGCTCTCAGTTCAGGTCTGCCCAAAGCTATGACCGCGTCACTGTTCGAAGATTTTGGCTCGTTCTCATCGGGGCCTTATACCATTGAACACATACTATACAGCAGAACTAGTAAGTGATTTTTCACTTACATATAGAAAATGACAAGTCTTGTCAACTCTCTGCCATACAAAAACCGTACAGATACATATTTCAATAGCGGAAAATTTTGGAGAACAAATCATATTTTGTGACATTTCTACTCCATAGGATGTATTTTGCTCCATGCCTCCTACTTATGGGCGTATCGGACTGAGTCGAGGCAAGTTATAGCCATTCAGCGAGCCTTTCCTTGCCTCATGGACACGCATTTATTTTTAAACTAGCTATCCCGGCGAACTTCGTACCGCCTCTTTCTTCGATTTTTATTTTGTCGTGAATTTTTCCGATGTTTTGATTATTCTGCTATTCGGGGCAGAGAAAAATCAAACATCATAAAAATAAGTCCCGCCGTTCTTGAAATGGTTTAACTAACCCGACTTTGTTTTATAAATATAGATAAGTAATTTAGTTTTAGGTTAGTTTATATTTTTATTAAAATCGATTCATTATTTTGTAAGTTGAGAGTTTTGTAAGATGAGAAACGTAACTTTTTTTATATAGAAACATTTTTCTTTTAAATTTTTCTCTGTGTAAATCCTAGTGTTCAGTAGACCAGGCTACTGAGCCTTATTATTTTGTGGCTTGAGGTTAGCCCATACCACGTTTTACTTAATCACGTATTTAAGATCCGATTACGGTAATTAATTATTAGATTTTTCTTTAGCAGTAGCTTATTGTTCCATTTAGTTCCGGGGTAAGAAAAAAAAGTTTATATAAATACAACAACATTTTCTGTGGGACCAACTTTCGTGATAACGAACAACTATGGGTTTTTTTTTTCACTTTTCTGTACAACTGGTGTCAGTTGGTCGGCGTTTTAATATATTTTATTTTGATATAGCGGTAAAATCTTCGTGCCTCAAATTCCATTATGGATGAACTGTTACATACCTCCAAGTTTGTACGGAACCCTCGGTGCACTAGTCTGACTTGCACTTGGCCGGTATTTTTTATTTAGGCTAGCTGGGTCCAGCTATTTTATTTGAAAGAAAGAAAGAAAGACAAGATGTTTATTAAACACTGGACATCACACACAAATAGCACAAACAAATGACACAAAAAGAAAAACAAGTAATAAAAACAAAAAAATAATAATAAATGAAAAACGAGTAAGCGGTGCCACTATATATACATTTAATTTTTATTTACTTATTACACTACTGCCAGCAGTTAGAATACATTGCAGATTAAATAAGCTTAACGGAATTATATTTACGTAAAAAGGTATCACAAAACATAAATATAAGTATCTAATTTGTGTTCCAAAATTGTTTCAGGTATGTATCAAAAACCAAAAGCAGTAACAACGATTGGTATGTGAAAATGTCTTGTGTATCCAAAACATGTAACACTCGAATAATCGTTAAAAAAACCTCATCAACAGATAAAAATCTCACAAAGCACCGGAACCCTCAAAATATGGCGTTATCCCCAGTATCCCGTTATCTTTCCACTCATTTTCATAAAGGCCCATCATATAACAGTTAAAGCACCCCATTCTACCCTCGTGAAAGTAATTGTAACATTATGTGGTAATTACGACAAAAATTACGCTAATCATTCTGTAATTATTACGGAAAGGTAAGTTTGTTTATTGTGTATCCAAATGTAACTCGCTTGGAGCTAGCATAGTCTATTAAGGATGATAAAAAAAGTACAAGACTTTAAGAGGCTTATTACAAAATTATTATAAAGTTATGTGGTTATTTGGTAAATAATAGATATTTTAAGATGAATCTGAATAGGCCGTTTTGAACTTAAAAATAAATAAAACTACAAGTTTCAATAAGAATTATCATTAAATCATCACTACCTTTTGGAACAAAGGAATAAAGTTATTTTCATATTTTTTGCACTTGTCCAATAATGACTTCTTAATATGTTTATCTTTTTCTATTTGGATGTAGCGGCCAATAACCTCATATACAGTCAAAATTTTGCAATAGGCCTTTTAAGGTGGTTCTGAGTAGAGCCTAAAATCTAAAGTTCTAAACAATCCATTGTAAAAAAAGTTTTATTTATTTAATCGAAACGACAACAAGCGCTAGATAATGCGTTTTACGCGCGTAAATCGTCACATATTACGCGCGTTCTTATCGACTGTATTGAGCCCTAGGATGTCGACACGTTTCATAAAAAACACGCAAAATATAAGCGTGAAACGCCCTATCTAGACACGGTCTTAAACTCTGTCCAGATGGCGCGTTTTACGCGCATATTTCGCGTGTTAGTGTAGGGCCCAATACATTCCGTCCATAAAAACGGGCGTAAAATGCGACGATTTTCGCGCGTAAAACGCGTCATCGGATACGGTCGTAGATTGATGATTCTGATGCGATTTAAAAAAAAAACTAATTCTTACTATAACGTATTCCCGACTCGATTCTTTTTCTTAAATTAACTTTTTTAACATCCTACACCAGACAAATCAGGGACCACCAATTAATTAGTTTCATTGGGACTCTGTTTTTTAAAAAATAAGACAGTCGCGGTCCGTTTAGTAAACGATTACTAGCAACTAGGATTAAAAATATCAATTAGGAAATACAAGTTTTGAATTTAATTATTAACTTTACCCACAAGGTCCAGGTAAGGCACAAAATAGGATAGCGTTCGGAATTCGGGCCGCGGTCCACCATTTGATTTTTTTTGGTTGATGTTTGCTATCGAACATTTGAACCGTTCTGAACGCTATGGCGTTTTATGGGAGAGGCCTATATCCAGCAATTGCCTTCCAAGGGCTGATATTGGCGATAATATAAAATTAAAGTATTTTTAGGTTTCCGTATCACAAAAGGAAAAAACGGAACCCTTATAAGATCACTTTGTTGTCCGTCTGTCTGTCAAAACCGAACGCGTGAAGGTATCGAGTTGAAATAAAAACCGTAACACTACGGTACTTTAAAGCTGTGAAAAAATAAAACTTCTAAGTTAACTTAAAAAAAAAACGGTCGTTTATGCCCCAAAAACGTATATTTCGCACTCTCAAGAGAATCAAAATTTATAGGTTAGGTATACTTTCCGTTGACCTAAAACTGTGAAATTTGGCAAATAATATCGCCTTATACTACAAGTACTTACAGGAAAAAATCTGAAAGTATACAGTTGTAAATAAACTTTGAATTTAATTTGTAAACTGCAAGAGTCGATTTTTTAACTATTAATAATATCCGACTCGGACTTTACCGGTTTGTTTTTTTATTAACAAGTCTCCTAACCACTTTGGGTGACTTGTAAACTGATTCCGGGGAAAAGGGAAAGATACTCCGTAACTTCTCATTTTAATTTTGACTGAGAGGCTAGCATACTAGACTTGGTGTCGCTATCTTTGAAGGGTAAGATTCGATTCCCGGTCGGTCAATATAGGAAAAATAACTTTTCTATGTTTTCTCGGGTCTGGGTGTTGTGGGACCATCGTTGTTTCTGATTTCTGTAACACAAGTGCTTTGGCTACTTACTATAGAATCAGAGCAATGTACCACATACAATATTTATTTATTTAATTATCCATTTTTTTTAATTCTCATCTATTTTAACAAAACAACTCACATCCAAACCCATTCAGTATAACAAACACGGGTCCATGAGATCTTCAAAATATTGCCTTTTCTAAATAAAGAACGTTTCCAGAAATCACGTCTGATTAGCCTTCTGAAATATTTACAGCACGCCCTAAACTTCGATAGGCAATAACATACGGAAATAAGGGCCCTCCATATATCCCGATGTTTATTCGCGAGTCCGGCTATAAAACTTGTGCATATTTATTCTAAATAATATATGTCGTACGCAAGTTATCCGGGCTTATTTGGCAAAATAAGAAAACCAGAACATTACGCCAACACAAATAGGTACTGTTGCGAATATTCGAGCGAATACAGTACCAGTACACAGCGGGTGTTAGTAAAATAAATAAAAGCAGAAACCAGACGCTGAGCACGGGCGGTGCGGAGATAAATATTTGAGCTGGAAGTGATTTGTTTTTAACAATATGTATTTTCTAGAGTATTCTATTATAAATGTGACGAACTTACCTTAGAAATAATCATTGTGTTTTTTTTAACGACGTAAAAAGAACTGCGATGGCATTGAGTCAGGGATACAAAATAAATTACATTAGACAATTGTAATTAAGATCGGCGTAAAGTAAAATTAGTGATTTTTTTACAGCCCACTAGTTAAAAGAAGCCGTTGAATACTATGCAAGCAGATTTTCAACTATTGTAAATACTTCTTACTCATACGCTTACGTCAACTGCAGTATTGGTACAATTATACACAATTTGTACTATTATAATTTACAGATTTTATTTACCAAGGCCATGCTCGTTGCTTTTTATCTTTCTATAATCACTGTTTAACTTTGTTATCAAAAATAAGCTAGATAAAAATCTCCTAGTTTTTTTTCTCACATTTTACTTTAACGGTTATGTAATGTAATTTGTAACCTACATTATAAAAAACTAGTAATCTAATTAGTACAAGAAAAATGAATCTAAAACTAAAAACCTTAAAAATATATATATACCCGTATATTATATATATAATAACTAAAATATATTGTTAAAAGGAGTCCCTTTAGGCAAGGTGCCGAAGATATAATATATTATGTTTGCAAAGCCCTTCATAAATTAATTTTGCAATAAGCTCAGTGCAAAAATAAATGAAAAATAATAAATAAACAAATAAAGGTTACGTATCATTACAACTAAACTTGTTATTGTTATGTCAATGTTGTTGTTGTTATTGTCAAAATAACTACGGTCGATTCACATAATTATGTTCATATCGCCTATTGGACGTCTCAACTACTGTTTGATTCACATCATTTTGTTTAAACTAAAATCAAACTATGTACGAAATACCTAATGGTTAAGCTATTAGCTGTCTTGTTTTACGGCTTACAAAATTTTAGAAAGAGAATTAGAAATAGCGCTCACCGGCCGCTGCCGCTTCGCGTTTTATTTGGTCACTATTCTAACCTAACCTAACCCAGATAATACCTTTTTAAAGTTTTGACTCTATCGCATTAAATATTAATAATTAAATAAAATGATATTTATACCTCATTACAGTACAGTATATAAAATGATTGTTATATTATACTGTTAATAAAATTGTAGTTGAATAAGCCGAAGCCGTAGGTGAACGAACCATTAGGTGAGTAAACCATAGGTGAGTTATTTGTAGGCGAGTTAACCGTAGGTAAATCGTTCGTTATGGATTTCGTCCATTAGTTATAACAAAAATATGTGAAACGATCTTTAGGCATATTAAACAGTAGGTCTTTTGACCGTAGTTATTTTGAAAATAGTTATAACAAGTTTAGTTGTAATGATACGTAACCCAAATAAATATGCCCTAGACAACGCGCTAATTGTGATGGTCTCTAGATGGATACTTCCTCCTGCAGGATTTGAACCTATGATCGCTGGTTTCGTAGGCAGCGCGAACTATTAGACCAGGTAATCGTAAATCCATAAATCCTCTGTCACATCTAGTAATTTTACTAATGCTATAGAGGTTTGGTCGTAAAATTTTGAACAGCGGAGCCTACACCTAACGTTGTAAATAAGACTTTACAACTCCCCCTCCCCTCTGGGGACTGTTTGAACTCGCGGATCCGAGTTAACGGTGACGTAATAGTTAACTAATTACTTTCGTGCCCTAAATTCCTGGTTTCAAGGACGGCTGTGGTTCGATTCCGTTTGGATGTTAATTTTGTTTTTATTTAAGACTGAGTTTGTGATCACATCAAACTATTATGAGGAGATGACAAGGTAGGGACTGCAACAAAAACGTAGTCATATGATATTATATTATTTGACAATATACAGGGTGTCCTACTGAAATTAAAGTAAATCAAGGGTAACCTTGTAACCATGTATTGTATACATCACGGTAAACCACTTTTGTTCTATAACTTTTGCTTTATTTTAGACTTCCCGTACAAAATTACCAAACAGCCGATTGATTTTGTATAGAAAGAAAAAATAAATATATTTTTTTTTATCATAGAACAAAAGTTGTTTATTATCATGTATAGAATATAACGTTGTCCTTAATTTACGCGACATTCTGTATATTATATGACCCAAGTGGCTTAACGAATGTCGTACCTTTAGAACTACTTTTGAAATAGATGCCCAATTTAAGCAAAACTATGTATTCAACAAACAACTTTTACTGAGGGGTTAACATCAAAACTATTAAAAAAAGCAGCTGCTACACACATTATCATCGACGTAAAGTGTTAATTTTAGAAAACATTTTTGTTTTCTAAAATTAACACTTTACGTCGCAGAATAAACGCATTTTTATTCTGACCCTATAAAAAACCCTTTTTAAAGTAACCCTGTATGTCTGTCCCTTCCTGGAACACAGCAAAGCTGTTTACCAGTACAAATCAAATCAGTTGATGAACTCAGTAAATAGGTAACTAAAACGTGTCACTTATTTTGCTCGCCCGTTAACAGTTACTAGAACACGTTAACTCGTTTCCGAACTGGCAGTTAAATGGTTAACGACCATTTCGCATTTAATGCGACAGTCATAATAATGACGTAATAATTTTCAGTCGGTTGTACAATCTCAAGGGTTTTCAGGCGCACTGCCACCCACCTATGCATAGACGTCGTAAATCGTTGTGCATAAGTTTATTAAAAGGAAATGACTGAATATTTAACAATAATTAAATATACTAAGGGCTCATTCACACGGGTGCCGTCATTCATCATCATCATCATTTCAGCCATAGAAAGTCCACTGCTGAACATAGGCCTCCCCCAAAGACTTTCATTGGGGGGGATTGCCAATACTCGCCACGCTTGGCCGGCGGGTTGACGAGCGCAGTTTTTTATAAGATTTCGCACGAAGATGCTGCTGCTTGTCTTGTGCTACAAGAATTAGTCGCCTCTTACGATACGCCTCCTGTTGGCGGTGATGAAGTGTATTCTTTACGGCCGTCCCCACACGGCACATTGACGATTCATTAAAAACACAATGTTCACATTGCATACGATATCGTGTTTTTTCACGATTCGTCAAAGTATTCAAATTGATGTTCACGTGATTCAGAGAAGGACACGAGCGTCAAGCACACCAACGCCTCCGTAATAAAAAATTCACGATTAGTTTTTTAACTTTTTAACGAACGTGATTTTAAAAAGACGATACTTGATTAAATACGTGTCCGTAATTTTTCACGATTCGTGAAGCGTGTGAATAAAAAACGAATCGTAAAAAAAACGATTCGTCAAAAAAAAGGAATCGTTCTTGTGTAAACGCGCACTTACATATTGTCCAGTAAATCAAAGATAACCTTGTAACCACATATTTTATACATCATACTGAACAACTGCTATTCTATGACAAAGTTTTTTTTTTGTTTTTCTCTACAAATTCAATCAGCTGTTTAGTAATTTTGTATGTAAAGTCGATAAATAAATATAAAAATTTACAAAAGTCATAGAATAAAAGTTGTTTACCATAATTAATACAATACTTAAGTCCACCTATTGTACATTTTTGTGTCCAATAAAGTAATTAATTAAATAAATAAATATGTGGTAACAAGGTTATTCTTGATTTACGGAATAACCTGTATATGCTACAGACATTATTGCGATAGTCGTAATCTAAAGAATTAACATTCTTGTGTTACGAGGTATCAGACAGACGACCCAACTTGTCTGTCTCCCAGCACACCTTGATTCGTTTTCTGAATCGAATTGAACCGGGAACCGAACCCGATTATAAAATATGAACGAAAATGTTTCAAAATTGCATCTCTTGTATGGATCTATCTATAACTTTTTAATATTTTTATTATTCTTTAGATTACCCGTCATAATAACAAATATTCTAAGATGATGTCCCAACCTATAACCTTTTATACATAAGACAGACGGAAGGATAAAGATACAGAGTAAGTATTCATAATGTCCGCGGTTGGTGTCAGTTGGATAAGATAAGATAAGATTTTATTCATATAAATTACATCATTAATGGATATGGAACCCTAAAGAATTTAAATACGTATGATTTATTTATTTTAAATCATTACTTGCTATATCAAGGGTTTTTTTTTATATTATATAAATTTTATTATAAAAAAAATCTTTGATATATTAAACTAGCATTGTGAACACAAAAAATAAAAAAGTTTAAATTTATTACTTATTATTTTAAAAAACAATCCACAGTTAGTAACTACACTCTTACACGTATAATTTACGATGTCAGATAAATCCAAATAACAGTTAAGTATACGCAAGGAAACACCGTCTCTTTATTTTACGTGTTTAAATTTTCTTCAGAAGCGCAAAACAGAAGCAAGCGACAATTTATGGCGGTCGCCTCGTGTCTGTGACAGTTGATATTTAAGCCACTCGTTCAGATAGACTAAAGGACTTAGATATATTTGTGAACTAAAATGTGTGAGGGCTAAAGGATAATATTATTCTATCTCTGTTTCTTGGTTGGATATTTAAATAAATAAGTATTCGACACACCAAATTGTCACTGTCTCAAAATGTAATATTGTTTTTTACTAGGCACCTGACACTGAATTTGCGTCTCCCAACACAAACTGACCCGATTTTGATGTAGGAAATTATTTGTTTTCTGAATTAGCCCGAACCAGGAAACGAACTTTGTGTTCAATCCACTACGCCAATAGGGTCGTTACTCTGAAATGGCAAAACGACAATAATACGTGAATTTGCAAAAAGGCTTGATGTGTTCCACGTTGTGCCAATTATCACAATAATCTCCGTATTATATGGCACGTAAAAAGTTAGTAAAAGTAATTTTAAGCCTGATTGTTTTAGCGTTGTGGACACATAAGACACATCATCCTTTTTTCAGCCATAGGACTTCCACTGCTGGGAGGCAGCAACATAGGCCTCCAATGACTTTCAGATTGGCCGGTTGGAAGGCCTGCATCCAGCGGCTTTCTGCAACCGTTACTAGGTTGTCTGTTTACCTCGTAGGTGGACATAAAGATGCTTTACTTTATTACATTTGACAGTAAGGTTAGCACTTGCCTAACATCACCCCTTCAATCCACACTGGACCCGCGTGCCGGCGTAAGTATACGACGAACCACATGAGGCCTGGCCAGGAACTGTAGAGCCACTTAATTAAAAAAATCTGTTAACACTCTTCTTTTTAGTTATTTATTTTGAGGTTTAGTGTCATTTTAGGATTTTCACGAACAGCTAAAATACGTGAATGTCGAGTTACCAATAAGAAGCCAAGTATCGTCGCTCGTAAACTGTGACGTCATAAAGTCTGGACTATCGTCCCAGATGACTGACCAATAAGAGTTTAATACTTAGGTCGAAAGTCATAATATTATTATTAGTACGTGGTCACTTTATTGGCAAGTTAGGTACGATGCTCGAGCAAGCTGCTATGAGAATAATGCGAATAATAAATGTCTAAAGCGGAATACCTTTACCACATCAAATACCAATTGATTGATTATCAAATGATCGAGAAATTCAAAAGATCGAATTTACAAATTATCGTCGGGTCATGAGATCGATTAATAACTTTATCAAAAATTTAATACATGGAAAGATTCCTTATCAAAAATCAATTTGTGCATAGTTTATTACAAAAATAATATGGGCAATAAAAAAACATACGAGTTTTCCAAATAAGTAAAACGCAAAAGAAAACCCAAAATGATTCAGGTGCTCAAATACAACAACTTTTTCCTCAGGAACGTTAAAAAAGCACTCTCATGTACTGTGAAGTTCATGGTTAGGTCCCATCAGTGAATAAATAAAAATATAAAATTATTTTTGCCAATTTATAAAAATATGATTTATGAAACAAATTATTAGTAATAATATTTCTATCGTGTCAATGACGATTGTAGATAAATTAAAACAAATAATAAAGAAATGGGTTAAGTAAGCCAGTAAAGGGCAACTCTTTAATGGAGGCTGCATAATCTTTTATTTTAAGATTTTTACCTTCATTATATAAAATGTTGACGAACACTTTTTTAAAAAATTTACATGTTCTTTGTCCAAAACTTGGCAACTTCTACGACATGAAATACCATACCTCTACTTGTATACTTCTACTTACTATGCGACTGAAATTGCGATGATATCTCGCGACTTGTGTGTATATCTATCAAGTTACTCGTGGTAACTTAATATTTCGTATTCGAATCCAAATTCTAATGCTTCCAAAATACGTCTCCTGAGCTCACTTTACGTTGGCTACCCTCAACAATTTATCATTTACCCTTACATAAACCAAAACGATGTAGCTAATACAAAACATTAAAGCTATAGCCTTTGTTCCCAGATTATCCTATCACTAATCGAGTTTCCCATTTCGGGAAGCGAACCTCGATCCCACAACAGAACGACAACAGCGCCATCAATAACGCGCCACTCTTTACGACGCTATAAAACCGACTAATATATCAGAGAGCCTTTTCTTAGGCATAGATCAGGCAATCCAGCCAGACCATTTATGTATTTTCAGTCAAGCTTATTAATCTAATACAAAATGTTAAATTACCTAGGTTTTTTAACTTAAAGTTCAATAAATAGAGCACAATATAAATTGAGCAATTTTAAGGTTTTGTGGTAGATAAGTGAGTTGTTTACTATACATACAATTTACTTTTTGCTATGTACTACCAAATACTTAGTAGATGAGGTTGATGTCAAATACAGTTTTCTACGTATAAAAATGTAACGAAACTCTTAAAATAAAATAATTATTTTTATGGTTATATTAACAGTCAACAGTTATTATCACAATGTTATAATAATAAATAATCGAATAAATTGATAAGATCTAAGGATGATCACCGACTTATTTCGCACATAGAAAAGGTCGGACGGAGTAAGTAATGTTCTACTATTTAGACATGCATGCCCAGTGGTTTGTCTGCCACGTTTGAAACAAAACCATAATGTGTGTTTTCATGCAAATACTTATAATTTTAGACAAGTATAATATAATATCTATGGCTGCAATTATGATGATGAAGTTTTATGAAGTTTTTATTATTAAATATGTGACGGTCAGTTCGGTCTGTTATGCTGAATTTAATTAGAGGCCAAATGTGGATAACTGTTTCTTTATTTGTCAAAATTTAGCTGGTTATTCTATTTGAACTATGCCTAAGGTAATACCTTTGTTTATTCCGCACATTCTGCTAAGGAAATATGTTTATAAGAGCTCGCCTGTTGAGAAATCATTACGATGTTCTCATTTCTGAATGACTTTATCAAACTTGCTAATAAATAATGAGGTTTTGATATATATATTTTTTTCTTTATGAACCAAGTTAGGGTCTGCGCTTATTGCTACCCTATTGCGCTACTTTAGCATCAGCTACCAAATATTTAAACTGCCATTAAAACTCAATCTGAATCAAAAAGTCACAAAAAATAACAGTGTGTGCACGCTCTTATCCGAAACTCCAATTAAAACTAGCTGTTGTGTGTGACTTTGTTCAATTCAATCCAAAAAACCTTTCCAAAACCCAAACAACTCGCCAAAGTTTTATCGCAATCTGATGAATAGTTTAGTCACGATTGGATCAACTTATAGAGTCAATAACGTAATTAATCTATATATATAAAAGAAGAAACTGACTGACTGACTGACTGACTGACTGACTGACTGACTGACTGACTGACTGACATATCAACGCACAGCCCAAACCGCTGGTGCTAGAGATTCCAAATTTGGCATGTAGGTTTCTTATAAGGTTTAGGGGTGCACTAAGAAAGGGTTTTTCAAAATTCACCCTCTGAAGGGGTGAAATGGGGGCCCAAAGTTTGTATGGGGAAACAAGTTTAGTTAGACTATTTTATTCGAAACTTCACAGGAGTATTCCTAACAATAAATGATTAAACACGTGTTTCAGGTTTTTTGCGAAATCTACCCCTAAAGGGGGTAAAAGGGGTGACAAAATCTGAAAATCAACATGAGTATTGTTTCTATGGTTTATCAGGTCGCTGATTACGAAAACAACAACAATTTTAAAATACAACTTTGCGGACCTAAAATATCATCCCCCTATTGGGGTGCGATGGGGTTGAAATGTCTAAATATCAATATGGGTGTCGATTTTATGGTTTTTTGGGATGTTAATTACAAAAATGACATCGATTTGGAAATTTAATATTGTGGACATAAAAAATTCTTGAATTCAACCCTTAAGTAGGTGAAAAGGGGAAAGAAACTTTGTATTTCAGTTATCTATTTATATAAAATGGTAAACTGACTAATTGTTGATATATCAACGCACAGCCTTACCTTATACAGTGTAGACATTCATTAAGAAAGGGTTTTTTTGGAAATTATAGCCCTAAGGGGGTAAAATAGGGGATGAAAATTTAATGAAAGCATATCAGTTTCAAATAATAATTTTCAAATTTTGTATTATGGTGACGATTGAAAATAAATTCATGTATTACAGCGTTCTTGATTATTCAACCCCTGAAGGGGTGAAAAAGGATATTAAGTTGTGTCTTGAAAGTCCTTCATTTTTAAAGTTATAATCACTAAACTTATGTTTATAGTAAACTTACTCAATACATTGTTATTTCCACTCGGCTGCCGTAGGAGGGTTATGTTTTTCGAGCGTATGTATGTGTGTTTATAAGTTTTTGGCACGCTCTACAGCCTAAGCCGTTAGAGATGTATTTCATCATATGAGATTCTTCTCAGTTGTGGAAGTGACATAAAGCATATCGTTTTCCGGAATTCCCATGGGACATAGGAATTACGCGGGGAACTCTGATCTCTAATGCTACTTACGTGATTTCAACCCTCGATGAAGGTCTGCTTTTAGATTAGTTTAAATGCTGTTGAAGTGTTCCAGAGACGTCGCCTGGGGTCTACGGGGGCCAAAATTTTGTTTATTTCGAGCTAGGACGCACCGTTTTCGAGATATCAACGCGCTGCGTACACGACGTAGCAGGGCGGGCCGAACAATTTTGCCGCGAACAATAGACGAAAGGGAATCGTATACTGCAACGCACACGGCGGTCAATAAGACTGCGCCGCCAGTGCCCGCCCCGCACCGCGGCATGTCCGTGGCTGCCCGCCGTGGATCGCACAAACCAGTTTGTATACACTAACGCAGACGGCGGCGCGGGCGACTAGCTTAGTCAGCGTCGCGCGCTCTACTAGAATGGTTGTCCTGAACTGACCGTCGTGCACGTTGAGTACAAGGCGCGGGCAGCCGCGGGCATCGATGAGCAGACGCGGTCTTTATTGCTTCACGGTCAAAAAGGCCGCACCACTGCGGTGTATGCGCAGCACCTTACTCCATTCTATATTAATTAATCTATATACATATATAAAAGGCAAAAGTGATTGACTGATGTATCAACGCACAGCCTAAACCGCGGGTTCTAGAGATTCCAAATTTGACACGTAGGTTTCTTATAAAATCTAGGGGTCACTAAGAAAGGATTTTTCAAAATTCATCCCCTAAAAGGGTGAAATGGGGATCCAAAGTTTGTATGGGTAAACAAGATTAGTCAGACTCTTTTATTCAAAACTTCACAGGAGTAAGTTGTCCTTACGATAAATGAGTAAACATGTGTTTCAGATTTTTTGAAAATTCAGTCCTAAAAAGGGGAAGGGGGCTGACAAAGTCTGAAAATCAACATGGGTATTGTTTCTATGGTTTATCGGGTCGCTGATTACGAAAACAACAACGATTTTAAAATGTAACGTTGCGGATGTGAAATTCCATCTCCCTTGTTGGGATGCGATGGGGTTGAAATGTCTATCAATATGGGTGTAGATTTTATGGTTTTTTGGAACTTTAATTTTAAAATGAATATTGTGAACATGAAAATTCTTGAAATTATTTGTGCCAAATTGCAATCCAATTGGGCCAGTAATTTCGGAGCTAATCGGTTGTAACAGACGGACTGACAGACAGCCATACGTGATCCCAACACAAAGGTTCTATTTTTGCATTTGATGTATACCCGCGTTATCCTAAAATTGATAAATCGCTATATTATATCATATCATATCGTGTTTTGATAGTCATGCTAAAAATATTGTCTAGAAGTTTTGTAGTTTTTTAAATTACTGAGTTTGACATTCATACTTCACTTAAAATCAAATCTAACGCGAGCGAAGCCGCGGGCAAAAGCTAGTTAAATATATTTGTTTAAATAAGCCATTATTACTCATAATATCGAAATATTTAGCGCGACGCGACGGCACTTGACAGCAAAATATCGCCAAACATATGTTTTTTAATTCGTCGTTTTTAGAATATCTAAGTTTAATCCTTTTCCTTTGTTTTATGATAAATCTAAAGTAAATTTGATAAGCTTTATGAATATGAATGAATTTTTAGGAATAACGAACGAGTTTATATTTTACAGAGCTGATTTGAGCCGATAGATTTTGGGCCGATTTTGCAGCGGCCTTTTGTTTTACTTTTATCAGGTATCTATAATTATTTATTGTTCTTATCTTATTCTTTCAAGAACTACAGTATTAAGAACTTTTTTTAGTAATGCAATCGTTTTTTAACCGACTTCAAAAAAAGGAGGAGGTTCTCAATTCGGTTGTTTTTTTTTATGTTTATTACCTCAGAACTCCGCCATTATTGAACCGATTTGAAAAAATCTTTTTTCAATTGAAAGGGTATACCTCCAGATTGGTCCCATTTTTTTCCAAATTCAATTCTGATGATGGGATCCATGAGGAATTGAGGGAACTCCTAAAATATTATAGGTATACATATAGCGATTTTAGTATATTCAACAACAAGTCAAGCATTTGCATTCAGAAAGTATCATTTGCTGAGGTGGAACTGATGAAGAAGACCATAGTTGGCCACAATAGTCTTCCACGAGTAAGGTACGCACGCCCCACCCACGCGATAAGATATTTTCATTAAGACAGTTAAGCCTTGCCATAGTCGACAAATCAAACTTTAATAAATGATTCTGGTGAGAATGATACCATCAAACTGATCTGATGAAAAAGGCGGAAGGTAAGCACCGGAACTCTGTGATAAAACAATGTATCATAGCCATGTTTGGACTTATTTAAATCGTCATGAGAAGCAATTTAGCTATAATTACATCACGGATCGCCATTAAGAATGTAAAAAAACACTAAAAAACAGACAAATAAAACAAATTTTTATAAAAAAAATAACCGACTTCAAAAACTATTATTGGAGTCGGTGCCAGCCGTGGAATGTTTGAATGTGGTTGTTTGCACCGCCTCCAAAAATAACTGTTTGGTATGATTGTTTAAAAGTTATTTTTGGTTTTTTAGTGTTTTTGAAGTCTTTTATTTTTTTTATAAAAATTGTTTTTGAGGCTAATTGCCCAATTAATTTTTTAGCCAAAATGTAATGTCTGTGGCGCGACAAGTAGCTAATAACCTGCCGTTGCAATAGACAACGGCAGGTTATTAGTCACTTGACAAAATAAACATAAGTACAAACATTTATTTTAATATTAGATCGAATTAATAATTGAATTCTTGAAAGTTTTTGCTTTACCTACTCATAATCGTCATAGATAGAAGTACCTACCTAACTTGATCAGATTAAAGTAAAAACATTAAAGTTAATTAAAAAAAACTGAGACTAAATAAAAGACATCATAGACTTTCCAACTCGCACTTAGCCAGATTTTTGCAAGTAGGTAAAAATCTACTGTAATAATTATGTTTAATTCAAACATTAAGGTTACCTAGACATTGACAAATCACTACACTTACTTGCAAAAAAATCTAATTTCTTTATTTAAGCCACAAAAATAGTCAGAAACCAGTAGGCTTATCCACTCATAATAGTACGAGAGCCCACGACCAAAACCATGTCTCATAGCAATACGGCAAAAACCCTATAAAATCGTTAGATTGTATGATTCTGAACCCGACTAGGTGTGTAGTAACGGTCAAAAGGGTAGCAACTGCGTGGGAGGCCATTTCTGCTGTGTCAAAAAAAAAAAGACAGTCGGTATTATAGCAATACGTCTGATAGTGAAAATGTACATAGATTTTATAATTGTATTACGAAAAAGTTTGTTTTCAGATATTTTGCGCGTAGCATATAGCCTGAGCGCATTTTTGAAAATGTCAACAAATTTAGCCGACCTGTATCATAGCAATACGGATAAAAAAAAATTTCAACTTTTCGTATTGCTGCCATGATTACCAAAAACCTGTTTTCAGACACTTTAAGTGTAGCATATACTCCCAAAAACGAAAATAACGTTTCGGAGTCGCCTGGCCGGCGCCTCTGTTAAATGTTTTTTTAAATTTACAGCCTTCATAGATATTCAAATTCAAGAATTCAAGATGCCTCAATACGATTTTTAAATGATATCTGAGTATCGAAAAGTTGTCTGATAAAGAAGGTGCTACACTTAATTTGTCTGATATAAATTTTTTGCACATGTGGACAACTTATTTTATCATGTCCAACAATTTTCAGACACATTGCTATGATACCGATCGGTAAAATTTGTTAACATTTTCAAAACGGTCTCAAAATTTAATGCGTTCACATTTCTGTCTGAAAATTGTTTTGTTCGCATCAAATAACCAAAATTTACTAATAAAAAAGATTTTCAGACGTATTGCTATGAGACATTTTTTTTGTCTCATTTTTAATTTTTTTAAGTGATTTTACGGGTTTGCGCTACACCACTAACGTCTGAAAAATATGTTTCCGGTATCCCAGAACTATCATTCAACTACAGTCTGCAAATCAGACATATTGCTATGATGCAGTTCGGTAAAATTCTTTGACAATTTTGAAAATTCGGTCAGATCAAACGCTACGCGGAAAATGTCTGATATTGGTATTTTCGAGTTCAGGATAATCGTATCTATCGATTTGATGCGGTTTTGGCCGTATTGCTATGAGACAAAAATTTTGGTCGTGGGCTCTCGTACTATAAATGGACACCACATATTGCATCCTAACATGCAATGTTAGGGGTCTTAGAGTAAGTACCTACAGGCAGGTGGCAATATTACATGCGCAAGCTAAATTGCATTGCGAGAAAAAGTATTCATTAATGTGTCTTTTAAACTGTACTAATACTATGTATTCTATAGTTCGGGTTATTAAACATACATACATGATTTTTTGTATAAGGATCAATTCCTCTAATCCAGATCGATAATAGCTCAGTGGTTGGAGTTTCACCTCACATCAGTGGGTCGTGAGTTCGCATTGGGACACGTGCATCTGCATTTTGTGGAATCTCTGATCGGATCTATGCTACTTCCTTGGCAGTGAGAGAAAACACCGTGAAGGAACCTGTACATTTAGTTATTACTAGACGTGTAGTAGTCCACCATGACTTAGTTCCTCCTGCCTTAGGGTTCAGAGGTCTGCTGGCATCCGCTTCTAACGTAGTAACCAAACTTGATACATCTAGGATCATATTCAAGCTTACCTCGAATAAGAACGAAGTCGCTAGAAAGAAGATCCGTTTATGGTCGTGTCAGAATCTGTCATGATGTTAACCTACGTAATAGCAATGTAACACTTGAACAGCCCACTACACGCTCCGATGTTATAACTTTCGATCAAGCTTACTAAAACTACTTCTTTTATACTCAAAAACAGGCTTCTACCATTTTCTTTAATCATTAAGATTACTTGCGTTATCCCATTACGCAATTTTGCTTTTTTCATCTCATCTTCAAAACTGCTATTACCTTTCTTTGACTTTCAAAACCGAAATAAATATTCATTCGTGGATCTTAGGGCTTCAATTTACGTAATCCATCGTAACTCAATCTTTCAATAATTGTATCCCACCAAAAATCATTGAAAATTAAGATGTCTTTATAAATACTTTATGATTTATCTTGATTATTTAAGAAATAAACATCGTTGTGTTTGAGATAGATGTTTCAGATATCAAAACAATCATGACACGATAGCAAAACAATCATGACACTTGATTCATCTAATATTATAAAGTTTTTAAGGATGCGGTAGGGGGTAGTCGAACGAAAAGCATGGTCTATCTATTTTAATGATTTTTAGTTATCATTGAAAGAGCTTTAGAGTGAAATTTTGATGTAGTTTGTGTTCTAATGTTTGATAAAGTCATAATGATCTGGAACTATTGAAATATCACTGTATTGAAGGCGCATCGAGTGTCAAGTGACTTGCCTCGTAGACAATTTGCTTTGGACCCGATGCTGTCCTGAAACCTTACTTCTACGGGAAAAGTAGCCTTCACTGAATCCATGAAAAGCACCCGTTATTTATTGTATCCATTTTATCAAGATACATACTTGACATTCGCAGAATCACTGCTCTACTTATAGCGGGATTGAGTCCATTAAAACAATTTTTTTAAGGGTTATTTGAGAATCTACTCTATCTATCTAAGTGTAGGCACTTTACGCACTACGCAGGGGCATTTTAGCATTCTTCGCACTGTTTGAGATCCACTGATGTAGTCTAATAGGAGAGTCTCAGCCGAATGGGGTTAGGTAGATCTTTACGAGTGTCATAAAAGTAGATAATATACTTAACCGGAGTGCCCGAATGCGTGATCGAAATACGAGCCATCGTATTTATTTGGTTCACGTATCAACCACAGCTAAAACACATACAGTAATGCTCCTCACGAGAGCGTAATAGATCGAGTTAGTCCCAGATATCTAAATACACACTGTACGATACATGCAGCCGATACTACATAATATTATGCCTAGTCATGCCATCTCAGCGATTTAAGACTTTATTGGACACATTACAAGCGCGGGCGTATATGGACCGAATTTTATAATAAATAAAATAAAGAACTTGTTTTCACAATCACACCAAATTATCTAGCCCCAAATTATGCAAAACTTGGAGACTAGACTAGATATCGGATAAACATACTAAAATACTTTTATAAACAATAGGTATAAATGCTGGTGCTCATCACACAAACATTTGCCCCCTGCGAGATTCGAAACCGCAACCGCCTGTATTTGTAGTCCGGAGCACGAACCATTGCAATACGGTCGGTTGTCACTGGATATTGTGTTATCAGTGGTTAGGCCTACTTATTTAACCTTTTTCCATCCAATGCTAGGGTATTCTCTGATGGCTGGTTAAAGGTAACGTCAGTAGTTTTCAAGAAACTATTTAAAGAAAAATTTACCAACTGCATCTACCTCTATTATGGTTGACGTATCAACTGTAATAATGGGCAAATACCCCACATATTGAATGAGCGTTACTTTTTACCGTTGGGACTTGAGATGGGACAGTAAAGCGCACAGTTGCTGGTTAGTTTTATTGTTGTTTTACTTTGATTGTCTTAAGAGAATTAACGAAAACCCTACGTTCCAAGAATTCTGTAATTGAAAATGGTTGGAATAAAATATGAGTTACTGATTGTCCTTACACTATGTTAGGTGGAGAGCTAAATAAATAAGCGTTTAGGTTAGGTATGAAAGGTTACCTGTATGATAAAGTAAAAAACAAGCCTCAGGCAGGGCGTATGCGTTACCTAACTGGCGACCTCCGTAGCCGAGAGGCGAGTATACCGGTCTTGGTGTCGCTATCTCTGAGGTTCCGGGTTCGATTCCCGGTCGGTCAATGTAGAAAATAACTTCTATATTGTCTCGGGTCTGAGTGTTGTGATATCGTCGTTGTTTCTGATTTCTGTAACATAAGTGCTTAAGCTAATTATCATAGGATCAAAGCAATGTATGTGATGTTGTCCAATATTTATTTATATTTTATATTTAATTATAAAGTAGCTTGGGACATACTCCAGAATGCGGGTCCAGTGCGGATTGGTGATATGAGGCAAATAACTAACCTTACTTTCAGATGTAATCAAGCCCTCTATTATAATCCAGGTTCTACTTTTAACGTAGCAAGTACGGCAGATGCTTTTGATAAATGACTGGGATAGGTGCGCCCCAGGTAAATTCATTGTCTGGTCCTACCTCATAACACAGAGATTATAATACCTTACATTGACTCTGACAATAGGAGTGTTATTTGACGCATAATTATTTATTTAAATATCATTGAATATTGTGGTGGTAAATGTTCACTTATTTACTTATGACCGCTGCTTTTGCAGTTGCTTAACTTCGGTAATTAAATAAATGATATAATATTGGATATCACATAAATTGCTCTAATTCTAAGTTAACCAAAGCACTTGTGTTATAGAATTCAGAAACAACGAAGGTACCACAACACCCAGACCCGACCCAACATACAAAAGTTAGTTTTCATTGACCAGACCGAAAATCGTACCTGGGATCTCAGAGATGGCGACGCCAAGTGCGGCGTACTCGCCTCTCGGCTACGGAGGTCGTCAACTATCGAGGTGCGGCCGCCACTGATCTGCAAGCACTTAATATCATTTATCCATGCTATTCGCATTTATCTGCAAATTTTCAAGAACATTTACCTATTACATGTGTGCTTAAGTATGCCTATATACATCCCACTGAAGGGCTCAGGTCTCACCTCAACTATGAGGTGGTTTGGGTCATTCTCCACCACGTGGGCCCAGTGCGGACTGGTGGAGGGGTGTTGTAAGGCCAGTGATTAAACCTTACTGTCAGATGTTATTGAGCCGCACTAAGGACTTGTCGCAGTGTAATTACTAGAAAAAAATCAATATAGCTCAGTTACGATCGCAGTCCAGTGAGAACACAGGCTGAGACTGTGATTGTGAAATGTTTTTTTTTTTTAGGAATAGTTGAATGAAACAGGATTAATCAACTAAGTAGATACGCGTGTGTCGCCTAGTTGGTATTTTCTTTGAGATCCCCAAGGAAAATAACCTTTGTCCTTTGCTCTAACTTGACGTTTGTGCCAAGTTTTTAATGAAACATCTCCACAAAACTTTTCGTCGCCGAGAGTCAAAAAAACTTTTTACAGATATAACTATCACTGGGTATTACGAACGACCACACTTCACGTCCGAGCACAACAAAGTTATGGAAAGTAAAAAAAAATTAAACCACTTTACTTTATAGTGCGTAAGGCACTTTTATTTATTCGATATAGTGTTGTTTGAGAATCTAGAAAATTTGTTCGTTTCTGTTTTGTGTTTAAGAGTGTAATCCTCTATCTTACAGGCAAAGTTATTGTATTTTATCGTAGTGATTTTATTATCTTTAGTATTTACTTTTTTTTTAATTTTAGCCTTGCAGTTCGCATCACTAGTATTTTATTTGTTCTAGGATAATCATCTAGTAATATGTGCCTAATGATTAGGCAAGCATAGCCAAATTGTGCTAACAAAAGAAGGTTTTGTGTAAAAAATATAGCTCATATCATTTTAAAAAGACAAGGCAGTTATAATTGATCATATTCTTGAACTAATGCTCAATTCCACAACTTGATTCCAGAAACTTTACTCGATGGAAAACATAAATAAATTTGCCACTGAAAATATCTAAATTCGAATGTTTCTCACCTGTACTTATAGTAATGTTGATGATCTTAGGCAAAATTATGGCTTTTATATTACTAAAGCAATTGGTCACTTTTAATTTTCAATAAAATTGTTATTTTCATTAGAATCGCGTATTTTGTGGTTTGTCACTTAGGCCCTTTCATTCCAAGCAGCACCTTTGCTGTCACTCCTACTGAGTTTGACATACGTGGTCCTGCTTTATCGAACATCAAATGGGCATATCTATTGCTCAAAGTCATTAGCTCTAGTCAGCGCCTTAAGATTGCCTTTTAATTTTTTTTTCTACTCATGGAAGTTTTTAATATGATCACACTTAATCTTCTTCTAATGTTTCTTGTCTTCTAATTATATTAGTGTCTTAGCTATGAACCACAGACGTGCGAACAATAGAAACATCAGCCCGTAAACTGATTACGCCATAACTTGCGGTAATCTGATAAAGATGGCGGCGAAACATGTAGCATTTATTAATTTATTTCTCAACGCTAGAACGGGACAGTCGGCATTATTAAAATATATTTAAAAGTGCTTGATTTAACAATAAATACTATTGTTAATATAATAAGTAATTACTAGGCAAAAATTATTTGTATTTCTTCATTGGTATCTTGTAAAAACAAAGTCCATAATCAAAGTATATATACCACAGTATAGTAAAGCAGATATCTGTACAAATTAGTCAAGTTTTTATCTAGAAAAAGTAATGAGGCTACCTAATTTATGAGCTAATTCACTAAATCCCTGACGTGACATTTTGGTCGACTGTACAAGTAATTCGATTGGCGTGTCCCCGTAAATAAATAATAATGTTGGTGTGGTGTCCTGATTTTGCCATTCAACCGATGAATTGGCCAATTTAGCCGAGGGGCCCTTTTGACCCTTGCGATTGTGAAGGCTGACTCTGCGGACGAAGCATTGGTTCACATGTTTGTTGAATAATCAAACGTGTGCCTTGTAGGCGTTTTGTCAGGTGAAACTCTGGGCTTGGGTCGCATTGAAACACATAAAGCTGCTATTGTCTGGTGAATACATTTGAAAGGTTTTTGTATCCAATCCAGAAAACAGTCCAACCTATAATTTAGTTTGTTTTCTTTTATACAAGACATACTTAGCTGTCCTGATAGATGGACGTTTTATAATTTAGTAGTTTCTAGAGTTGTTCCTGGCAGCCTATATGATTTTCAAACGTTTTTTTGCGATTTTGGTTTTATGAATAGTGTACAAATATTGTCCGGTTATAAACTATTAACGTCGAGACATTTTTTGGTGACTCGTCTTTACTAGATATCAAAATAGCCTCTCGATTAAAAAAAAACACTGTTAAGCACAGAACAATTACACTATCGGTTTAATGCGTATCTTTTTAAGAGTTTGTGCTTTATTCTACTGTCTCTGTTATATTTACCATAGCAAATTGCAAAGAGATATGGGTTTGATTCCCACCTGCTCCTTAATTCAGAATCTTTCGACTACAAATTGACAACCTATCGGTTGTTACGTGACTGACACTAATGATAAATAATTTCAGTCGCATGGTTCATCGGCTAACAATTTTATATGTGTTGTCTGGTGCTTACTTAATTGTGTATCGCAATACTTTAATAAAAGAGGGAAAGTATTTCATGCATACTTAAATACTAAGTGAAAAAATCGACTGAAAAACAAAGTAAAAAACCGTTTCATATTTTACCAAGCGTACGTTTTTCACCTAAACAACCCAATCTCCCCTGCATCCCCACTTACAATCTCCCCAAAAACCTCCCGATTCCTGTGCTTGTAGCGTAAGCCAAACACGATTACCGAGTTAAAAGTTGACTCACAACATGCTCACTCGGCTCCATCATTGATATTGATTGGTATTGACGCAAGGCGCTGAGTTTCAGGCCTTGGTTGTACTGCGGTTTGAGGTATGAGAATTAGCGTATACTGTATTTCGTTGTACCTTATTCTGTTCTTATACAGACGTATAGGTTACACTAACATTTTTTTTTTCGTATGAATTATTAAATAATGAACCTCATCCAAATTTTTACGTCCCCAGTTTCATAGACACTGGTGGTACCTATTTGAAAAGATCTAGTAAATCAATTGCTGTGCGTTTCGGTCCTTTTCCAGGACTGACAAGTCCCAAAAATATAGCTTTACCCTATAACCACTTCGGGACCACATATCGGCTAGTAAAGAGAAGAAACAGCGCAACAAAATCAGTCACCTTTGTAAACCTTTTTTGCAGGAAATACATTTCCAAGACATGTAGTAAATGCAAGCTAGGTTATAAAGTCAAAGTGCTCTTGTCGTTTAAATAATCGTCTACTGAAACAGCTAATAAAAAATTTAAACTTGATTACAGACAACTACATTTTCTGCTTGTAACTTGCAGCAATGTCTAAAAAAGCACAACTTTATTAAAAGCGATAGGGCACGTCATAAGCAATCTACAACCCGTCTGATGACGCGATCCGCTCAAAACAATCCCAGGGGTCGATTTTACCCTGTTGGTTTAGTACCTTTACACAAAGCGACTTTCAACTTCTTCTTTTACCGTGTTCAATAGATTTTCTTATATCAAAGTATGAAATAAAATAGTTATTGTTAGTCGTGTCACTTTTATACACAGTACAGTATTGGTACAACGATACTGGATCGATCAATGCCCCTTATAATTTTATTCTGTAAAGATCTTAACCACCTTCCAGAAGGCACTAGTTAGATAATTTGCTCGCGTGCGTGACTTTGTATAACAAACCGTCAAAAGTCAGTATTTCATCACCCAGGGAAGAACCCGATGTTTACGAGAAAAACAATATTGGACCTTTCTTGTTCTACGGGGTGTACAAAAGAACAGGACAGTCCTTAAAACCACGTGATCAGTTGCTCATATACAACAACTTTTACTATGGGAGCAACGTCGAAATCGATTTTTTTTTAGATGCTTCATACATTATCATCTAGGTAGCACGTTAGTTTGTATGGAGCATCTCTTTTTTTTCGATTTCGAAGTTGCTTCCATAGAAAAAGTTGTTGTATATGTGCTGCTGATTACGTGGTTATAAGGACTGTCCTATTCTTTTGTACCCCCGTATATTATTTATAGTATTTCCCCTGAACTACCACGCTGAATACAGAAAACTATCCTATTAACAACATTAGAAGACAAAAAAATTACAATCGAGACGTTAGAAAATACAGTTGTGTTATTTTGAAAAATCGCTTTGTGTAAAAGCCTCTTATAAAAAGATTTCACTTATTAGTTACGACGACGGCAAATGTTAGCTGATTTTTACGAATAAATTGGTTATTTGAGGGAACCGATTACTTTGCGTTATTATGGAGTTATTTGCGTTGCTTCTTTGGCAAGTAAATTGTATTTAGAAGTGTGCTAAGGGACTTGTTAAGTATTAAGACGCTGTTTAAGTAAATAATTTGGAATGTGTACTTATTCCTTAAGGGTTTAGTGTCAATACTTAGTCTATTTCCTCTCAGGAAGCGAATTTCGAACTATTCATTTATCCTGTGCCGTGCTAGTGCCGTGTGGGGACGGCCGTAAAGAATACACTTTCCCACCGCCAACAGGAGGCGTGTCGTAAGAGGCGACTAATTCCTGTAGTACGAGATGGGCAGCAGCGTCTTCGTGCGAAATCTTATAAAAAACTGCGCTCGCCAACCCGCCTGCCAAGCGTGGCAAGTATTGGCAATCCCCCCTGATTATAAGTCATTAGGGGAGGCCTTTGTTCAGCAGTGGACGTTCTATGGCTGAAATGATGATGATCATTTATCCTGACATAACCCACATAACATAACTCTCAATATAAAAAGCCTTTTATTTTTGTTAAAAAGTTATCAAAAAAATAACAATAATAACAATTTTAATGAAAATTTCTAAAAGGAAAATATAATTGTTCAATGATGAATCGGACAGAACCAGGTTTGCATTTACAACAATACCACACCCCTTTTTTTTTTAGTTTCTTACTCTGGCATTATAAACTGATTACCAAAATCTAATTTCCCCGCTTTGAAAACTACTCACGCACACCAATTACAATTCAGCAACTCCTAGAATCCGTTTAAAAACTCAATCAATCGTAATAAAGTAGTCATTAGCATAACAGTGTTACTATTCAGTAAGCTCACATTAACTTTACGCCATAGAACCAGCAGTAAAAATTTGTATTTATAAACTTTAAATTAATAACTCATCATTTAGCTGTAGGAAAACCACAAAAAAGGCTTCAAAAAGGGGGGATTGCCAATACTCGCCACGTTTGGTAGGCGGGTTGGCGAGCGCAGTTTTTAATATTTAACGTCTCGTGCTAAAGGAATGAGTCACCTCTTACGACACGTCTCCTGTTGGCACTGGGGAAGTGTATTCCTTACGGCAGTGTATTTTGCCGTCCCCGGCATGGCACGGCACCATATGTTTCTTTCTTAGCTGTTTAATTGATTTCATCAGCCTATTTTATAGTATGGTCTTATTGTTCTTTCTCACTGGTGCTGTCAATTTTGTTTGACCATCTTCTGTCAGCATGTAAAACTAGTACTGCCCATTGCTACTTGAGGCGTCAAACAAGCTAGAGAGTGTTTGTGTACAGAGTATATAACAGAAACAAGACTTCACTGTAGGTCTTATCGAGGTGTACCAATTGGCTCGGAAAAATTCATTTTAAAAGCAACGAATTTACAAAGCGATTTTTCTTAAATAAGCTTCGGTCTGGATATGCTAGTAGACGCCAAATTTTATTGCCTGGTACCTTGTAATAAAATAATTTTAATTCTTTACTTTGAGACCATGATTAGAGTTGTTGTCTAGTGCCAAAAAAAAATTAAAAAAGTGCTTTACTGGTTCCACTTGTACTGTGTAAGCAGAACTCTTGTTAAAATTAATGAAGCGAGCGCTGACTGAGCTATATGTCAAGCTAATGAGTGTCGGCGGTGACCCGAGTTAGATAACTGGTGACGTCAGGTCATTTTTTAGATGGAAAAACTGAACATTTTATGTAGGGTGTAATAGCAAACATGCTTGCAATTCTTGCAGAGTTCACCCATAATTAACCATAAATAAGAATCCAGCTCAGAGGAGAGATCACATCAATTATCAGTTTGCAAGTAGGTACGTAAGCTCACATGTTGAAGATCCAGCTCCATCAATTATTAAGTTCTTAAGTACGTTAGCTTACTTTTCGAGAATCAGTTCCCTACCGGGAAGCGCAGCGTAGGACGTCCACCCACAAGGTAGACAGACGACCTGCTAAAGATCGCAGGAAGCCGCTAAATGCCGGCCGCTTTCAACCAGCCAATCTGGAAGACACTGTGGGAGGCCTATATTCAGCGGTGGACATCCTATGCCTGAAATGACGATGAAGTACGTAATCCTATTTCTTGAAACCCAGCTTCATGAATACATTATTTATCCATTTTCAAGTAGGTAAGCTTACTTGTTGAGAATTCAGCTAAGTACGTAAGCTTACATATTGCACCGGTAAGCTAGAAATTACATGGGAATAGAATGAAACTTATCTTTATGTGGGTGGTATTTAGTGTCAGCTTATAAGTGTGACTGAAACCGCAGAGATTCACCTCTACAAGAAGAACCGAATAGATACTATTATATATGTACAATGCCAGCATCAGAGAAATCTCTATGATCAATCTCTCCAAGAAGAACCGGTTTTTCGATGTTCCGGCTAGCGTATTAGCACGGTGATTCGCCTTGTACCCAAAGGGATCCGTTAGATTCCCGCTTCGAGTCAATTCAATAACGAACTATTCTAAATTGGCTAGTGTCGGGGTGTGTTGGGAGATACCTCTGGCAAAGTTAATTGTTTGGTACCTCTTAACATAAGAATATTAAGATCATGATAATTTGTTTTTCATACTAGCATGCTGGACTTGGTGTCGATTCCCGGTCGGATCAATGTAGAAAGCGAACGTTTCTATATTGTCTCAGGTCTGGGGGTTGTGGTGCCGTCGATGATTCTGATTTCTATAACACATGTGCTTTATCTACTTACCTTAGAATTAAAGCATGTATGTGATATTGTCCAATAATAACACGGTTCATATCATATCCATAATTATCCTGTATTTCTCAACAAGTGAATTATGAGAAATAAAAATCTGAAACCTGAAATATTTTTGATAATTATTACTAAGCAAAATAATGCTAAGATCGGATTAAATAATGAACGAATTGTCTTTAAGCAATCAGAATACTTAAGTCTGTCCCAAGTTTATTTATAGAACTTTAATAAACATACCAATCCCTTCAAAATGGGATGGTTCAGGCCTAATCTATTCGGAATGGTCTGTTTTACATTTAGGATTCCCGTCCTAAGCACCTACTGTAAGTAGGTAGGATTATACTGTACTAGCTTTCGATCCCGAATTTGGTTTACTTTGAGTTCTTTCAAAATTATTATTTTCTAGCTTCCCCGGCGAACTTAATACCGCCAATAAAAGTTGTCTTTATATTTTCTCACCTTGACACCTTCATTGGACTTCTACAAATATTTTAAAATCAAAATTAGCCAAATCGGTCCAGCATTTCTTGAGTTTTTGTGAGACCAACGTCAATTAATTTTTATATTCAGGGTTATTTGTAAAACATCAACAACCTCCTAGGGGCTGATTCTGGTGCTCGAATACAACAACTTTTTCTATGGGACCAACATTGAAATCGCAAAAAATAATCGATTCCACATACTAAGCCGCCACTAGCTGACATCAGTCTGTATGGAGAAGTATTTTTTTTTTAGATTTCAATGTTAGTCCCATAGAAAAAGTTGTTGTATTTCAGCACCAGAACCAGCCCCAAAGAGGTTGTTGATGTTTTACAAATAACCCTGTATACATAAACAGGGTGTAACGAAAAGGTGAAATAAAACTTTAAGGGGTTATTCTACGGCTAAATTACATCAACTTTTTCTATGGGACCAACATCAAAATCTCAAAAAAAAAATGACGTTTCCATACAAACTGATGCCAGCTGGTCGCGTTTTAGTATGGGAAAGTGTTTTTTTTTTTTTTGCGAATTCGATGTTGGTCCCATAGAAAAAGTTGATGCAATTTAGCCGTAGAATAACCCCTTAAAGTTTTATTTCACCTTTTCGTTACACTCTGTAGATTGGCTGTTTTAGATTTCTCAGATTATGCAGGATGTTAGTTTGAAAGAGGAATGTACTTTTACAAGTCGTTTAATAAGTTTAAACAACTTTTTATAAAGGTTAAATATTGTATCGCAACGCCCTTAAAACATTTCTGTTTAGACTTATGGCTGACTAGCAGAGAATGCCTCGTTGTATTAAATCCAACTTTCACACGATTTTAATCTGTGTGATAAAAAGTTTTTAGAAATTCGACCAAAATGCATAGAACAGCTGTTTTTGCCTTGATTTAACCATTGATCATCTGATTGAAGTTGTTTTAATTCATATGAAAAACGACCTGCAAACGTATGTATCGTTAATGATAAATCGTTGTAAATCGTTAATAATAATAAAGGTGTTATAATAAAGTTTTTTTTTATAAGTATAATGTAATAAATAAGTATAATAAAAAATACAACATCAGATACTGACTCTGATTCTATGATAAGTAGCATAAGCACTTGTGTCACAGAAATCAGAACCAACGACGGTACCACAACACCCAGATCCGAGACAATATAGAATAGTTATTTTTCTGCATTAACCGACCGGGAATCGAACCCGGGTCCTCAGATATAGCGACACCAAGTCCAGTATGCTCCCCTCTGTCGCCTCACGTCGTTCAACCTATTACTCTGTAAAATGTCGTATTATATAAGTAAACTTATTTCTAAGGACCATTCTACGAATCAATTCCAATTATTTTTACTATGGATTCAATATTAAAATCTCATTAAAATTATATTTAATTTTTTCTTTGCGACTACAAACCTTTATAAAAGATTGACAGCGAGTTGGTCATAGGGAAAAAAGTATTTGTATTTGAGCACAATATTGGTTTTTTGGCAGAATTGTTTCGATAACCCTGTATAGAAATTATGTCACACTGCCAATACGTTGGGCTGATAATGATAAATCATATCGTCCAAAAACAGCTGAACATATTTAACTTTTTTACAAAATCTCTAAAACCACGTGATCAGCAGCTCATACACACACGTCAACTTTTACTAGGGAAGCTACTTTTGTTTTTTACATCCTTTAAAAGTTCCAAAAATATTATATTCTACACATATTCTACTATAGCCATCCCTAATAATTTAATTAGTTTGTCGGCCGCAATAGTTCCAAATTATTCATCCAGGCCGTACTCGTATGTAATATCTGCCGAGACCTTGTCGTGGCGACCTTAATTAATACAGCCCAAAGGTCTAACTGGGCCCTGAAATTGGTATACAATATAATACTTTAGAATAGGGTTGTCACCGGTGACATTTTATGCCATGGTACCGAATTACTTTAATTCTTTAAAAGGTGGCAATAAAATACGTGTAACTTTTAATTGAACACGGGTTTTTTGTACAAAATATGTTTACCTCTATTACCTATTTAAGAATACTCGTAGGTAGACATAAAAGCACAGTAGTACCAAAAGGACCCAAAAACCATTGCTTTGGCTACCGATGGCAAGACATTTTATAAGTTACGAGAAGATTTTTATTTAAACAGATAATTTTAACAACAATACTAATAACAGTCTTCTTTCTATCACATTGTCTCGTTTCGATCCTAATAGTCGTACGCTAGAACGTGAACCTAAATATGGCTTGTCTGGATAGTACATTCGTTACCAAATTTAGTAATTTAATGTACCGACTTCTGGTGGCGCGACCGCGCCATCTTTTGATGAAACTAGTTGCTTATTTGACTAATAGTAATAAGTTTACAAGGCAGATTACGCCATCAGGTATTCTAGTTGTAACTTTCGCAAGGAGAAGTCGACCTGAAACTGTGCAAAGTGTAAAAATCAAAGGAACGAATGTTAATAATGTTTAATGTACGTTGTATGAAGAATGTTTTATTTAAAGCTGCTTTCACACATTTAAAGCAACTGCCATCAGACTTCCGTAAACTTAGATATGGAAACCAGACCATTTTTCAAACCATGAACATCTTACCATGGAACAAGCTGTGTAGTCATTTTACAAAAATCTAGAGGTACGTTACTTGTTAGTTGAGGTACGTTTGGATTTGAACATGAAGCGAGTTTCCAACCACTAAGCTACCACCGCGTGTCATAACCATTAAAAATGCTACTACATAATTTCATGATGCATTATAGAACATCGATGAGATATTATTACAAAGTCATTTGTCATTTTACTGCGCCATAAAAATCCAAAATGACAATCTAAAAATTACTTTCTTTGATTAAATCTCGCGAATATTAAGATTATAACAATGGTTCTCGCAATAAATCGCAAGAGTACCAAACGAGGAAGCGAACCCGGTCCAATTTGGCGGACAAATGACGACTTTGCGAGATAGATGTGACGGAATAACGATTTTAGCGCCAATCTGCGTCAGGCGACGAGTAGAGTGGCCGTTAATTTATTTATTGCGGGACAAGCGGGACCAACCTAATGAGAGTGATGATTTATTTGCACTAGCCTTTTGACACTGGTACGTCTGCGAAATCGGTCACAGTAAAAACTAAGTGTGATACTTGTTTAGCAATCCTGTATTTTTAAGAGATGAGAGTAGACCATGTTTTAGTTCAAGCCATTCTAATAATACGAATTTTACGTAACTTTAAAATACTTTCATATTTATTTTTAAATAATGCGATAAGGACACGCAAGTATTCTATAAAGTTACCTCTCGGTTAATAAAAATACAATTAGTCCCAAAAACTTTAATTTAGGTTTGATTTTATAAGCAATTAACAAAAGTCCAAAACAAAAAACTGAATTAAAAAAAAAAAAGATTCTAATGTTCTAAGTGGCAACAAAAAGGCTAATTCCTTAGTTTAAAATAGATAGATATATACTCTTTATTGTACACCATACAAAGAAGTTACAATTTGTGTTTACAGAAAGATGCGCAATTTAGGCGGTCGTATCGCTAAAAGCGATCACTTCCAGACAACCTTCAGGTAGAGGACAGATAAAAAGAAAAATATGAATTGCGAAACAAATCTCTTACTTTGTATAAGGAAACATATGCATTATAATACTGCTTATTTTTCCTTTAGAAGGTATTTTATACAAATCATCTTTTCAGCTAAAAATAATAATGCCAATAACGCTGTTTCTTACAAATAGGTACCTAAAAAAACATCAAATTTTCACTAAGATTACTCAATATACAAAAGCAATCTGCCTTACCCTTGTAAGGACGTAGCTAACTGCTAAAAGAGGCATCAAGGATATCCCTTATGGTGGTACTTTTACAGCCACCGTAAGTGTAATTTGACGAAAATTGACGTAGGATGATAATAAGCTCTTTTATATTTACAGTCGCGTAAGGAATTGCTGTAAAAGGGAGAGTAATGGCAATCGTCTTTCTCGTGTGAATTGAAACGTACAAGAAGAAATTTATTGTCTTGCTGGTGTGTGCGTGTGTAGAGGTAGATGGTATCGGTGTTTCGGAAATGGCTAGTCACTAGGTACTACTATTCTTACGCTGCTCATTAGACAGACTCGTGTTATTATAAATTTATTATTTTACTAGTGTGAAAACTTACATTTGAACTTATGTTTTCTAGTTATTGTAGAAACACCGTTCAGTTTCAAATTATATAGTAGTGTATGTTAATGTAAAGCTTGCATATGCGAAATTAATCTATATATAGGTACATAAAACAAAGACGGGTTAGTTACATGTTCTACCATATGGGCCAATAATGTTGTTATTGACGTTCATAAGTGGCAGTTTTCTGTCCTAAACTGAATAAATGATTTTTGACTTTGACTTACACCATTTTAAGTCAAGAACGGCTGGGCCAATTTTTATGATCTTTAATTTGTTGAATTTGTCTCCACCCCGAATAGCGGAATAATTATTAAAACATCGGCAAAATTTAAAAAATTTATAAATGGCGGTACGAAGTTCGCCAGTTCAGCTAGATTATAATAAAATATTCTTTTGAATTATATACCTTTAATAACTAAAATATCTAATATTTACCCAGTGTTTTTAAACTCCATCACAAAAATATGTGAACTCTCAGATCTAAAAAAAAATGCTGTAAAATTAACGTTAATGAAGTTGAGATTTTATCTGAAAAGCAGTGAAAAGTTACTGAGGTTTCCACAATAATTGGTTATAATTATGGTTACCATACTACAATCGAAATGATGCCAGCGATTCACCCAATGCGGCTGCCGACACCTCAAAACAAAGGCAGCGATACCTTTGCCAGAGACAAGAAAGAACAGCCAGGAAACCTTTATCATATCTGCAGGTGAAACTTATATTAACGAGTTTTACTCATGATAATGAACAACTTTTAACATGGTACTAATTATGACAGCATAAAAAATTGAGCCGTTCCATTAAAAAGTTGCTATCTATTGAACATCCTAATTTTTTATAATGGAAGAGCAAATATTTCTTCGCGCTGGTTCCATAACTAAACTAGTTTAATAATTATAATTCATTATAATCAAAACTCACTCTCCCGTCAATAAAAAAAATGATTAATTTTAATTTCAACGAAACTATAAACGGATCAAAACACTTGGAGAAAGAAGTTGACAATTCAACAGTCTCACTCAGCTTTAAATTAATCATGATAAACTGTCTGTAATGCACGAGCTACACCACCGATTAAAACCTACGGGAACAATTTTGGGGTTAAATTACTTCAGCCCTCCACGAGAATGTTGTGCGGCATTCTTTGGATGGCTAGGGGTGTTAGCGAGGTGACCTTGTCTGATAAAAGGTTCTAAGCCTAAAAACTAAAAAGAGAGAAAATATTTTAGGACATTCTGGTAAAGAGATGTATTTCCACAATTTTTTATTAATTTATTTCAATTACTCGTACATCATTATTAGCCATGTTAGTCATACTCTGAATATAAACCATCTCCTATCGCACGTCACTAAGCTTTGTACAGTAGGCCAAGAAAGTAGTCTATCACCCTAAGATTGAAAATCATTCGCGCGTCATAGAACAACAGGGTTAATTTTCCCATGCAAAATTATTCTGACAGCTAAGTACTAATACTCTCTTTCAATGAAGTCAAAAACAAATAAATAATACGTCAAAATCGTGCATCTCTTTCATTGTTAAAAAGGTTATGTCCATGAGTTCAACCTTATCGCTAATATAACTTATACATTAAATTTTACCAAAACTGTTAGACCACTTTCTTGGCCGACCGTACCATGCCATTTGCGACAACCTCCGTAGCAGAGAGGCGAGCATGCTGGACTTAGCGTAGCTATCTCTGAGGTCCCGGGTTCGATTTGTTGTCCACACGATTGTCCCAGTGGAGTTATGCCTATAACCTTATTTTATTTGTTTATTCCCAGTCGGTCAATGTAAAAAAAAAAACATTTTTAATAATGTAACGGGTCTTGGTGGTGCGGTACCGTCGTTGTTTCTGATTTCTGTAACACAAGTGCTTTGGCTACTTACCATAGTATCACGGCAATGTATGTGATGTTGTCCAATATTTATTTATTTATGGGTCACCAGCTCTTGCCACTTCTATTCAGTCTGCCGGTTTTTTAAGCAATAACGATAAGTTAATTATCTGCTGTATTACCTTATTGTTCTATCTAACGTGTGGAGTACGGTAAGTGCCTATAGCTTTGCTTTTTCAGTCATGACAGGTAGCTCTTACTTGCTATAGACTTTTGTCTTTGACAGGGATTTGTGACCAAAAATCTCTTCCGAAGAGTCCTGTCCAGGCCAGTATTAGAGCCTCACTTTCGATGTTTTTTACCCAATTGAAAGGTTTGCATAAGGTAAACAAAATTTCAAACAAATTAGATAACTACTGTAGAGGAGTATATTCCCGGTAGGTCAATGTAAGAAACTAACTTTTTTATAACGTCTCGGGTCTGGGTGTTGAGGTGCCGTCGCGTCATTGTTTCTGATTTCGGAAACACAAGTGCTTTAGCTACTTACTATAGGATTAGAGCAATGTATGTGATGTTGTACAATATTTATTAATTAATTAATTCATAGTTATTGGTTGGGACGTAAAATAGATGATCGTTGTTCATAACTTACCTGCTTAACCTACTACTACTGAAAGTTAAATTAGATTACGTTGAAATGTCAAGGATTATACATATCAAGACGTTGCGGTAATTAGAATCACAGATTAAACATTTGATAGGTAAATTGATACTAATATAGATTAATATAAAGGTAACTACTTAACTAAGTAAATTAATAGTAATATAGTACATAAGTCATTAAATTAATATTTTGTTTATAGCTACGCTATAGCTACAGAGAGGCGTTACAGTGCGAATTAAAAAGACATGTGCGTATAATATTTTAAGTATCGGCCGTGTTAATAGGGTTACTTATATTAATATCCAATGAATGATCAAAGATCCACATAATATTTCATTTAAGTTTAGATGACTCTAGAATTTTAAAGGTTGTAGCGAAATTAAAAAGGACTTGGCTGCATGGGCTTAACCCCTAGACTCTTCGACTAAACAACAAATATTTTAAAAAAAACTAATGTAGCAACCATCGATCCAATCTTCCAGTTAGCACTTTGGCGCCATCTTCAATTAGCATTAACATTATTGAAATCAAGAGGTAACAAAATTTTATCAAATAGAAATTACAATTTTTTTTTTCTTGTTTCAGGTAAGCCTTGATTGCAGCAACCCTTGCAGCTTTTAATGGTGCAAGACGGGATCAGGTAGCACGCAACATTGGTGATCAGATATGAACCCAATTTTGCGCAAATGTAACAATGACAGGACTGTCACCCTCGCTGTTCCACGTGACATGATTGCCCCGGTTAGAACATTGGACAGAAAAATTATTCAGAAAATGCAAAATTTTCTCAGCAGGTTATTACAGCTAAAAAAGTACAACATCACTGTGGCACATACAATTGATGTCATTACACCAAATCGTGCCTTCTTGGAGTGCATTTACACGTATTTGAAAATTGGTAAAAGCAAAGCCAACCTATAGACAATCCATTGGGATTTAAAGACTTTTATTGGACGTTCCACTGACGTTTGTAATAGTGTTATTTTGCCCGAATATGAGGACTGACCCAGATTCTTCATAATATTATTATATTAGTCCCTGATGCATTGACGGAATTCAACCTAAAACGAGATTATGTCACCAATGTAGCGATACATTGATCAGATAAAGGCTATGCGATCGACAAACATATTATATATGTACTGCTACTTTGCAGACGTCATTATCGGTTCATTTAAGACACATTTTCATCTCATATGCGGGCAGGAGCTTTCTGTAACGCATGCCATAAGCCTGCTGCCGTTTTCATTCGTTGATAACTTTAATCAGAACCTCAACTTCGGCAGTTGTTTTGAAAAACCGGCCCCAGGCGCACAATGTGCCATAAATAGTCAATTACTGTTGTGTGATTGATGATGAAATGATTAGTCATCATCATAATCAGCCCACGTGAGTCAGGACATAGGTCTCTCCCAATGCACGCCACAGAGCCATCCACTTCTATCACTTTTTTCCATCCACTGCCAGCAGCCAGGCGCCCCATGCACGCTTGCCTTATTATGGTCTCCACTTAAGAACACGTCTACCCCGCCGGTTATCGATTCTACGGCAAATGTGACCAGCCCACTGCCAATTCAGTTTGATTGTCTTCTTTCAATATATTGATTACTATAGTTTTCTGTTGGATAACCTCATTTCTGATTTTATCCTTCAGAGAAAATTCTTTCCCAAATGCTGCCCAGCCCAGCTGTATTCTCCTGCAAGCTTTTCTCTAGAAGTTGTTTTTTCCTATAACTACAATGTCTAGTGTAAATGATTATTAAAGAAATTCAAAACAATAAGAACAAAAAAGTGAGATGTTACTAGAAAAATATAACAATCCTTTTTTACTGACAAGTCATCAGTAGCGCAATGTCGTTTACCTTACCTGCTCGGCTTCTGGCTTGTCCCCGAAAGCGGTACGACAACCGGGTTTTCGACTTATGACTTTCATTATTGAATGTTCCGAATCCGAATTTTACTAAAAAAATAAAATATGTACTGTTATTAGAAGATTGTTGAGAAACTATTTTTTTTTTTTTCGTTTAGAGAGACACTTCAATATATCTTTTTGAGTCCACCTATAAAATTTGCGACAAGATTAAGGCCAGTACAACTTGGCCCCTTTCTTTGGTCTTCGTTAATAGTTTCTTTCGACCCATTAAAAGTTTGTAGACTGATTTCGTTATTGAAGATCGGATCTTTCTTTGTCCTTTTGTCGTTCAAAAGATTGTTTTCTTTGTAGTATGCGTTGGTATCTCTACAAAGGCTCCCTGTTAAATTGTCTGTATCCATTACTTGTTCTCGTATTTTGTTATTAACGGCTATTTTGAATATTTTAACGGCAAAGTCAAAAATTGGAAATTGAGAGTTTTATTATTCCTATTGTTTTCATTTGTATACTTTAGACAGCCACTAAAGTAAGGAATTGATTTTTTCCAGAATTTATCGGGTTTTTTTTAATGAATAAAAAAATACTAACAGCAATTGCTATTAATATAAGTAAATCTGGAAGAATCTACGGAAAAAAGATTATTATATAATGCTTGTAGCTAGCTAAAAATATTTTATTATATTTAAAAAATAATATAATATGAATAACTGAAACTTAATTAGACAAATAAAACTGATGAACTTAATTAGACAAATAAAAAAAACTAATTATCATTGATGTGATTTACTTAATAAAGATCAAATGCTTGTTTAAAAAATAAAATTTAAGTAGGTACATAATATAAGTCACGTCTTATAAAAAACAGAATTTAAAAGATAGAAAAAACTCATCTAAAATGTTAATCGATTCACGAGAGCACATTCAGCGAAGATAACAACATAAGTTAAAAAAAATACAAAATATATTTATCAGTTAACAAACCATTTCTTGACAATTTGTGGTGAAATACCTCTAGTAAGTTTAAATATACCTGTATCAGGTAGTCACAGCTAAACATGAGAAAAAGAATAAAGTGGAAATTTCTGATTAGTTTAGCTACCACATTATGGGGGGACCAAAAAATATATAGACCATCTCATGATCCTGAAACATTATTTTTGAAACCCAAATATTTAAAAGAAATGCTAGCTAGTTTGCTGCACTCTCATAATGATTAACAAAGTTTTGGTGTAATACACACACCCAATCTCTAAACGTAATAATTAACATAATTCGCAACAAAATTTGACATGGAATAGCAGGATTATCCCAAACGTAACATGCATTTTCAAAACAGACAATCCATAAATCCAATCGGATTTATATTCAGATATAATTGAAATCGGAAAATTGAGCTTCCTGATTATGATATTAACGGAAATGTACAGCATAATGAGATTAATTGTGCTCTAGCTTACATTTTAATTGACGTTGTACCAGTGTATCGATGTGCCCAACACAGTATTGCAGATAAAATTACTTTATAGACACCACATGTACCTACATGATCCTACATTGTTACCGCGCATATACTTATTAGTTACCTTACATAGTTTCTGTAAATCAATGTACTTTATTTATTATTATGTAGTGACTTACATATGTTAAGCAGGTTTCTTACTTGTAAGGAATTACATGTCTTTATGTATTTTCCCTTGAAACTGAAGAGAAATTGCGAGCACTTTCTACCCTTTCAATAGTTTCGTAAGCAACTTAGAATTAGTTAATGAGAAGAGCCGTAAGTGTCTATAGCACGTAATTATAGGATATTTTTGTCTATTGGCTTTGTGGGACTAGTGAGGAATGGAATTGATAATAATAAATACAATTATACTATTACTTTAAAATTTCTTGATCCTTTGATTTAAAAAATCAATATTGCGTAATTTTACAGCATTTATAGTATGATCCCTGTTGTGGCGTCTTTAGTAGCAAATGATCTGTGCAATGGAATGGTTTTAATGGAAATGAATTAATGAGGTGGATGTTTATATTATTTCATTATTTGTTTGCATTCGCTTTCAATATTTAAAATGGATTTTGAAATTAGTATAATTTTGCAACCGTAACAGTTGACAGGTGATTAAATAATAACATTTGTTTAATTTAGTTAGTTATTGTTTAATTTAAGAGCTACTTATTTATTATTAAAATGAGTTTAAACCTTAAAATATATTAAGTATTTTCATTACCTACATGTATATTTTAGCGCGTCTTAGATCTACACTTAATATTTTAAGCTGAAAAGTTTGTTTGTTTAGTTTAATGCGCTAATCTCAGAACCTACTGATTCAAATTATATTTTTTTATTTATTGAATAGAAAATTTATTGAGGAAGGTTATAACCTATGTAATATGATGCTACGACCAATAGGAGGATCAATGAAAATTGTTGCAAAAACAAAAAAACTTTTAAGAGCTTCCGTTGCGTGCGTGTGCGTATAAACGTTTTGTTTTAAATAAGTCATTATAGTGTCGTTGATAAAGACTTTATGTGACAGATCGAACTCCACACAGGCGAAGCCGCGGGCGCAAGCTAGTGTCATATTATGTCAGAGTATATTTGAGTATTTATGTGTATCTATCCATCCATCCATCCATCCATTATATCTAGTTGCCAAATATATGCTGCAACTCAGTTTTGTTTGGGGCTATAAATTGGTATGATTGTTGGAAGAATTTAATATTATTATAAATAATATCGCATGCTTTACAAAATCAAGGCAGTTTGTTTTAAAAATCAGAGTAAAAATAACAATTTAAAAACAATAACCATTGCGAAACAGAATTATTAATCAAGTTAATTCCGTAGTTCGTCAACCAAGTTGAGCCCATATCTGTATTTGCATCCACATAAATAGGGTTGATCCTACCTAAATTGATATTGTAAAACCGGATCACAGCTTAATTAAAACAGCTAACACCTTTGAATTGCAAAATTTAATAAACACCAACACAATCAAATAGACACTATACTTATATTACTAAGGGCCGATTTTTTAATAGTTAGATAACTTATTATTTTAAAGAATACGCTTAATATTTGACAGTTTGCATATAGAAATGGTGTCAAAACGTCAATTTTATTCGTCGAATAAAGTTATCTGGTGAATAATCGACCCTTAATCACTTTTCGTCTACTCACAAGGTGGTCAGACGACCTGGTAAAGGTCGCAGGAAGACGCTGGATGCAATCGCTTCGGCGCTTCCAATCGGCCAATCTGGCAGTCAATGGGGGAGGCCTATGTTCAGCAGTGGACGTCCTATGGCTGAAATGATGAATGATGATGAATCACTTTCAGTGACATCAGAAAAGAAATAAGGGCAAAGATAGACGTTCTTTTTGTTACAATCCGATCTATACAACATATACTGACACCTGACTGACACATGATTCTATTTGTGTTCACACTTAACCAATACGGCAGTCACTGTCTCATACTGAGCGAAGACTATTTTGATATCTACCATCTATACATGTCATAATTTATGTACTGTAATATTCCTAGATCTAACTTTATTTAAGAAATATCAGATATTATTTAAATTTATTAAAAACAATTTCAAAAAAGTTATGCTTATAATTGTAATGGTGATTTTGTGTAGTAGTGTTTTTTAAGGCCATGCGTATGATTGAATTGATGTTTGTTCCTACATCAAACTGAAGTGTACTTGCTGCTTATTTTGGGCAGTAATCAGGTCAAATAAGCTATACAGATTATATTTGCAATGTTTGCCGTTCAATTTTGTGGCTACGAGGCTATTAATTCTAAAGGCACGTGATCTCATCATGAATGTTGCTTACTGTTAGTTTTATGTATAAATTATAATTAATAACATTAATTAAGTACAATAGCGATAATTTCAATAGTATATCGCTTCAGCAGTGTGATACAGTGTTGTTTCCCGCCAAAATTATGTTAAATTATAACTTTTCGATCTTCATATTAATAAAAGTTTTATATAGGTGGCCAGAAAAGTGACGTCCAAAAATTGTTTTTAGGTGCCTCGTGTTGGACGTCACTTTTCTGGCCACCTGTAGATTGTGACGATCTTGAATCGAACATAAATGGGACTCATTTACCTCAAAGCCATTATAGACCACTAGACATACCTGTGGCTTCGCCTGCGTCAAATACTGGTAGTAAATAAGATATAAGGTTTTCAAATTTAAAATTCGTAGGAACTTAACAGTTACTACGTTGATTAGCCCGATCAATATGGGCATCTACCTCGTATTTATAACAAAATTTCAATTTTAGAAAGTAGCTAATGTCAATACGTTTGATTTTATTATAATTATTGGTTGAAGATTGATATAAATCAGTCATACAAACAAACTTTACTTCTTTGTACTATTATAGATTTATGATCCAATATGCACATAGCGAGGTTAAAACCTAAATGGAAATATTTTCTTAATCACTTAACATCACACAAAAAAGATTTATTTGACAGTGAAGAATGGCCTCTATTTGTAATACAATATTATAGCACGTACTAAAACGCTGCAGTAGAAATTTAAATTCATTTTAAAGTTAAGTATTCATTTTTAAGCGACGGAAAGAGCCTAGGCAATAAACATGCCATTACAGTTGGTAATAAAGGAAAGAAAACGGCGAAGCATTAGCAGTAATTCACTTATAAAGTTAACTATGCATGAAGTTAACGAAAATAGTGGAGTTCAAGTTTCGTTGATACATAGATACAAACATCCAGGTAACACACACTAATAGAAAGTATTAATATGTATAATGGCTAACATCATTATTATTTAAGATTTAAAATATAAAGTGAACCAGTAATGCCATTAGTTATTCAAAACCATAAACGTTTTTATTTATTTAACTATTTTCTATCTGACTTGTTAATTCATTTATGCCTTCTAACATAATTTATGAGAAGCTCATGTTATGTCAATCGCAATTCATATTTCATAATATTAGTTAATAATTATAAAATATTATAATTTATGTTATTTTTATTATACACAAATTTAAATAGGTATAGTTCTACTCATGAATAAAAACCACCTTTATTACAGGATTTCTTAAAGTAAAATAGAAAAAAATATACCAGATGTTCTATGCGTTTCGATAGAGTCGCACAGCGACTTTAGTTTGGAAGAGCTGATAGCCATATATTTACGAATTTACCATTGGTTCCATAGTAAAAGTAGATTATAGTTTTGAGCAGAACACTATATAAAAAATTGTGTACTTATTAAAAAGTATAAAGCAAAGCAAAAAACTTAGCGCAATATTTGAATAAAGCTATGACATTTAATTATGCAGGTAAGAGTACACTTTCTTTGTAGCAATATCATCATCATTGCATTAAATGCAAAAAAATATTTTTATATTTCAATTCATTCATTTATCGTCAGTCCACTGCTGGGCTAAAAACAGAATACCTATTTTTATTTTATACAACCACAAGTAATTAAACCGATAACAAAATTCTCATCTGACATAGGTAAATTAAAAATAGGTACATCACAATTCATTTAACCGTAACCTTATTTATCACAGCGCATTTGTATCCCATTTTAAACCGACTTCAAAAAAGGAGGAGGTTCTCAATTCGACTGTTTTTTTTTATGTATGTTACGCGATTACTCCGCCAATTATGAATTGATTTTGATGATTTTTTTTTTGTTTGGTAGATCATACTTCAGAGGTGGTCCCATATAAATTGTATCGTAATTGATTCAGTAGTTTTTGAGAAAATAACAAAATATATACCCAGATAATGTTTTGGTTCGTGATTCATGGATCTATGTTAACCAATATCTTCGACAAATGTAAACCAATTCTGATGTTTTTTTTATTGAATAGCTAATACTTCAAATATACCTACTATTGTAAAAAATTTCGGAAAAAATTGTACCCCTAAGGGTGAAAAAAAAGAGGATGAAATCGGTGTCCAGCAGTTAGATTAGTATTTATCACTAAAAATAGATGTAATAAGTACATTTTATTTAAAAAATAAAACCGACTTCAAAACACTAAAAAGCTAAAAATAATCCTAACACTTAAGTACCTAATCAGTTACTTTTGGAGTCGGTGCCAGCCGATGAGAGATTCAATGTTTTTGTTTGCACCGACTCCAAAAGTAACTGATTAGGTACTTAAGTGTTAGGATTATTTTTAGCTTTTTAGTGTTTTGAAGTCGGTTTTTTTTTTTTTATAATTCCCTTTTATTTTCTTTCCATAATTATTTTCTTTCACTTTAGATAAATTAAAATTTTAGCAAAAACCGCAGGACCTTGGTGAGACCAAACAATTTAATGCTTGAATGCGTGGAACCGTTTCTGAAATTTTCTTTTCGAACCCTAAAATAGGCCGGATATATTTTTCCTTTCACTAAATTAGTCCGTACAAATTTAAATGTTATGTCTAAAGAAATAAAGGCGAAGTGGGATTTCGCGATTTTCATAAAGGGTACTGAATCGATGTTCTTTTTAGGTGCTTTCGACTGTAAGACAGAGCCTACATTTTTCGACGGTTTATTACGTTCTTTATTCTTCATAATAAAGCATTTGGTAGGTACAATGAAGGAAGTGTGGTGTCGGAGATAAGAACGCTTTGCGGGGATTCAGCGAGAATGAATATGGTTTTTCGAATTAAATTGCTTAATGTTACGTTGCGCCATCTTGCGGTTTTCCTTGAATATTTATTAAGAAGTGCTAATTTCAAGGAAGATTTTAAAATTTCATTTTAGGTATTATTTTGATGCCAAGTAAGAAAAGTGTCCAAAATAAGATGGAAACGTAGAGTAAAATAATCCATTTGTACACGTCCAGTTTAGCCTGATTTATTAAGTATTACTTATTCATGTTATAAATAATTAGTTTTGAGAGTACACAACGTTTTAATTAAATTTTATTCAACAAAATTTTTTTTGTAAACACAAAAGTTTTTGTATTAAACTATAAAATTACCTAAAATGTAATCATTCGATCGTATCAAAGTTTTAGATCTCTATGTAGTACTATGGTCGGGCACTAGCTTATGTACCTAGGTTTTCTGTTTAACCTTTATTTTAACTTTTATGTCAAACTATTAAATAATTGAAAATAAAGTAAAAAATTTATTGACATTTTCATGGAGGTAAGTATATTATAAAAACATTAAATGTATATTTTTAATTGAATAGCAATTTTATCTAGTGATAATAAAACAGACATGAATAATACCAATAATTAATGACATTTTAATTCAATTATGAGTTTAGTAAAACTTATTACTGTAATCACTACATTTTATAATTTACCTAATCAAATCAATCTATCAGTCACTGCTGCTGCACTTCACTTAGGCCAAAGAACGCTTTCGTTATTTTTGTTAAGTTGATAAACTTCATTCTGTAACTGATTTGGTTAAACAAATTATACATCTTACTTAATATTATAAATGCGAAAGATTGAATGGAGGGATGTTTGTTACTCAATCACGCCAGAACGGCTAAACGGATCTAGAAGAAATTTGGCACAGAAATAGGTTATAGTCTGGAATGGCAGATAAGTAACTTTTTATCCCGGCAAAATAACTTTAATTTTAGATAGCGCTTCTTGTTTGTTTGGCAAAAAAATTTGAAAGTGAAAAATATATGTAACACTTGTTGTTGCCCGCGACTTTGTCCGCGTGGTCTTTATTAGTTTAGACTATCTATGGTTTTGCAAAGACGAGAACGAAGTCGCGCACAACAGCTTTTAGTTCATATAGGTAACTTTCTTTTCACTCTAGTCGCCCTTTCAGTACTATTTAGTTGCCAATATAAGTTATCTCAAACTTGGTAATCTGGTTACATAGACATTACGTACCCTGCGTGAGGCAACAGGCTGGGCTAGGCCCTCCTCTATAACGAACATTACGTAACTTGTCGTGATAAGTTATCGAGAATATGGATTTGTAGAACGGAAAGCTGATATTGTGAAAGTGGATGGTCTAGTGCAAAGTTATAGGATAACAAACCTCGCTATTTCTCCTTAAATCTAGAACAGTTTGATCTTGACGTCTTTCTTACATTGAAGTTAAATGGAACAGAACTATTATTATCAGGTAGTTAAATATATTAGATATTTTGTTACTTTTAATAAATTGACTTTTATGGGTTATTATGTAAAAAACAACTGTTACACTCTTAATTTCATAGTGTTCAAAATAGGTTTATTCTTGAAATACATATGAGGTATCGTTAGAATCCTAAAGATTTTCCGGTCGATATAAAACTATGTGATCTAATAATAACAAAGACAATATGGCGAATTTTATACTTAATAAGATGAGGCCTAAAGAAAATATTTTCCTACTGCATTCAAAATTTATTCCCTAACTTTTAGTTCACTCTTATTAACGGCAGTCGTGATTTTTTATTGTTATCGTTAACTTCTTCATCATCATCATCAACATTTCAGCCATAGAACGTCTGTTGAACATAGGCCTCCCCCATTGACTTTCTAATTGGTCGGTTAACTTCATTGACTTTTAAATATGCCGGTTTACATTTTTATGCTGACCAACCTTCCCATGAGTGTGTCCCAGCTCGTAGGTACGCGATAAGCTTTATGTAAGCTCGATCATTCCGCAGTTACACAATAGCCTCCCTTGTCCGATAACACGCTGGAATTGGCCTTTATACCCACATGCTAGGGACGGGCTTGATGATATCGATGTTAACTCATATCGCGAAGCCTATATCAAGTGATGTAACTTGAGCCGTGGTGGCTATCGATCTTCAAGCTCAGGAAACATAAAACTATTGATATGATTGAATGTGTGAAGTGATAGGTTCAGTTTCTTTCTTGTCACCATAATATTGGTAAAATTATAAAATTAGGCAGCTTAGGTACTCAAAGAAAATCAAATACACTAAACAGGATGACCAGAAAAGTGACGTCCAAAATTTTTTTTAGGTGCCTCGTGTTGAGAGGTATCTGAATCACCCCTATATATGTTCCCCGATTTTTCGTAATTTTCGAGTTAAGATTTTTTGTAGTACGAGTATTTTGTATAACATAAAACATTATAAAACTTTTTTGTTTTATTTTTTGAAGGAACATTAAATAGGTCGTTCACGAGTGCAACACATACTTCTTTTTACGACTCGATTTTCCCGAAAGAGGTATGTGTTGCATGAATGCCCATGTAGTGTTAATGTTAATCAAATACGTTTTCTGAGAAACCAAAAGTATGAAAATGGATTTACAAAAGTACGTAATTTATTTAGTAATACATAATATGCGCCAGAAAATACAGCCCGCACCACTTAAAGTAAGGAATTAACATCTGACAATGGTGTTTTTGCCTGGGGCAAGCTCACCTAAACCTAAGTCAATGTAGAAAAAAAAAACATTTTACTGAACCGGAAATCGAACCCGGGGCCATTTACGTACATGGAGAGACACTGTGCCACTACGTCAATGGGTCGTAATTGTTATTTTTATCAGCCTTCGAATTCACTGTAGCATTATTACTAGGACAATCTAAAACCGGCATTTAATGAATGAACACCGAACTGCTGAATAGAATTGAAGATCTTTTCAGTTATTGAAAAAAAAGGACCGAGATATGGACAGCACAATAACAGAAATAACATTCAATCATCCGCGTCATACACATGTAACGTCTCCATGTACTTTCGGAACAAAACGGTTTTGTTTATTTAGGATTTTTCCACCCTTTTTATGTAACAATAACTTTTTTGGAAATAAAAGGAAACCTTTGCTTTTGTGTTTACTTAAATTTTTCATTTGTTTCCAATTTGGTTGTTTTTGTTGATCGAGTTTTAATTGAATGTCAAATAAATTATAAGAAGTGGGCCTAACACGAGTATATTTTCTTATTCGAGAGCGTCGTAATCATAAATCGAAAATGACTTTATTTTAGAGCTTCTGTTCCCCGTCGGTCAATGAGGAAAAATAACTATTCTATACTGTCTCGGGTCTGGGTGTTGTGGTACCGTCGTTGTTTCTGATTTCTGTGTAACAAGTGCCTTGGTTACTTACCATAGGATCAGGTGCAATGTATGTGATGTTGTTCAATATTATCCCACTTTCGTGGCAGAACGTATTCCAAAGTATGTTCTAGCTATTAAGTAACTCTAATTTTGCACTATAATCCTAAACCGCCAGAAACTTGCGTGTGTAAGCAACTGGGGACCGAGGAAAGCCTCATGCGTAATTACATTGGCTCAATGAACCCTTAAACCGAATCCTACAATAATATAAGATTCGATGTGTTATGATAGATACGCAGCTATCTAAGTGGAAGGGTGATATGTATATGAGTAAGTAACATAAAACTATAACCCTGTATAACTAATGGAACTACCTACTAATAGAACATTGGTAGCTTAGTTGTCAGAGTAACTTACAACTCACGGATGTGATCCATGAGTTGTGAGTTCGCATCCATCGCCTACCACTGAATATTTAAGAATCGATCTACGGACTGAGTTTCGCTGGAATATATCGATACTTGAAGATCTCGGCATTAGGCAGCGCCTATTTTTTTTAGTGCAATCTCGCATTCTGGCATTCTTCGGACACGTTTCGAGGCTCGACAACCGTTCCACAGAACGCCTCGTCGTCCAGGGAAAAGTTGAAACCACTAGACAGCGCGGGAGGTCACACATGTGATGGACCGACCAGATAAAGTCTGCTGTAGATTGTTTCATAAACGAATGCAACAGGATAACCTCTAGCAGGGAGGGGTTGGCGAGACACCGTGAAGCGCATAAAATCTGCCCCCTCCGATAGTCCTACTACATGAAAACCACGACCGCTGACTGAGAAGAAGAAACACGGATTGAACCTCTAGCTCGGCGATGAGGTACACCAGCACATTTAAATAACACTGGATGTGTAGCCATGATCCAAAATAGTCTAGTTCCTCTTTGTTAAAGTTACGGTGGTCTGAAAGCAGTCGATCCTAGTCAAAACTATACTTGCCACATATCGAATTATGGATCAAGCGTAGGTAAGTACAGGTGCTTACAGATGGCTATCGCCAAAGAGAAAGACCAAGAATAGATGTTTTGGCGGCCTGATTATCTTGACAAGCGATGAATAGGATCTATAGAAGAGTTTGCCTAGCATATTCTAAAAGGTCCCATTTTATTCGTTAATTGCCTTTCAGGGCTGGATTATACCGCTCAGTTAAAAAACCATAACTATGAAATTAACATCAAAATTGCACAAGTTGTAAAAAGTTAGGTAATAATGAAAATAGCAGCTTATTTAAAGGTTATTAAAAAAGCTACTATTTTTTAATTGAAGACCACTAACTTGCAACAACGGCATGTAAAGCGGCGCCTTCGTTTCATTACAATATACTGGGTTACATTGCACGGTAGTGCCAATTTTTCAGGGCCACTCAGAATCAGTAACTTAATTTTCGGAAAAAATTAAGTATATTTTACTCCAGAAATACGACGACTGAAATGAATTACGATAAATTAGTATTTTACAGTGTAACTTAAGCCTACCCACAAGGTGGACAGATGACCTAGTAAAGATTGCAGGAAGCAGCTGGATGCAGGCCGCTTCCAAACGGCCAATCTAGAAGTCACTGGGGGAGACCTATGTTCAGCAGTGGACGTCCTATGCCATAAATGATGATAATAATGTCAATGCAACGCTTAAACGCCATGTTTCACGCTCAGCTGTTCAGAATTTTTGGCCTCGACTTAAATTATCAATTCATGGAAACCTCAATGACTGACGAAAACAACAGATACTGACTACTTTTACTATTTTCATACTTTAATATAAGTACATTTAAATAAATACCTACCTAAGATTTTTTTTTATGTACAGAAATATTCCTATGAAAATCTTAAGTTACCTTACGCGAAATATTTTTAGAAGTCGTCATAAGCATTTTTTATATAGACAATTTATATTTTAGCCCGTAAAAAATGTGTAGCGCAAAATATTCCACCTAACGACTTCCCCACAGACACATAACGCATGAATTTTCTTGTACTCTTTAAAAATATTTTCTAAGAATGTCTGGCCTACAATAAAATATACTTCACTAGGACTTGCTTTGATGTCTAGATCAAAGAATTCCTACCCTTGTAAAGGGAGTGTATATTTTTTTCAGCAAAAAGTTTCCATTTCGATATTACGGTCTGAATGTTTCCTTAATAGGTAAGTAATCTAAAAATTGTATTGCATTAAGTTTTAATAAATATTTTTAATGAACTACCAAAATTCACATAAACCCACAAACTGAGCAGAGCTTGTACTATAGCGAATAGATCACGAATAGACATGATTAAATATATATCATATTGAAATTCATAGTAATAAATATATATACAGGGGGTCCCGTAACTTAAAACGCTGACTAGAATCAATGACCTTGAGCAATATACATGCCCATTTAATGAGAGTCACATATGTCAAAACTCAATAGGAGTGACAGAGAAGGTGCTGCTTGGAATGAAAGGACCTAAGCCCAAACCACAAAATCCTCCATGTTAATAAAAATAATCACTTTAATGAAAATCAAAAGAAGCTGGCCACATTTTCTATACATTATGCTCAACTTTTGTTTTATGACTTTTGCAAATTTGCATGAAAATTTAATGACTTCATATACATAATTACCAAACAGTCGATTGAATTTGTATTTGAAAAAAAAAAGCATATTTTTAAGTTTATAACATATTACGTGCTGTTTAGGAACGGCCGTAAAGAATACACTTCCCCACCTCCAGCAGAAGGCGTGTCGTAAGAGGCGACTAATTCCTGTAGCACGAGACGGGCAGCAGCGTCTGCGTGCGAAATCTTATAAAAAGCTGCGCTCGCCAACCCGCCTGCCAAGCGTGGTGAGTATTGGCAATCCCCCCAACGAAAGTCATTGGGGGAGGCCTATGTTCAGCAGTGGACATGATGCTGATGCTGACATGATGATGATGATGATATTTTTAAAAGTCATAGAACAAAAGGTTTTACACTATGATGTATAAAATATGTGGTTACAATGTTATCCTTGAGTTACGGGGCAACCTGTCTATACAGGGTTATTTTTAAAACATCAACAACCCTAGGGGCTGATTCTGGTGCTCAAATACAACAACTTTTTCTATGAGACCAACATTACTAATCGAAAAAATCGTTGATTGTCCTAAACTGTGGTTGTTTTGCAGTAATAATTGACAAATTTCCTCAATTGTGATTGACAAAAAATATTATGAAAAATTTTCCATTTTCTTGACATTACAAAAAAATATAGCAATTTTGACACTACTTTTAACGAAATGATATTGACATTAATCAATTTATAGTTACAACGTGCTTGCCTATAAGGTAAGATGTAGCTGATCCAAATTCAAATCTTAAATTCATATTTCAAATATTTGAATTTGAGCTTCTGCCCGCGACGTCGCATGCGTAGACTTCAGAATTAAGCCAAAGCATAATAAATAACCATGAAGACAAACCAGCCTGCCTAGCATGAGCACTAAAAACACGATATGATATGATATGATATAGCGAAATATCGACACCAACTTTAAAAATATGATAGATTTAGCCGCCATTTTAAAGTTTTATCGAAACAGCGATCTTAATATGTGACGGCGATTCAACATGGCGGCTATATCTATCATATTTTTACAGTTTGGTTGGGCACGTTAAGTGACCAATGTTAATATTTTTCTTTTCTTTTTCACCACCATCACCACTAACTTATGTTTGCTGGTTTATTCTATAATTATTAATAATTGAAAATCCCAAATGGTTTCAATAAGTTTTCATTTGAGGCTGTTTGGTTCTCGGGCCGCTAGGATCGGCTCGTGGGATCCCTTGCGACGTCAGCGCCCTCTGTATGGACTTTCGCGCTTGCGTCTCCGATGTCATTTTTCTAACCTAACATTATTCAATTCCTCGTGATTTGTGCTACATGAAAAAAGTGCCTCACGTGTGTTGAAGACTGGATTGACCGCGGCTGAGGACGTACCTGAGCTGATCTGAAGGTAAGTGGACCATCAGTTTTCGGTGTTAACGTTGAAGCCATTTGTTTAATCTATTAGGGTCGATTCCAATCGTCTTCATATTTTTTCTTGCGTAATTAAGCTCCCGCATGTTGTCGGCTATTTACACGCCGCTTCACCACAGTTGTTGTCGATATTTCGCTTTATCATATCATATCATATCGTGTTTTTAGTGCTCATGCTAGGCAGGCAGGATATATTTATATCTTATGTGTTAATCTAGATCAATATTTAAAAATGTACAATTTTTTTTCTTTAAAACGTTAAAATGTCCTTAATTAACAAACAGCCTAACGCACAAATGAATATACTTTTGCAATATTAGTACAATTAGTACCATGTATATACGATGAAAAAATAATACTACAAATTACTTCCACCATATCAAAATATCACAGCGCGTTTATAACGGGGCCACAAATAAATCGTCTCATATTAATTAATTCCCGATAACCATTACTGGTATTGGAAAATAATTTCACTATTGAGCAGTTGCGCAGTGCGAAATGCTGTAAAAAGTACTGAAATTAGAATCTAGAAATATGGAACCAGTTTTGACTGTGAATACTTATCAAACGCAGCATCTGGAGTCCTTCGAGAAGGTGGAACGATGATATACAATCCCTGGCACGGATCTTGAGCGCTGGAGGAAAGAGTGGGGATCGCTTTGCGCATTTTTTGAAATTATCATAGTATCATAGACGCGTGTGCGCGGAGCAAGCAACCAATCCCGGCCAGCAGGGCAAGCCAGCCGCGTCACGCGACGGTCCAATCACGCAATGGTCTTCTGCGCATCTTTCGCTCAGCGCTCAAGATCAGTGCCGCCATTTGTACAAGGTGTAGTTTATTGAAATAACGCAAAAACCTCTTAGGGGCTGATATTGGTGCTTAAATACAACAACTTTTTCTAAAAACCAACAGTAATCACAACAGAAATAAAAGTCTTTATAAGCCGAAAAGGAAAAATTTGGCTCTGCCAGGTTAGGTCATAGCAGCCAACTGACGTGGCCTGATTGTGATAATGTGGATGATATTAAAGGTTAGGGATACGTTGATTTACGAAAGTTACAATCAATTCAGCTCAGTATTTTTAAAACAATTCCATAGGTATCTCTTTTCCTTTAAAACATCCTAATAGTTTCACCCAACTCTGATGGATTCATAGCGTACAGTCAGTCACGACCAATGCATACCCAGCTACATACCTAGCCCTATGTCTTAAGGTCGAGAATGAAATGCATTTCAACACACATCATTGGTCCGACTGTACACTGTTCTTCGCGATTCAGTCGGAAATATTTTCACATATTTCCAGACGAATGCCCAGATCTAAGAAAATAACGTGCACGTGTTGATTCTAGATTATTCAGTTTGCATTTTATCGAAAATTTATGTTTCTCGTGTACGGTGAAGTGAGGAAACTGTGTCATACTTTTTACAGATGGATGGTATGAAAAGTTTAGAAACAATTGCTCATAGATCGTTTATATTTGATTCGTCTTCTTTTTTCTCCTAGCGCCTTGTACCGTTCGTAATCAGGATTGTCTATGGTTCGAGATGCGGCAAGTGTAGTTTTGAAGCGATTGCCATCTGGATCTCCGTAACCCTTAGGCAAGACAATTCTGGAACATCTTTATTCTTATTCTGAAACACACCCTCTTTATTTGATTGTACACCCATTTAAAAACAGCTGTTTATATTAAGTAAAATTAGTTTTTAATATTTCTATTACGACCTCCGTAGCCGAGAGGCGAGTATGCCGGACTTAGTATCGCTATCTTCGAGGTCCCGGGTTCGATTCTCGGTCGGTCAATGTAGAAAAATAACTTTTTTATATTGTCTCGGGTCTGGGTGTTGTGGTACCGTCGTTATTTTTGATTTCTGTAACACAAGTGCTTAAGCTACTTATTATAGGATATCAGAGCAATGTATGTGATGTTGTCCAAAATTTATTAATTTATTTTAAAAAAACATTTTTTTCACTTCAAAATCGAAATATTTAACTATATTTATCTGTCCTACTCATAAAATGAAGAGGTCGCAATTTTCAATAAGGAACAATAAGTAACATAAAGGTTTAGCCATATTTCAGAACAAACTTGGAATGGAAACCAGGAGTTCAAGGCGAATTACCATTAGTAAGATTCAAATGAATAAAAAAATATCTTACCTTTTAAAATGATTTTACAATTATTAATTTAATCGCTGATGTATTTATAGCAATTAATATCTTTTCCGTATAATGCCTTTTGAGCGATTCAGCCTGCAGCTTTTATCAATTTCGTTAATTATCTCTACTTTCAATTTGTGACAACCCTGTTAATGGATTACATACATCGCTGATCGGCCATAAGCTGCTACAGCGATATTCCATTAAAAGATATACATTGTGTATTTATATAGGCAATTATCGCATAATTAAGTGGAAGTAGGACAGCGAGGTGAAGCTTTAGTTCGAAAATCGATGGAGCATCAAGAATTGGTATCACTTCTGCGGCTACATTATAGGATTCAATGTTCATCCGTTATCTAGTCGCCTTAGTACAAGCTTTGCTAATAGGTTTGATTATGAAAACATTTTTTTTTTAATGTATTTACTTTTTCTTCTTCTTTTCATGCCGTCAGCATTCCGTGAAATTTATGGTGACCAGTTCAGGAGTAGTTCCACCACACGAATACTCAAAGGCGTTACGGTCTTAAAGTGTGCAGCTGTCAATACACAAGGGACCTGAAAAAATATGGCTCATGGTTTGAGGTAGGCAACTACTAGGGGTATCAGGTAGCCTCTTAGGTTATGCAGGCAGAGGGACTCAGTTACAGTTTGCAGTTCAGTCAATTCAATAAGCTTTTTTTTTCTAAATTTGCTTGGTTCTGGTCTGATTAGAGTCCGCATGGCTGACGATTTAATTATTTAGTAACGGGGATGTTAATATCATACTTCGAATACATTGCAATTTAGTGTGTTGTCTGGTGCATATTTAATAATTTTATTTATTTATTTATTGTCATTCAATATTTTATAAATGTCTACTATACTCAACATATTATGTGGTGCCTTGAAACACCTAAAGTAATCATCAACTATCGGAAGACATCGTTTAATAAATTTATCGTTCCGTTCTCAATATACGAAACTCAAGCGAAACTCCCTCAGGTAAGCAACTTGACATCAATTCTAAAGTGCACTGTCCTACACCGACAGTGTAATACACTGCTTCGAACTTGTCCACCAAGCCGAACTTAATTAGATAGTTCGGGATACTTCGCAATTCATCGCAATTTGACAAACTAGGCTAATAAGTGCAAGTCGAAAGTAATTTTGTCCGAGCCTCTACTTTGACTCTACATTATGGCGTGTTAGAAGATAGATATTCTTTATTGCATACCACATAAAAGAAACAAAACCCAAGAAACATACATCTATACTAATATTATAAAGCTGAAGTGTTTGTTTGTTTGATTGAACGCGCTAATCTCAGAAACTACTGGTTCGAATTTAAGCCGCGTGCGGAAGCTAGTTCAGAATTAAACAGTTTAGGTGGTCTTAACGTTAGAAGCGATCGCTTCCCGACAACCTTCAGGTAAATGAATATAATGAAAATACGTCATTTTATCGTATTTTTTTACTGAGCATTTGTCTCTTAAACTAACTTGAGAGTAGCGATGAAGTCTGGTGCTTAAATATGATCATAATCACGACGTCAGTCTACTGTTGAATTGAACATAGGCTTCTCTCATTGCACGGTACTGAGCCTGATCCTCGGTTATTCTTTTTTATCCGCTGTCATCAACAGCGGTAGCCTATGTCATCGCTTCACCTTGTCAAAGGGCATCCTCTAGCTTAAAATATAACCTTGAATAGAACCTTAAGTCCTCAAGGATGGGGATCCAGCTTGATCCCCTATGGGATCCGAGTGAACTCATTAATTTCACCAGGATAAGACAAAATTACGTAAAATAAAGTTGGTCTTACACATAGTGTAAAATAAGTATCCTTGCCTAAGCCTTTTTTAATTTTTTCAAGTGGCGTGTACGTCATGCATAGTACCTACGTCTTATTACTAACTTATCAGTTCAGAACCCGTATTACAAGTATAATTTAAATAAAATAATATCATGAGGAATAGTAAAATTTATCGTTTCTATTTTCGATTACGAACTTTTATCGTACTCGCATGACATTGTCACAACCAAAATATCACTAACGCACAAGTTTCGCCACTAACTAAAATGTTATGTGGTCTAGAATAACTAGAATGCTATTTGCACTTGGTCGACGCAATAAAGATTAAGTAAACATTAATATTAGGTAAACCATGGCCCATTGACAATAATAATGCGAGTGTGCAGGCTGACATTCAGTTTCGCTTCAATGCAGTTTTCAGACAACTGTAATTACAAGCAAACGAGGCAGTTTCACAAGACAAGACCAACTCTCATTATTAATGCACAATGGCCAAGTTCCTACCTCGTATGTGTTGATGTCACGGACAGTTTGCGAAGTTAGACATTTTACTAAGTGTTCTGAAACGAGTTACTCGTTGGAGCCATATAAAGTTTATTTTAAGGATAGACGCTGTGAGATTAGATTTTGTTATATTGATGACTTAATCAATGGCAAATTTTATCATAATTTCAGCCTAAGAACATCCATTCCTGAACAATGACCTCCGCCAATGACTTCCAGATTGGTCAGTTTGACAGACGACCTGGTAGCGGTTACAGGAAGCCTTAGCGATTGTCGTCTCGAAGTAAGAAATTAACTAACATCTATGTGTTACGTGGTACCAGAAAATTTATTTTGCCAATTTAGAGAAGAATTTTTTCATTCGAACCGGGACTAAAACCTTTAAAATAAATCACTATGCTACGCTACGCCAATAAATATTAGGTCTAAACATGGTGAATAATAATAACCATACCTGCCTGCCTAGCATGAGCACTAAAAGACGATATGATATGATATAGCAATATATCAACACCAACTGTAAAAATATGATAGATATAGCCGCCATGTAGAATCGCCGTGCCGGTGACGTGACATATTATGATCGCTGTTTCGATAAAAATTCGAAATGGCGGCTTGGTGTCGATATATCGCTATATCGTATCATATCATATCGTGTTTTTAGTTGTCATGCTATGGGGCCAGGTTTTATTCATTTTATCAAAGTACGTAATCAAGTCCTTATTTAAAACAACTTTAACCTTAATAATAACGTTGACATTGCATGAAAATATTTTGTCCTGCCATATTTAAATATCATCACCTGAATTTTCGGGATTTTATTGTTTGCCTTGTAATAAAAGTATTCATATAACTGCACTGAATATTTACTTTACCTTATGTAAGAAATAACTTAATAGTGGTGACTGAGTTTGTTCCAGCGTTTCTTCTCAGCACTTGCCAGATTGTCTGTGTCTTGTCTCGAAGCGCTAGTAGGGCCCAAAAAATAAGGAGACATGTTCTGGCCCCCTAGGGGCCTATAATGTTATTATTGACGTTCATAAGTGGCAATTTTGTTGTTGAATAAATGATTTTTGACTTTGACTTTGACTTTAACATGATCTAATATTCCCCTGGTATTCATAATTATCCGAAGAAACTTGTATTAACACAAGTAACCAATTTCTTAAATGCCTAATTTAAACAATAATAAAACAAATAGTCCATTACTACAGTGGGCCCATTAAGAAAACGAACTTTACTATTGTCTCGGGCCAGATCCGATGTTTTGGTATGGTTGTTGTTTCTGATATCTGTAACACAAATGATTTGGCTACTTACTATAGAATTATAGCAATGTATGTGATGTTGTTTAATATTATTATTGTTATAACAACTCATAGAGATCGGACAGACTTCCATAATTAATGTACTATTGCCAAGTTCCTAGCTCATATGTGCTGAAGTCGCAGTGAGTTTGCGGGATTTGACACTTCACAAAGTGTTGTGGGCGTAAGCTTCATCGCAAACAAGACTAGTGTTTCGAAGCTACATCAAAAGGGTACACATAAAAGTTTTGATAAACAATATTAAACTTCAACATAGTCTCACAATTAAGGAAGTTAAAACTTTCAATAGACTCTTATAACCCATTAGATCGGCGGTTGGACCACTCGGCGGTCGCATGAGACCATGTAATTGTTTTTATTGCGTTTTGTTTTGCTAGATTGAGGGGTTAAAAAATATATTGGACAACATCACATACATTGCTCTGATGCAAAGGTAAATAGCTTAAGGACTTGTGTTATAGAAATCAGAAACAACGACGGTAACACCACACCCAGACACGAGAAAACATTGAACGGATCGACAATCAAACCCGAAACCTCAGAGACGGCGACGCAGAATCCGGCGCACTCGCCTCCCGGCTTCGGGTGTCGTGTAAAAAAAGAGGTAGTTAAGTAGTATCAGTAAATTTAATATATATTAATTAAAATTAGAAATTAACGCCATTTACCGCTCTTAATGTCAATAAAAACAAATTTAAAAAAGTTATTTAAACGCTCAAACTGGCTCTGATCTGGACCTGGTAAAATTAATTGTCTGGTGCTTCGTAATACAATTAAGGATTTTAATTCCTTACTAGATAGTTAGTGTGTTGTCTAAGAAAAAATATTTGTATAATTATTTATCAAATTTTCTAAGGACGCAAAAGTTTACAGCAAAAATTTGAAATTGGTCATTTTAAGTAATAACTGATTTTGCAAACTGCTTGCGACATAGACATTTGTTACAGGTTTACGTGCTTACCGGCGTACCACGACAATATTAAATGCCGCAGCGTGTTTGCGTAGCCCAGTTCATGCCGAAACATGTCTTTATTTTCTTTGCGTTACTTTCACGGTTGCACCATAAATTACCTTAAAGAACATTACATTTCTAGGGAAAACTGATGAAAAACAAGCGAAGAGCGAGTCGGGCTGGTGTTCTGAGGGTTCTGTGCTTTCTTTTATTCAGTTTAGGTTCCAACAAGTCTATCCAAAACTCGACCATAAGATTTATATCTTCTGAACTTAGGCCGCGGCTACACTGCTGGGTGCCAGGCGCTAAGCTAGGTGTTATTGTTGCCGATCGACTATGATAGCGATTTTCATTTTTTTATAATGAAAATTTGAAGTCATTATAAATATTTTATATACTGTCGACAGTATAGTCACTATGTTGGTGTACTACAGATACAATTAATTAATAATATATTAATAATATTGACGTTAACCACGCTTTCAATGGCATTGATACTATTGATGGTATTGATACAAATGGATCGAACGAAAAGTTCGTTTTTTACATCTTCCCGATCAGGAAACCGGGACCCAAGAGATGGCGTTGCCAAGTCCGGGATTTCCAAAATCCGGGGGTTTGATTCTCGGTCAAGTCAACATAAAGAACTAACTTTTCTATGTTGTCTTGGGTCTGGGTATTGTAGTACCGACGTTGTTTTTTTAGTCTATTACAAAAGTGCCTTAGCCACTTACCTAAGATTTTTACTCACTTCTTCTTTACTTACCAATATACGTGATGTTTGAATCTGATTCAATTCAGATGGAGACTACATCAAGATGAAAGAAAGTAAGTAAAAAAATAAAGTAGAAGTAACTTAGTCTACTGTTTCTCTTTCTATTGTACTTCAAGTTTTCATAACGAGAACTGCAGCCGGTCATAATGAATATTGGCTAGGTAGACGTTTTGCGTTCAGACCGAAATCGCTGAAGACAACAATATTCCTAATTTAATAAATTCAGAAGAAGGTGCAATAAGCTGCCCCGCTATTGAGAAACTCTAACGAAGAAAAGTTGTGATGAATCACAAGCGGTAGCGATAGCGAGTTTAACATTTTATAGATGTCCAATTTTGATGGTAAACTACTATTATCAGTTGAAAGCCTATAGACAAAATAATGTCGCGTTGTTTTTTCTTCAGGGCATTGTATAAAGTAATCAAATACACTTATTTCTGTGTATGTCAACACAAGTAATGCTCGTATGACCTGTCTACGTGAATTACCAAAAACTTTTTATTTGATTGACGACGTCAAGTCAAGCGCAAGGATACGCATTCAAACTAGAATAAACCCCTTTCTATTTCTATATCCATGCATTTTTCTAGATCATTGGGGTAGGCCCTCTAACTATGTTTTCTTCGTTCGGCAATGATTAATATGAAAATGAAATATTTCACACTTAGGGCTCATAAAATAATTAAAAACCAAATCGCTCCCGCTCTCTCGTGTACTCTACCACTACCTTGTTGGCGACTTCAATATTTCAACGAGACGCAAGCAGCCGTGAAAGGATTCCTTTATGCATCACTCGAGCGCTAATATTTTACCAGAGGCGCCCAAATGAAACTGAGCTCAATTTTACAAGCAATTTGAAGTTTACTTCAGGAAGAGACGTTTTCAACGTTTGAATTTTTAAGTTAATGTTTCTTGCTACTTAAAGAGCATAGTCCATTTTTATATTTATAATGTACCACTCTTGTGCCGATTTATACCTATTTTATGAACAAAGAAGACATGCAGATTGGTTATGTACTAAAGAAGGTTGGCCGTCAGATACTGAAACATGATAATTATTTGCAAAGTGGAATAATTGGGCTGCACACATTTGCAGATGTTACAATTTTCTTTCTGTAACCATCATGCCTCTTCCCGGTGATCGTACAAAATCTAAATCGTTCTGTTCACTAAACTAACTAAAATCATAAATCGTCTATCAAAAACATAGCAACAAAAACGTCTTCACATAGCATATAACTCGCTCCATGAACTTGGTAAATAAACATATTAACTGTAAGTGGCAATGCGGTCGTGGGATTTGCGTGTACAAGCCATAAGCTTAGAGATGAAAGAAGAAATTTTTGTTTATTTATGTCTAGTCACTAAAAGGGCGATGCCATGAAACTATCAGATCCGTCCGTCCAGTAAGGCCGCGAAACTTAAATGTGAATAGATGGAGCATGTAAACAGACTGCACCCACCATAGTAGATGGTCACAAATTGTTACACATTGGTTGCTTAAGAAAAACGCCGTCGAGGTAGGCCCAACAAAAACGGTATGATGAATCTGATGGGGTTTCTCGGGTCTATTTAACCCTTGACTAATATTGCTTTAATAACTAGACTGAGGCCTTTGCCCAGCAGTGGGATAGGCATGCTACAGTAAAATATAATATTTTCAAGACAAGAAGAAGAATATCATCATCTTCGTTGATTTTGGGCTATGCTCCAATGAGTACCAATAAATAAAATGAAATACCAATTTAACCAGTAAGCGGCCCAATAGCTCTCTGTAATCTTTGTCAGGAAATAGGTTTTTTAGATTAAAGTTAATTTAACAAAGTCAAATCAGCCTATTTATCATTCAGTGTGAATATATGCCTCTCCGAAACTGTGTACATTAAATCCAATTAGTCTAGCTTCATACCGCAAACTTCAAATCCATTACCAAAATTTGATTTTTAATTCAATTCAAACTTAATAACCTAACCTAATAGGATAATACTAAGATGCAAGTAAATAAGAGACTAAATAAAGAAGCAGCAACGCAACTTTAGTACTTTGTCTATCTCTTGTTTAAATGGTCGGCTATCTAAACACTTATTGATTTCTTCTTTCTTTCATTGGTCTTCAGTCCAACAATAACTTACCATGAGTTGAAACTTATGGTTCGTCCTATCTTTTAAAGAATACCCTAATTCGAATAGTCTATAAATCAAAAGGGGGATTCCAAGATAACTTCATTGTTTTTCCTGTTACCAGTCCTTCAGGATTTACCTCCCATTCCCGAAATCTGTTCAATTTGAAATCATTATTCACAGTAATCTCCTGACTTACACCATACATTTGCGGGGCTTTCCCGAGGCACGCATCCTGAATGTTTAATTTTATTGAATTCCAATCTATCCTACTTGTGTGGGGTGTGCCAGATGGTAAGAACGACTGGCTTATTTCTTACATCAAAGGTAAATATAAAAATTCTGGAATAAACACTTAGAATGCGGATAATCATTTGTGGATGACGACATTATTCCACCAGTAAATTTTCCTAAAAGATTACTATCGGAATATTCACCCACTGTGTACTATAACTTTGCAGAGTCAAATCTTGTGCGATTCTCATCCACTCAGATCCAGCTACTGAAAACGAGCATTTGTACCAGAGTCATACATGTTAGTCTCTTTAAAGTATTGAAGTTATGTTATCCGTTATCTAGTCACCATAGTCCAAATTCTGCTTGTAGGCGGCTGTTCTTGGGATTTTTAGAAAAAAATATTTATTTAATCGTATAATCAAAAGGTTCTCACCCATCGTACCTACTCCCTACCCGAAGATGCCGATCCAAGTTCCGACACATTACGTCCGTCGGGAATTTCTACAGAGATGAATTTTCTATTGTAAGACTTAGTCTTTATAAGTGAAAATATACACGATGTTCCAAAATTTGTGTCAAGTAGAAGCTCAGAGACAGATCACGCCTAGACCCCAATGTTCTTACGCGAAAGCCTGAAGCCCTAACTCGAAGTTAGTTAAAATTTAATAAACTGATGACGGTTCAGATACACTTGGATATAACATTCCGTTCTGTGACATCCAGTATATAAGCTAACCAAGGATTGCGTTTGTAAACCATCACCATCTAGAGTTTTAATTTATAAAATTCAAAAAGTACTAGACTATAATTCCAGACGGAATAAAAGAATATGAATTACTAAAAGGCTGTTCCACTTATTTGATTCTCACATTTATGCCTTTTATGGGCCCAATTACCCGAGGAATAAATAATTTAAATTCACTGTTCATTCATCCGTGATGTTCGTAAAAATGCTATTTTAAGAAGAAATTCCCAAAAGCTTTTCATAGTACAGATTCATTACGTAATCATTAAATATTCGCGAATTGGTCTCTTTGAGGCACACTTTTGAGAGCACACTCAATTTGATTGCATCAACCTCCCCTTTGGTAATCAAAAGTGACATTACGTACTATGATAACAACGAGCCGCGTTGCAGTCCCTAAGAAAATTGCAAGTGAATAGACTTGCACTTCTTCACTCCAACATCTACGGACCACAGTGGTGGGATAGCCTAGTAAACATAATCAGCCCACGTCAGTCCACTGAACATGGACCTCTCCAATTGCATACCTCTGAACCATCGAGCCTAAGGACGATCGAGCGTCGGAGGTCCCCGCCGAAAATCCGCATCGTGATAAGTCTGTGACTGTCACGACAATTGCTAACCTTTTTGACACACCCTAATACCCTTCATTGTTTTATTGTTATTTATTTTTTATTTTTTATTCTTGTGTCAAATAAATGTTTTCTATTTCTATTTCTATTGCCTCCTAAGCCTGCCCTAAAGCAGTTAGTAGAACTAAAGTTAGTAGGTACGCTTTGTTGCGTATGAAAAGTTGATATCATACAAATACATGGTTCTGAGACTGGATCATTAACAGAGAATTAACAACAAATAAGGGCATTCTCCTCAATTTTTAAAAGGTCAACAAAACCTGCGTTGCCGTACTTTTGTGATATTTTAAAAACAAAAAATTAGATTGAGATTGCTTCGAAAAAAGTGTGGTTTTTGTCTAGTCCGATACCCTATAGAGCACATACTCTACAGAGCAGCAATACGAACCATCTTTCTTCAAAACTAATGAGTTTTCACTTACATTTAGTTTGGAATGACAAGTCCTGTTATCTCTCGCCCATACAAAAGTACAGATACAGATAAAAAATCGCGGAAAAATGTGTCGAACTATAGGGTTTGTCATATTTCTACTCTATAGGGTATGTCCTCCATAGTCTAGTCGCATGTGTAGTCGCAATAGCAATTGCAAGTGTTACTCTGAATGGTCATACGTAATAAGGACTGCGGGTTCCATTAATTTGTACGATTTAAAATTTGCTGGCTCCCGTTAAGCCTATGGACTTTGGGTCCCTATTCAATTTAATTCGTATCTGATTTTTTGTAATAATTCAGTGAGATTTATTAAAAAGGCATGACAACCAACTTAGAGCCTTGCATTTTTAAAAATGAACAAAAATAATACATAAATTATGGAAGCAAGTACTAAAACTTCTTTGTGTGTAAAAAAGTAAAGTAAACGTATTACATCACAAGTTGCATATTACCTACATTACTATATTTACCTACAGGGTGGACAGAAGACCTGGTAAAGGCTGCAGGAAGCCGCTGGTGGCGGGCTGCTTTCAACTATTGCACACACATGCCTTAAATTAATCTTATCAGATAATTGAAGTTTATGGTTATAAACCTTGTAGGTACTTAGTATTTTCGCTGTTAAATATACAAACTAATATATTGCTGTTTTTTTTTAGCAAAAAACACTATGTTTTCGAGTTAATACGAGCTGTCCCGGCGAATTTTGTATCGCCTTGTTTTTATTTCGTGAATTTTTCGATGTTCTAATAGTTATTCTGCTATTCGGGACGGAGACGAATCCAAAAAAAAATCGGCCCAGCCGTTCTTGACTTATAAATGGTGTAACTAACCCGACTTTGTTTTATATATTAGATTAATATGAAAATAATGTAAAATCGTCGATAAAAATCTTTCATTTGAATGAGGTAAAAAAGATATCTTTTATCAGTTACTTATTTTGTTTTGCAATGGTGTATTTCTCTTCCGTTGTTTGTCATGAGTTCATGGCCCACCCGAGCTCAGAGTCGTCTGTTTACAAAAACACCATCACACACAAGTTCACACAACCCATTAAAATAATTGAGCGCGGGTAGCTACCGAGAATTCATTTCCGCACGGGAATCGATTGGCTGATTGCTCTACCAGACGAGCCCTTATTCATGAACTGGCCAGTGGTTATAGGATGGCCTGCTTTTAAATACGGGTCGTAATATTGATAGGATACATTTTTTGTCAACAGAAATATAGGCACGGGTGCCCATGCAAGAAGCCGATAACCTCAAGGGGGTATTTAACAGGTTAAATCTGCAAGGGATATAATGTTTGTGTTGTGATGATTAGTGATTGCAGTGATCGGAATAGGTAGATTGATTTGGGGTCAATGATCTCAAACATTGATGTTAATATGGACATCCCTCGGGGATTCCAGCATTTCTTAGTATCAGTTTTAAAAAAAAGGCATATCCATATTATGCTAGCACTACCAAAGTACATCCAATAAATCTACATATTCCGATCAATGGTATATATGGTAATTAGTCACCCTAGCAGAATTTATTTAATTGCTTCTATATTAGATCTAACATACATCAACTTATGGTAAACTGATTTTTAGTTTTCATAACTTATTAGAGATATTCTTTATATATCTATTTTATTGTATTACGTATTCTGTGCAATAAGTTGTGTCAGCGTTTAGTTAAAATGGCATTTATTTATTTATTCTCAAAGTCGTTAGCTTTATTTTGGTTACTAAGATTTTTACTTACATTACTTCGTACATCCATCCTATCACTGTCCTATCTCCTTTCACTGTAGTTTTCTCCTGTCTATTTTTCTTCAACTTTATTTATTTAACCATTTTTCCTACATCTTGGTCACTAGATTCTTTTTCATGTTAATAGGGTATTTATTTATTTACATGTATTTATTTTAAGTATGTATTCATATTATGTCTGTATTGTATAAGTATTTTACTATGTACATGTACTAGGTAGTATGTATTTTATTTTATTTGTTTGTTTAATTAGTTTGTTAAATTTTTGGACTTTTATGTTTTGGAACTCTTCACCGCCTTCCTTCTCTCAATATTAATTCAACTTTCCTCTACCTGAAGGTTGTCTGGAAGAGATCGCTTCCAGCGATAAGACCGCCTAAATTGTGCTATTCACTAAGTATTTACTTTCCTGTGATTTGTTTGTTTTGTGTGGTGTACAATAAAGAGTATCTATCTATCCACTTTCGCACCTTTAGATTAAGGCATCATTTTGTCTCTGTCAACGTCATAATAATAACTGGTTTAGGTGATATTTTAAATAGTTAGATATAATAGGTGATAGAAGATAGTTCATCATTACGCGCTAGTGCGCCTTAAAGTATAATTAAGTAACATCGCTAAGAGGCATCAAACAAGTATAAATCGAAGCACCCTACAGAATTGATTATAATACTACGCGTAGAGTAGGTACGTGCCTACTCCGATTTTTATCCAAACTTGCAAGATCGAAACCGCGGATGCAAACAACTACTCTCACAGTTCCGATTAATTTCCGGCCGCGGTTAAGGCGCATCGACAGAAACCCATTAGGGTCGACATCAAACCTATAAGCTGAGGACACACTGAGTGACCAGCAAAAGTAGTAAGAGTAACGCTGGAAAAACACGTTTTTTCTATGTTTAGATTTCAACATTGTCTGTCAGGAGTTGAGATTATATTTAGGAACGGGCTCCAATCCTAAACTTTTCTATGGTAAACAACCGATAAAAACGTGCACAATGCTATATTATAATGTGACGTGGTTTTTTTGCTCGATATTTTGCTATTGAACGGTTCTATTTGAAAGGCTTGGTCTTAACGACGGCTTCTATATCAAAGACTTATCACGTATACGACGAGTTGCAAGATCGTGAAAAGGCGTTGAGCCAAGCTAAAGAATTATTGACTGATCTTAATAGCCAAATACTTATTCCTCATAAGAGGTTTATGACGAAAAAGGTGTTTTTGGCTATGATTGAAGGTTGCAAACACTTTGGATAGCACGACTAACCAGCCCTCTTCAGGCAGTTCTGCGCACTGCTACGCGTTTGGATGCTTGTGATTGGTGTTGGTGTTAAAGGCGATGTCTTTCACCATATCCATCCATCGAAACGGCGGACTGCCTCTAATCGTTCTGCCTATCAAAATCACGACGGCCATGAGTTTTTCAAAATTCGTCTAACTTCCGCCTAGCTTAGTGTCCACAGTACTTAAGGACACCGTGCGGGCAGATAAAAGATAGATGCATCTTAATGCCTATTACTCATCATTCTACAATAATGAGCATAAAGCTACTATGATAGCGCGCAGTCTAAGCACTCGGCGAGTCGCGAAACTTTACATCTGCGCAAACATTAGTAGTGTATTCTTACCCTTATAACCAACATCAAACACCCAACACGGCGCCAACATCCTGGGGCCAAGTGTGTCGAACTCCAGGGGATTAGTGGATTACACCGTAATTCGGGGATCAATTAAGGGATTAAATGTAACTTAGCGAGTGCGCTTTTTAATTTTGAGTTGCACTAAGCTGTTGTTGTGATGCTACCAATATTCGTAGGGTAAATAGTGATGTAATAATTGACTATAAAAAAATGTAGACATTTTTTCTTTAATGGCGACGATGACGGTGTTGTGGTTAGAGCCCAAGATTTCAAAGCAAGGCCGTTGCGGGTTTGAATCCTCCCAGGATCACCACATCACATGATGAGCACGAGCATTTGTATCCAAAGGCATGGATGTTTGTAAACGTATTGAAGTATATTTATCCGTTACCTAGTCGCCGTAGTAGAAGCTTTGCTTAGTTTGGGGCTAGATAATCGGTGTGATTGTGGAAACAAACTATGTCACAAGAACGTAGGAAAAAAGAAAATATTATGTAGGTACTCAAAGAAAGTCACAGAGAAAAAGTGCCTCTTGGTAAGTACATAATAAAGGTCGAGCGGTACTTCGCAATGACACACAATAATACAGACAGCTTTAAATTTCATTTACAATAATATTACAGTGCAATAATACTCGCCAATTTAGAAATTTTAAAATTCTTATTCTTGAATCGATCGTAAATGAAACTCGAAAAATTTTCCTCGTGCAATGAAATTTTATTTTTCTTCCAACTGTGCAGTTTGCTTCTGACATTTTACGAGGTTACTTCCCGAGTTCCAGCGTTTCGTTCTCCAAACAGAACTTTCTCAACTAGTGAGAGCCGAAACTTGGAGTGAACTCAAGGCCTGCACTCTTCAAACTGTTGAGAGTCTGGAGATCTTGCCTCGTAGATCGTAGCTATTTTGAACTTGGTATATCATAAACGTAGACTAGCGACATGCCCCGGCTTTGCATGGCTTGCACTATTTTTATAGTTCTAAATATCTGTCGATTACATCTTCGAAAGTTATTATAATTCTATCTATTATAGTAAACCAATTCAATCCTTACAGTGGTTTAGTTGATTTTAAAGATTGAGCAGATTTATTTTAAATTACTGTTTAATAGCAGGCGGAAAACAAAAATAAAATAAAAAACACGTACCTGGTGAAACACAAGGACAATCTAATTAAAATAAAAACCATTAAAAAAAACGAATTAATTTTTCTTTGTGATGAAAATGGTCGTAAGAAACTATGTCAACAGTTTAACATCAATTTCGTGTTATTGTTAGTCAAAATGTAATCCTTTAATTGACAAAGTTCAACTCTATTAGGTGATCAGGTCAACGATATTTTAGAGAAATTCTTTCTTTACTAACAGCAAACAATGTCGTCATAGTTAAGGTTGACATATAATAGTTTAATAATAATAGATATACATACATAGATCAAACTATTTTAAATTAGGTCATGATCTAAGTAGCTCAAGACAATTTTTGATTTTGGGATCAAGGCATTTGGGCAAAGCACATCAAAATTTTGAAGACCATTTCTGGTCCATTAATAGCCTCTCCCCAAAAGTACATTACCCCTAAAGACGTGGCTTAACTGAAAGCGCAATAAAACACTGATCGATCCCACGTTATGGGCCGTTAAAGTGTAGCACATAAGCACATAGCACCAAGCATTTCGATTATACGCTCAGTAATGGTATTGGCATTAATGTGTCTACACATCAAAGGCACAGTATACACTTAAACAGTAGGTAGACAATGTGACTCGCTACCAAGGTGTGATTTAACTGTTTTATATACTATTACTAGCTTTAGACTGCGAGTTTCACTGCGACTTCAAAATTAATTTAGGAATGAATAATCATCCCACTGGAAAACACAAAATGGTATAGATTATATCGTCTGTATGGTGGTATCTCAATATATATATGTGTACCAAAAATTTTATTTTATATCTGGAATAAAAAATAACAAAGCGGGAAAGAAATTTTATTGCTACGTGGCCTTGGAAATCGCAAACAAAAAAAACATATATTTTTTTACGTGTCTGTGCTGTTTCTCGTGACTTTTTGTACAGAATTGCGCATTTGGTTGCAATCGTTTAACTTTAATTTGTAATTGTCATTTAATTCTGGTCGTTTCGTCCTGTCGTTGTCGAGTGACGCCGAATTAAGGACGGGGTTTCAGAGAATATATGCTGATTATGTAAATTAATTAGGTTTTTTTTTTGTTTACAGGTAAATTGACGAAACAGCACGCTTTGTGAACATTATTGTGTAAGTGTTCGATAGTTTATTATATACTCGTTGAGATCAAATTTGTTTTTAATTAAACAGAAGAAGAATGTCTGTTTGAGACCTAATTTTATAATAACATTAATATATGCGCCAGAAAACACACCATGTTCTCAAAGCAAGAACGAAACATCCTAATATTACGAGGTGCAAGACATTGTTCTTTGCCAGCTTCTCCCAGAATATCCAGACCCGAACCAATTTAGAAAAAATAGTTTTCTGAATTGACCCAAACCGGGAATCGAACCCGTGAGCTACCGCGCCACTGCACCAACCGAGTTGTCATATTTGTATTGTCGTATTTTAGGACATAATTTCAAGAAAATATATTTTAGGTCGTCATCATCATCATCTTTTCAGCCATAGGAAGTCCACTGCTGAACATAGGCCTCCCCCAATGACCTATTATCGGGGGGGATTGCCAATACTCACCACGCTTGGCAGGCGGGCTGGCGAGTGCAGTTTTTTTATAAGATTTCGCACGCAGACGCTGCTCCCCATCTTGTGCTACAGGAACTAGTCGCCTCTTACGACACGCCTCCTGTTGGCTGTGGGGAAGTGTATTCTTTACGGTCGTCCCCACTCGGCACCATATTTTAAGGTGTTAGTCACAAGTTTGATAAAATAAATTTGAAAATGTTATAATTGATTCGGAATTCTGGTCTAACAATAGAAGCTTCTGAATACTACTAAGACTGACGGCTACAATCAGCTTAATGTACCTTTGTAATTGATAGTATTTAATTAAACTCGATACCCTACAATCTAATTAATTACAATATTTTTTGTAACACTTGTAGAACAAATGCAAAATAGTTTTAATAGTTTTAATTTTAGTATAAGGTTCGTTTATTTTTGTGTTAATGCAAAATTATTGTTTAATGATTCCAAAAACCTTCTGCTATTGAGAACCCCGAAAGAACATGGTATTTTTAAGTATTATGTACCTACTTCTAAAAGTATTATGTTAACACAAATGTAGCATGCAATCGATCATTAAGTCAGACCGACAACAACATGATTTTATTTGTTATACAGGGTGCACAATAATATGCTTTTATACGACAACTTTTATGGAAACAACATCGAAATCGTGATTTTCAAAGATGCTCCATACAAATAATCATATTTTTTGTACTATTAACTAACTTATTTTTGTCCTTGTTTGAACGACTTGATGTAGCTTACTTTAACTTACTAACTTTAACTACAGCTCTACGTCGAAGATAAATATAATATACGAAGCATCAACATGATTTTTCACGATTTTAATGTTGCTCCCATAGTAAAAGTTGTTGTATACAGGGTTAATTGCAAACATTTTATTTTCTTACCTGATGTCATGAAATGTAACTTGTAGATAAGATAATAAACGACTGCGCTTCTTGCAATTCCTTTGTTTTTCGGAAAATTTGTAATACTATTTATTCGAAAAAACACGATAATTAATAACGATAAAGTTATTTTTATATTTTTCCTTCAACCTTATTTTTTAATTTTGACCTTGCAATGTAACCCTGTATGAGCAGCTGATAAAGTTGTTTGGGGGGGTGTGTGGAGGCTGAGGAACAGGGTGTTGAGTTCCTCATCTACCATTGAATAGGGAGGATCCTCCGACCAGACGGGTATTGTGTCTGGTAGGCTACTGCCCGACGGTTGTTTGTCGGGTTCTTGTATATAAGGTTCATTCGCTCCGATAACTTTAATATCGCGATGTAGGATACGTCAGTTTTATATGTGGCGAGATAGATGTCGCTACAGTTGTTTAAAAGAATTTCCTATTATTTTGTACAACCTGCATAATTTATTTTAAGGTTTTAAGTTATAGTTTTGACCATGGCACTTCAAATACCCTACCCATACTATCTTACTAACAACTCCTTAACTATCCTGTAAAAGTGTTACATTATACATTATACAACATTTCACTTTTCCTAACCCACTTGTGGTCGGCCATGTGGTCCTTTACCACTTAAAGCACCGACTGATCTATAACTAACTTATCGTCCTTATAACTATGATATTAAAGTCCGTTTTATGCAGTTAAATTCAAAAACTTAACTTGAACTGCCAATTGATAATGGGTTTTATATGCAACAGAATAGAGCTTCATACAGATTGTAGAGTGTAGCGATATGATATAAAACTTTAACACCCATCTTTTATACGCTGTGTGGGTTTGAGTGTTATTACGTTTGAGTACGTTGACTTCCAGTTTAGTTCTTGACTATCTTTGGGCTTTAAAACGTACGTTTTTATTTCAACGTCTACTTTGATTCAGCGGGTTATTTTTTACGATAATATTACCCTTCGGTAAAGCCTAAAAGGTGGAAGGAAGTTATCCGAAAACTACAGTTACAGACGTTTCAAACGGATCTTTCTTTGCAGCCCGCGAAATTGAAAATTCCTTACGGTTTTTATAAGAAGAAGAAGAAAAAACATTGCTTTGGACATCACACACAACTAGTACAAAATACAAATGACACAAAAAACGTTACCTAATTACATTAAATAAAAAAAACAACAACAGACAAGACATTAATAAAACTTAATTTAAAAAAACGAGTATTTAAAATAGAAAACCAAGCGGTGCCACTATCTGCCTGTGATGTCCAGGATTTGGATCTTACTAGTTTTCAATTAGCTTCAAACTAACTATGAAATCAAATCCTGGAAGTAGTTTTTAACCTACTTCTAACTGACGTATCGATTTATAACTTTGTGATTATTTGACAGATGACAATACAATAATTTGACACCTTCATGCTGATCTGATGATGGAGTCAGGAGCTGGATAGTGGAACTCTTCAACAACTACTAGTACAACCACCGTGTTTGGGCTCATTCGATTCGCTTTGATGAGTTCAACACATATAAAAGTGAATTTTATAGTTTATCAAATTATTGTATATTTACAATTTATAGCTACTTTGGTTTATCTACCTAAAGTATGCACTAATCAAAACGTGATTCGCGGCTGCAGTAGTTATATTTTTACAAAATGAAAAAACGTACAAATAAATGCTGTCTTAAACGTTACATACACATAGTAAGGTTTGTCGCCGCGTTCACTATTTCATCCGACTTCCAATACAGTGCAGGATTTCATCACGAAAATATTCTTCATTGGTTAAAAAACCTTTGAAGACCACTGGGTGTATTAAAAGCTTAGTTTTTTAAAATTTATAGCCTATAAGAAGAATTTCATAATAGTCTTAACGATAACTCGAGAAGACTAAGGCTTTGATAGTTTAATAGATAACAAAAAACATTTGTATTTAAAACCAAAACAAATCAATAATAAATATACAGTTTTTACCATCATCATCATTTCAGCCGTCCACTGCTAAACATAGGCCTACTAATGATTTCCATTTTTTACTTTCCATAAGTGGTTTCCAAAAAAAAGTAAAGTTACAATTTATTTATACAATACGGTAGCAAACGGACTTTGTTATACCAGACCAGTTTTTCTCACGACCCCTGCTCGTAACTTGATATCCTATACCATATGGTGTAACCACTGGTTCTGAAACTCTAGCATACAATCTTGAAGATCCATCACAGCAGAGCTTTATTAAGTCTAATAAAAGTGCGCGACCTGGATTACAAAATCAGCAGCTGTGGGTTCGAATCCCGCAAGTAACACATATTTTTGCGATGAGAAGTAGCATTTTTACCTGACTCATGGATGTTTATAAATTTTTATGTATTTACATGTTCATATGTTACCTAGTCGCTTTAGTACATAATATTTTTGCTTAGTGTTGGGCTAGATGAGTGATGTGGTTGTTGAAAAACTTATTTCTACTGTATTATTTTAAATTTATTTATTTACAAAAAGATATAGATTGGTGCTCATCAGAAGAACAAAGTTTGTTTTAATGAGCAAACAAATGACAGTAGAACAAAAGCTTCATACGTACCAAATGTCCCATTCTACATTGAAATTCAATTTTTTTTTTTGACACGTGTCATTTACGGTGATTATAGAGATGACGGCCCACAAACGCCCCAGGAATACAAATGCCCAAATTGACGAAACGAATTCTGTTGTGAGTTCCGGTTTGTGTCAGTCAAATATCCAGAATGTATTTTTGACAAATTTCTAGAAATGTGTACACAATTATTGGGGATTTGTATGCAAACCAATCAAAAATTGCATGGCCACTTAGCATGAAAAACATAAATAATTTGTCTGCGTTAATGGAAACTGTTTGAGAAACAATGTCTGTAGGTATTCTACGTCAATGCACAATATTATGTAATTAATTCGTTTTAATTAGCACCAATTGCATGGAATATTTGCACAGAACATAAACATTATTATCCCAGAATCCGATAATTTTGAACATTTTAGTAATTTAGTTTACATTTTAGTATTTTAGTAACTTAATTTATAATAATTTGTCAGTTTACATTGGAATTGTGGTTTCTGGTTAATTTAAGAATAACCATTAATAACCAAGTATTGTAGTAATATTGGCTTTCCAAGCTCATGATTATTATGTTACTATAGCGCTTTACTTATTAATTTAAATTAATATTTTATTTAGCCGATGAACGGCTAGTATAAACCCCACCATACTATCGCCACCCTAGGCTAACATAATTCGTTACCGACACCAAGTCACTTGAGTTGAATCTCAAGCAATCTAGGTGATTTCCTGCCAGAAGTATCATCAGACAGGTGCTGACCATAGCTAATGACCGCACTCACCAGAGCTCAGCTAAACGGGGCCAAAGTAGAAGTACACTCAGTAGGTTCACTACCAACTAGACATAGAACATGAGATGACGAAAAACATGCGATGAGCGAACCTCCGTCGTCCCTCTAGTACTGGTCTCATCAGGGAGCTATTATTAGATATACCTAGTGTCAAGGGAGCTTCACAAACCCGCTTCTATTTCCACGGTAGATGTAACGCATTTCTTTAGCTTATAAAACGTTCAAGTATTATTTTGTTTTTACATTCTGTTATGGGGAAGTAGGATTGTTCTGTGAATATCATAACGACTAAAATTTATTTATTTATTTAAAACAAGGTTTAAGAAAAAATATAAGAGGTGAGTCCTTTTTGAGCTAAGGCGTTCTCAGTTTAAGAAGTGCTGAATAATATACAAAGCTGACAGTATCTCCCTGCTCCAGCCATTCATGGTGTCCTCAATGAATAGTGAGTGGGGCTCGAAAATAGTATCAACAGTAGCGCTGCCAGTCGTAAGGCTTTACCAGTACATTACTATTCAGCTTAGCATGTATTTTGTGGGTAGCTTTCATATGCTATTTGCAATTCTCAATTATACATGCACCACAGGATTTTTTTTCTTAAACTATTATGAGCCAACTGTTAATTTGTGTAGTGTGACACGCTAATGCCTTTGCTTGTTTGCTCCAGTTCCGTGCAGTGTGTCTTTGTCTTACAAGTCTAGAGCCAACACTTTGGCAAAGTGCTACACTCTTAGCTGGTAGCATTGGCGTTAATCGTAGCACAACAACTACGACGAGTGTTAGCGATTACAGGTGGTGTTGTGAGCACGCGTGTAGCGTAATGAAACTGTTCAATTGTTAACCTATTGTAGAACTCTCACCCATCGGAATCGCTTTAAAATGTCATTGTTCGGCAAGCATTTACTAAGGGAGACAGCATGAGAATCTTTGTTGAATTGTTGTCGGTTGCTGTGTAAATGTCAAGGGAAGATTTGCGACACTGCAGACTGTCTGGGGCTTAGATCTTCGACTCTAGTCCTATCTAACTAATGATTCTGGAGGACACCGTCTAGTTTATAGCGGGTAAGCGGCTTTCGTTGGAGCTAGAGACTTTCATGACCCCTGGTTGACCCTGTGACTAGTACGAATGGTCACTCACTCAACATAGTCTCTATCGGTGTTGGAGTTCGAAAATACATCTGTTATTTACAATAATTTGCACCAGTTTTGTGACTGACAAGAAGTAGCTATTGTTCTACGTCAAACTTTAGAAAAAATGGAGCAAAGTTGATAATACTACTTACTAATTAAACGTTAGTTAGGCCAATAACCACTCGCTGTGGCGTTCTATTAAGGGGGGGGGGGGGGGGGGGATCTATGTCCAGCAGTGGACTTTCGAAGAATAGTGATGATACTCTAGTTAGGTTTTTTTTAAAGATTCTGGAAACATGTAAAGAACTACATTGTGCCTATTTCTTTTTATTAAGCTATGTAGGATGACAGTAAGGAGTTACAGTGGTTCGGTACAATCGAAATCGGTTAGGAGTACGAGTAGTAGTACTTATTTTTAACTTTACTATACATACAATTTTCGTAAACCATTGTCAATTTTATCTACCGTCCATTAAGCTGATCCAAATAGAGGGTTGTTTTCTTAACAGCTCGACGTTGTCAGGATCTCTTCGATCGCGGAACGCTTGCTACTACCACAATAAAGGCAGATACAGTATGTCTACTACAATAATACGTTATTTGTTCACGCAGTACCTCTTATGGTGTGATTCTGGTTCTCAAATACAACAACAGGAACCATATAATATAATGAAAATAAATATACAAATTATAACAGCATATTGGTCATTTAGAGTAGGTAAATCTTTCTAATTTACATTTAGATTTTATTCCAAGCACTAAAATCAGTTGAGGAACCACTACACATTGGGCTACCACTAATTTTGTATTTTCTACAAGTCAAAAAGTTCATCATCATTTTAGCCATAGGAAGTCCATTGCTGATCATTGGCCTCCCCCAATGACCTATTATCGGGGAGATTGCCTACTCGCCACGCTTGGCAGGTGGGTTGGCGAGCGCAGTTTTTTTTTATAAGATTTTGTACGTATACGCTGCTGTCCGTCTCGGTCTACAGGAATTATTCACCTCTTACGACACGCCTTTTGTTGGTGGGGAACTATATTTTTTACGGCCGTCCCAACACAGCAAGAAGTTACGTAATGGTATTTCTAATTAATGTGATTTGGTCAATAAATTTCGTGAAGTAATGTATGCCTACTTTCCTTGTAAAGGTTCCAGATACATTCATGAATGTCCTAAATAATACTTTTTAAATTTTACTACTTTAGGCTTGTTTGATCCTGCTTCTTTTTTCGTCTCTAAACCGTTAGTTATGCGGGTGTAGCCTTTCTCCATACCACTTACTGCGCATAAGCCATTATAAGTTCCTCTACGGTAGGGAGTGGGGTTACTACATTCACTTATATTGTAACGTTTAGCTTGCCGATTTTTCCTTTAGCATTTTGGTAGTATTATTCAAAATAAGTGAATCGTTTATTATTGAATTCCAATTACAGTCTTTCCATACATATAATCTTTTAAATACAAGAAAAAAAAAATTGGTATTATTTTTTATCGATTATTGATCCGATTGATATAAAGTAACATTATTCTTAAGTTCTTATAGCTTAAGACTATGCCGCTTTAGTAACAGCTGTTTGGTTGCATCTTGAAGGATAGTTCACTCAAAGGATAGAAAAAACACATAATCCTAAAGATAAACTATGGTGGCCTCTCTTTTCAGCGGGGTGGCCATGACTGTGCATGCGTTTTCACGATTTTTTTGTATCTAGACTAAGTCGGAGATTGGAATCATCTTGATCTTGATTTCGAGTCATCGGATCCACGATGAAGAGAGGATTTCAATCCTAACCTCTGCGTCTGGCATGTACTGTCACTTGCTAAGAGAGCCCGACCATGACCCCTGCCTAGGGCGGAGTGCTCAAATAGTTTATGGAAGTCCTTCTTCGGAGGCCACAAGCGAAGGTCCAACCGAAAAAACAAACGACGAGTGACGAATTGAATCCAACTTCTTCAAATACATTCAGATTTCATAACCACATGAAATATACGCAAAACTTGTTTAAACACGTGTGTCTCGGTTTTTTACGAGTGACTAAGAAAAAGTCAAGTCATATTTTGACCTTGAGGTCGTTGCCTCTTTAACGATAAACCACGTTACACTAAAATCGCAATATTTACCTATGTTGTTGGTAAAACACGCTTCAAATTTTGAACTAGCTAATTCAATATTTTATATTTATATTAAAAGTGTATTTACAAGACGATAAAAAGACTACCGTCTGGTCTAGTGGTTTGCACTCTGGGCTACAAAGCCTGGCGGTTGCGGGTTCTAATCCCGCAAGGGCAAAAGTTTTTAATAGGCTTAAACAATTCGTAAATCTTTGTGATAGTGTTTTAAGCTAATATGCTTTAGTTAAAAGCTGTTAAGAAGTTGCTGAGCTTAACCTGCTGAGTATGCTTTTGAATGTAAAATATTATAAAATGGAGCAATAGTAAACAGTCATTATACTTGCCTAGTAAGTGCCTTAATAAATGAGGAAATCATGAAATATGTATTTATTTATAAATATTACATTACTTAATAAAATATTATATTATTAATTTGCTTTACCTACCTTAAAAGCAACTAAATTTTACGATAAAAATAAAACATCAGTATTGTTTTCCACCAGTTAGTATTCTGCGTCAAAAGTGTCATGTCACTTAATTCGTCATGTCCGTAGAACAAAGTTCAACCACCTCATAGACTAAAACAATATTAATTAACCCATTATTTCAAACCACTAGTACATTGAACTCGCATTGGACGTCAAAGTTTGACCTTGGCTAGGCCATACGCTTGTGTACATTAGAAGGGTTCCTCGGTCAACAGCAAAACACCATTTGTATTAATAAACTTAGACTTAAATATACGGCAGACACATCAATAGGGGTGATGACTGGGTAAAGAAAAAATTTAGTCCGTCAGTTATCAAAAAAGAATGGACACTTATTTTTTCTTTTGAAATCAACCAAAACATGACAAAGAAACGCGTCAAAGTCGTCACTTCTATGTAAAAATTGTACCCAAACGTGACGTCATGCGACATTTCAAATCAATATCTTATATATAAAATTCTCGTGTCACAATGTTCGTTCCCGTACTCCTCCGAAACGGCTTGACCGATTCTCATGAAATTTTGTGAGCATATTGAGTAGGTCTGAGAATCGGCCAACATCTATTTTTCATACCCCTTAGTGATTAGGGTTGTCCACCCTTAACATTTTTCTTTAATTTTTAGACATTTTTTTAATTTCTTTATTTTTTATTATGTCGCATTAAAAAATACATACAACTCTAAATTTTTACCCTTTTATCACAAACCCCTATTTTTTAATAGCCATTTTAGTAATTTAATCATTTTTCATCCCCGGTCGATAAATTATTTATATGGCAAAACAACGTTTGCAGGGTCAGCTAGTCTTATATATAAAATTCTCGTGTCACAATGTTCATTCCCGTACTCCTCCGAAACGGCTTGACCGATTCTCATGAAATTTTGTGAGCATATTGAGTAGGTCTGAGAATCGGCCAACATCTATTTTTCATACCCCTAAAGACCACGCAGACGAAGTCGCGGGCAACAGCTAGTATCTCTGTAATATTTATTATGTGAAAAAAGAAAAAATACGTGTCAAATACTTTTTTAAAATCTACCTGCTAGACGAAGAAAAAAAGTTAGTCGTGCCTATTGTCATTGTCTCGAAGTAAGGATTTAAAATTCTTGTGTGACAAGGTACTGTATGATAAAATATGCCAGGGTAGTCTCCCCAGCACACCCAGCCCCGAGCCAATTTAGAAAAGTCAATCGTTTCGTTTGATTTTGTTACAACTATAGAACCTACTGTATACGTGCTCGACACACTCTTGCCCAGTTCACTTCACGTTCGCAAACAATTCAAACAAATGCCGGAAAAATAAAAACCCACGTAATTTTCTCGCTCATAAAGTTCAATTTTCCTTAAAAGATTTTCCGCAAACGCAAAGTTAATTCGGTTTCCAAAGTAATGGTTGCACGAAAGGTTATTGTCGCGAAAAATAAGTTAATTGCGTAAGGTTAGCAAAAAGGAGCAAAAAGTGTTGTCTTTTATGTTCTTTTTTTGTTGCTGAGCGAAGAGAGTTTTAGATATTTTTATTTAATTTAACCCGAAAACTCATGTCAAAGGACAATTTTGAGGTAGCTATATGAGTTTTTAAATTCTTACTCAGGGAGGTAGTATTTGTTTTTAGGTTTTTGATTGGATACATAAAATAAATATAGCTTTTACTTTATTGTAAACTCCAAAGTTTAATGCATATGCATAAATCACAGATATCATCATTATCATCATCATTTCAGCCAAAGGACTTCACTGCTGAACGTAGGCTTCCCAGTGACTTCCAGATTGGCCGGTTGGCCGTGTATTGGCCGTGTATTCAACGGCTTCTTGCAACCTTTACCATATCGTCTATCACATCGTACTATCGGCAGATCAACGGCATCAGATCCTCCAATCACCAGGATCTCTCCCGGAAGCCTGCAGAAATCTAAAAAGATTACTGACCTTCTGGGATGACCTAGCCTGGTTGGAGTACGAAGGAAAAGGTAGCACGCCCAATGGCCCAATCAAGAGGCTAAGTGCGGAAACAGCCCAGACAAACTAACTAACTAACTATCGTCTATCACCTTGTGGGCAGACGTCCTACGCTGCGCTGGCTGGTACGTGGTGTAGATATATCTTAATACTAGCTGATGCCCGCGACTTCGCTCGCGTTGTCTTTAGTTTATTCATTAAGGATTTTCTGCGCAATTTCCCTATTTTTTTCTTACAAAAAAACCTTCTCCTGATACTTTAACACACCAAAAAAAAGAATGTGCGAAATTTATCGATCCGTTCACGCGTGATGCGATGACCAAGAGAAATAGAGGTTCATTTTTATATCTAAAGATAATATGGTTGCACAGTTAACGCACCTAGCAAATTCATTGTTTTTGGTACCTCGTAGCACAAAAATGTTAATTCTTTACTCTGAGATCATGCCAATTAACTGGCACATTTTTTTATATATATATACAGGGTGTGACAAAAACCCTGTTCGATCCGACTGGGGGTCATTTGGTGCTCAAACACAACAACTTTTACTATGGTGGGACCAAAAGCGAATCATTGAAATAGCAAAGAAAATACCTATCTATCATAACATCGACTTCTCAAAAAAAAATAATTGTTCCTTACAAACTAATGTCAGCTGGTCGGCGGTCTAGTATGGGAAAGTGTTTTTTTGCGATTTCGATGTTGATCCGATAGAAAAAGTGGTTCTATTTGAGCACCAGAATCCTTTTAGATCAAACGAAATTTTCTAGACCTTGTAGAATTGATACTTTTGTCACTATTGTTAATGATAATCTTACATCAAGGAAACATCTTATACACACTCTTGCCTAATCCTACCCAAGAAAAAATAACAACTAAACAAGCCTCCATCTCCTTACCTAATATTACATTGGCTACAAATATACCAAAAGGCGATAATTATCCCTGTCATGGCAGAACGTCCCTGTCCGCAGTAGGTAATGGATGTCGGGATACAAACGCAACTGTGTTATTTATTTCACGAACGTTCTACCCATCGAACAATGGAGATGGGAAAAACTATTATAAGCTGAGGAAAACAAGGAATGGTGTAGGTAAAAAGAGGAAGCGGGTAAATGTTTCTATCGGTGGTGAAAATTGAAAAGTTTCTACTTCACTTATCATTTAGTGGTTGCCAAACTATCGATATTTAGACTAGTAATGAACATCTTTAAATGAAAACCACATATATATGAAAATCAATACTCAAACATCATTACACCATGCTAAGCTTACGCTCTGTCTGTGTGAAAGAAGCTTACTCGTATATAATTATATGATAGATCGGTTAGAATTCCATATACATTATAAATATCGTGACGGCAAACTAAATAAAAAACTTAGAAGAACCTCAATATTATAAAAAGTCGGTGCGAATAAAAAATATTTAAATTTGTCATGGCTTCAAAAATAATGGTCCATGTTTAAATAAATAATTTATACAATTATTTATACAATTTAGTTTACCAGTCTTTTTTAAAATCAAAAACTAGCCGTTTCAACAAAATCAGTTTCCTTTTTAAGAAGATATTGCGGAACATACACACACAAAAAAAAACCGGCCAAGTGCGAGTCGGACTCGCGCACCGAGGGTTCCGTACAAACCTGTAAGTGCCTATTTAAGTAAAAGTTCACCCACCACGACAATCGAGTCATAGTTATGGTATTTTTATTGCAAAATGAAATCCATAACATTACGAAAGGTAAATTGCGGTTTACGATTTATAACGTATTAAAAAACTTCTTACTAGATTTCGTTCAAACCAATTTTTGGTGGAAGTTGGCATGGTAATGTACATCATATATTTTTTTTAGTTTTATCATTCTCTTATTTTAGAAGTTACACATTTTATAACTTTGGAAGTTTCTCTCGTACAAACTATTCAGTTTAGAAAAAATATATATTAGAAACCTCAATATCATTTTTGAAGACCAATCCATAGATATAGCACACGTAAGGGTTTGATTTAAAAAAAAAGAGTTTCAGTTCTAAATATGGTGAACCCCTAAAATTAATAATTAATTTATATTTTTGTGTGAAAATCTTATTGCTATGTTACTATGTTCTTATAGTTTCGGAAAAAAGTAGCTGTGACATACGGACGGACAGACAGACAGACAGACAGACATGACGAATCCATAAGGGTTCCGTTTTTTACCATTTAGCTACAGAACCCTAAAAACGAATAGTCCAATTAGGAACCTCCTTCTTTCAAAGTCGGCTAAAAATACTGTCAACCATTATCATAAGGTGCGATTGAAATCACAGACTAACTCTGTAGCCAGTTAACTGATCAAGCATACGTAAACGCGACACGATCGAATTTCTATTGTAATGCGGTCTCATGAGACCGCTTGGATGTTAACGAGATAAACTATCAATTAAACTTGTTACTTATACCACACGGCCTGAACGCGAGAAAAATAAGTCTCCTGGTACCCGGGGTGTTATCGCATAGTAAGGTTGCCTCTTTTGATTTGTTGCCGAGCTATGGGCGTCTGCGATGACAGGCGTCATTAATAATAAGTAGAAAGTTACCGGGACAATTCTACTCTTCTGAGGGCGACGAACAAAGTGGTTTATAGGTTGTATTCAACTACCTTTATCATGTTGGATATTTAGCCCGACTCACTAATTTAACTTGTGTTTGCTTATGTTCACTATGCATCATATTAATCAACTGCCAGCACACCTAAGGTTTTAGTTGACTTTTAAATAAGGTACAGGCTTTGGTAACGATTCCTGAAGTAACAACCCATGCCGTGATCAGGGGTGGATGGGTGACCATTCTGGCAATCAAGGGCTCTTTGTCAATCGTGCGTCTGCAGGATCGCACACAGAAAATTGTATGACAACTGCGTTGTGACAACCAGATTCTATGAAGGGTGGTCGATCTATTTTAATAGTTTTTTTGTCATTTTGCTTTAGAGTGCAAGTTTAATGTAGTTTGTGTTCTAATGTTTGGTGAAGGGATAAAGATCTGAAACTATTGAAATATCTTGTATTTAACGCGCATCGAGTGTCAAGTAACTTGTCTCGTAGACAACTTGCTTTAGACCTGATGGCGTCTTGAAACCTGCTTTTACGGGAAGAGTAGTCTTCACGGAATCCATGCAAACCAATAAAAACTAAACACCCGATATTTATTGTGACTACTTCAAATATTTCACTCGACATTGGCAGAAATAAACCTCGCGCAGAGGTTTTTTTGGTTGCCATTAAAAAAAAGAAACTATGATCAGCGCAAGACCACCTGGTCAAAACGTCTTAATTCGAAAGAACCCTAAGTGACACTTATCGCAAGTACACCCAGAAAGCACTTTGATAATGCTTTATATTAGTCGCAAAGCCTATTACAGGTCGCATAAGAGTAACTAAATATCATAATAACTTGGGGTTGGTCACTTACAGTTAGAAGTAAAATTCCTTCGAAATAAGATCCACTTACTCTCTAAAAACCAGTTCGTGCTTTTCAGTCAAAAACTAGTCTAATATGTGGAAGGAATAGCTTCTTATTAGTTAATACGCAGTCTACATCATAACATTAGGTCTACTTTACACACTAATATTGATGTATCGATATCCTCATTAAAAATGTTTCAGGAAAATCATTTCAAAAATCTATTAACTCGTAATCTCAACCTGACACGCAGTTAGCTCGCGAGAAACGTTAACCTTACGATAATGGCGCGAGAATCTATCGAGTAACGCATCGATTAAGATAACGAGCGATTAATATTTACTGGGCCGTTTGGCTGATAATGAAATTCTGGGAGAAAATATTTGGAAGAACGTGGATACTTTGATGAGGGAAAACGTTTGGTAAATTAAACACTTGTAACGGGGACTAATCTTTAGTTAAAATCTGTTTCCATATTACCTACCTATCTATAATTGTAAAGTTAAATGGCGAATTAATAAGTAATTTTTTTTTTTTCCAACAATTATACTAAATTTCTACCCCTATACAAAGCAAAACATGGGGCATGTACTAGTCCTACTAGAATAATAAATAAATAAATAAAAATTAAAATGGCAACGCTAAGTCCGTCGTGCTCGCCTCTCAGCTACGAAGGTCGTCAATAAAAGGCAATCACATTCTATATTTATTATAGTAAGAGTCCTAAATAAGTAAGGCCTTACTACAAAAAAGATAGACTAGGTTTAAACCATGTCTAAAGAATAGCCATACAATTTGGAATATTGATACATCACACATGTCTCGGTTATGTTACCATACTTTTTAATTGGTTGGCTAATCTTTAGGCAGTGTTTACGCCACGTTGGCGTGGGTCTAATAACTACTGAACGTACACATACACACTTAATGTAAAATTCCTTAGACCAATAAATTTTCTAGTACTTAACGTATTTTTGAGTTAGGAACTAGCACCTTTGCACAATAAATTAAAGTGTCCAAACTGCTCGACCATTAGTTCAACAACGGGTACGCTTTATACAATTAATAGTGTTGGAGAAATATCGATAATTTAGGTTTATCGATAGTTGCATCTAGACATTATATTTTACTAACTATATGCGCAAAATATGCCAACATACTATCTTATTGGTGTCTAGCTGTCGAGCTTATGAAAATATTATGTATGTTCGCAAAAATCTGTCGTCCCACATTTCAGATTGCACAATGTAGGAAGTTCATTCATGGGAAAATGTATTCGTATTTTTAATAAATTATGACAATCCCTTGCTGAACTGCCAGTATTTGAACTGAAATTACATGTTAAGATAATTTTAATGAAAAAAGGTTATTACACCGTTAGTGATTATATAAATGATAAAAATTTATAGATTTAAAACTACTTAGCTCGCACCAAAACTTTTTTAAACCAAAAATTTTAAAAAGAGGCTGACAACAGTGACCGAGTTTCTTGCACTGCTTCTTTTCGGCACTAGCGCCGAAGCAGTGGTAGGGCAAAAAAATATATAGGGACGTGTGTAAGTGCTTTTAATGGCCTATTTTCAAAAATAAATGATTATGATTTTGAGCGCTGAATGAGACATCAGTACTGACGAAGACTTGCAGTATTGCCGCTATCCACGCTATGCTGTAAGTCAGTTGATTTTATTTAATATCGATATTTTTATTGAGCAGCAGCGCTATTCGAACTAAACTGCGAATTGAACTTCATTAGCACACTAAATGATCACGGAGAGTTCGAAGTAAGTAGAAGTATTTGTTGTTGTGCCAAACAGCTGGATTGTTAAGGTGTGATCTACGTCATTAATGGATTTTAATTGACGCTACTAGAATAGTATTAAAACCCTTTCTTGAAACGGTTTTGAAGTATATTTTTTGGTAAACATTAAATTAACATTTAATTACTAAGCATTACAAATGGTGGATTTTTTACCAAAAGCATTATCTATCAGTCAACCATTGGCCATGAGGCAACCACCATGAAATTGATTGACAAAAGAATTCGTTTGCTGAGTGTAAATTTTTATACGTGATTATCCACGACCCTATCCGCGTTTGGTTTGGTTTGTCCCAGAAAGACGTTAGATATTGCATTGTTATTCATCATCATCATCATCATTTTAGCCACAGGACATCCATGCTGAACATAGGCCTCTCCCAGTGCATTGCTATTCGTTGTTAGTTAATTTCGTAAAATCGTGCTCTACTTAGAAAACAGTATATCCTAAGAGACACAGACAGCACTCCAGAAAGTCTAATTTAATTCCAAAATTATACACGACCTGTTGCTAACTAGTTAGCTGGTTAAATATTTAAGTTAGGTCACCTAGATCCAGCACTTTAACTTAGTAATGAAAATGGTTAATAGTTAACCATTTAGTTACGTATATCGTTGGTAAGATTAATGTTTCAGTTACACTTTTGGGAATCGTCTTAGCATTTCAAAGTTGATAACAATTGTCAGTATTAAATAACTAAACTACATGTGTGCCTATTAGAAATACTTGGGACTTCAATACTTGTTTTGATATTTAGGTCGCTGTTAAATAAGTATAAGACAGGATTTGACACACTTAGCTGTTAAAAATTGGGCGTAAACCTTTTTTTTAGAATTTATAGCTTTGATAATTAAAAGAAGCCAATTCTTAGCAACCAATTTACATGACGCGTCTATTATGTTTCACTTTTTGTAGTACTTTTAGTCATTTATAACATGCTCACACAGTACGAATACAAAGCACCTAACTAATACCGCGGAAACACCTATTTCATCGTACCAAACGAAATACATAGCCGCATCCGATTTCTAGTCACGCGCCATCCTGCACACGTTGATACACTCTACGAAATGTTTGATACACACTAGTGCTGTGTTATTGTCGATAATTTTAGTGTCGTTTTTCTATTTGCTTGAATTCGTATATTTGTTAAACACTTACAAATAGATGTTAATGTAATTGCCAGGTTAGTTAAATGATACAAATCTGTCATCGGACTCTGTGCATTCACTACCCCATATCTAAAGCCAGGTGTTCTGTTCTATTTTTACGCGATGCCAATAAATAAAGTCGCTTGTTCATAGTATTTTTTTTATGACCTGCCTAAGGCTTAAATAATAATTAAGGTTTTTAAAATATTACAACCTAACCTTAGACTAATAATTAATTTAAATTTGATAAAATCTAAGTACTTTTAATAAGTTATAGCTAAGAACGTGTCCATAAACCCTTTCCCTATTGTCACGTTTTTCAGTTAAGTTAAGACACATTCTTAACAAGTCTTTAAATGGCATGAAAGCTATTAGGTACTATCTAACTTAAAAGGTTTTGTTTTTATACAAGTTTTATTAAAAGTCTTCTCATTAAGTCTGTTTTGGTAGTGTTTCTTTTCGTGCTTCTGCTTATTTATTTAAGACATTATCTTCAAACTCCATTTGAAGGTCCAAGTGGAGATTGAAATTTCTTATGTACCACAAATCTAATAATAAAGAATAAAAATATGCAAATTACAAAACCATTTTTTCAAAACGGCACATAATAATTTAGGTACTGGATTACTTTTTACCAAACAAATAAAAAAGGTTTACATTGTTTTATTCATCTTGAGTAAACTACCGATAACTAACTTATGAAACTGATAGCAGCACTTTAACTACATTTACGAGTAATACAGTCCAATGGCTTGATACCAACGTAACGAAGTTCGGTTTTAAGGTTATTAGGTGCATTACGACTGAATCGTCCCTGGTCAAATATCCCGTGGGTGTCGCAGTCAATGAGGGTATTCTCACCTGTTACCAGATTAGTGATAAGGATTTAGGATTTTCCAAATCGAGACTTGATTATGATTGATTTGTATTAATAACATTTTGTTTTGTTGCTCGCTCAGTCTTTATAGCGATTCAAACATGCTGCTAGCATCCTCAACTCCTTGTCTCATGGACACATTTATATGTGAATAGTGTTTTTTGTGTACTTTTTTTTAAATTGACTCTATCTCGCGCTATATGAAGGAAGAGCAGTGATTCTGTCAATGTCAAGTCTTATCTTGTTCAGGTGGAGACAATAAATAACGGGTGTTTAGTGTATTGCTTTTCATTAATTCAGTGAAGGCTACTTTTCCCGTAGAAGCAGGTTTCAAGACGTCATCGGATCTAAAGCATGTTGTCTAAGAGACAAGTCACTTGACACTCGATGCGCGTTGACTACCCCCCACCGAATCCTGTAAGCTTTGATCTAGGTAACAACGCCCCCCCCCCTCCCCCCTAGCTGAGTTTAAAGCTAAGTTATCAAAGGCTGTGCATTTTACGCGCTACACGCCCTTGCTCATTGCTGCTTGGTACTATGTTGTTGTTACTATATTCTAATCTGAACTAATCTGACTGAACACAAATTGTGTCTAGTCATTTTAGACATCCCTGGCGTACGTGATCTAGATTTGTTGACTTAATCGTAGTCATAGTGTAGACATTCCATATTTATAAAGATATTACCTATTTAGATTTTATTATTATAAAATTTATTCAAAACTTAAAAGCTAAACCTAAAAAGAAATAAAATAAAAAGTAAATTAAAAAAATGAGATATTTGCACATAATCTATTTTCATATCATCATTTTTATGGTTCCGTACCACAAAAGGTAAAAAGGGATCCGTGATCATTTACGGATTTCGTTGTCCGTCTGTCTGTCTATCAAACCCTTTTTTACCGGAAACTTTAGGTATTAAGTTGACATCGTGAAAAAAACAAACTTCTAAGTCAACACAATCAAAAGATATGGCCGTGTTTGACGCATTTTGATACTCGTAAGGGAATCAAAACTTATGGAGTACTTGCCGTTCACCTATAATTATAAACTTTGCCAAGAAGCAACGTCTTCATCATCATCATTATCAATTCAGCCATAGAACGTCCATTGCTGAACACAGGCCTCCCCCAATGATTTTCATCGCGGGGGTTTGCTATACTCGCCACGCATGGCAGGCGGATTGGTGAGCGCAGTTTTCTATAAGATTTCGCACGAAGACACTGCTGCCCGTCTCGTGCTACAGAAAGCAACGTCTTATAGCACAAGTAAACGAAATGAGTTTTGGTCCTCACATATATAAATACCTGAGTCGACACGCAAAGAAGAAGTAAAGGAAAAAATCCAAAGAACGTACATTTGCAGTTACAACACAAATTAAATTCTACTAGTTTGTACAGAACCCTCGGTTCGCGATTCCTACTCACACTTGGCAAATTAAAAACTTTTTCTTATTTACTCTAAACTTGCCTGACCTCACCTACTTTTCTAACAACCCCGAACTTCAAAATTAGGTTTTCTAGTACTAACATTACTGAAGTCCCAAGTTTCTTTGCTTCTAAAATATTTTCTACAGTCACTAGATATAACTAGACCTTGCAACCCCTAACTTCATAATTAGGTGGGCGAGACAATAAAAACTAATGAGGCGCCCTCTGGCGATAAAAGGCATCCGCGGACCATTTGCCAGATTTCGGTTTATTTCTTCTCTTAAGCATCCGGGATGTGGAAGAGAATTGGACGAATTCTCGAAACAAATTTGAGAAAATCTTGTCGCGACTGTCATTAGTAATGAAAAGAAGATCAAAATAAGTTATTTCAATGACAATATTGATTATTGCTGTAGATAATATAAATGTAAAAAAATATCCGCCAGATTTTACAAGGAACCGAACAGTGAGTATAACCAAAGCCGTCTTCAAGCACACCCAGACTGCAACTGGGAATCGAAACTGGAACCCTTTGTGTTCTAGGTTAATCATCGGGCTACTACGCCGATTTGGTTGTCTATCCATCATCATCAATTCAGCCATAGGACGTCCACAGCTGAACATAAGCCTTCCCCATTGACTTCCATATTGGCCGGTTGGATGCGGTCTGCATCCAGCGTCTTCCTGCAATCTTTATCAAGTCATCTTGTGGGTGGATGTCCTACGCTGCACTTGCCGGTACATGGTCTCTATTCAAATTTTCTATATATTTAAAGGGCTAGTTCCCTTAAAAAATCTAATTAGTCCGTCAGTTGGATTAACAGAAAATATTGGACACGTATTTTTTCTTTTCTCAATCGAACCAAAACTGATAAAGATATAGCCTATTAAAGTTCCGCGTTACGTCACGCCTTGCGACACTTTTTAGCAAGGCGTGACGTCACTCCCAAACTTTGAGGCGCTTTATCTTCGTTATTCTTTGTTTGATTGACAAAAGACAAAATTTGAGTCCAATATTTTTTGATAATCTAACTGACGGACTAAATAGAATAATCTTTTTATGACCCTGGAAACTAGCCTATTTTAAGCAAAATTAAAAATGGTCTAAGAACCTTGAAAATGTGTGGTAGTCTGCGTGGTCACCAATAAAATCGTCACTTGCATAAACTTAAACCAGTATCCAGTAGTTTAGTAGTTTTAAATCTATATGAATTAACCTAATCATATTAAATACTTGTCAGTTACTTCACGCTCCACCACAAACTTCAGTATCTGCATTGCCGCAAGGTTGACCGGTAGAGAGTGATGTATAGCATTAAGACTGCCAATTGTACTCACCTGTGAAATAACGTTTAAATATAATACAGGGTGTTTCAAGGATAACCTTGTAACCACATATTCTATAGGTGAACAAGAAAGTTCGTATCGTAAAAAAATATGTGTATTTTTTGTCTTACTGTACCAATTCAATCAGCTGTTTGGTAATTTTGTATGGGTAGTTGATAAATTTTCATGCAAAATTGCAAAAGTCAACAAAAGCAGTTCACCGTGATGTATAGAGTGTGTACTTATAAAGTTATCCTACAGTTACGGGACAAACTGTACAAGGCAAATACAAATAGGCCACCGTTTAATTTCTAAATCTTAGTTAAATTCCTCTGAACCATAAATTTTGATCATTAATATTGAATCAATGAGACTCCCTGCATTTTTCAATTTCATTAACCAAAAATTAATATAACTGCAGGTTTCCTCCTGATAATAACTTTGCCACAAACTTGCTTGGATAAAACTGTACTAAGTTTTTTTGTGCCATGTGGAGACGGCCGTAAAGAATACTCTTGTTCACCGCCAACAGGAGACGTGTCGTAAGAGGCGACTAATTCCTGAATCACGAGACGGGCAGCGGCGTCTGCGTGCGAATCTTATAAAAAACTGCGCTCGCCAACCCGCCTGCCAAGGGTGGCGAGTATTGGCAATCCGCCCCGATGATAAGTCATTGGAGGAGGCCTTTGTTCAGCAGTGGACGTCCTATGGCTGAAATGATAAGCCTTTTTATGTACTCCTTACCGAAACTTTTTAACTCCTTCAATGTTAAAAAAAGTCTAACCTCCCAAAGGTAGTTTCCTTCAAACCTGCATTGCCTTGTTCTTAATGTTAAAGCATTCGACATGCAACTGATACTAGGTTTCGCGTTCTCGTCGTTGTATTAGATGCTATCGCGGAATATCTATTATATAGCTTTAAGTAATTTTAAATTTTAATAACAGAGTTAATGAATATATTGCGTCATTTTGAGAAACTTTAGAACTGCTTCTAAGCTATAAAGTTTTTAATTGTTTTAGTTTCATTTTTAATATTTCAACCTCATTCTTTTGAGCTTTCATATTTTACTGGTTATAGCAGCATGAAATCTCTTGAAAATATATATTAATCTAATTAATTCTTGAGGTCCTTTGCTTATTTATTACTTAGCACTATTTTGGTATAAACGTCCATCGGCTACCGCTACTTGTCCCGATCCTGTGCCACAGGATTAAAGTTCGATCTCATCACTCTCGTCACGTCATCATTGCATTTTTTTTTCAATAATCACATTAATTATATCTAGAACCAAACTAAGCAAAGCTAGTAGGTACTATCTATGTATGTAGTATGGCAAATAGATAACGGATATACATTCTGTATTCATTATTGACATCCATGTCTCAAATAGTAGTAGTAGTAATAGTAGGTAGTACAAATGCTCAAACTCACTATACATACATTTGCCCCTGGCGACCATTTGGTTTGTACCTGGTGTTGTACCTACTTTGTGACGCAAACTAGGCTAAGGTGGTCACTGGTCATTAATGCTTCTACGGTCTTCCTCTGGGATGTTTCTCCCAATTAGACATTATTTACTTAACCTAAACCGGGTCAAAACTAGTTACTCGTAAGTATTTACATATGTATATTTTTTCACATGTATATTGACTTTGGTATAGAATTCAGTGTGCTTACTGAGAATTACAGTTCTGCAACTGTAATAGCACTCGGCACAACTTCAGCTTCTATTTCCGAGTATTGCGGGTTCCGTGCCACGTTAACGTTTACAATACGTTAAAGTAACATCTCCTTTAGTGTCAACAAACATTGTTTGTAGTAAATGCAAACCCGTTCAATGACAATAAAAGTATAATGAAAGTCCATTTTTCTTTCCTTAGCAAATATTGGAAACCATATTGGAATTTGTTTTTAACTAAATTATTATTTGAAAAAATTTGATAGACGCAAAAATTATAAGCTACTATAGTAGATTGGTGATGAGAACAAACGGCGCAACAAACTCAGTCACATTTTTCAGCATTTTTTAAAGGTAATACAGTTACAAGACCTAGACCTAGTAAGTGCGAGCTAGGCAGGTTAAGTCCATGCACTTTTCTCGTTTAAATATGTCCTTTTTTATAAGGACTTTCTAAATGTGAATTTTGAACTCATAACAAGACTCTGTGATACTTTATTAAAAATATATATACAAGGTGTCCTGTAAAGAGCGTGCCAAACGAAAACCATCAAAAAAGGCTCGATCTCCTATCCGAAATTAGACTTCGTAGAAATCGAACCATTTTTGCACAAATTGCGATTTCGGGTCGTTTTCCTTAGCAATTATTTTCAGAAAATCACAATTTTCTCAAAAACGGTGCGACTTTTAGTAGGACTATTTTTTGGACAAGAGATACAGCTTTTCAAGTTCTATCTACAGTTTTCGTTTGGCACGCTCTTTATGGGACACCCACTATATATCTCCCCAAAAATATATTACTTACCAGCTTTGAACGGTAACCTGAAGCTCGGCACGGCAAGTTTATTTTTATTAATGTTTTGAAATAATTAAATTTTAAAAAATTGTCTAACAAATACTTATTATTTAAAACTAAACACACGTGGGTGACTTCATGTCCACGCCTATAATTTATTTCTGTGCACAATAAGCGACCTTGTCCCACTGACCTTAAAGTCGCTTTCTCGTTCTCGGCCGAAACCGGTACTTTCGTTTTCATGACCCTATTCTGGGTGACATTGCGAATGCCAAATGTATTTATAGGAAGTTAAACAATGCTTATTTTTATCAATGACAGCGTGGATACAAAGGAGATAAGGAAAGTCTTGCATTCAATCAATCGGCAGTTTAACGTTAAACTATAAATCTAAGTAGGTATAACAAATCGTAACAGTGGATGGGTCTTTTTAGGACATCCACTGCTGAACATAGGCCTCCCCCAATGACTTTCATCGGGGGGATTGCCAATACTCGCCATGCAGGTTCGCAGTTTTTTATACCATTTCGCACGCAGACGCTGCTGCCGGTCTTGTGCTACAGGAATTAGTCGCCTCTTACGACACGCCTCCTGTTGGTGGTGGGGAGGTGTATTCTTTACGGCCGTCCCCACACGGCACGCGGCTTTTTATGTAGAGAAGTATTTTTTTGTGATTTTGCATAGAAAAAGATGTTATATTTGCGCAAGATAAGTGTTTTTTGAGGCTCCAAAACCGATAACAATTTACCGTGTATGAAAGTGAGTTTTATAGATTGTAAACCTAAATAAAATTCTGATCGTGTTAGTAAATGTTTAACTCAAAATAGATATATTTTATCCCGAAACAAATAGTAGCTAATAAAAAGAGTAAGTTATCTTTCTATTCAGAACAGTATCCAAATGTCTAATTACATCATAATCCGTTCAGCCGATAAGCAACAAATGGTTTAACTTCCACGTCTACCATAATGTTATATAATTATTATTAATACACTACATACTAATATTGTGTTATGTCATGTGTGTGTATATTAGTAGGTAGTGTATCATTAAGTAACTATGGCTCTAAATGGAAATCTAACCCAGCATTTTTGCTGAAGTCTATCTTTTTGTCACCGCTCAACTTTAGTAATTCTAATTTACCGTTAGTCAGAAATTCGGTCAAGGTCTTGACTTTCACGGTTATAATAAGATCTCTGGTGTTAAGCAACGTTTGGCAATGTCAGTAAAATGGTCGCCATTTATACATTTTTCTCTGAGGTCCCGGGTTCTTTTCTCGGTCGGGACAATGTAGAAAACAGACGTTTCTATGTTGTCACAGATCTTTGTGGTACTATAGTTGATTCTGATTTCCATAACAAAGTGCTTTAGCTACTTACCTTAGGATCAGAGCAATGTACCTATGTGATGTTGTCAAATAGATAGATAGATCTCTTTTTTGTACACTATTTTACACCATATAGAGAAGTTACAATTTATTTATACAAATATTACATAATATAATATTATTCTTTCAAAGTACGTACCTAATCAGCAGCTGATTAGAATCTTTTGCTATGGCATTAGCATATAAGTTGCGCAAAGTAAATCAGATAATCAATCATCATCATCATCATAAAATCATCAGATAAATTTAATTTAATAATAATGTGTTATAATTTTTGCATGCCACCACGATGGTAAAACATGAGTTCTTTTTCGTTTTATTGTATCATCTATTGTATTTGCTATGTATTTGCAAATAAAGAATATTTCTATTTCTATTTCTATTTCTAATCTATTTCATAGCTGTGAGACGCCCCTGGTACATTCCCTGGGACCTCGTGATCCAAGGATGTTAAGGCGCTGACTAGTGACCTTGAGCAATAGACATGCCCATAATGTTCGATAAAGCAGGACCACGTATGTCAAATTCAGTAGGAGTAACAGAGAAGGTGCTGCTTGGAATGAAAGGGCCTAAGTGCCAAACCACAAAATCCACGATTTTAATGAAAATAACCACTTTATTGAAAATCAAAAGAAGCCAATTGCTTTAGTAATATAAAAGCCACAATTTTGCCTAAAAACATCAACATTACTATCAGTACAGGTGAAAAAAAAGTTTTGGTATTTTCAGAGGCAAATTTATTTATGTTTTCCATCGAATGAAGTTTGTGGAATCGTGTTTAGGAATTGAGCATTAGGTCAGAAATACGATCAGTTATAACTGCCTTGTTTTTTTTAAATGATATGAGCTATAGATTTAAAACAAAACTTTATTTTGTTAACAGAATTTGGCTACATTCAGCCTCTTAATTCCTTACTTCAAGACCATGACAATTGCAGTGTAGTTTGGAGCATATGTTTTTATTTATTCAACGTTGAGGTAGATGATACTGATCATTATCATCAAGTTAGTCTATTGCAGTCTACTGCTGGACGTAAGCCGCAAAGGGCTCCACAGAGCACGATCTCCCGCTTTTTTCATTCAGCCACTATCAGCCATCTTCCTAAGGTCGTCGGTCCATGGGGGCGTCCCACACTACGTTTGCCAAGAGCAGTCTCCAATCGAGAACCCGTTTACTCCACCTTTCATGGGTTCTGCGACAGATGTGGCCAGCCCACTGCCACTTTATATTGCTACATTCTGTACGTAAAAGTAAAAATGTATTCTACTTAATTCGAAGTTGCTCTTACTTTCAGAACCATTCTAATATATTTGAGTCGTATTATTGGAAGAAATATTATAATTGAACCATCAGAATTTATTTTAACAATAGCAGTTCTGATACATTTTCAGTTAAATAATATCAATTTTCTTTTTGACTAGCATTGATTATATTTCTATGTCGTAACATTGATAACAAAGATGATAAAGAGATCTGCTTTCGTTCTAAAATTACTATTGGTAACGAATAAAGCACCGAAGCAGCTGCAGTTGATCAGTAATTTACCGTTCCAACTTACATTTAATTAACTATTAATCTCCTAAGAGTGCCTCCATACCCAAATTCCAAAATGTACTGTTAATATTATTTTGGCTTGCTATTGATCTGGATCCCAATAGTTCCCAATAAACAGATCCCAGAGGGTTAGATATTGAGGTCTATATGGAGAAAACTTTTTAGAATAAATCTTTATTTGTGCCTTGAATGTCTTCTCCTAGTTTTTTTCACCTGATGTGAAACCGCCAAATGACGTCACAAGTTCGTAAATATTGATTTAATTATTTTCAGTAATTCGATGGTAATTTTTATCTGTAACAAGATTTAAGAACTAGTCACGTTTTGTAACGTACTAATTTTTTATCAGAAAAGAGAGAAAATTAGTTAGTTTTATCCTAAGATAAATCCTAAGATGCCTATAAAAAATAATGTTAATAATCTAAATTGACATTGGTCACATTCTATGACTTTACCGTTCACTATCGGTCGGTGAATAAGATTTTTTACGACAAGTCTGCACAAAAATTTCGTGGAATATTACTTGGCCAGCAATTTAGTAATTTAGCTAATTCAGCCCAGACTTTCTAAGAATTTTATTCTTTGTTTTAACCCTGCAAATAGTTTGCGGGATAAAATACGGGAGCAACAACTCGTACATTCGCTTAATATTCGCTCTTACCCGCAACTTCGTTCGCAGCTCAATTCAATTGAGAATCTTTCCCGGTGCTAACTACTATAGTTTCATAACATTCGGATGAATGGTTAAGTGTGGTCCACATTTGTAACGTTTCGTCGTGACCATTCCGTGTCAGAAACGTGTGACAAAAGTTTTTAGGTTTTCGCACAGGCGTTTTTAGGTTTTAGGCAAAAAAAAAACCTTTATAGGATTACTTCGTTGTTCGTCTATCTGTCCGTCTGTTTGCTTATAAAGATTCTTATTCAAATGTCTAGATAAACTGGCTGGTCTGTCTGGCTTTCCATTTTAAGACCTGTCAGGTACTAAACTGAGGCATGACATTCATTTACAACTTTATAGCCCTATAAAAATCAAAATTTTTAAAAAATATATAAAAAATTTGTTTAAACTCATTTCATTCTAAAATTGTGTGCCTACTAAGTTATTTTTTTAATAAATTAAAAGATTAAAAAAGAAACTAATTACTCGGTAGGCACAAAATTTTAGTACCTTAATGGGTGATTCGGGTTAAATAATTACTTTTATAGTTTTTGCTAAGTTTTGCTAAATAAAGCCGGCCTGGCATCGCTCTAGGACCGATCCGAATTTGCCTGTAATCGATCCTCAATCGCTTTCAGCTCTAAATTACTAAGCGCGGGTACTATTCAAAAGAACTTAGATTGCTTTCACTGCTAACAATGATTTACATCCCGCCTTGTACTGATTAGTGAACATAAACGCAAATGCCCTTGTAATTTGTACCTAAATGTTGTTACTTAAGCTATTTGTTAAGGGCTGGTATGTCGAAGTTACCTGCGCGGAACGATGCGGAGTAATTTCAATTAAGTATTTCAAGTTACTTTAGTAAAATGGTGTTTGTAGTTTAGATTACGTTATTACTCGTAATAAATTTAATATTTTTTTAGTATAGTGCCAGTCTTACCTTACATATGTGACCGCTGCGATGGATTAACGCCCTTACTACATTATCGAATCAGTTTTATGATTTTGAATTTTTGGAATACTGTCATTACTGGCGTATTATCTCGGTCATGGTTAGCTTACAAATTGATATTTACCTTCATAAAACTCGCTAAAAACATTTTAAACACATATGTTTCTACATGTAAAATATAACAATTAACTTAAGAATCAACGTTGGTTTACGCATAAAAACAAAAGAAACCCGGCATTAACCCGTTAGTTACATATTTAGTTCTCAATAACGACATAGGTAGTAACAAGACCGAAATGGCTCCAGAGGCCACTAATACGCCGCGTTTGGCCCCATTTGGTTTTATGTGCCCGTGTTTAGTGGAGGGTTAAACTGTCATATGTGCCATCCGCATTGGTAATGATGTCGGGCGTTAGGATAAGCAAATAGTAGTATAGTAGCATGTATAAATATTTTTTAAATAATAGTTCAACTTGTGAGGTAGTCCCGAGAAAAGATGGTGCGACGATTTGGTTAACTTAACACCATGGAGCACATACTACAAAGACCTATACGAGTACGTACTGTTTTAGTATGGGCGTGTGTTTACAATACTTATCAAGTCTCAACTCAGACTTAGTCTAAGTAAAAAATCACTAATCAGTTTCGGAGATACGGTCCGAATAACTGCTCTCTACGGTATAATAAACCTAACCACAGTATTCTCTATAGTTCGATGTTTATATGTATTTTTAAGGTTTTTATGTATAGTGTTACCTAATTTTTAATTGAAATGTAAAATCATAATTAGCTGTTCTAAAAATGTTAAATTACTGGCACGTGCATGTTCTGTATACGGTAGGTAGTTCAATATTTTTAATTGACAGAATAACATATAGTATACATATATCTAAGTTATTTTTATGTCATGTCATCCTATTTACTTTAAAAATAGTAATAACAAAAGTTATTTCATTTTTATTATCAAATAAAATTAACGTAAAAACTCCACAGATTTTATACAAAGTGGAGTGAGCCAGGTACATACAGTAACACAATTATCTTAGAAACTTTATAAACATAGACTAAACAAAGTTCTTGCTAAAGGCTGTACCATAGATTATCCCCAACTATGGGCTGTACACAAGATCGCAGAGACAGCACGGCTGTTAATGCTTTTCTGGCACCATTTGCTTTTATGTGCTCGCGGTTGGTGAGGGGTTAAAGTATCATATTATTATGGCGCCGCATCTATAACGTATTATGACTTTTGTTACATTGGGTTTCGAATATGGGTATTACAGGGAATGTTTTATTACACTTAATCATTATTATTATGGATTTTAAATTCATTGATGACAATGAAATGTCAAGAAGTTTTCGTTATTAGAATACTAAGTTATTGATTATATTTTGTACGTATTAATTCATTTAAATTTAAATAAAGTATAAATAAATGTCATCCTTTGAAGCTAAAACATTTACGTCTTTAATAATAAAAATAATATCATAGTTTAATACTATAAAACACACTATTACATATACTGAACTCATTTAAAATAACTTACTTTAACCAGCGTTCCTTTAACCACCGTCTGGCTCCACCATCAGATCAGCATGATGGTGTTAAATTAATTTATTGTCATCCAACTGACAGATACTTATGTAAGTAAGTTTTAAATCGAAACATAAGAAGGTTACGAAGAACTTCCAAGATTTGGTTACATAGTTGGTTAATTTTAGTTACAAAAGAAGCTAATAAAAGTGTATGAAAAAATCCCTGACACAAGCACGCGTAAAGAGCATAAGATACTCAAAGACAATGGGCTAGTTTCCTAAAAAATCTAATTAGTCCGTCAGTTAGATTAACATAAAATATTGGACACGTATTTTTTTCTTTTCTCAATCAAACAAAAAATTATTAAGATATATCCCGTTAAAGTTCCGCATAACGTCACGCCTTACGACACTTTTTAGCAAGTCGTTACGTCACGTGCTCACTTTGATGCGCTTTATCTCCGTTATTTTTTGTTTGATTGACAAAAGACAAAATATGGGTCCAATATTTTTTTATAATCCAACTGGCGGACTAAATAGAATAATCTTTGTTTGACGCAGGAAACAAGCCCATTCTATTATTGTTTTGATACGTTAAAAACTTACAATTTTAATTAAATAATTAAATACTGTTTAACGCTTTGCAATAAACCAAACAATTGTAGTGCTATTCATCTCTTTTCAATTCAACTCAAATCCACTAGACAAAATGTCAAAAATTTACCAAACTATTCAACAAAACAGAATGATAAATGCCTCCAAAGAAGACGGTACTGGATATCAAATGATTTCAATGCAGCATAAGTTTACCGAATTTACAAGTATAATCTGGGCTTATATTAAATACAAACTTCTAACATTATCGTCACCCGAAACTTCGGCCATGAATAGCTGAGCATACAGTTCATATCAAACTATAAGCCTGGAAACCGCTGAAAACTTAGTGAAGTTATCTACGAGTATCTATAGAGATCGTACTCGAGTATTGAGCGAGACGCGGAACTGCGACTCGTCTTCACTGTTATAATATAGATACTTATCTCAGTTTAGTGTTTTTACGTATTGTGTCTCTATGTTTGCTGATGTGCGAATAAAAACGAAACAAAAATGCGTTTTACATTATTTAATGTTTATATGCCGTGCCGTGCCGTGTGGGGACGGCCGTAAAGACTACACTTCCCCACCGCCAACAGGAGGCGTATCGTAAGAGGCGACTAATTCCTGTAGCACGAGACGGGCAGCAGCGTCTGCGTCCGAAATCCTATAAAAAACTGCGCTCACCAACCCGCCTACCAAGTGTGGCGAGTATTGGCAATCTTTCCGATGAAAGTCATCAGGGGAAAGTCAACCTGTGTTCAACAGTGGCTGAAGTGATGAGTGATGAATGTTTATATTATTTATACATATTATATGTAAAAAAATGGTTATTATTGTTATGGTTAAAATGGTTAAAAATATATGACAAATAAAGAAGTAATATATAAGCTAAGAGCCTTAATGTAAAATATTTCTGTAACTTAAAAAATGAGGTCATTTTAAGTCAATGAACCTAACATTGTTTATAGAAATCGGATGGCAATAGCAAGTGTCCGCATAATAACACACGAAACCTAGTACTTACTATAAATTTTCACTAATAAATTATACCTTTTCGTTCTCATACCTTAAGGCTAAGGAACCCGTTAAATTAAATAAATACGTTTCGAAAAGCGCTTAGTTGTTTTTAGTATTCATCGTGCTACTCATCACTCGAATATTATTACATCACTAGCATCTTGTATCTCGATACTCAAGTGAAGATGTCGTTCATAATCCAGTTTTGATTAAGGTTTAGATTTCAATTGAGACATGTTCCACCGGATTAGCGTGATTAAACTGATGGATATATCTGGAAGTCAATGGGCGAGTATTGGCAATCCTCCCGATAAAAGTCATTGAGGGATGCCTGTGTTCAGCAGTGGACGTCCTATGGCTGAAATGATGATGATGATAATTATATCAGTTAATTCGAAGATATTTAAAAAAATCAAGATGAATAATATTGTACTGTTTATTAATGTACTGAACGGCGTAGTGACTGAGTCACTTGAACTCATAGTTTTAGGTTCAATTCCCAGTTCTAAACAATTTAAAAATTCTAAATTGGCTCCTAACGCCTCGTAACGTAATTAATTCGTCATTTTGAGGTTAGGACAATTTAGAAGACATGCAAGGCTTTGTCATAAGGACGACTTATAACATTGATTATCTATATATATAAAAATGAATTGCTGTTCGTTTGTCTCGCTAAAACTCGAAAATGGCTGGACCGATTTGGCTAATTTTAGTTTTGAAACATTTGTAGAAGATCAGGGAAGGTTTAAAAAGAGAGACAACTTTTATCAGTTCGCTGGGTCAGCTAGTCTGAAATATATTTGATTGCAATAGCAACTGGTGTAGTGGTGCTGATTCTAGTGGTCATGACGACCGTCTGATGTAGTGGTTCGCGCTCTGGATTACAAAACCAAGAGGTAGCGGGTTCGAAGCTTCGCAAGTGGCAAATATTTGTAAGATAAACACGAGCATTTGTACTTAATTCATGGATGTTTATATTGTATTAATGTATGTTTACCCGTTAGTGTTGTCTAGTCGCCATAGTACAATCTTTTCTTCAGCCATAGGGCGTCCACTGTACATAGGCCTCCCCCAGTTTCTTTCTTAGTTTGGGGCTAGATAATTGATGATAATTTAGGGTAAAAAACTTTTTCAAAACAAGCTTTATTAAAAAAAAGGAATAAAATAAAATTGTGACATTAAGTGTCATACACGTAGATAGGTAAGTTCTATAACGTTCAAATACGTATTTTCAAAATGTAAAATATACAAACTTTTTACAATAACTCGGTCGGTCGGTTAATGTAGTAAAATTACTTTTCTATATTGTCTCGGGTCTGGGTGTTGTGGTACCGTCGTTGTTTCTGATTTCTGTAACACAAGTGCTTTAGCTACTTACTAATAGGATCAAAGCAATGTATGTGATGTTGTCCAATATTTATTTAACTTTTTAACCAACTTCAAAGTTATTTACAGCTAATCTATCTGAAACTGCAACTCTCCTCGGGACAAAATTTCAATTAGCTTAACGATTGACATAACCAATTATTAAAATGAATATACGTATAGTTCGTTGATTAGTTTTATTAGATTTTAAAAAGACATTACCCCATCTTGTCTGTATGATACCGACTCGTTAAAAAGGGTTAATTTTGAGAAGCATCCTGTATAATTAACATGGTTACAACACATAATACAATAGATTACAGCGATTAAGTTAACACCCATACACTCGAAGTAATTACCGAAACATCTCTGAGAGACTATCAAACGAATGGGGGCCGTCATTAGTAATAATGACTTGTGTTTCTGACTGTACCGGGAGATACATAGGGACTAAGTACTTTATATGTAAGAAGTGACATATTAATATCATTTTAATTAATAATAATAATAGTTGTTTTTTTGTAAACAAGTTAAGTAAAGTAGCATATAACTGAGACCTCCGTAGCCAAGGGGCGAATACGCCGGACTTGGCGTCGCCTTCTCTGAGGTCCCGGGTTCGATTCTCGGTCGGGTCAATGTAAAAAACGATCTTTTCAATGTTACTTGTGCTCTTTATCTAACAAATATTCGTCCCTCACGGGTTTCGAACCCACAACCTCTGGTTTTGTAGTCCGGGTCGCGCGCCGACTCTTTCTTTACAATTTTCACACCTGCAAGTCCTGTATAGCAAGTTTTACATCTACCGCCAAAAAAACCTAAAATTTTAGAAGCAAAAGAATGCTGAATTGTTTTAGATCCCAAAAAATGATTTAAAAAAATAAAACGAAATAAATAAAACAAATATTGGACAACATCACACACATTGCGCTGATCCTATGGTTAGCTAAAGCACATGTGTTACAGAAATCAGAAACAACGAATATACCACAACACTTAGACCCGAGACAAAATAAAATAGTTATTTTACTACATTGACCGACCGGGAATCGAACCTCGAATCGAATCGACCTCAAAGATAGCGTCACCAGGTCATCTCTATGCTCGCCTCTCGACTACGGAGGGCGTCATTGTAGTGTGCGAAGAACAGTCTTGCCAAGTTTAGTATTTTATAAATCTCTTGTTATTTGTAACGTATTTTTTCTACAAAAAGAAAAATTGCATTGCTGAAACAAAAGAAAATAGTGCCAATCTCACTTTCTCCAAAATCGTAAGCTATAAAAGAGCCCGTGTAATAAAATGTGTGTTAATGCATTGAACCGAATTCGAGTCGTATCAAGTGTAAGGTCACATTGAACCAAGGTCGCGAACTCAGAAAGGTAAAGGTTGCTATTTGCTATCACAGTGCAACCGTTTGTACTAGAATAGAGATTGCGTTTTTATAATAATGTGACCAATTTAATATTTTATCACGGACTAAGCTATTTTTAAGCGACTTCAAGAAGAAGGAGGTTCTCAATTAGGTGCTTATGTTTGCAAACTTCATAGTTCGTCTGATTCATTAAATTGTATTAATAAATAGAGTTTGCTTGCTTAAATTTTTTTAAAAATCTTAAAATTTTAATACCTTATTACACACCTTGTGTTGTGTGTAATAAGGTATTAAAATCTTTTTTTTTTTTTAATTGTCTACTAAAATTATTTGTAAATGGTGTCAACATCCAGTTTAAATAATACAGAACTTAGATACCAATTTTTATGATCTCGAAGTAAATAAACATATTTATGTTACGGGGTACTTACACACTTTGTTTTGTAAGAGGCGTCTTTCAGCACACCCAGGCCCAAACCAATTAAAAAGAGTTTATTTTCTGCAATGAACCGACCCGAGAATCGAACTCAGAACCCTTTGCGTTCAAAACGAATCACTGGTCAAACATACTGGTCATCATCATCAGCCTTTGGAAGTCCACTGCAGGACATAGCCTCCCCTATACAACGCCACAGTGAGCGGCTTCGGGCTGTCTGTATCCAGCTGCTTTTCGCAACATTGACTAAGTCGTCAGTCCGCCGGGTAGACCTGCCTACGCCGCGTCTCCCAGATCTTGGTCGCCACGGTCGAGCGATGTGGCTTGCCCATTACAACAACTTTGCAATTTTAAGAGCTACGTATATTTTTATTGTAATTGTTATACTTACTCGACTACTATCGCAGATCCGAAAATTAATGTTTGGTAGGTCAACTTCCGAATAACTTACTGCTCCTGCTACATTTCAAAGCAATAAATATGCAAAATATAATTTACTACACTGACCCGAAACAGCTTGGCACAGCATAAAAATAATAAATGATACTTTTGCATGCATCACATTAAGACGACGTCTCGTTCTGATACTTAATTATTTTGTCATTGTGTTTCTTACGTAGGTGTGCGCAATTGAGGTAATCAACATATTTTTGCTTAATTATGCTTTCAATATGTACAGGCGAGTAGACATCAAATAATATATATATATATATATATATATATATATATATATATATATATATATATATATATTTTATTTGTTAATTATTCATTCTGTACCACTGCTTGGCAAAGCCCGCCCCTTTATGTCTCTCCGTTTAAACGTGTCAGTGGTTAGGGCTTGCCAATCTTTGAGAAAATTGCTTAAGATCACGCCATCACTTTGGAGGTCTCTCTCAGACGATGTACGTATTTTAATACGAACTGGCTGCCTACTGACGGACTAAAAACTAATTAATCTAAATAAATTTATACTATATATATTATAATACAGACGCCTAAACGTAAATTGTACGCCATTTTGGAGGGTTTTGGAACTGTTACTTACTGCTTACGCCCGTAAGATATTGTACTTCTTACTGTCCATAGTCGTAATATCAAAAAGAACTATCGTGTTTGGAATACTGTCCGCGAATGTTAAGATCGCTACAAGGATAAAACTGCCAATCATAGTTTGTACATGACTGTACAATTTAAAACCAACTTGTTTCCGACTTCTGTGCATAAAGATATCAATTCCTTATAGAGCAAGTTGTACTATCGACTGAACCTATTATAGTGAAACAAAGGAGCCAGGAAGAAATAAAAAGGTCATGTTATTCTCGTTGCTGTAAACGTATTATTTACATAACAAATGTACAATTTTATTAGTGTTTACCATACATTAGCAGTAGTGGGAGTTAAATATCATAGTTTATTTTCTTGAGACATTAGTGTTATAAGTTAATAATTGTGCATAAATATTGGCATTGAAAAACTGCACTGTAGTTTTGCAGTCCGATAGGCGAATATGGATGGCACATTGATAGCTATATCAATAGTATCTAGTAGCTAGGGTTAAATTAAATACGACTGGCGTAAATTATAAACTATATGGGTGTTAAAAAAGTAATTTTAGTCCAACTTATACACGTCCCAAAAATATAGCTTTGCCCTTTACCGCTTCATTCAAACGTGTATATTTTAGTATATCACCCTGCAAAAACTCGACAATTTACTGTTAAAAATAGGAAACACAAAGTGTATACCAAGTTCCGTTCTTCCCAATAACTCCAGACGATAAATTATAATTTCCCCGCGACTACATTATCCAGATCTTTCTCGTCGTCGTTTTTTCAAGAAAAACTAATTATTTCGCATTCCCAGCCATTTGTTCTCGGGTGTTTTGTCCCGGTTTTCGCTTGCAAGTAAATTAAAACCTCCATTGTGTGGTAACGTTACAAAGATTAAATGTTTTCCTTAAAGACGTTTGGATTGTCATAAATATTTGTGTAAATACATGTATAAAAACCTGACCGATCCGAAAGATACTGAATTCATTGCTCAAATAATAATCATCATCATCATCATGTCAGCCTATTGCAGTCCACTGCTGGACGTAAGCCTCGCTCCCCCCCCAATAAGCACGATCTCCCGCTTTTTTCATCTAGCCACTGCCAGCTATCTTCCTAAGCTCAAATAAGAATTAAATAAATCCACAATCGCATCATTTATCTAGATAAATAAACAAAGCTTTTGCTATGACGGCTAGATAACCGATAAAAATACTTTATAAATTTATAAACATCGTACAAATGCTCGTGCTTTTCAAGCAAACATTTGATCCTAGCGGGATTCAAACCTGCAACCGCTGGCTTTATAGTATGGACCGCGAACCACTCGACCAGACGGTCCTCAAACACAACAACTCCTCTAAAGTGACAAATCTAGGAAATTTGAATAATTAATGAATTATATTCTCTTTTAAATATAACCCTGTATGTTTATATGAATATTCGTCGTGGTATATGCTAAAAATAAGTGCACTTTGGGAACCTCTTACGTAAAATAAAAATATAAGATAATATTTCTAATTGACACGTACTCTTAGCTCCAAAAGCGAGACATGTCAAGTATAAATCGGCTAATTACCGTAGCAAACTCAATTGCCAGCGTTACAAATGGTGGCATAATAAAAGGAGTAATTATAATTAAAATGGGTGAATTGCTATTAACTTGGCCGCCTGTTACACCGACACGTAATAGCAGTTGTGAATGAATAATGTTTTCAAGGCAAAACTCTTTACTATAACGGCACTGGAAAAACTCATTCATAAAAAGAACATGGTGGAGACGATCATTCGACAATAAATGATAACACATTGTTTAGTAGTAGTACATACAAGCAACTTTTACTATCTACGTAATATCAAAATCGTGCAACAATATAAGTAGCTCCATACAAATGAACTGTTTACATCGACGATTTTGGATATGGCATTTTTTATTATTCCTTGATCGAGTCAATTCAGAAAACGATCCTTCTAAATTGGGTCGAGTCTGGGTGTGCTGGAAGACGCTTCTAGCAAAATACATTGTCTGGTACCTACCTCGTTATACAAGTATCATCATCATCATCTTTTCAGCCATAGGACATCCACTGCTCAACAAAGGCCTCCCCTGTTGACTTATTATAGGCCCCCCCCCTATGCCATATATTCTTTGATTGCCAATACTCGCCACGCTTGGCAGGCAGGTTGGCGAACGCAGTTTTTTATAAAATTTCGCACGAAGACGCTGCTGCCCGTCTCGTGCTACAGGCATTGATTGCCTCTTACGATACACCTCCTGTTGGCGGTGGGGAAGTGTATTTTTTACGGCCGTCCCCACACGGCAATACAAAGATACATTTTTAATTTATTCGTTAAAAATTAACGGTGTAATATAAACCCAAACACACAAAAAGGATACAAATGCTTGTAATTATTCCGACAAACGTTTGATCTCAAGTTATGTATGTATTTAAGTACCGAGTGCGATGAATTAACATCATTTACTTAAAGCAAATGGTCATTAATTAAGGAAATGTATTCTCGAGTCTATCCGTCTAATGGAAGATCTATTTTAACATTTATTTTATTATTTAATCCTAAATTAACACCAAAAATTGCCAATATAATAAAAAAAATTGACGCGAAATTTTTGGGAACTGTGTATTTTCTTGGAATAAAAGTATCATTTTATCAAAATCCGTTTTTCCATTAAACCATGATTCACACACTACTCCAATATATATGTTACAGTCAAAACTATCAGTAACTACTTTTGATTGATAGAATCTGTCAAAACACCTCATCCTTTTATTAAAATCAAAGTTTGGCTCTAATGCTTTACCGGCCGCTGCCTTGGCACCGCTCGCTTCGCTCGACTGGCTCGCGTGGACACTGTTCTAACTTAACCTATCGAAAAATATACCAACCAGTCCTACCTTGATATATTAGCAGTTATGATTGTGACATGTAAGTTAGTTTATCTGGTCTGTTTCCGCACTTAGCCTCTTGATTGGGCCAGGATCATTCTTACTCCAACCAGCCCAGGTCATCTCAAATAAATAAATAAATTAAATTAAATAAATCATTTATTTGCCAGAATATGGTTCAATAGAAAGATGAAAGATACTGTTTTTCCAACATATTCTATCGCAAAGCGACGTGCAAATGTTAATTTTTATCATACAATTAAGAATGTCAGCAGCCTTTTCAGTCTCCTGCAGGCTTCTGCGAGGGATCCTGGTGATTAGAGAGTCCAAATGCCGCCCTCCTACATGTGCATCCTCTGCATGTGGATTAAACCTATGTTAAACAAATGCTAGTTAAGAGGACATTGCGGTTTTCATCCCTTTTAATCTGATCTGGTTGCAGGCAAGTTTCGAATTTATACTCAAAAATGATTTGTTCTTGTTTCAGGTGCGTGATTCTATAAACAAATGGAAAAAATAAAATAAGGTATTTCTTATGCATTATTATTATTAAAATACATCTATAATGTCAAGGCAAGAACTATAACAGAAAAATATTATTATTTAACTTGCATCGTTTGTTACATAAGTTACCTACTTAGTTTGCGTTTTATTAAATAAATTAACAAAACTTAAGTTAGCATGCAATATAATATCTTTAAAGTACATATACAATGTAAGACCTTAAACTTTCAAATACCTTTTTTTTTCATTATGAAACTCAAATCCTTTTTTAAGGCAAGTCTGACGATCCTCATTTAGAATCTTAGTCTAACTTTAAATTGGGTGACTTAAAATCTAGTCTAGATTTTTTCCATGGAAAAACTCATCTACTAATTACATTGCGAGGTTACTGAAAGTCGGGCGGCTCATTAAAGGACAGAGATAGAGAAAATCTTTCTTAGTGATGCTAGATGTGGCTTATACAGACTTATATGAACAGATTTTATTGAAATACATACCTACTAGATACCTCATTCCAGTGTAGTAAGTAATAAAGTATAAAAAAATCAATGTTGAAAGTTTGATGTCCATAATTTCTTTGTTTCTTGTTCTTATAGTATCTAATAAACAAATAAATACCTATGGTAAATATAAAAAAATAATAGGTAGGTGGTTAACATAAAAAAAGTTTAGAGACATAAAAAATATCGTTTCAGATTTTCCTTATTCAAAATTGTCTAATTGCAGATAGGAAATACCTATTTGCTTTAGAAAATCAAATGTTTTTCAGATTGTAGAATGTTAATGTTGTGCTACTAGTAGCATATAATGCAAAAAATTGTATGATTTTTTAATCTGTGCAATAAAGTCTAAATAAATAAATAAATAAATAGGGTACTATCAGATTATAACACGAATTCATAAATAATAATAATATTAATAAATTGTTTTCACAATCACACCAATTATCTAGCCCCAAACTAAGCAAAGCTTGTATTATTCATGTTCCTATATAAGCACTTAGTTACTTAAAAAACTGACCAAGTGCGAGTCGAACACAGAGGGTTCTGTTCAAAAGTAGATACGTAAATAGTTCGTCTATAGGGGAAACATCTCAAAAATTTATACCACTTTTTCAGTTTCTTAACAAAAATTTTTTTTCTTTGATTTTACTACTAATTCATAGTTTTCGGACTCTTCCCTTTATTTGTGCTATAAGACATTGCTTTTTGCTAAATTTCATGATTCTAGAACGGAAACTATAGGTTTCAGTGCGAATATAAAAAATGCGGCATAACAGTTGTTTCTGTTAATGAGAAGTTCGTCTTTTTCGTCCTTTTCTTGAATTTCTTGCAGTTGTATGAAAATACAGCTGCAAAAAATTCACGACTAAAGTATTTGATATAAACTTCAACTTCGTTTGATGAAAAACAAACCGATAGTGAAAAACAAACCAAAGTGATCCTTTAAATGTTTCTGTTTACCTTTTGAGAAACGGAACCCTAAAAATTATTAAAATAGTTTTTGCTTTTAAGTTACCATGTCACATCTAGTTCTAATTACAATATCTATTCTGTACATCTGCGTCGCTCTAATAAAGTTTCTTTGGGTTATAATAGCCGCGTTAATTGCAAGTAATCCAGCTTTCATAAACATTTTGTAATTTTGCTATTTTACGTTTTTAATGAAACCTTTAATGATATGGCATTATTTTAATTAAGGGTCTACTGATTTTGCACCAAAATCGAAGTACTTTTTGAAATTTGTAGATTTAATTCGAAGCAGTCTAATAACCAAATGAAATAAACAATTAAAACGTTTTTTGGTTTTTTATATCTACATATGAAGAATCACATATTTAATTTCTTGCATCTCTGTCTGGCCTTATTGTTGACTGGTAGAGAATGCTTTTGGCATCAAGTCCGCCTTGCATACTACTTTCTCGCCTGTGCAATAAAGTATTAATATAAAAAAATAACTTTTCATATAGCGATTAGTAATTATTTATTATTCATAATTTCTTTCCGAAAATTGATAAAAAGGCTCCCAAAATAAAGGCTCTGAAACGAGAGTGTCGGCACTCCATCATAATCAATCACGAGTCCTCTGCATTGTTTTAAGTTGGATGCCGAAAACTGGTGGGAGATATTCGGCAAGCTAAAGGCTTGGTGACTGATGTTTCCATGTGTTTTAAAAAATATAATATAAATACACAGTTGGAGCCAAACTCACAAACTTCTTCACAAAAAAACAACTTTTTATGTTACAGTTTGAGATATTATGTTTTTATTTTATAAATCTGAAAGTGTTCATCGATTTTTGATGCTGACTGTACAAACATGACATTTAATAAAAAAAATAGCTCACTAATACTAAATGACTTATTAGCTATTATAATTTGTATGGGAAGAATGTTAACTTTTTAATGAAAGACATAATTGAAAAATGATTCGCAACAGGCATACTCTCCTGCTTAATTCATTATTTATATTTTTTCTAGACCTCAGTGTAAATGGAATAGATTTATAAATAAAAACGAAATGAATTGAGAACCTCTCTTAAAGTCCGGTTTAAACCTTCAAAATAAGTAATAATTAAGTATTATTATCGAAAATAATGCACTTTGAATTTCAAAGATTGTTTAAATATTTATCGTACCCTTAAAACGTGTATACAACAAACTTACAGTGTACTCTGAAACTAAATTAATGCTAAAAACTTAGCGATCCAAAAGCCACTTTAGCCAGTAATCCAGTGAATTCTTAAGAGCAGCTTAAGCCCCCCAAAAATGGAGAGTGGGATTAAAAGCAAGCACAATTCACCCTAACAGCATACGGAAATTCGAGCTACCTGGACATAGTACGATCGGCAAAATAACAAAAAAAAAAGCTTTGCCTGAAAATATAGTAAGTATTTCTTTAAAATAATTTTGTAAACTACAAATTTTTATAATTTGATTCGTAAATTACGGAAATACATTTTAGTTTTCTATGTTAATCGCAGTGAGCGCTAATTGATGCGTTGCTTATTTTTCATGATTCTCAGAACAAAAAAGTTATAAAATGTTACTGATTATTCTTTTTTTTTGTTTTTTATGCTGTCTGTAACACACAGGGACAGCGAACATCTAATTAAAACATTAATTCTAGGAAAAACTCTTTTTTAGCCTCTGGGTTATCCACAATGAGTCCTAAATGGTTATGTTATGCAAATTAAATGGATATTATTTCGCGCTAACTTTCGTTCATTGTGCGAAAACAAACATTAACACTAACAACGTAATTAATTAACACCTATGTAACGTAATAAATACATCGAATTTAATTAAATTACCATTGAAAGTATGAGATACTTATTAAATCTGATATCGTGTAAACTCTGTCAGTTCGATTGGAGTCTAGATACAGTCTAATACAGAATCGGTATTAAAAATATACAGGGTGATATATGAATAGGACACTTTAAACAACTCACTTTTACTACAACAATATAAAGGAGCAACAATTGTGAAATAATATTTAGATGCTCCATACAGACTAACGCGCTACATCGATGATAATATATTTTAAATCACATTGCACAAATTTTAAAAAAATAAGAAAGGTGGACTCAATGCCGAGTGGCATCCTCTGCTAGTTGACTTGCCACATTAAGAATCATAGTAAAGCCGACCCCGACTAGGAACGGAATAAAACTCTTGAAGAAAGATTTTTTTTATAAATTATTAAATACAATCACGGCAGCATTTTTTTTTTGTATTTTTTATATAACCTCGTCATACCGACGTAGTAAGTCAGTTACCGCATTATCTATAAAACCAGTTTACATTTAGAAAAATGGCATAATAAAATGATTTCGTGAAAATCACTTTTTATATTTTAAAATATCTTAACATACTTATATACTATGGGTAGTTTTGGAATAGATAATTGAAATTTGATGTCGGCAATTCCATTAAAATTGTTGAAATTGGAATATGTTTTTATATTCTCTCTGCTCTAAGTAACATTCTAGCCAACGTAAATGTATGTTTATAAACTACGCACATAAACCCGTTTATGTAACTTTGCAACCGTTATTCTGCTGACCGTACTCGGCAGGTGAAATAGTTGGAGTTGTTAACATCGCCGTAAAACCAGCCTGGCAGCAATGAAGATATATTGCTATGTTAGCCAGGTGGGAACGAACAGGTTAAAAATAAAAATCAGGATAAAAAATAAAGGCTGTTTCAATTAAAATATAAATGCAATAACTGATAATTGCTTACTAACACCCTGTATATAGACTTTGATAACATTTACAATAGCAACACACACACACCTATCGAACTTTCGGTTGCATGATTTGCCGCTTAGCAAAATACATTGAATGTGTTCTCACGGAAACACACACACGTGGCTATACTCGTATAGACAAAATCTTTAGCACTACGCCCAACGCTATCAAATTTTGGTTGATACGAGTATGTCATAAGGTATGATTCGGTTGATAAGGTTGCCGGTTGCCGGGTCGCGACTGCTAGGTAGTAGTACGTGGTGAATTATCATTGGTTTCGTAGTAATTAGACGTGTAAACGACCACCGTAGCCGAGAGGCGAGCATACCGGACTTGGTGTCGCTATCTCTGAGGTTCCGGGTTCGATTTCCGGTCGGTTAATGTAGGAAAATAACTTTTCTGTATTGTCTCGGGTCTGGGCGTTGTGGTACCGTCGTTGTTTCTGATTTCTGTAACACAAGTGCTTAAGCTACTTATCATAGGAACAGAGCAATGTATGTGATTAAAAAAAAACTTACAAAACATGATTTGGTATTTAAAATAAATAACAATTCTTAATTTACCGCCAAAGTAAATTCACTTTAATAATCCGGGTTAGACCCGGTTGCACCGGTCCTGATTGCATCTAACTAGATTTTGCCGGTTATTTGAATACAAACACGACACTCTCCTTTTCAGTTTTTCGCCGCTAGAATTTTCTTTAGCTGCACTTTACGGAGGTACGTTATGAAAATTTTATGGAATAAACGTACGGCAGTTTGCTGTTTTAATGGCGAATGAAAATTGAGTTTTCGGGAATTTTCCGCGTGGCGAATTCATATCTTTAGTCTGGAAATAGCTTTTAAACTGTTAAGAAATAAACATCATCCAGAAACAACTTAAGATTATGACCATTCTATAAACGTAATCCTTTAAAGCGAATTATATGAATGAATAAATAAATTGCTTCCACAATTACACCAAGGGGCTAGTTTCCTAAAAAAAAAAATTGTCCGTCAGTTGGATTAACAGAAAATATTGGACACGTATTTTTTCTTTTTTCAATCAAACAAAAAATGATGAAGATATAGCCCATTAAAATTTAGCAAGACGTGACGTCACGTGCTTACTTTGATGCGCTTTATCTTCGTCATTTTTTGTTTGATTGACAAAAGACAAAATATGGGTCCAATATTTTTTGATAATCTAACTGACGGCCTAAATATAATAATTTTTTTTGACCCACGAAACTAGCCTATTGTCTAGCCCCAAACTAAGCAAAGTCTGTACTGTGGTGACTAGATAATGGATAAACATACTTAAATACGTTTATAAACTATACTTAAATACTAAAGAAACAGACTTATTTACTAAGCCATCATTTTCTATTTTATCGTACATTTTACTGGAGTTTACTTTTAAAAATCATTTTTATAACAATAAAATATGATTTCCGAGTCACTGGCTGTTACAGGAAATGGCATACAACTGAAATATATGAACATAAAAATTATATCTCGTTTGCATGTTTCCAAATATTGTCACGCGTTAAAAATGCAAAGTATTTGTTTTTCATAAAACTCATTTGTGAAAATTTGAAACTCTGCTGTAATATTTTTAAATGCGTGCATTTAACCTCCTGAACTTTGGTCAAACAGACAGCCCTTAGCGATTTCGAAACTGCATCCAAACCAAATGTTTGTCATATGCATGACCCAAATAAACGCTTTGACGGCAAAAGTTTGAAAATGTTGAGCGAGAATTTACTTCTAGAATGTGAAATGTGAAAGTTTATGCATATCAGTTAAATTTTAACTAAAAATCAGCCAAAAATATTGTACTTGTCATACAAATTTATAATATATATATTTTTTTATATTCTCCAGCTCAGCATTAGTCGTGGCATAGGCCACGACACTGGTATTCTGCGGGGAGCCTATATATTTATATACAGGGTTACATTTCACGGTAGTGACAATTTTTCGGGACCACTCAGAATCAGTAACTAAATCAATCTATTTAAAAAAACAAAATTAAATATATTTCATTTTTAATTTCTCCATTCTGCATGTAAAAAATAGAATGTGTAGAAAATTTACGATTACCCGATTATCGGAGGTTCTTGTTGGAGCGGCGCGGCGTCGGCATACGCCTGTGATCTCTGATGAATGACGGAGCATCTCCCGTTTTTCTTTTTTTTCGAAATTTTTTAATTATATTTACTCCAGAAATACGACTGAAATTAATTACGATAAATAAGTATTTTTATATTGATAGACCTTATCTTTAAAATTTAACCCTGTATTTTATAAATTCACATTTTCGTAGACCCGATGTAGCGATGGCTCTGGGCGTACTGGGAGACGCCCCTGACAAAATTCATTTCTTGGTACAGTCAGCATCAAAAGTAGCTAATCAAAAACTAATTTTCAAAACTACTAATTCTTTTAAATGTCACAGTAACCCGACTTCTTTATTTGACTTTTGCGTAGTGATTTTATCAGACTATTGTGATCTGTTTTGCAAAGAGATTCTTTCGGAAAATTCAGATACTAAGCTTATTTTGATGTTGACTGTACCCCGTAACACAAGGATGTTAATTCCTTACTTCGAAACCGTGTCAATAGGGAATATGAATTAAAAAAATGTCCTTTCTAGATTTATAGAAAATTAAAATTTTAGTTCTAATAGTGCAAACAAAATTGTTTTAAGGTAAAAAATTACCGTAATGCAGTAATTAGAAATTGAGGTTTACCTGTCTCTTTCTAAAAAAACTTTTACTATGAAAAATGTATGGCGGACGTTTAATGTGACGTCACGGTACATTTCGGATCTCCTTGTCTAGCACGCGACTTTAATGGGTTCTAATTCAGGTATTTATCTATATTTTTCAAATATTTTTTTTTATAATTAAGTACTAGATATTTATTTTAAGATCAAATTTATTTACTTATTTACGTACAAGATATTGACATGCCAAGATTACCAAAGAAACAGGTTAATAAATATTTTTGATAAACAAATAAGCTGCAACCTAGTCAACTTAATAGTTATAAGTACATATTGTATGTTTTATTCAGTTTTAAATTAAAGAAAAACAAATCTAGCGCAAGAAAATCCGCAAAATCCCAGAATTAATAAACAAAACCGCACAGACATTACTTCTCGATTGCCTCGGAAACTCGATACAAAGGGACGTTTTGCCACCAATTCCCTTGACCTCTGGAGTCTGAGCAATTAGTTCACACACGATAGAGCCTGCAAGATTCATGAGTTCAGGTAATGCTGGTTCGTGCCAGATGAAGCGGCGTACATTTCGCCCGATTGGTCCAGCCGAAACCAGGTCATATTTGTTGTACACACGGCTGCAAGTCAAGCTATACATTTCCGTTATAAGCTGAACTCTCATCAAAGGGACTGGCTGTACAATGAAAGTTTAGCTTATGCTGGAAATGCATAGCTTGACTGGTACTGTGATGGACTGGGCAATCGGCCTGGCGTTGAATGAGCTTGATTGAGTCGCAAGTCAAATTTTGTGACGCACCATGACTTTACGCTTTGGTTACGTAGAAGAATTTATTAGGACAAGTAAAGATGTTGATAGCTATGAGCTTAGGTACTGATATAAAGGTAAAGATAAAATGATTTACCAACATATTATATTCTATAAAAATATTTTTTTCAACAAGATAGAAAATAAAGTTTTCAAAATTTGATTGATTTGGACCCGAGAATTAAACAAATATTGAAAATTTCGGGGTTCTGAAACTTATTTTAGTTATTTATTTTACGTTAAAATTAGATATTTATTTTTACATTAAAAATAACCAATTGTATTTATTAACACAACAATCTTTATTTTTATTCTTAAGTGAAATTTCAATTGTATATAGGCAAGAAATTTTAAGCAATCTAGCTCAAACAGTTAAATATAACAGTCCGTGAAAATTATACTAATATCAGAGAACTAAGACTAGCTTTTAGCGTTCAGAGATAAGTGGCCGAGCTGTGTTGTATGTAATTCGAGCTGAAATGTGAGACAGGCTGTCTGAAACTTTTGAGAAGGTTATTGTACGTTTATTTAGACTAATAAGGCCTCAAAATCTAAATACAAAGATGTATAAATAAATATAAACTAGAATACGCAACATGGGCAGGCGAAACCCAGGGGACTAGCCACCCCGCGGGAACCCGCTGAATACAAACAGTGGGCTGTTCTGTGGAATAGCTCGCTGTGAATGCCGGCCTATATATATCAGTGGACTTCCATTGAAGAAATCAAAATTTGTTCGGATAAATCTCGAAGTAAGTAAGTAATATTACAAAAAACCAGACAATGAGTAAGGATCTCCTTGTATACCCAAAACATAGCCAATTTCGAAAAACCTATTTTCTATATTGTCCCGAAACGGGAATTAAACCCGAAACCCGAACAGATTATAATAATATAGAATGTGTTAAGCTGGGCACTGACTGGCGTTAAGGTGATGGGTACGGAGCATACACGTAAAAAGAGGTGTTTTTGCGAAAGTTTTCTAGCGAAAATACTGGATATGAAATGTGGAAATTAATATATCATATAACTTAAATGTTGAAGTTTTGTTCTTAGTATCTAAATTATATTTATTAATTCTCTCTAAACACTAAAAAATATTTCAAAGTACTGCGATCGTATGTAATATTTTAAACGAGGTTTTTGTTTAGTTTCAAACTTAGCATAGTTATTTATAGCATTCGTGCCTTTTGTTTGTGGTATATATTTTTTTTCAATTAATCAACTAATTAAGGATCTTTAATAGAATCCGCTTTTTGCGCCTACTTTTCCATCAGCAGATAGGTACTATAATAATCAGGCGTTTTAGTCCGCCACAAAAAGGCGACGTTGCATGCCCGCTCGACGGCCGCTGGATGTTTAGTCTGCCAAAAGCATAGCACGGAATAGATGTCGCGCGAGTTGAAGCTAAATGCTCAAGGTCACTTGCCTTCCCCTTCGCCTTAAGGGAAGTAATAACATTCGGGGTTAGTACCTACGGTGAGCCAGGTGAGCAATGAGTTGCTCGTTGCTTGTATACCTACGATTTACTATCAACGAATTTGGGCACGAATTTCGATTAATACGAGTTTGTATATAATTCAGAATTCTAATTTCGATTCATACGAGCTCGTGTATAAATCAAAATTCAAATGCTTTAAAAATAGCTAACAAAATATCGAAGTTCTAAATTACATTTACGTACGTTTTAACTTCACAGTGGCTTGCCAGAACTACCCACATCGCGACGCCCAAAACTTTTTCCTATCTAGTTGCCTCCACTCGTGGCCGAGAATTTTTTCGCAGAACATAAGAATTAAGACGCGTCCTTTTTGTTAAGAGTTGTTAAGTCTTCGCGAAACTTCGCCTCGGCAAAAGGTATACAACAAAATGTTACAAAGATGGAGGCCGAATGAAATGTAATATTGGGGTTCTTTTAGACTAGATTAGTTATTTGTAAACTATTTATAAGAAATGATTTATTACAAAATTAGCTTATAAAGAGACAACATTATTATTTAATATTATTTAAAGTTGATAGTGTTAAATCGTTATTTACTTAATAACGATTTAACACTATCAACTCTAATATTATGAAATTATTAGTTTAAAATATGTTTTACCACATATTTTTACATTTACTATTACATTTATTGTTTCTTTGGTATGTTGGTTACACATTTTATTTTAATATGATTTTAGAACTAGATCTGAATCTCAACAATTTCACCTAGTCCCAAACTATGCACATTTTTTTTGTTTATGGCGACAAGATAATGGATAGACATACTTAAATACATTAATTAATATCCATGACTCAGCTACAAATACTCGTTTGGTCCTTGCGAGAATCGAACCTGCAACCCCTGGTTTTATACCAATGGAGCCCGACACTCGGCGACATATATATTATTTACTTAATAACGATTTAACACTATCAACTCTAATATTATGAAATTATTAGTTTAAAATATGTTTTACCACATATTTTTACATTTACTATTACATTTATTGTTTCTTTGGTATGTTGGTTACACATTTTATTTTAATATGATTTTAGAACTAGATCTGAATCTGAACAATTTCACCTAGTCCCAAACTATGCACATTTTTTTTGTTTATGGCGACAAGATAATGGATAGACATACTTAAATACATTAATTAATATCCATGACTCAGCTACAAATACTCGTTTGGTCCTTGCGAGAATCGAACCTGCAACCCCTGGTTTTATACCAATGGAGCCCGACACTCGGCGACATATATATTATTTACTTAATAACGATTTAACACTATCAACTCTAATATTATGAAATTATTAGTTTAAAATATGTTTTACCACATATTTTTACATTTACTATTACATTTATTGTTTCTTTGGTATGTTGGTTACACATTTTATTTTAATATGATTTTAGAACTAGATCTGAATCTGAACAATTTCACCTAGTCCCAAACTATGCACATTTTTTTTGTTTATGGCGACAAGATAATGGATAGACATACTTAAATACATTAATTAATATCCATGACTCAGCTACAAATACTCGTTTGGTCCTTGCGGGAATCGAACCTGCAACCCCTGGTTTTATACCAATGGAGCCCGACACTCGGCGACATATACATTTTCCATCCGCTGCCAGCAGCTGCTTTGCGTAAATCATTGCGCGTAAACCTTTGGGCGCTTGACACTGCTTTTGTAAAGTCGCAGCCTGATTATCTTAGGTATAATGATTACTTTAGTTCTCAGTCTGATAACCTAATGAAGAATAAACGAATAACGTCATGCGAGTTCCATTTTTTTTACGTTAAAACAATTTACTCTATTAGCTTAAGCGTTGGGATTGCATCCAACATTTAATCAAATTAAAATAGTTTCAAAGCTCTTACAAAGGCTTGCAAAAAATAGTGGATTCTATACAGGGTTGTTAAAATATTACGTTATCATTTTAATATAATAAATGAGAAAGTATGTGTTTTTGTTGCTCGACTGAGTAGAGCTTTAACTGCTAAACGGAATTTGTTGAAATTTGGCAAGCATAATGGATATTGATACAGCTTAACACAAAATATAATGCTAATCAACTCTATAATGGTTCAGTCTAACTCAGATTTTGTTAAATTGTGTCAAATTAATTTAAAATATTTGCAAAAAAATATCTATCTTCTACGATATATACTACGATAAATACTTTAAATTAATTCGAACATAATATCTGTTTTCGGCAGTATTGTTGTGAATGTCGTGGCAGCCTATAAGTAAGGCAACACTGTAAATATGTATTTTAATTTTAAGTATGTTAATGTGTGGTGTATGCTTTGTTGGTTGTCCTAAATAAATAAAATTAAAAAAAAAAATTAAAAAAAAAAAATAGCTTTTTGCTGCTGCAATGCTGTTTGCAATGATCTATCTACCCGTTGACTATTCAGCCTCACCCTGTATATTCTACTAGCTTCTGCCCGCTACTTCTACGCGTAGACTTTAAAATCAAAAAGCCAAAGTGGAATGAATAATAATAATCCTACGAAAACACAAACACGAATTCCATTCTGAATACAAAATCGCAAGATTCGCATGCGAACTCCTAAAATCACTATTTTTAAAAATTCATTCCGTGAATTCTTCAACGAGTAGTTCTACCTCGTTTTTCATTTTGTACTAGTAGAAAGTACGGAAGAATGACATTGACAAGTATATAAGATATGTTTGACAGAAATTTGACATAATAACTTTTTGTTTGCGTTCCGTTTTGGGCGATTCACTACCGGTTTTTAAAATCAATGAGTTTTTGCATTGTTTCATAATATTTTCTGCGTAAAATGAAAATAGTAACAAGATTTCAATAAAAAAAAAATGTGTGATTCAAAAATGCGTAAAATCGTGAGCAATAGAAATTATTTTCGTACACGAATTGTGTATGTGTTTGAACTCGAGATTTATTTCTAATGTTTAAAAAATACGTCTCCAGAAGTGTGCCAATTCAACAGTGCACTTCCAAAGCGACCTCCGTAGCCGAGAGGCGAGTATACTGGACTTGGTGTCGCTATCTCTGAGGTTCCGGGTTCGATTCCCGGTCGGTCAATGTGGAAAAATAACTTTTCTATATTGTCTCAGGTCTGGGTGTTGTGGTACCGTCGTTGTTTCTGATTTCTGTAACACAAGTGCTTAAGCTACTTATCATAGGATCAGAGCAATGTATGTGATGTTGTCCAATATTGTCCAATATTATATTAAAGGCATTGGCCTTTAATATAATATTATTAAATATATATATAATATATATATAATATAATTCATCATTGGATGATGATTATATCTTTCTACCAGTATTTGATTTGTGTCTTAAAACACAAAATATGGAATTTGTCTTGTAGAATCCAAATACAACTAAGCATTTATTAAAACTCTATTGAGTTTGAACTTGAGAATATTTTCATTGCTCTATTGAGTTTTTTTAAATCTTATTCTTGATAGTAGGTCACGTCAACAGCGCGTGTACTACTGCTACATATGACTAAATATGTGTGGACACACAACACAAACATTTGGTTATTTGGCCGTCTTTGATGTGCGACGGAAAATTGACTCGCGATGGAAACAATAATTGGCATTCGTCAAGTTTGCCAAATTAGTCTATCAGATATGGATTACATTTGACAAATTAGGCAAACATTTGTGTACCTACCGCCATATGGAGTGCCAGCATAACAAACACACAAATATGAATCAAATTTATAATATTAGTAAGAATACTGTCACTTTCCTCTTTCGTATTCATCTAAAAGAAAAGTTTCGCATTGCTCAGGGAAATAATATGTATCAGAAATTCTTTTGGCATATGAATATGCTGCTTTGTAATGTCTAATGCAACTGCTTCCTTTGCTTTGAAAAATGTTCCATTACAATATTGCATTTGCATCACATAGTAGTTCAAAAGTTCAAAGGTTTTCACATAAACTTAGGCCAAAGCAGTGTTGTTTTTACTTAAAATTCAAACTAAAAAAAACCGGCCAAGTACGAATCGGACTCGCGCACCGAGGGTTCCGTACAAACTTATATGTAAATAGTTCGCCTATAACGCCTATTGAGGCAGTTTTACTACTTGCTTTTAAAATGATTTCTTTCCTTTAACTATTCTACGTCAAAGGAGAGTAAAACACCCTATGCATTTAGATTTTCTTGATATTTAGCGGCCCAAATATGTGGCATAACCGATCTTATCTATTGATTGCGTTGACTCAGAAGTTTGATTTTTTCAGAGCTCCAAAAGACCTGTATTTGATCAATTTCAACTAGATACATCTACGCGTTTCTAAAATAAATGTCTTATAAATAAATAAATAAAATAGTTTATTATGGATCTTTAATTGAAATTACTTGCGTAAAAAAAACATTTGTAATAAAACCTTATATTTAAAATATGCAAAATATAGCAATATAAAATTAAGTTCTCATTCTCGCGAAGTATAGCGTAATAACCGCACGAATAACTAACCACGAAAAAAACTTAATACATTCCATTGCAACAAAGAATTTCATGAGAAAATGCATGAAGTAATTAACCACGTGAAAATAAAGTACATTATTAACAAAGAACCGAAATTTTGTACGCCAGCCACGTAGTAGAAGCCGCGAGGCGAGCTAATATTAATATGGCTAACATTATATTACTATATTTAATGTGTGCGATATTACCAGGGTGCCCCTGCGACGCCTTATTACGAGCACAGGATATAAAACGCTGGAATAGACATAGATAGCATGTTTATTAAAACGTGCGAACTACCTGCGAAGCTTGTGTTGTGGTTACTAAACGGCTACTACAAATACAAATTAGTCAGTTTCTCATTTTACCTAACTAGAATGCTTTTGTAGTTTTTGTAAATTAAATGACATTAAAGAAACAAAAAGTAACATAATGTAATTTTTTTTGTCAAAATTAATAAAAAGCTACCAGGCGACCGCGCTGGCGCTGCACCAAGAGAAACCAGGCGAATTGCCTTTACGCTGTGAAGGAACCTTCCCTGGCGTACCCACGACAACTCACCAGTTTCATCGCTATCAGATGAATGATTTTGAAACGTATATAGTTTTTTTTTATAAATTTGGACACTGAATCAAGTTTGAGTTTGAGCTTAGACAAAAAATGCAGAAGAAAAGTCATAAAAAAATTACAAAGTCTATTATCAGCTATCCTTCACCAGTTGTCAGTCCCTTAATAAGGTACCTATCGTCTGTCACAGTTAGTTATCCTTAATTGTATATTTGCCACTGAATTAAAATAATCACGTTAATTCATGCCACATCCAGAAACTCTGACTCGTATGAGACCAAAATAATTAGTATGCAGCATCAAATATTGCCCTTGGGGTCTCGGCTAAATTGATTCCATGTTAGTCCATAGTTTTAGTTAATGGGCGGTCTGGAAGTAATGACACTCTTACAGCTTATAAATTAAGGGTTTTAACTTGTTGTAAATTTCGTGTACCCATTTTGGAAAGGTTACAATAATCTTTCTAATATTATAAATATGATTAGTTAGTTGTATATTTTGATGCTTGTTACTCTAATCATGTTTTAACGGATGGACGGATTTGGCTAAACTTTGACACACATTTTAAAAAATTAACACATAGGCTTCTATTTTGTACCTCTTGGGATTATTGGAATTATGCATTCCTCTTATATTCTGAACAGTATATTTTTATATGTATAAAAATACATATTATGTGTTTTTTTAGACAATAATGATAAGAACATTTTTTTTATCCACCGCTTGTTTTTTTATATTTTTATTCATTGAACTGTTTTCAAATATTAATAGATAAGTATTTATGTCATTAAAGGTGGCAACTTCTAAGGTTTTTGACTATTCATATTGACCGACACGACTAACGTGAGATTTACAACGCTAGCTAGCTAGCTACTGCTAGCAAAAAAAAAAAAAAAAAAAAAAAAAAAAAATTCCGACAAACTGAGATCCTCCTCCTTTTTCGAAGTCAGTTAAAATAACAAGTTTCATTACATTTAAAAATATAAAGATAAATAGATAGATACTCTTTATTGTACACATACAAAGAAGTTACAATTTGTGTTTACAGAATGCACAATTTAACTCTCAAAAAAAAATGTGCGACTAAGACATATTTTTCTTTTGACAAACACATTATTTTACGATAGTGTGTCGCGGGTAAAATTGTTGAAATATCAAAATGAACATTTTGTAATGATCTAATTTAGGATGAACATAACGTTGTTGCAAATTGTAACCACGTTTTTAAACAATGTAAACATTGCACAATATCAAACAATAAAAATATCTAGTCCCTAAATTTTCGTATTTTGAAACCGTGTTTCTAATTCACTTTAGCACGAATTTGCAAACAATAATTGGCTGGCTAATTTTGGACAGTAAATTGATTAACATTCCACGCCATTGTTAATTTACACCAATCAATTTACACCAGTGTTTTGATGTAAATAAATTTAAATTTATTGAAGTTAGTTGGCATGAGTTTACTCGTAAATGGAGACTATTCTTAATACAAACAATATACGAATTGGCTGTTGAATGAGTTAGTAATTGGTAAATGAATAGACTATTATTCAGTTTAAAATAATCGAATGATTGATTTTGAATGAATGAGTGAGTCGGTACTGACTACGTTTAGGGATTATGACTAGACCGGTGGTGTTTTTTATGATGTCAGAATAAAATTATATAATAGTAAATTTATAAAAAATTGCGCTCGCTAACCCGCCTGCCAAGGGTGGCAAGTATTGGCAATCCACCCCGATGAAAGTTATTGAGGGAGGCCTGTGTTCAGCAGTAGACGTTCTCTGACTGAAATAATGATGAAATTAATAATTATTCAGCAGACAAACTAATAATCTTGACCTAACGTATCCTTGTGCCTATTATCCTTGAAAAACTGACTTTTCAGTCAGTCAGTCAGAAAGATATCTTTAATGTCGAATAAGTTTGACATGTTGACAGTTTTCGTATAGAAAATGAGGCAAAGCGTCCATTTTATTTGTTAGATCAATTTAGGGCCAATTTTCCAAACGCTAGATAACTTATAAATATTTTTAGACACCACAAGACACAAGTAGGTATCTTTGTTTAATAACTTTTTTGTTTACAACTATCATTCTAATCTTTTTTCGTCGTGGGTTCGAATCCCTATAGCGGCAGTTGAAATTTTTTTTCATGTGAAAATATAATCCTTGATATGATAAACTTATTGGCTATAGATAGAGATCGATGGAAGAGTCTGGGGGAGACCTTTGCCCAGCAGTGGGATTGAAAAGGTTGATAAAAAAAAAAGATAAACTATCATTCTGTAAAAAAATCTTTACACAGGCTACCTTTTTTACCTATTTAATCTAGTTGACATCATTATAGCGCCCAAATGAAGGTCTCAGGGGTCTACTCGTTCTAAAAATGCTGTACTTATTCTCGTAAAGTAAATACAGTCGTAAATAACAGCCATCTTTCTCGCTAAGTTCATTATCGCCGAACCAAAACAGAAACGACGCTCTAAAAATTCCTCAAAGGGTACAGTTGGGTGCGAAAATTCACGTATAATTAGGTAAGTTAATCAGGCAATTACTTTTCTTGTCAAGAAAATGAAATATGTGACTAGTATACATATTACATAGCATAATGTTAAAACGATGATCTTCCATTCATTAACATGAACTGTTCTATAATGCATTTTAGTCAGGATTTTTAAATTTAATGAATAAATTTATTTTAATTTTAAGAAAGTAAATACATAATGTTGATTAATAGCATACTAAAGCATATGTTAGGTTTGTCTCTAAATATAATGTAATTAAAGCATTCAATTTTAGGCATGCGCGTTCTATCTGTTTGTTAATGATAAGCTTAATAACAATGCGCGCGCACAACGATAACGTTCAGAAACAGTACTTTTGTAGTTTTTCAATAACACCATATAACTACTCAAAATATATTTTTTTAGAAAAAAAACGTACGCACTGGCCATTAACCATGGTCTGTAAAAAAAGTTCCATATTTGACAACACAATCAAACTGACAGCATCACTAAATACTTAAGAATTTGTACCTTGTAGTATGTATATTTGACGCAAATAAAGACTTATGATTTATGAGTGTTTTTCATTGGAATTTGGTGTATAAATAAGTTGTTTTGTAAACAGTACTTATGTTTTGGCAAGTTAAACACATTCAAAACAGGCATAGGACAGAGCAGCATATTTATTAAAAGATATGATCAGATGTCAAGTTTTGAAAACAAGCTTATAACATAAAACTACAAAAATAATTTAAAAGTCCATCTGGAAGTTGGTTACGCTTCTAACTGTACTCAAGATAATTCCGAGTTTACAACGTTGCTTTATGAGGCAAGCAATTTTAAGGTGCACTTTTAGAGCTAAAATCACAGCTGAGGAAATTGAAACGTTGGTCTGCCCTACATTTATTTAGAGGTAAAAAATTTTTCAATCAGAGAAACAGAAATCTGCTGTAAGTCTCTCTAGTAACTACTTGGAGATGACTTCGTAACAATAGCCTTTGCAAACTCTGTTACAGCTGGAACTTTATTATGAATCCTGTACAAAGCAGATGACGTTTTCTCACAGATACAATTTAGAATAATCTGAATTTTAATGTTTTACTGGCATGACCATTACACAAGCAAATCGAAAAGTAATTAAACTATTAAAATTCTTAGTAACATCATCATCTACACTAATGACCTATCTCTTGCCGTTACGTGGCCTCCATTCTAAAACTGTTCCGCCCCATCGGCTGTTAGTTCTACGTGCTGTGTGCCCCGCACACTGCCACTTTAGTTTTCTAATCCGGCAGGATATTCCAGCAACTTTATATGGATCTCCTCATCTCCGATTTGTTCTCGCAATTAAGCACCGAGCACCCTTTCCATAGCACGCTGTGCAATTTTGGATTTTCTTATGAGGGCTATAGTGGCAGGCTAGATTTCACAGTTTGGCATAGGGCATCCACCCACAAGGTTGACAGATGACATAGTAAAAGCCGCAGGAAGCCGCTGGATGCAGGCCGCTTCCAAGAGTCTGGAAGTCATTATTCCGCCATTTCCCATCAAGACATTCAAGGTGATAAGCAACTAGATAACTCTCATTTTCAGGGTTCCGTACCTCAAAGACAAAAACGGAATCCTTATAGGATCACTTTGTTGTCCGTCTGTCTGTCAAGACCCTTTATTTCGGAAACGCGTGGAGGTATCGAGTTGAAATTAAAATTAGATACTCATGTTTACAGTCCCTTGAAGCTGTAAAATAAATCAAACTTCTAAGTTATCGACAAAAAAGATGCGGCCGTTTATGCCGCAAAAAACGTATATTTCGACACTCTCAAGGAAATCAAAATTTATATGGTACTTTCCGTTGACCTAGAACTATGAAATTTAGCAAGTAATATCTTCTTATACTACAAGTACGGGGAAAATCTTAAAACAATACATTTGTAATAAAATTTTGTAAATAAACTGCAACACTCAATTCCTAAACAAATTTGTACGAAACCCTCGGTGGACGAGTCCGACTCGGACTTGTCCGGTTATTATAACATTTTTCAAAGCTCGTACAAGAATAACTAAATATATCAAGTTTGCTGCAATAAATCGCCCGCCATCGAGGCCTGCGCCGTGTTGGGCGCATTTGCATGACAACCTATCGATAGCTGCTAACGGATAAAGTATAGATCTAATCCCTCGTACAAAAATTGGGTTATCTATTTGTTTTAACTGAGAAAACTCATCACGATCGCGTCTGTTTGACAAATTGTCAAACCATATGGACAGCTCCTTCTAAAATTTTGCTGTAGGACGGTTCTAAATTAAACTTCACCCATTAAAAGTATTTTAATAAAAACAATATACGTTTGGCCACCTAAGGTGAATACTAGACGCCATTATCGTCTTTAATGTATTAGGGTTTATTGAAATCGTAATAAAACAATAGTGGAAATCAAAATGATACTGCACTCTTCAATTAGCCGAGATCCACATTAACCTTATTTGACATTAACTTTCTAGTATCAGCATTCGTCTGGGATCGGTTTGCATCGAAACGCCACCAGGAAAATGTTTGGGGCCCTAGTCTTTGACAGAAAAAAAACATTTAGATTTTGACTTTTTAACTGAGTCGTCACAAACGCATTCAATTCAATAATAAATTGTTAAGGACTTTAACTGTATTCGTAACAGATGATCGTGATTTGAGTACCTAACTTAAGAGGTAATAGTCTAGATTAAACGCTCGTTGCACTTCTATGCTTATGTCCGTTCACCGGTCTTTAGCTAGAGAGGTTTTCTATGAAAACATTTTTGTACGGTACCGTGAAAAATTACAGAGATTGACTGGATATTGGATATTGTGACTAGCTGAATAGGCCGGTTCAGAGTTTTTCGCTTTAGTTTGAACTTGCAAATTGAAAACTATTTTAACTATTTGTTGTGCGTTTTGTTACAATTTCGATACGCATTAAGCTTTGGAAAATTACTTAAGATTAATAAAGTGCAATGATATTTTAGTCGCAAATAAAAACCAATGCTTAGCCTAATGTTCGACTGGCAGAGAATGCCACAATTTGTGCAATAAAGTTTAGATAAGAAGATAAATCAATGATTAATAAGTGAACAATTTAAAATAATATGCGCTAGACAATGCCCTTATTATAATCGTCTTGATGTAGAGAATGTTTATGCTTTGTAAAATAAAAATAAAATAAATTATTTACCCGGCACGTGCAATAACAAGACCAGAAAACAACCGATAGATACTAGTCTTAGCAATATCGTTCGTTTTATGTCAAATACCTAATACCCAAAACCATTACCCCCCACAATTTCAAAGGTTAAATCCGACCCAAAAAGATAGGGTAATGTGCCAACCTTATCGTAGTCGGTTTTCTTGAAAATTGAACGGCACGTTCGCTCGCTCCCGCGCGACTACGGCGTAGCGCCGTAGACATTTCGTAGCGGTGCTACATGCTACGATGTCGTAGTATTTTGTTTTCGTAACAACGTTTTACGGCTAGTTGGTATTTCGGTTCGGAATGAGTGAATAGAATTCAAAGTTAAAATTCATTTGATAAGCTATCAAAGAATTTTTTCATACGAGTTTAATGAGTTAAAAGAATCTCACTATTTTATTGTACCTATGTATTTTATTTATTTATAGAACGACTGTTAATATTATACATGGCGAATTTTTATTAGTTTCGAAGCCAAATAAATTCTTTACCGAGCTCCAGCTCAAATAAAAATACTTTGTTTATATCGAAATCTCCAAAAATACTTCCCTTATGCTATAATAATATTATGATTATTAACTGTTAAGATTTGTATTAGAACTTTTTTTTTTAGATTTAGATCTTCAACCCATAGAAAAATTGTTGTAATTGAGACTTGCGGCTACAGAACTACTTACGTGACCATACCATAGCATCATCATCATCATTTCAGCCATAGGACAGCCACTGCTGAACATAAGTTCCCCTTAATGACTTCCAGATTGACCGGTTGACAGCGGCCTGCATCCAGTAGATTCCTACAGGTCGTCTATCCACCTTGAGGGCGGACGTCCTACGCTGCGCTTGCCGATACGTGGCTTGCATTCCGGAACCTTTCTGCCCCATCTGCCGTCAGTCCTACGTGCTATGTGCCCCACCCACTGCCACTTCAGCTTGCTAATCCATTGGGCTGTGTCAGCGACTTTTGTTCTATTACGGATCTTCTCATTTCTGATTCGATCTCGCAAAGAAACACCAAACCTCTCCATAGCACGCTGTACGACCTTGAGCTTTCTTATGAGGCCAATACTGAGTGGCCATATATTATACTCTCCTGCAGATTAACCGCACTTTTGCAGAACCAGAAAAAACAACAAACAAATTGACGACAATCTGGTGTAGTAGTTCGCGCTCCGGACTACAAAGCCAGGGGTTGCTGGTTCGAGTCCCGCAAGGGGCAAAGGTTTGTGTAATGAGCACGAGCATTTGTACCTAAGTCATGTTGTTTATAAAAAGTATTTAAGTATGTTTATCCGTTATCTAGTCACCGTAATACAAGCTTTGCTTAGTTTGGGGCTAGATAATTGGTGTGATTGTAGAAACAATTTATTTATTATTTATTAAAATACTGAATGAGCTAGTTTCCTTGTAGCAATTTTCACGAAACTTATAATTTGTTTGTATCATTAGTCAATAACCTAAACATATCACTGTTTTTTTTTAAAATACTACTTTTAAAAAATATCTAAATATTTTTGCCTTAATCAAACTGTCAAAGACGTCAGCCGCATTAACAACACGTCACCGTTGAGTGAATTTTTACTAGAACTAATATCACAAAGCATATTTACTATCTACTAATAGCATGTGATAGACGTCAACGGCAGAACATCATAGCTGACAGCGTTTTCGCAAGCTTTTAAAAAATATTAAATCTTAATAATATTTTGACGCCCCATTTAGATATTTAGAGGCTAAATAAATAACCGTTTAAATAGCCAAATGCTGTCGCCACGAAAATGAGAATATAAGAAAGCGGCTACCATACTTAGCTGGTACATAGTGCTAAACTATGGTACAATTATGGAACACATATCCTATCTGAGTATAAAATATGGTATATGATATGGTCGACAAATTTTTCCGCCATTATTTTATCTGTATATGCACTATTTTGGTATGGGCGATAGTTGACAGGACTAATCATTTCATATAAAATGTAAGTGAAAAAACACTTATTACTTTCAGTAAAAAGGTAGTTCATATTACTGCTCTATAGGTTATTTGCTCGATGGGTACATTATAGATGTAAGTTAACCAAATGACTGATGAATGTATAGGTGTTCTGCACATGAAATGATAATGATCTGTTTTATGTACCTATTTATAACACCTGTGTAACTGTATAGAATGCAATAAATATATTGAATTGAATTGAATGTAAAAGCTTTAAGGGGCCATCCCAGGAAAAGAGAAAAACTATCATATTCATCATATCATCTAACTTTTTCATTCGTTTTCGTCTATGTAAATCTAAGTGTTCTGGCAAAACCCAGCAAAATTAACTGTCACAAGGCTGCTAATTCTTTAATTTGGCTATATTTATTTTATGCTTTTAAAACTTAAATGTGTTACAATAGCTCACACTAAAGTCCGTTTTTCTTTGCTTGTCAAATATTGTAAACAATCTCTTCAGGTTTTTTAACAGTAAAAAGGATTTTGTGTGAAATGATTATTTACAACATTAGGTAAATGTTTGTGTCTATCTCATTTTTCAACCGACTTCAAAAAAGGAGGAGGTTCTCAATTCGACTGTATGTTTTTTTTTTGTATGTTTGTTACGCGGTTACTCCGCCAATTATGAATCGATTTTAATGATTCTTTTTTCGTTTGATAGATCATACTTTAGAGGTGGTCCCATATAAATTTTATTGAAATTGATTTAGAACTTTTTGAGAAAATCAACAAATATATACCCAGATAGTATTTTGGTTGTGGTTCTTGTTACCTATCTTCGACAAATATGAGCCGATTTTGATGATTTTTGTTTTATTGAATAGCTTATACTTCAAAGATGATATGCTAAAAGTTTACAAAATAAAAATCACCCCTAAGGGTTGGAAAATAGGGGATGAAATCGGTGTTCAACAGTTAGATTAGGATTTATCACTAAAAATTGATGAAATAAGTAAATTTTATTTAAAAAAATAAAACCGACTTCAAAACACTGAAATGCTAAAAATAATCCTAACACTTAAGTACCTAATCAGTTACTTTTAGAGTCGGTGCAGACAAAAACATTGAATCTCTCATCGGCTGGCACCGACTCCAAAAGTAACTGATTAGGTACTTAAGTGTTAGGATTATTTTTAGCATTTTAGTGTTTTGAAGTCGGTTTTATTTTTTTTAATAATTAATAAATAATTTTCCATTTTTAATAAATAAATAAATATTAATAAAGAAATGTCCAGATTGTTTACAATAACTGACAAAAAAAGAAAAAAGAACTCTAGTTAATGTTATACATCTCTAACTAGAGTTCGTTTTCCTTTTTAATGTATGTTGCATACAAACAGTTTTATAAATTTTGATTACCTTCACAAAATAAGATCGTTGTTTCCATCACTGAAATAAGCAAAGCCATGAATTAGTTTATACAAAAAATAACTACGTAAATCATTAGATTTTAGATAGAACCTTTATAATTTTATTCATAACATCTCCAAGCACCTTAGTGTATAAACGGTAAAAATAAATTGAGGGCAGAAGTGCCCTTGAACTTCTTTGACCTTGAAACTCTCAATATGTTTTCAGGGAAAACACTTTTCGCGAGTAATTCCGATATCTGAGGAGTTGAGGATCGCTTCCCTCACTTAAAGGGGGAATCGGATCCTATTTCGGTTTTGTATTAGACTCGATCGATACGGTTTGTGAGGTGTCTTTTGTGCCCATGTGATTGCTAAGCAAGATTAGTGAGGTACCTATTTAATTACGCTGAAAGTTTCACTTTGCCGGTTTTCGTTAATTTTAACGGCGACCAGGTAAAATACTTTTTTTATTTTATATATTAGACAACATCACTCTGATCCTATGGTTACTAGCCAAAATACTTGTGTTACAGAAATCAGAAACAACGGCGGTACCACAACACCCAGACCCGAATATAAAAAAGTTATTATATATATATATATTATAGCCAATGTAGTATATCTACATTGGCCGACCGGGAATCGAACCCGGAACCTCAGAGATAGCGACACCAAGTGCGGTATGGTCGTTTCTTGGCTTTAGAGGTCCTCACTTATAAATTATGATTTCGCGTTGAGGCATAGCATTTAGAACCCTGTAACAGTACAAAATAAAATATATAATAAATAAATAATATAAATATTGGACAACATTACATACATTGCTCTGATCCTATGGTATGGTATCCTATGCTATGGTAAGTAGCACTTATGTTACAGAAATCAGAAACAACGACAGTTGATACTGTCGTTGTTTCTGATTTCTGTTCAACACCTAGACCGGTGATAATATAGAAAAGTTATTTTTCTACATTGAATATATAATTATGATATGATTTTATTTCGACTTTACCTATCTATATTACATTTAAACTAACTGTTTATTTAGCTGTTAAATTAATAAATAAATACACGCTACTAACAATAACCCGCTATAAGCTAGTACCTAAGCAATTAAAGTCTTTGTATTACGATCTACCAGACAATAGAGGATTCATTTCCTGAAATGACATGACCCGAGAATGGAATCCGGCCCTTTGCGTTTAAAGCGAGTACCACTACGCCAGTCGAGTCGTCATTATTCTTGGTTTAATTTAAAACACAAGACAAAATAGTTTTTAAATAATCTAAGGTACACTTTATTGGTCTTCAAACTATTGATCTTAACAAACAGGAAATCAAGTATAAATGATTTACAATTTAATATTACTTACGTGAATATAGACTACATGTTTGATTTTGCGTCTAAATCACAGTTTGACGAAATATGAAAACAATTGTTTTTATGTATTTACATACAGGTAGAAATAAATTACAATTTATTTTGAGAAAAGCTTTTATGTGGGAACGTATTTGTATTGTAAGAACGATAACATTTATGTTTATTTAACTTTATTGGTACTCAACGTATAGTCGCGTCTTCGATACCCCGCGACTTTGTCCGTGAATGTCAAATTCAATTTTCATCTTTGCCGGCCAAGTGCGTGTCGGGCTTCTCGCAATGTATGGTTCCCAAGTTTGCCGTTACAACAAGTGGTATTTGTTACCTATTTTATGTAACTAAAAACTTCATCTAATTATTTTACTACTCCAAGTCATTTTAAATAAATTATTCCAACTACCACATCAACTTATCTAGCCCCGAACTAAGCATATAGCTTTTACTATGAGATACTTAAATACAAGTATATTTATTAACATCCATGACATGTACAAATGCTTGTGCTCATCATACGGATTCGAACCCCCAACCATCTGGCTTTGTAGGCCGGAGCGCGCATTACTACACCAGACGGTTGTCGCTGTGTTGTTGTAATTGCAAAACCTACCATCTAGCTATGATAGTTTTCTTTTTGATTCCCTTGTTATAGTATAATATTGTTTGTATTTTTTTGCTTTTCTTAAATCTACCATTTACTGGCATGGGGGGTTTATTTTAGAAGTGAATTCATTTTAGTTCGTGCTTTTATAAAACGTTTTCTATTGCTTAGAACTCACAGTTCAAATTGCATGCTCCTTTGACTTTTACCTTGTGATTGGCTTCATCATCATCAGCATCATAAACACTGTCCACTGCTGGACATAGGCCTCTCCTAATGCACGCCACTGCGCCCGATCCTCGGCTATTCTTTTCCATCCACTGCCAGCAATTTTGCTTATATCGTCGCTCCACCTTGTTGGAGGGCGCCCCACGCTGTGCTTGTCTAGTCGCGGTTTCCACTCAAGAACACGTCTACCCCATCGGTTATCGGTTCTACGGCAAATGTGACCACTGCCACTTCAGTTTGCTTTTTATTTTAGCTTTACTTTAGTTTTCTGTCGGATAATCTCATTTCTGAAAGAAATCCTGATCATAGCTCTTTCCATACTTAGCTGAGCAAGTTTAAATTGTGTACTAGTCACACCGTGAGTGTCCAAGTCTCGGCTCCGTACGTCATGACAGGCAGTACGTACTCGTTGAAGACTTTCGTCTTCAGACTTTGAGGGATTGACGATAAAAAGACTCGACGAAGTTTCCTAAATGCTGCCCAGCCCAGCTGTATTCTCCTGCGGGCTTCTCTCTCGAAGTTTGTTTTTACCTAACTGCAATGTTTGCTCTGATTGACTTTCAGTTAACAAATTGCTTTAGTGTCCTACAATAAGCATTAGCAAAGTATTATTTTACTGGGATATGTCAAAAGTGGTAAATTACTTCCTTCACCGTCTTATCGCTACTTCTTTTTATATAACACCCACATTTTTATCTAACGTTTGTCTATTTTTAATTAAAATCGCACTCCAACTTGGTATTCATTTACATTATAACTAGATTTGTGACAACGAGTGGTTGTTAAGGATTCCGTCTCCGGGAATTAATTCGCAAATTGCTTCGCACCTCCAGGGTTGTCACATTGCGAAAATTTGGTCTAGAGTTTTAGAGAAATTATTTAGTTTGACAATTTTTTTATTTTATTCAATATCAATACAGATTTATTATCAGCTTTTGGAAGTCTACTGCTGGATATAACCCTTCCCTTATGAGGCTTTGAGCCATTTGCATCAAGTTCTTCCCCGCAACTTTGACAGAGAGGTCAGTCCACCGGGTAACATAGATTGCTGACCTTAACCCATTCTTTATTTTAAACACAGTTCAAGCTTGAAAGCAATACCAAATCAAAAACAGTACAACGTGACTAAAATGTTTAGGCACTATAATATGTAAGTCGTCATAGGGACAAGGGAGGAGAATACCAATTATTGAAATAGCCTTAGAAGCGCTAAAAACGTTTATGTCTTTTATCAAAATTATATAAATATAAATCGAAAATTAAATAAATAATTAACATACACCTAAATGTTTTGGTCGTATAGTACAATTTGCAGATAATTTAGTTAGAGGACATGAGGGTTAGTAATTTGGTATAACACTTGTAGGCGATTTACGCATAAATGCTATAATTGAAGGAAAAATAAAAATCGCTTTATAGAAATTCAAGTTACTATACCTGGCAACCCTACGCACCTCATCTTTCAAAGAATCAAATTACCTTTTAATTTGGCTTGCGATCAACACTTCGGCATAAATCGTAATCGATAGATGGCGCTCAAAGCGATGGATTAAATCAATTTCGCCATTAGTGAAGTGGCAATTGTACTAATTACTGATGGCATTACAGGTCTAATTAAAGTTATTGAATTCACAAAGCTGCTCTCTGTCGTCATGGCCTGACGTCTTGTCTCCCCCCACTACCCTCACTCTAATTCTCTATTTAAATAATGAAATATAAATGCCTTTAGGTAGCTACAGAATCAGTTAATTAGCTCTTTTTCTTATTCTGTGGCTACGTCAAGCATTGATTTGCCATATAAGCGATTTTCGTCACCTTAAACTACTTTTTTGAAAATTTACCTCAAAGTAAGGAACCTCATACCTATGAGTATCTGGTACCTACCAGACAACTAGTTTTTTCGGTGGCAGCACATCTAGACGCGAGCAAATTCGCATTCATGCCTATTATCAACTCTACTACTCTTCCAACTTCCAGATCGGCTGGATGCGGCCTGCATCCAGCGTGTCCACCTTGTGGGTGGACGTCCTACGCTATGTCAGCGACTATTGTTCGTTTACGGATCTCCTCATTTCTGATTAAATCTCGCAAGGAAACAACAAGCATAGCCCTTTATTTATATTTCATGTTTATATACTACAGTAATCGTAGAACGCGAACGTCGAATGTGTTATTTAACGTAACAATCCAATTGTCCTCTTACTTTGTATTTTTGGCGGCCAAACGGTACTGTTATTGTTTATAGAAAACACGTTGTTGGTGTGTTACGGACCGCGGACATCCCAATGTTACGTTGTTTGACAAACTGGTGTGGATGTAATGCGGTTGATACTTTCATTTTTTTCTGTAAAGATGCCTAATCTAGAGTCAAGTCTACGCCAAGACGAGCAAGGCGAATTATGATTATTTATTTAAAATGATTTGAAACTGCATGCTAGTTTACATTTTGATGACTATACTCTCCAGTAGCCAAATGTAAACTAGATAGATCGATAGATAGATAGACAGATACACACCATACAAAGAAGTTACAATTCGTATTGCGTGTAACTATACTAGCATCTAGTTCAAAAGCTTACTACTTAAATTGACAGAATAATGTACAAAAATTATACTTACCTACTAAGAATCGAAAAAAACAAAAAAAGGTGCTACTTATCTTTCTTCTTTTTAACTGCTTGACTGATCATATCGTGTATACATAGATTGATAGGCTAACCCGATAGTTATAAACTGTGCATAGGGTTTTTTAATCAAATAAGACAGATACTAAAATCAGTTGGCGTGGTACGGAGTTTATGCAATGTTTGATGATTTTCTTATAGATCCCATCATCAGAATTTAACCAAATTTATATGGGACCATTCTGAAAGTATTACCTTTCAAACAAAAAAATAATTATCGAAATCGGTCAACGCAGTAACGAATGATCGCTGAACATACATAAAAAAAAAGAAATAAAAAAAAAAATATATATATATATATACCGACGAATTGAGAACCTCCTCCTTTTTTGAAGTCGGTTGAAAATGACGTCCATGTGAAAAGTATTATTTTCCTTAATTTTCGCTACTTAAAGACAGCGATTGTCGTAACAGTCACGTTTCATCGCGCGCTGTTATGAACCGTATTTTATATTTAGAAACAGTTCTTACTCTTTCTGTTTTAAAAAATATATATTTGACGGGTGTTGGTACGAGTATCACACAAATGCGAAAGCAAAAGTTAAGTAAAAAAATCTACACCTAGGAATATAATTAAGGCGTACATTTAATACTAAGCAGTTAACGAACTTAAAAGTTTAGGCGGAGGACGTAGTAGGACATCATTAATCACGAGTTTCCCCATTCGCGCCGCTTGGAGCGCCACCGTACCGTTAATTGGAATACTTTACACGTAGGCAATGCCTAAATTACTTTAAAGTCATAAGATACACACCTGTGTACAAAACTTACTAATATGTGTAGCATTAATTAGAAACGCTTTTTAGAGTTCATCAACAAATTAAGATATTACTTAAATATATGTGAAATTAAACCACCACTTAAGAGAGCTGCCTCTTATTCCAGTTCATCAACAAAATGGCGTTTATCTATCAGTTAACATAATTTGAATTCGAATTTAATTCTGACAAAAATGTCAAATATTTTTCTTTATTAGACATTCGACAAGAATAACGCGCAAACAGCCAGATTACTGCCATTCCGTCAAAAAAAGGTCATAATTAACCAATATATAACGTTAATAAATATATTATATATTGCTTAATTGTGACCTTTATTTTGTTAATAAATACAAAACAACCAATTCGTGATTAAGGCTTAAGTTATTACTTAGCTAAGTAATGCTTAACTAGTTAATTATCAGCTTTTATGAATAACGTTGTTAGTGTTTGTATAGCTAACTTTGAAATCAATTTCTAACTTATAGTTCAACCTTATTATAAAACAGTTCAATATTAAATATGTTTTTTTGTTTTGTCTTAGCTTAATGAGCTGTTCACTATACAGGTAAAGCTCATTTGGAAAAAAATACAGGGTGTAAGGTTCAACGATGGACTGAATTACTTCAAATCGCTAACAATACAGTGTTTTTAGGGTTCCGTACCTCAAAAGGAAAAAAACGGAACCCTTATCACTTTGTTGTCCGTCTGTCTGTCTATCTGTCCGTCTGTTTGTAAAAACCCTTCTATAAATTGAAATTAAAAATGGTGTATTGTGCATAAAAACCAAATATAAGTCTACAGTCCTTTAAGGCTAGAAAAAAATCAAACGTCTAGTTAAAATTTTAAAAAACGTGTAAAAAATGCCGCAAATAACGTATATTCCGTTGACTAAAAACTATGAAATTTGGCAAGTATTATCGTTTTATACCTACTACAAGTACATGGAAAAATCTGAAAACTATACATTTGTAATTAATTTAAAATTGAACTGAAGTATTTTTAAACTATTTTTAATATGTACCTACAAATTTGTACGGAACCCTCGGTGGACGAGTTCAACTCGCACTTGTCCGATTTTTTTTTCAAAGTGATTTTTTTTCTAGACTAACACACTTGGTCTCGAAGTTAGGAGTTAACATCTTAGTGTTACGACCATGGTTACGACATACCAGACAATGAATTTTGCCAGGGTCGTTTCCCAGAACTCCCAGCACACTAAGACACGCCCCTGGCTGGCCTGAAGTCTGCTGGGCGACCAGAGTCAATTTAGAAACAATCGTTATTGTTAATGGACCGGGCCCCTATTCAGAACCCTTCGATAACGAATTGACAACCGGTAAATCATGTAAAATTCTTGTTAAATCATATAGTGTCACGTGGTTTTCCGACCGACATTTTGCTATAAATAGGTTCTGAATCGGGGTGCTGAACTGGAAATCGAAGCCGGGACCTTTGCGTTGTTTATTGAAACTTTATTGCTCTGATTTTAAAATCATTTAAAAGGTGGGCTTATTGCAATGTATTCTCTCCCTGTCGACCGTTAAAGGTTTAGTAGGCGGTGCGAAAAAAGAGATATAAATATTTAGGGCCTTACTACAAAAAATATAGACTAGGTTTAAACACTGCCTAAAGATTAGCCAACCAATTAAAAAGTATAGTAACATAACCGAGACATGTGTGATGTGTCAATATTACAAATTGTATGGCTATTCTTTAGACATGGTTTAAGCCTAGTCTATCTTTTTTGTAGTAAAGCCATATGTATTTAATAGAGAAATAAAGAGCTTATACTACATACAGTGCCGTAAAAACATTAAAAAAACAAAAGCGTAAGACTGAAACAAATGCTTTATTTTCTAATCTCGCCAGTCGTTAAAACGTTTGGCAAATCTTTAATTAAATGGCTAAAAACGATCTGACGTCACAAACTTTGTCAGCGACAGAGCTCGTCCGAAATTACAGTGTTCCGTGAATGGTTTTATTCGAAACAGCCACAGGGCTGGCTACAGGACGAAGAGTTATAGGGCGGGATGTACCATAACTTGAATTATTTATTCACTTTGTTGCTCCAACTGTATCGTAATCGTATCTTCGTAGTGGTGGCTAACATTTCGATTTCCGATGCGAATCAAATAGTTTTTTTTTATATTGATTAGGGTATGGGTTTTCTGAAAGACTCTCTTGCTTTTGTTTCTTGACTTTCACTATGACAAAATCACGTGATGTTTTTAGCAACTTTTTGAACCCCCTGCCACCCAATTTGGTGATACATGGTGGGTTAGGTTCCACCCGAAATGACGTGTATTGTTTGGGACTACTAAGTATTCCCAAATTTTTTTTTCCATAAGATTTTTTCCGGACTCTCCCCCCCTCCCCCTTAAGGCTCACGTAATATATATGTACGACCCCTTACTTCGAGACCATGATATTAGATGTGTTGTCTTGCGTATATATTTTTTTTCTATTCTCCATTATATCGGGTCTATTTAAAAGCCTATCTTTCGATTTACATCTTCGTCAGCGACCTCATTTGAGGCCGAGAACTCATTAAGTCGCGTCGTCGCTTAATTTTTAAGTTAAGTGAAAATATTTCGCGGGTCGCGAACCCTTTGCACCGCTTTTAGATATTTTTAAAAATTTTGATGTCACAGTTTGGATTGACAATGACATTTGCAGTACATGATTATTGTGATATATAACACACTTTTGTTAGCTTTATTTGTAACTAATTAACCATGAAGGATAATATTTTTACATGAAAAATTTTTTTCAACTGCCGCTGGTGGGATTAGAACCTTCTCTAGTCCTTTCGCTATCCGGGCGAAGGCTCTTCCAATTTTTTGCTTAAAACTAGAACTATTTTTATGGCAAAAAATAAAAAAGTTTAAACTAATTAACCATGTAATCAAATCCTGGAAGTCGTTTTTAACAAACCTACTTCTTACTGTTGTATTGATTTCAAACTTTGTGACATTTGGATGGCAATACAATAATTTAATACCATCATGCTGATCTGATGATAGGAGCCAGAAGGTTGAAAGTAGAACTTATTAATAGCCATTAGTAAAACATTCAGGTAAGTAGGGCTTATTTTAAATTAAAAAAGAAATCAAAAGTGTGTCTTATAGTTTTTTTACTATATTTTTGAAATTATTGAACAACATCACATACATTTATCTAATCCTATAGGTACTTGTGTTATGGTAATTAGAAACAACGACGGCACCACACCACCTAGACCCGAAATATAGAAAAGATCTTTTTCTACATTAACCCGACCGGGAATGAAACCTGGGACCTTAGGAATGGCGACGTCAAGTCCGGCGTGCTTGTCTCTCAGGTACGGAGGTCGAACTATTAACATTACTTAGTAAAGTAAAGCGTTTTTTGTCTGAGATTTCAATATTGATCCCATTAAAAAAGTTATTCAACACATAACAGTTTAAAAACACAGTTATATCTTATCAATTACTCAAATAAAAGTCAATGTCATTAATATTAAATTCCTTTTACACTAAGAAATCTGACTTTAGTCAATTATATAAGCTGTAATAATAAGAAATTAATGAATTTCATTTAACATACAGAGTCAGACACTTCAGAACCAAAAAGCTGTAGTCCAATTAGGTAAATTCTAAGAAATTACGAGTATAAGAGGATGAATTGGTTATATTAAGATCTTTCCTTATTCAACACAAATTCAGTATCAAATATGTACTACGTTAATGACATTCCTTAATTAGAATTAAAGTTTTTTGATACAATACCATACCCGCTTAGTAAATGTTTCTGGCGACCAGAGGGCTAGTAGCTACCTTGACCAACAGATAAGCTTGGCTATTCAGTTAGGTTATGCAGCCAGTCGTCTGGGCACCTTTAACTTTTCGGTGGGAATGAATGATGTTAAGCTTTTATAAACTTTTATTAAATATGTCATCATCATCATTTTAACCCTAGGACGTCCACTGCTAAACATAGGCCTCCCCCAGTGACTGCCAGATAGGCTGGTTGGAAGCGGCCCGCATCCAGCGGCTTCCTGCAACCTTTACCAGGTCGTCTGTACATTCCGGAACCTTTCTGCCCCATCGGCCGTCAATTCTACGTGCTATGTGCTCCGTCCATTGCCACTTCAGCTTGCTAATTCGTTGGGCTTTGTCAGCGACTTTTGTTCGTTTACGAATCTCCTCATTCCTGATTCGATCTCGCAAAGAAATACCGAGCTACCTACTAAAAGATACCTTGAGCCCATTTCTTATGAGGCCCATAGTGAGTGGCCACGTTTTAGTTTCATATGTCATCACTGGTAACACACACTGGTTGTAGATTAAATATGTACATTTTTATATTTTGTATGTAGTTTATGTACATTTTGTAAATATTAGTTACCAACGACATCCACCCACAAGGAGGACAGACGACCAGGTAAAGGTTGCAGGGCAGCTGAATGCAGGCTGCTTCAAACTATCCAATCTGGAAGTCACTGGAGTCAGCGTCCTATGGCTAAAATGATGATGATTATGATTTAGATTTTTATTATTAGTTCTAAGTCGTATTTTATTGTATATTTATTAGCACAAAATAAATACTGTATCTAATGATCAATATCTTCTTATAAAAAATACTAATAATACACAAAACGTAGATTACATTACATGACTTATCAGTACAAATTATATGGGTGTTTTTTATAGTGTAATATTTTTAAATAAACACATCCTAATATTTTTTTCTATTTTTTCAGGTAATTGTGAATTGCAGTCAGCATGCGAAGCTAAGTCAAAAATCGACAGTAAGGTTAATAATTGCAGTTTAAATTTTAAAGGCTTAAATCATAGTCATATCATAGTAATTTTTAAAATAAATTATTAACCCTGCAGGCCACTGAAACTAGTCACAATAAATTTTGATAGTTTCGCGGCCACATATAGGTTGTTTGAGCTTGACAGATTAAAACGAGTTCTCAATAAATCAAATTACAAAACATAAGCTGTAGCAGAAAATACCTAGGAAAAAATTAAAGTTCTCGAAGCAACGTGTATCAGTTATCCGCTCGTTTTAAATTAAATCCAAGAAAGTACGAGATTACAACTAATCCCCGCAACGGGTTGCACAAAGCAGAACTCAATCTTGCAGAGTTCTAGGCCAAAACAAATTCATCCATTTTGCATTGCGAGTTCTCATCAAAGAAGATAGGCAAAGTACAGTAGCACAGATTAAAAAGATGTAGAAAACCCTTTCCGATAAAAGGTACCACCTACACATTTAGTAATTTCATAAAGTTATAAAAAATAGATAACCTCCACAGTTTTATGTAAAATAACCTTTCAATTTGATATTCTTTTGGTAAGTACATTGTTTTACACAACATTATAACTTGCGAAAATTGAATAACAGTGGATTGCACTGTCTAATATATGACTAAAGCTATCAAAAACTAAACCAACCGTTAAATTTTCTTTGAACGTTTGTTATTGAACTATTGTACAAATGTTGCATTGTTTGAAATTACGTCATTACAAACGCCAAAAAATAAAATAAAACCGAGAGGGTATACCTCTCGGTTTTATTTTATTTTCATATAGGGAGCAGTCATGGTTAGTGTTTCTATAAATAACGAGGCGTCACTAACAGTATTACAATTATCTAGTAATGTAATGATAACGTTTATTTAATATAATTCCATATTTTAACAGAAATACCCATACTACAGTGTGGTAAAGACTTCTTACTACATTCGGTATGCCATTAAATACAATGGTTACTAAAGTCACAACATGCATTTGTGGTGTCGCTTAATTATTATATTTATTTCTAAAGTTTAATCTAGTAAAACATACAACCAAGCAAACACCGCCTAAGTCGTTCGGTATGATTTGCCGCGATACAAAGCTCCGGGAGAGTACAGACGTGCTTGATTTACTCGACAACACTGTATGAGATAGATATATGTATGTATAGATAGATAGGTACTCTTTATTGCGCACCGTACAAAGTAATTACAGTTGATGTTAACAGAACGATAGGTTATAGGTACAGGTTAGGCAGTCTTATTACGCTGGAAAAAGGATAATTAAAGAGAAAGAGAAATATGACATCAAATGAGTCGGTCTACTGTGCCTAATTATGTTATCGTTGCGAGTACTCATCAAATGCACTATGTAGGTTGAAGGATAGTGGTTTGCTTTGTAAGTCCTGCCCGCAAAAGGGTCTAGCTTGCTTTTCAGCGGTAACTGCTTTTAGTCGGAGGAATAAAATGATGGTTTGTCTTTAAGGTAACGACTGTTCGTTAAACGCAATTTCAGGAACTGCTGTATAGTGATGAAACTTTAATGGAATGTTAACGGATTCTGCAGTACTTTGTGATTAATTTAAACTTTATAAAGTTAAAACAGTTCATCCAAATTGAAATGTAAATTGTGTTTTAATTACAACGACGTAACGAAAAAAGGTTTATCAAGCAAACAGAAAAGAAATTTTTCAATAAATTAGATGTGAACGATAAACAAAAATAATTAAATCTAATATTCTAAGATAAAATAAAGTACATAATTATAAAATTACAAATCCAAGTAGAGTCACACAGTTGTGTTGCGACATCGAGCACATACCCTATAGAGCAGCAATACGAACCATCTTTCTCCTAAACTAGTAAGTGATTTTCCGCTTACATTTAGTATGAAATGACATCTCCTGTTAACGCTCGCCCATACAAAAACAGTACAGATACATATTAAAAATTAGCGATAACTTTTGCCAAGCAAATCATATGACATTTCTACTCTATAATGTGCTCCATGTATTGCTATAGTGACCATGACATTTAAGGCTTATAGTATCGGCTATTTAAAGTTTACAGTTTAGCAATATCATTGTTATACCACAGAATATAAAATAGAACGTTATATTGAGGTTTGACTACTTGCAGTAGCTACTTTTTTATTTTCTTTATTGATTGCTTAACATTTCTTTACTCTATGGCTACATAATATATGTTATAGATTTAAAGTACGTAATAAATCTATTATAATTATATTACACTCTTAAGTAAATACATATTGGAAAAATATTTACTTAACAACCCCCATATATTTTTTAAACTAATCTAATTGGCGTCAATCAGACGAAGAACGTAGGGGCTAAGACGAATAATCGGCTCAAGTAGCACTAAACCCTGAATTTGCAATCCCTTTGCTCGGTTAGGCTTATACTTAACTGCAATGCGTCAAATACAACTTTTTAAAATAGGATTCGCTGCAGATGGAATACTAATATTTTATGACTCTACAGTCCTTTTCAACAATGTCCTACATTTTAGTATTGTTGTAAAAATTTTACTGACTATACACCATTGTATACGAGCGCGTTATAATGGAATGTGGCTTATGTGGAAATAAAATAGTAAGTTATTTTTTTGCAATGCTACAGTGTAATCTGCTTTTTCTAAAGCGTTTGATAATGATATCAATAAATCGTGTATTGATTTTTCTTTGTAATTTTACTGTCGTTATTATGCCAATGTAATTTCTGTCTAAAACTTACTTTGTGCTTTGAAATAGTTCACATTTTATTTAACAAACAACAAACTACAGCGTACTTCAAGGCTCATTTCTTAGACCGGTACTATAGAAACTAAAAAGTACGCTAAACTTTTCCAATGTGACACAAGTAGCACAGAAAAGTTCCAATTCGTATATGATAAAGTTAAATAATAAATGGTCGGGTGAATTTACTTAGAAAAGTTCTACGATGAACGGCGTTAGGGATTCTGCAAGAAAGTTTTTGGCTTTAGTTACCAGTTTCAGGTTATGTAGGTTAAACTTTGTTAATGATGACATGCCAGAAATAGGCACGTTGTGTTAATTTGGCTAGTTACTTAAACAAGAGCTGAAATGGTAGAAATAGAGCTTATAAACTTGGCCTACTCAATGGCAAACAGAAGTAAAGAACTCAATCTCATTCAGGCATATTTAACTGATACTTTATCTCAAGTAGAATTCTAAAGTAGATAGAGACCATCTTTGGTATAGAAGTAAACGGCGCATGGCATTAAATATACTCTTTTTCCGTTCTTTGATAAGTAAAAGGAATAAATAAATTGCTTCATCCTTTTAAATAGGGTGGACCCTATTTTTTTCTATTCCTGTTTTTAGGGGGACAGTTAAATGATGTAAAAACAAAAGAAAATAATTTGGTTTGACTAGTGAATTGCGTCTTCTTTAGATTGTACCTTCAAAATATTATTCTCAAGTTATTTAAATTCCCTGAAAGAAAAGCCATAAAGCGGCACGCTAGGGTTGCTATTTTTTTTTTTAGTATTTTTAAATCCAAAAAACAAATTTCTACTTTCTATTTAATTTAAATACATTAATGAAACTGTTTTATAAGCTTACCATGCTTACCTTAGTGGCACCGCTTGATATAATTGTTACTTTTTATTTGAATTGTCTTATTGTTTGGTGTTTTTTTGTTGTTTTTTATTTACTTATTTTGAAATAATTATAATTTCTTTTTTCCTTAATAAAAATAACATAAATTTTAAACGAAACTAGGTTTAAGGCCCTAATCCTTAAACCTAGTTTCGTTTAAAATTTATTTTTATTAAGCTAAATAAATCCTCTGTTAGGTGTAAGTATTCTCGTAAGGGTGCGTTTATATTGTATTGATACGGGAGAGTAAGAGATGCGTTGTTTGATGACAACTCGAGCTGAGTTCACCAGATTAGTCGAACTGTCTCCATTTCGGTACCATGGCATCCTTAAAATCCCACACATTGTCCTGTGCTAATCCTGGTCATTTTATCCCGCTTTTCTCACTTTCCTTTCCGCTTTCGTTTGTTTCCCCTAAATTAAGTTGGAAACCCTTAAGTTGATGACCCTACAAGCAGGCGACAGACTTAATTGTCCCATGAACACTTTCCGAAGCGAATAAAAAACGCTTTTATTGCTGTTTATCTCTTTTCTAACTCCATTAATAATGACTGTGGAGACCGCAGTAATTAGTAATTTAAAGATTATAGTAACAGGTTTTGGTTGAAAAAATTATTAAAATCTTTTTTAAACGAGTTACAAAAAGGCGTGAATATGAGAGTCCTGGTAGGACTTACATAATTGAAATGTTTGAGGTCGAAACTCAGGGCCCATGGAAACCAATCATCTCTATCCTGAGATGTCTATCTAAGCCTAACAAGGCTGAGTGAGACATCCTAAGATACCAAAGCCTGTACCGGCTAACAAATTAGTTTAGCTATTTAGTATGGCAATGCGGTAAGCCCTAATTTCAGCAAAGCAAATTTCACAATCAAATTTAATAAGTAGCATTGTACGCAACAAACATTACGTTTAGATTTATACATTTAAATAATTTGTTATGTTTATTACTTAGTTGTTTATTCTTTATCTTTTTATTGTTATTTTTTAATTTAAATATAAAATTTAATAATTTAAAATTTAATTTCTTAATAGAAAGATATTTTAAAAAAGGTGTATAAAAATTACGCTAGATTAGACAATACACCGTCACTGCGCCATTGGACCGTTTCTTCAGTTCGTCGCGTCTATCTTAGTATCTAGGCTAGAAGACCAGAAAATCAAATCAAATCAAATCAAAGAATGTTTAAATTCCCTTCACAGTTAAGGTAGGTACATAATATTGTTTTTCCTAAAGAATACAAATTGTAGCCTTAATAAATGAGGGACTGGTGCCTGAAATAGGTTTCCAATTTAAACCTGTGACACAGGTCAGGTCATACACCCTCAGACCACATTATGCATTAAACATAATAATTTAAGTAATTTTTGACATATAAAAAAGAATATTAAAAGAAAACTAAAAAATCCACAGAGTTGTCTTGTTATTGAAGATGGAAGTGTGAGTTATGTGAGTGTATTTGTGAGTTTATGTGGGTGTACGTTGTGATAGACTTGGGAGTGTGTTTAGGTGGTCACTAAGTATGTAGATAATATGTCTAGCAGCCTTTAAGTAAAGATAATGTTATGTACCGCTTGGGCGCATGAGTATCTTGAGATAAATATCGACGTTAATGTCCAACAAGTAAACTCGCAAGTTGAAGGCCGCGAACTGAAATCACTGACGCGAGTATCCTTCAACTTAATAGCGCCTAGCATTGAACTTGGTACCCGTTCCAGCTAGTTTGGCCGATGGCAAAATAGTATGGACATGCTTTTGATATTTATTGAAAGAAACAACTATATAAGATGCTGAACTGAATAGGTTGATATAATGACATAGTACTGTACCTTCGAGAGAGATCTCTTAGTAGCAAGATATTTTGCTCTTTGTGTCTGTAAAACAGGAGTTCCCTATTACACGACTTTTCTTTCTCTCTCTCTCTCTCTTTTGCCTACTCGGGGTTGAGCTTAAACAATACAAATTCACCTGTAACACCCGATAGTTGATCTTGATAGTTAAGACAATTTCATTATTATGCCATGTCATTAAATATTTATAAAAATTACATATTTATTTTAAAAAAACATAATCAACCGCTTACAATGGCACAGAGATCCTTACAAACAGATTTTTTAAGTCGTGTTGCTTAATGGTTAGTAAACGCTGTAGTCATTAAGACTCATGCAATATTTTTATCTAAACTATAGTTTCTAAAGGGTGTATCCACAATAACATCGTCGATTGTCGCAGGTCATTAAGAGGCAGTAGCGAGGCAAGTCGACCGTATCAAGGCGTTCCCTTCGTAGCAATGGAGTGCACGGTCCTCTCACACGATACGAAGAGCATCGTTGTCTGAAATAATATAAAGGAAAGTCAGCAGCATATTCCTAGCCCAATGGCTAGGAATTCAATAAGCAGACATTATATTGCAATATCAAATTAGAGCTCTTTTTTACCTGAGCCAAGTACAAGTTATGTTTTACTTTACACTTTAATCACAAATATTGCTATGCTATAATGTAAACGCAAATATTACCAGATACAAATACTTTTTTTTTTTTTCTAGCATAGATGAATAGAATGCCTTGCAGTTAGAATGGGGAAGCTCAGGCAAAGCTAACTACAGATGGCGCCAGCGTGTTTGGTTTTGTCAATCGTTGTCAACGCAAATGTCAAAGTTTTTTTTTTCTTTGCTCGCTAGTATGACGCAAGTTTGACAACTTACTCGTATCATAACTGTAGTGTTTTTTTTATCAGTGCCAGCAGTGACAGAACCATTGATTAATTAACCACAACGACCATCGTCACCTATGGGGATAAACGAGCAGTTTAGTTCCCCATTGCGCCATAAAACAGTTGAAGCCCGATGTAAGATAATATATAAGACCACAAAAAATAATCAAAACTAGTAAACTACTAGAATCGTAGAACATACATCCTGGGTGATTAAGGTAGGTACCAGGGATGCCCAATCTCTAGACTTTTGCTTGACGCATTTTAGGGACACCCTGTATTACTCAACAACAGTTGCATCGAATGTCATCGAACAAGCATACACTTGTTAAATCAGTCATAAAAGCTTAAAAGCTCACCGGATATTACCCAGACACGGAAGTTGACGAGACACGACAACCCACCATGTCTATATTCAGTATGACGTCATAAAAATCTTTCCTAACTTACTATTATATACTTTTACCCGCAGTTTTGTTCGATTTCGAGATTTAAAATGTCCTAAGTCTTTTAATCTTAAAGTCATAATCGGTTTAGCCGTTCTTAAGATTGTTGGTTCTGTCAGAAAAGTGTTTGGGTTTTAGTGACGTACAAATAACCTAAAACCTCATTTTTGGACAAGTCGAAATCTTAGACAGAAGAAGAAACCTGATTTTAACTTCTACTACTGTATATGCAGATGCGGGAGTACAGGGAACTAAATTAGTAATGGCTGCAAGATATGCGGTCATAATTATACAGTAACGTCATAATTAGTTCTCACTACACTCACTTGTGGCGCTTCAAATGGGCACACAACAGTAGCTAGCATTTTTATGGTACAGCAATATTTATTTCAGATCAGTGGTTCGTACGTTTCTTTCCAAGTAGCGTCGATAGTATACACGTTAAGGATCATAATCATAATAATTTTTAGTTATTAATTACCATAAAGAAAATATAAAATCAAAGAAAACAATTTTTGGTAATTAATATAGATTATGGTGGACTGACACCTGAACTAGGATGATTCCTGTATCAGCCCTCCACCCTTTATAGTGATCTAATGGGCATTACAACAATAAATAAGTATTAATTAATAAAAAAATATGTTGATAGGTTATTTATGTCCTTTTTTTCATAACCAAGATCCTTAACATGTACCCTTTGACCTCTAAAACTATTGAGCACCATTTTGGTTAGACCTGATACATCATATATTACTTTCCCTATACGAGTATTCCCGCTTCGACATCACGGGCTTTGTTTGCTAAAAATATACTCATGGAAATTGGTGGAAATACAAACAAATGCTGTCAGCTGGCTCGTCAGTTCGTCACGCACGAGTAGCTACGCGAACTGACGCGCGGATATACGTCGACAGCATTTAACTTAGTTTTTAACACATTTTTAAAGTATTTTCCTAACAAACAATATGACTTAATTTTGGAAGTTAAGTTTAACCCACTTGTAACTGACGAATCGATTTGAAAATTTGAAACTTTTGACAATACAATAATTTGATACCAACAAGCTAATTTGACAATAATAGTCATTTATTTCTTTCGGGCACTTATACATGTCCCAAAATATAGCTTAGCCCTATAACCTTCGAAATAAAATTGTCATGATTCTTATACTTAGTTGGGGTAATTTTCAGAAAATGCTTTGTAATCATAGAAGAACGTAACTCTAAAATTAAAAGTTTCTACCTTAATGTATTTTACGACTTTGCTAAAACAAATATTACATTTATTGTTGTAATGCCCATTAGATCACTATAAAGGGTGGAGGGCTGATACAGGAATCATCCTAGTTCAGGTGTCAGTCCACCATAATCTATATTAATTACCAAAAATTGTTTTCTTTGATTTTATATTTTCTTTATGGTAATTAATAACTAAAAATTATTATGATTATGATCCTTAACGTGTATACTATCGACGCTACTTGGAAAGAAACGTACGAACCACTGATCTGAAATAAATATTGCTGTACCATAAAAATGCTAGCTACTGTTGTGTGCCCATTTGAAGCGCCACAAGTGAGTGTAGTGAGAACTAATTATGACGTTACTGTATAATTATGACCGCATATCTTGCAGCCATTACTAATTTAGTTCCCTGTACTCCCGCATCTGCATATACAGTAGTAGAAGTTAAAATCAGGTTTCTTCTTCTGTCTAAGATTTCGACTTGTCCAAAAATGAGGTTTTAGGTTATTTGTACGTCACTAAAACCCAAACACTTTTCTGACAGAACCAACAATCTTAAGAACGGCTAAACCGATTATGACTTTAAGATTAAAAGACTTAGGACATTTTAAATCTCGAAATCGAACAAAACTGCGGGTAAAAGTATATAATAGTAAGTTAGGAAAGATTTTTATGACGTCATACTGAATATAGACATGGTGGGTTGTCGTGTCTCGTCAACTTCCGTGTCTGGGTAATATCCGGTGAGCTTTTAAGCTTTTATGACTGATTTAACAAGTGTATGCTTGTTCGATGACATTCGATGCAACTGTTGTTGAGTAATACAGGGTGTCCCTAAAATGCGTCAAGCAAAAGTCTAGAGATTGGGCATCCCTGGTACCTACCTTAATCACCCAGGATGTATGTTCTACGATTCTAGTAGTTTACTAGTTTTGATTATTTTTTGTGGTCTTATATATTATCTTACATCGGGCTTCAACTGTTTTATGGCGCAATGGGGAACTAAACTGCTCGTTTATCCCCATAGGTGACGATGGTCGTTGTGTAAATAATAAAATTTGAAACTTTTGACAATACAATAATTTGATACCAACAAGCTAATTTGACAATAATAGTCATTTATTTCTTTCGGGCACTTATACATGTCCCAAAATATAGCTTAGCCCTATAACCTTCGAAATAAAATTGTCATGATTCTTATACTTAGTTGGGGTAATTTTCAGAAAATGCTTTGTAATCATAGAAGAACGTAACTCTAAAATTAAAAGTTTCTACCTTAATGTATTTTACGACTTTGCTAAAACAAATATTACATTTATTGTTCTTTATTTCAAATCCTGCCGTGCCGTGTGGGGATGGCCGTAAAGAATACACTTACCCACCGCCAACAGGATGCGTGTCGTAAGAGGTGACTAATTCCTGTAGCACAAGACGGGCAGCAGCGTCTGCGTGGGAAATCTCATAAAAAACTGCGCTCGCCAACCCGCCTGCCAAGCGTGGCGAGTATTGGCAATCTACCCCAATGAAAGTCATTGAGGGACGCCTATGTTAAGCAGTGGACGTCCTGTGGCTGACATGATGATGATGATGATTTAAAATCCTAAGTCGATTTTCAAACACACTACTTAAGTATTTGGTTAAAGGCTAGACTAAAATACAGTGAAACCTGGTTAAGTGAGACATCAAGGGACCTGCAATGTTGTTTCACTTATAGAGGTATTCCACTTACCCAGTGTCTCAGATATCCAGGTATAAATAAATATCTGTCTTATTTACAGAGGGTTCCATTAATAGAGTTCAGTTGTATTACATTTTTACCAACAAAACTGACACTTACCTACATTCTTTTTTAACGGTAAGCACACTTATTCTCCTTTTTTTTTAATGGAGGATATAATTTATTATATCCGTCTTAATATACTACGCTACTACGCTACGCTTAATACCATTAGTCTTAGCCTACCAAAATAAAGAAGTTATTCAACGAGCTTTAGCAGACAGATTGGCGTTGATAGGCGCGCGAATAAATGAATGGTGTTCATTTAGGTCTTTTGCAGTAAACATTTCGAAGTGACAGAGACGAGTAGTTTTTTTTATATTGAAATCGTTCTGCATAGTAGACCCCCTATATGCAAACGAGACACGGACGGGTGCGCATCGACGCAAGTGCATCGGGCCGTGCGCGCCGTGCGTGCTAACTATCGATATCGATATACATGATTGTATCGATATTTACTGCACAAGCGTGTACCTACGACCTACGTAGGATATTAGTTGTTGTAGTTAAACTTTAGTTAGACTATTGAATGTGATGCATTAGGATGTGAGAGAATTTCGAAATTGTACTATAAAGGCAACGTGCCGTAGTATCATAGTTGTAGGTATCTTTGCTATTAGCAAATCCACAATAATAGGTCGTTAAACACAGCTGGGCTTTATAACATACAGTACAAAAACTATCACACGACAATAAATACAGTTTAGCTAAGTGGTATCTGAATGTACAGGTATCCTTATAGTGGTTTACCGATGACAAAATGGTTTAATTCCTTACCTGTATAAATGGTGCAGCTCTAAACGAAAATACTTCCTAATCTAATTTACTATGTGAGCCCCCATAGTCTGACCACCAAAACACGATATGATATAGCGATTTAACGACACGAACTGTTTTTTTTTTTAAATAATATGATAGATTATATGCTATGTTGAATTGCCGTGCCAGTGACGTCACATGCTATGATCGCTGTTTTGGTAAAAATTCAACATTATTAACAATTTTTTTTTTTTTAAATACAGTTGGTGTCGACAAATCGATATATCATATCGTGGTGGTCATGCTAAGTAAATATAATATGTAGCCAAACTTTGTCCACTGAGCAACTACTGCTCTAATAGAAGCATTTATAAAAATATATATCTCATAGACTGTCGTTTCCAATACAATTTTCCGCTACTCCATCTTTGGGTGGTCTCAAATGACTACCATATGTCAAGTCACAGCCACACATCCTGCTAAGTAATTCTCTTTACACATTTTTATGCGGGACCAAATAATAGGGGCATTGTTTAGTTCCCAACTGAGTGGGGGCCATTAATAGCCATACAAACTTAGTGATGCGTCATGCGACACCGCACATATCGACGCTTATCGATAAATTGATTCCCCGCATGAATGCGCGCGTTTTGGGATTTTAATTAAAACGTTATAGGTTTAGCAACATTGTTACCGTTCTAAATTAGATTCGGATGTTGTAGTAAATGAGCGTAATTTCGTGGATTAAATGATATTCAGTCGGTACAAGCTTAATGAGACGAGTTTATCGATTTCGTTTATCTCTAAATTGAAATCTAATGCCTGTGATTGAATATATAAACTTGATAATATGCTTTAACTACGAATTGTATGATTATGTAACAGTACTGAAATCATATTAATAGTTATTTTAAACTCGGTTATCACTTTTTAAATTTTTCTGTAATGTTGAAGTAAAATTGCGACATAAATATTAGTATAAGTGAAATAATCAAATGAATCTCATCATCCAACTCATTACAACGATTTTGATCTGCTGAGATAATCTTTACACACGGCTTTGTTAATGATTTTGATAAAATTTGGTTTGGAGATAGCTTAAACTTCGACAAATACGAATAGTCTTAATTATATACCAAGAATACACAGTTAATAACGTGGGCTAAGGAAAGGTTTAAAGACGAACAGAAATAAAGAATAATAAAAATACCGTGAATCAACTAAAAGTGTATCGATGTTTAAACGCGTCCCTATAATAAGAGATGTAATAACATTTCCTTGTACCCGGTTAATGTTTCATAATAATAATGTCAGAATCACAAAAATGACTATTCGGAACATCTTAAGGCATTCAAGGCTAAAATCACGATATGATTGGAATCAGTAGGCTCACTGCGATACTATGACGACAACAGAGGCGCAGTGCTTCACTTTCGCACGTCCCCCGGTAATGATTACCATGAGATTAATTTTAAAACAACTAACTTCTCGAAATAAGCTCGTTTGTACGCGTCTTGAGTGGCCAAAAAAATTACTGGAATCTCGTTAACAAAAGGATTAATTCTTTACTTCAAAACAATGATAAGTGGTGCGTTATCTAGCATATACTAATATCTGCCACGCACATTACTATATAATTATGTATTTTTTTATTTATAAAAACTGAAATATATCAAGACGTGTAGCGCGAGTATAAGTCAGTGTGTAACCAACTACGTTATTCACGGATTAATAAATAAAAATGGTTTATTTGCAGACAACAGTTCGTCAACCCACCACAAAATGTCAAAATTTCTCAATTGATATTGATCTCTACGTGTCTGACTTAAAGTTGAAAATCTGTTCAATGATCTTTAACTCTTTGGGTAGGTTGACCTGCCGTTGTCTGTGGCTATGTATAACAATTCAAATATCATTTTCAGAGACGATATCAAAATCATGGTAGGTGCTGCTCACTAGTTTTTTTTTAAACTTGTCACTGCCATTGTTACGACTCACGAGTGACCCTGCTACGTCAGTGTTATTTGTGGCTAAATATCTAGAATAGCTTCCATTCATTTAAAAAGAACATTCATCTCTACTCAGCCTATTCATGATTACTCATCAAAATTACACCATCTATAACGTTAAATGCTTTTACCGCCTTGATAATTGATAATGCCACCATTTCCGTTGGCCTATAAAACTATTTGATACATCATAAAAGCCACTGCTTCCCAAACATCCTGTAGTAAAATTAGACGACATATAAATCGTTCGACACATATCTTTGGCTCTTAAATGTTTTTCTTAATTTATGACCGGAGAGAGTCAAAAAGATGAAATTTGAGTTACTTATAAACAGTGTTCCGTATATTTAAACATGGATGGGAACATGAATATGAGTTATTATTGGTATCGTATAGTAAAAACAAACAATATATAACAATGAAACGATACGAACGTTATTAAGTAAATTGTATTCTAATCAAAGTTACAAAAATGCTCATTATATTTTGACCCAAAAAAAATTGTTACAGAGAAGTCACAGTGTGTTTTTACATTGTGATTTGTCACCATGGATGATAATCAAAATAAATTAAATTAAATAGTCGTCAGATAAATCTAATGCATAACAAGTCAATATAAACTGCTTTTTCTTACAATATTTAATTATCCAAACGCAAATAATTAGGTTTTGGTAACTTAATTCTATACATAGTTACGCGGACTTAGAAAGCAATTTTATTTGATACTTTTCATGCTTTACGTTACAGCTGATCAGCTGATGTATAGGTAAATTATTTTGTTACGTTAACGCCCGTAGTAACAATTCCTATAAAAAGTTGTTGTTATCCTGGCAATTAGGAACACAACCAAAAGAAATCAGCCAAATCGGTCGAGCCATATCGAATTTCTTCTAGACTAACGAACGGCAATTGTTTTATTATAGAAAAATATATATATATAAAAATATATATAATAAAGTTAGCTGACCCACCGAATTTCGTATCACCAATAAGCTGTTTCATTTAGTCGCAAAATTAATTTCTGAAGGCTTCCTGTGTGACAAGTACGAATTATTTGTATGGGAAAATATAATAGTTGTTTTTACTACTTTCCCTGTAATCTCTTTATATTTTTTAACATTTTAAACCTTTCTTTTACTTCTACAAATATTTTAAAGTCTAAATTAACCAAATCCGTCCAGCCGTTTTTAGGTTTTTGTGAGACTAACAATACGTATCAATGTATTAGTACCTACATCTAGAATTCTATACAAATCAATTCAATTCTTTAGGATAGAAGCTTGAAACCGCTAGTGTTAATGTTTTTTGGTCTTCCAACTCGTGGATGCGGATCCCCAAAACCATTTCGATCGACACGTCATACAAATGGACTCGCATACCGATCCTGTATTAACATAATTGAGACGGTCCATTAAAATATGGTTTTTATTTATTTGTTCATAAATTCCTTAAATGCCGCAGGTAGAACGACTAAGTACGTAAGATAAATTGTTTTCATTTTGTTGTAAAGTCGTTTTAATAGGCTCTAAGTTAAATATGTAATGAGCACAAGCATTTATACCTAAGTCATGGATGTTTATAAAAGTATTTAACTATGTTTAAAATAATTCACACAGACCTTTCATTTGAATTAGTATCGCCTATATCGCACTCACACACACACTATGGTCGACTGGTAGATAATGCTTCATGGCATTTAGTCCACCTTTTGTATGATTTTTTAAATCTGTGCAATAAATCTTAATAAATAAATAAAAATAATTATGTTTAGATTATCCGTTATGTAATAGTTAACAAGCATTGTTTAGTTTCGGGCTAAATAATTGGTGTGATTGTGAAAAATAAATGACAGAGAAGGCCAAATAACAAATCTCCACTAAATTATTATAGTCTGGAATTTCGTGCCATGTTTTTAAAGTCTAGAATTCTCAAAAGTTTCCACCAAAATCTGACCACACTATAATCAAACGGAAACGAAATAGCCAAATGTTTTTTCTGACATTTTCCTGAAGCCTGTTATTTGCTGACCTAACAGCCGAAAAATATTTCGGCCAACCGTAACACGAGAAGTGAGGGGGGAATCGGCCGAATAAAAGGGATGTCACTGCGAAATGGCTGCCATATCAAAATTTACGTGACAAAAACAGTAAAGCTAGTTAAAATAGTTGAAGCGCAACGTACCTTTCTGTCTTAATGACCATTTAAGAACATGGACATAAAAGTACAGAGTGGTTAGGGGCTGATTCTGGTATTATTCTTATACACAACATTTGTTACGTTCAAACATAATAAAATGATTCCCCATACAGATGATATCACGTGGCCAACAAATTATGGGACATCGATGTTATTTTTATTTCTTTTCGATGTTAGTCCCATAGAAAAAGTAATGTAGTTGTATTTTAGCACCAGAATCAGCCCCGGTTTTGCCCCCCCCGAAGCGGCTTTGCGTATTTGGCGGTACACGTTGTAATTGTTTACCAAAAATACATAAGGTAATTTTTTGCTACACTTATCAAATCGTAGCATGCCCAAGGTCTTGTTTGTGACGACTTAAATGTTGTTACATGGTTTTTAAGTTCTCATGTAAGTAACACTGACAAGTTTTAATGATAATTTTTAATTTAGATCTTTAAACCATTTTTTAGGATTTAGGAATGAGCAGTACTAGTTTGCTTAAAAAAACATCCGTAAAAGATGCATGAGTTATGATGGTGATGATATTTGTCGATGTTGATCTATGAAAGAAAAGTTAAAATATTTTATGACTTTTCAATTTCAACAAAAACTAAAATTTTTATTTACAGAATTACATTCGTTATACATAAGTAATCATCGTCATTTCAGCCACAGGACGTCCACTGTTGAACATTACGTTAGACATACGTTATATATTTAATGCCGATTTTTATGATCTTTAATTTATTAGATTTGTCTCCACCCCGAATAGCAGAAACTATTAAAATATCGGTAAAATTTCCAAAAAAATATATGAAGAGACGGCGGTACGAAGTTCGCCGGGACAACTAGTTATCTATATGTTTAAAACAAAGTCGGGTTAGTTACACCATTTATAAGTCAAGAACGACTGGACCGATTTTTATGATTTTTGTTTAGTTGAATTTGTCTCCGCGCCGAATAGCAGAATAACTACAAAAATATCAAAATTTAAAAAAAAAATGTATGACAATACGGTATAAATATTAATTGTGATATATTATTAAACGGTTGATATGAAACATGAAAGACTTATCTAGCTGCCTATAAGAGTATGAGAAGTCTTTTTTACCTAAGTCAGATCTAAAAATAGTTACTTGTAAGTGCAGGTTTTCAGAAAATTAATTAAAACTGATATCATGATCCTCGCTTCTAAGTAGTAACATAATCATATCCCAAATATTCTTGGAATTGCTTTTACGATACTGACTTTACTTACATCAAAGATTCAGTGAAAAAGGGATTCTGGAAATGTGATTTTCTAGGAAATGTCTTGTGAATCCGACGTAAAATGAATTATTGTATTCGTATCCTTTTGGTTTTATTTACCAATGAATAAAGAAATGATGATGATAAATCAAACTGAAATGACATGCGTTATATTAGGATATACGTCACCGTAAGGTTCTTAGCGTATTGCGAACCAGCGCGATTATATTCCTTGCAGTGGTAGCGGTGGCGATCAGACAATTAACTCAATTAACAGTGTTTATATTTATTTTGGCAAACGCAGTTTAGGACGCCCGATGGGGCAGAAAGGTTCTGGAATGGAGGCCACGTACCGGAAAGCGCAGCGTAGGACGTCCAACTACAAGGTGGACAGACGACCTGGTAAAGGTTGCAGGAAGGCGCTGGATGCGGGCCGCTTTCAACCGGCCAATCTGGAAGTCACTGGGGGTTGCCTATGTTCAGCAGTGGACGTCCTATGGCTGAAATGATGATGATGAGTTTAGGACGCCCTTCCGGCTCGATGTACTGACGACCTTAGGAAGATGGCTGGCAGTGGCTGAATTAAAAAAAGCGGGAGATCATGCTCTTTGGCGCTTTTTAGTGGAGGCTTACGTCCAGCAGTGGACTGCAAAAGACTGACATGATGATATATGTTTTAAGGTTAATATTGTGTGCCTTGTGGGTTCACTTACCTTTAGGAAAAATTACCAAAAAGATATCTAAAACATCGTCAACATTCCTTTAACATCAGACACGCTTGTTGCTTTGCTGTGCATCTGACGCGATCAATAGCTAGCAGCAGTCAGCCTTATGTGACCAGTCACCGCCACATGATCGCGGCAGTAACTATGTAAGTAGTATCGACAGTTTGCACTCCAATGTTAAATTGAATCCAAATTCATTACGCAACATTGACAAATTGATATGTAATTTGAACTTCTGACGTCCCTCAGTCAATTAACTGCTGTGTCCCCACTTTATGCATAGTAATACCTGTATTGCATAGCGAGGATCGCTTGGCAACCGGACCCTTCCTGATAGCATGTATACCTATTGTATGGTAGGGGTGCCACTTATTTGTAGAGTTTAAAATTAAACCTTTTTTGATAGGGTGGCTTGTTAGACGAGGTACTCGCTTTAACATCCTAATAAAATAACTTATTAAAAAAAGAACACCCCTATGGCAATAATGTAGAAATCGGGAGACAAAAGTACACCTTTCTATAAAAAAAAGTCATTTAATTTGACGAGTTGCTTGCGCTGCTTCTTCTCAGTGCTACTAGCCTATAATGTTGTACCGAAGCAGTGGTAGGGTAAAAATATAAATTGGGGCGTTTAAAAGAGCTAAGTATATACGTTATAAAATGGTTTTATAAAGTTAGGTATAAATAGTAAATGCTGTGTTCGCTTTAATGGACATATTAGGGTGATTTTCCCAGCACCAAATCGTAAACGGCATGGCTGAAACTGCTAGTGCAGGATGGCACTTTTAACTTGTAATATTTTTTTTTAGATGAAAAGTGTTGTCTCCTACAGCAGCCTTCAAATATTTTTCCATTATGATTGTCGCTAATAAGGAAAAAAAAAATATAAACACCTAAGTTTTTCATACCGGTGAAGCGGCACAATTTGTTTTTCAGTATACTTTTAATCTTATAATAAAAACAGTTGATTTTTTAGGGATTTCCTTTTTTTTATTTTAATCCTAAATAGTGGCAGTACTTTATTGCGGAAACTTCATTACAAAATCTGTTGTATTTAATGAATGGTAAGTACAAATTCACGTGTCCAAATTAGATTTTTCACCGCGGTGAATTTTCGTTGTACGCGAATATCTAGGCATCCAACAACACTAGCTTCTCGCTACTGCGCAGTAAACTTGCGCACCAGGGACGCCTAAGCGCTTGATGTGAGAGGACGCGTGTTGCTTGTCTGGTGTTCCCACCAAAAACGTAAGTAGTGGGTTCCGGTGACTAGGGACCGCTTTTTTTTTTCATTCACGTGAGTGGATAAAAGTTGTGATCCAATGATCCGATATGTTTATTAAATATATGTACTTTTACTTAATGTCGCCTGATCAAGTAGGTAGTATCAATTTATTTCTATCATAAATACTGTGCTTGTAGTGTTAACTTCTATTGGCTGTTTTTCATGACGGTGATCTCATTCCGGTGAATTCGGTGACCTAAATTGACACCGAAATGAGAAAAAATATCATTTCGGTGATTTTTTTTCATTTCGGTGAGAAGTTGTTCATTTCAATGATTTTTATCTTCATCTCGGTGTTTTTTTTTTTCATTCCGGTGACAAATTATTTCACTTCGGTGAAAAACAGACCATAATTTATTTTGTTACATTTTAGTTGCACAAGGAATATATTTGTTTTGGGGACTAAAATGTAGCTATTAGTTAAAAGAATAACCTCAGTTGTTGCTCGCGTGGGCAATAGGCTATTTGAATAAATTATGATAATTAGTCCACTTTAAACGTAATTCAAAAATATTGAACACGTTCTGTTTTAGGTTCCGTACCAAAATGGTACGAAAGGAACCCTTATACTTTCGCCATGTCCGTCTGTCAGTCCACGGCCTAGCACAGATACTGTTTGTACTAGGAAGCTGTAATTTTGCACGAGTATAAACATTAAACACGCCGACAGAATGGTATAATAATATCTTGAAAACAAAAATTCTAGGGTATCTCCCCTACACGTAAAGAAGGGATGAATTATTTATTTTTAGTCTACCCCATCGTTTGGGGTATCGTTGGATGGGTCTTTCAAATATATTGCGAGGTTGTGAAGACCATTTTTCGATTCAGTGATTGGTTTCCGAAATATTAACCTTTGTCGTTTAAATTCCGAAATATTTATGCTAGAGTCGTGTCCCCATCCAAAAGATAGATTTTTGTGCTACCTGATTTATTAATGACTAAGTGTAATAATAAGATTTTGTGAAGACAAATAACAAGAGATTACGTTTGTTTTATTTTACATTATACAGTGTGTAACGAAAAGGTGAAATAAAACTTTAAGGGGTTATTCTACGGCTAAATTACATTAACTTTTTCTATGGGACCAACATCAAAATCTCAAAAAAAAAAATTGACGTTTTCATACAAACTGATGCCAGCTGGTCGCGTTTTAGTATAGGAAAGTGTTTTTTTTAATTACAATAAATGTTCGAATTGGCGTCCTTGCGCTCTGATAATTCTCTCTGATAAATCTCTAATTTTAGGATAACGCGGGTATACATAAAATGCAAAAATAGAACCTTTGTGTTGGGATCACGTATGGCTGTCTGTCAGTCCGTCTGTTACAACCGATTAGCTCCGAAATTACTGGCCCAATTGGATTGCAATTTGGCACAAATAATTTCAAGAATTTCCATGTTCACAATATTCATTTTAAAATCAAAGTTCCAAAAAACCATAAAATCTACACCCATATTGATAGACATTTCAACCCCATCGCATCCCAACAAGGGAGATGGAATTTCACGTCCGCAACGTTACATTTTAAAATCGTTGTTGTTTTCGTAATCAGCGACCCGATAAACCATAGAAACAATACCCATGTTGATTTTCAGACTTTGTCAGCCCCCTTCCCCTTTTTAGGAGTTGACTTTTCAAAAAATCTGAAACACATGTTTACTCATTTATCGTAAGGAGAACTTACTCCTGTGAAGTTTTGAATAAAAGAGTCTGACTAATCTTGTTTACCCATACAAACTTTGGATCCCCATTTCACCCTTTTAGGGGATGAATTTTGAAAAATCCTTTCTTAGTGACCCCTAGATTTTATAAGAAACCTACGTGTCAAATTTGGAATCTCTAGAACCCGCGGTTTAGGCTGTGCGTTGATACATCAGTCAATCACTTTTGCCTTTTATATATGTATATAGATTAATTAATATAGAATGGAGTAAGGTGCTGCGCATACACCCCAGTGGTGCGGCCTTTTTGACCGTGAAGCAATAAAGACCGCGACTGCTCATCGATGCTCGCGGCTGCCCGCGCCTTGTACTCAACGTGCACGACGGTCAGTTTAGGACAACCATTCTAGTAGAGCGCGCGACGCAGACTAAGCTAGTCGCCCGCGCCGCCGTCTGCGTTAGTGTATACAAACTGGTTTGTGCGATCCACGGCGGGCAGCCACGGACATGCCGCGGTGCGGGGCGGGCACTGGCGGCGCAGTCTTATTGACCGCCGTGTGCGTTGCAGTATACGATTCCCTTTCGTCTATTGTTCGCGGCAAAATTGTCCGGCCCGCCCTGCTACGTTGTGTACGCAGCGCCTTGATATCTCGAAAACGGTGCGTCCTAGCTCGAAATAAACAAAATTTTGGCCCCCGTAGACCCCAGGCGACGTCTCTGGAACACTTCAACAGCATTTAAACTAATCTAAAAGCAGACCTTCATCGAGGGTTGAAATCACGTAAGTAGCATTAGAGATCAGAGTTCCCCGCGTAATTCCTATGTCCCATGGGAATTCCGGAAAACGATATGCTTAATGTCACTTCCACAACTGAGAAGAATCTCATATGATGAAATACATCTCTAACGGCTTAGGCTATAGAGCGTGCCAAAAACTTATAAACACACATACATACGCTCGAAAAACATAGCCCTCCTACGGCAGCCGAGTGAAAATAACAATGTATTGAGTAAGTTTACTATAAACATAAGTTTAGTGATTATAACTTTAAAAATGAAGGACTTTCAAGACACAACTTAATATCCTTTTTCAACCCTTTCAAGGGTTGAATAATTAAGAACGCTGTAATACATAAATTTATTTTCAATCGTCACCATAATACAAAATTTTAAAATTATTATTTGAAACTGATATGCTTTCATTAAATTTTCATCCCCTATTTTACCCCCTTAGGGCTATAATTTCCAAAAAAACCCTTTCTTAATGGATGTCTACACTGTATAAGGTAAGGCTGTGCGTTGATATATCAACAATTAGTCAGTTTACCATTTTATATAAATAGATAACTGAAATACAAAGTTTCTTTCCCCTTTTCACCTACTTAAGGGTTGAATTCAAGATTTTTTTATGTCCACAATATTAAATTTCCAAATCGATGTCATTTTCGTAATTAACATCCCAAAAAACCATAAAATCGACACCCATATTGATATTTAGACATTTCAACCCCATCGCACCCCAATAGGGGGATGATATTTTAGGTCCACAAAGTTGTATTTTAAAATTGTTGTTGTTTTCGTAATCAGCGACCCGATAAACCATAGAAACAATACTCATGTTGATTTTCAGATTTTGTCACCCCTTTTACCCCCTTTAGGGGTAGATTTCGCAAAAAACCTGAAACACGTGTTTAATCATTTATTGTTAGAAATACTCCTGTGAAGTTTCGAATAAAATAGTCTAACTAATCTTGTTTCCCCATACAAACTTTGGGCCCCCATTTCACCCCTAGAGGGTGAATTTTGAAAAACCCTTTCTTAATGTACCCCTAGACCTTATAAGAAACCTACATGCCAAATTTGGAATCTCTAGCACCAGCGGTTTGGGCTGTGCGTTCATATGTCAGTCAGTCAGTCAGTCAGTCAGTCAGTCAGTCAGTCAGACAGTCAGTCAGTTTCTTCTTTTATATATATAGATGTTTGATGCGGCTCGCGTAACCAGACGTTTTTTATGTATGCAGCTGCATTTTGTATGCGAGTCCGCAACTCTGTTATTGAGGATACTGGTCAGACAAGACAGAGACAGACAAGGTCTTTCAGACATCCGCAATAAAAAAAAAACAAGGGATTTAGATCCGGCGATCTGGGTGGCCATAAAATAGGGCCGAGCCGGCCTATCCACCTCTGTGGGTAGCGTTGATTCAAATAATTTCTTACTACTATTGCGTAGTGAGCTGGGCACCCATCCTTTTTAAGCCACATTCTCCGCCTCACTTCTAAACTGATATCTCCTAGCATGCCGGGTAAATAATTTTGTAAAAAATTAAGGTAAATTTCACTATTCAGTGTAGCTGGATGTTCATATAGCCCGATCACCTGTCCGCCAATAATCCCAGTCCACAAGTTAACTTTAAATTGAACTTGGGACCGATCTTCCCTCATCAAATGTGGGTTTTCTACTTGCTAGCTATGTAGATTGTGGATGTTGAGATATCCATCTTTCCGGCATGAGGATTCATCCGTTCACAACATTTTATTGAAAAATTGCAGGTCCTCCCTTATTTTATTTAACATGATTCTGCAGAATGCAATCCTGCGCGGATAGTCAGCAGGCTGTAGAGTTTGAACCCTTTGAACATGGAAAGGGTGCAACCTGTATATTTTTAACCGACTTCAAAAAAGGAGGAGGTTCTCAATTCGTCAGTATCTTTGTTTTTTTTTTTTATGTATGTTCAGCGATCATTCGTTACCAGGTTAACCGATTTCGATACTTCTTTACTTGTTCGAAAGGGAATACTTTCGGAATGGTCCTATATAAATTTGATCAAGTTCTGATGATGGAATCTATAAGAAAATCATCAAACTTTGCATGAACTCCATCCGTGCCAACTGATTTTTGTACCTATGTTGCCCAATATCTTCGGCATTTGTGAACCGATTTTGATGATTTTTTCTTTATCGAATAGCTTATACTTTAAAGATAGTATATTGAAAATTTTTTGGAAAAATTTCACCTCTAAGGTGGGTAAATAAGGGATGAAATCGGTGTTCAGCCGTTAACTTATGTTTGCACTGAAAATATTCGTATTGTTGAGGATTGTCACTGTATGTATCACTAAAAATAGATGAAATAAGTAAATTTTATTAAAAAAAGTAAACCGACTTCAAAAAACTGAAAAGATAAAAATAATATCAACACATAAGTACCTAATCAGTTACTTTTGGAGTCGGTGCAAACGAAAACATTCAAACTCTCATCGGATAGCACCGACTCCAAAAGTAACTGATTAGGTACTTATGTGTTGATATTATTTTTATCTTTTCAGTTTTTATGGTTGATTATTACAATATATTTGTTATTTTTGTTGTTTTATTCTCACACGTTCCTAAATGAATTTAAGTTTAAATAAGTTAATATCCATGTATGGTACAATTTAATTAATACTTTCAATACCATTATAGTATAGTCAGAAAAGGATAACCTGTACTGTGTAATAGCACTCTTCAAAACGTAGGTAAGTAATTATGGAACTAGGATAGCAGCATTTTAGGTGCGTTGCGTGGTAACAGTTTAGTTTTTTTCGGTGACTGCATAAGTAATTTCATTGCGGTGACTCGCGTTTTTCATTTCGGTGATGAGAAGTTTCATTTCGGTGAACTATTCTTTAATTTCGGTGACACCAAAATTTTAAAGTACTATATCTCCTAAGTATATGAACTGAATTTGATGTCGAGTAAAGATTAATCATAACAATATCATAAATAACAATACTACATGGTTTTATTTCAAAAAAAGTTATAAATAAAAAAGTTCACCGTAATGACAAAAAAAATGGACTTGTTGAAATTGACCCATTAAAGTGATTTTCTCGTTCAACCTGTCACTCGGCTTTATAAAATGTATCGTGTTAATCACATCGATACATTTTTGTTAACGGTCAATAAATCTGCAATATTATTTTAAAAAAAGAAACATGTAAATACTTATGCATTAGAATTTAATAAGAATAGTGAAAAACAGTAACAAAATTACAAATTAGACAGCTTATAGGTAATATATCAGCATAACGATAGTTACTATTTAAAGCCGCCTTTATCTTTTTTCGCATTTTAAGAGTTCTCACATCTATTATTATTATCTACAAACTCTTTCCTACAATCATTAATTATCGTGTAGTAACCCTAGGTATGCCAGACGGCTAGACGCCGAGACAGGGGGGCTGGGAAGGGGGGGGACTGGTTTGTTAAATGAAATCACTGCCACTCGATTTCAGTGCAGTGCGTCCAATGTTTTACGCTCAATCTAGGCATAGCCAGCTAGGGGGGGTAGCCAGGGGCGAGAAAAATGCATCTATAAATACGATGATATAGTATTAGTTCTGGCTTTATATAAGCATAGCGTTTAGTCTATGTTTGGTAAAAAAAAACAAATTTAACTAAAATTGCATGCGATTAAATAATCACTTTATCATTTATTTTATTCATCATCATTTCAGCCATAGGACGTCCACTGCTGAACATACATAACTTGAATTAGCGCAAAACTTAAAAATGAACCGATTACATAATCTGTGGCTATGGATATGACGTGGCCAGATCTTAGAATTGACCACTTCATGATGTGTCTGACCATATCATGAAATGGTGACATCGTATAACGATACCTTTCTGTAATTATACGATTATTTAGTATAAATTTACTGTCCTAAATGTGATGTTGTAACTAAAGAAATGAAAACTAGTTATAACTTAAAACAATTTGAGATTCCATTAGCAGTCTCTTCATAAAGTTAAAGCAATCTTGTATCGAACGGGAGGCAAGCGATTTATTTGTGGGTAAATAAAGTCACTATAATAAAAGCTACACTATTTTACAACCTCCAAAAAAAAAGGAAGTTTATAATTCGACACGTATAAGAAAACATTTCGCAAATACATCCAATTGTGAATATACTTTTTGTTGGAATAGGTATTTATTGAAGTTGGTGGCACGTTACGTCTAAGTCTCTACGCAGTCCCAAACCCTTTAATTCACTCTTCCTCTTGAATATATGATAACAAAGGACATTAGTTGAAATCTTAAAATTGACAGACCTACCGTATATAGATTTCTTGTGATACCTTCATTTAACAATAAAATAAATAAAAAAACACTTCCCCATACTAAGCCGCCGACCAGCTGACATCAGTTTGTTGTATGGAGCAGTGAATTTTTTTTAGGTAACAATGTTGGTCCCATAGAAAAAGTGGTTGTATTTGAGCACTAGAATCAGCCCCTGAGAGGTTGTTGATGTTTTACAAATAACCCTGTAGATTTCAAATAAAACGCGATTACTATAAATATTCCAACTAATTTCAAAGGTTGACTGTACGAAGTCACGGGAGCATGACTTACCGTGTCACACGATTGACGCCCAAATAACATCCACTTTTCACCCTTCACTATCGATGTAAAGAAAAATGTATCAACCAACTTTAACGTTACGACTACCGGGAATCGTCACGGTCCCGTGCCGGTGTAGAGTGGACGTTAATAATGTGCATTAAGGACCCTCGGGGAACGAATCGAGTCTATTTCACATGTGTGTGTAATTATGTTTATATCTGATGCGTGTCTCACAAATACAGGTGAAGAGAAATGACATAACAAAGAAAACGAGTAGTTGAAATTTAAAATTTTATAAATAATATATAAGTTTCACTTTTGAGCGGTTCGAGAAATTAAAAAGAAGTTAGTAGGCATATTATACGTCCCACTTACTGACTTATAAAAACCCTGGAGTGGCTGCTATCAAATCATATTCGTTCTTATTTGATTACCGCCATTTTGGCAGTTCCATGGAACTAAATTGCTAAAGGCCGCAAGATAGGCAGTCTTATACAGTATACGTCGAAATTAGTTTCCAAAAGTGTCACGTGTGGCGTTTTGTAAGGATACACAAAATTAGCGGTCATTTGTATGGAACAGTCGGTCTAGTTATTTACACATTTCAGTGGTCCTACTGCAGCCTACACGGTTTACCTTAACTATACGGTAACCTTCCTGTCAGAGTGTCCAAATTATATCGAATTATTGATATCTAATCATATGTTATAATCGTAATACGCTCTATTTGTACAAATATTTAAATTACTCTCAGTACACAACATACCAAATGCTTAGGACAAAAATGCAATCTTTATTGTCAATATTAGCAGCCAATTTTTGATCAAACAACATCATAATAACTGCTCTTGACTCAGTTAAGCCAACTGCAGACTTAGATTAAGAGCTTTTGCACTTATCACCATTTTAAAGCTATAATTACGAAAAATAAAAACCGACTTCAAAAAACTAAAACGCTAAAAATAATCTTAACACTTAAGTAATCAGTTACTTTTGGAGTCGGTGCAAACGAAAACATAGAATCTCTCATCGACTGGCACCGACTCCAAAAGTAACTGATTACTTAAGTGTTAAGATTATTTTTAGCGTTTTAGTTTTTTGAAGTCGGTTTTTATTTTTGTTATAAAATTAACTTTTTCCAATTCAAATTCCATCTATTTTAGTGATAAATCCTAATCAAAACAAATCTTACGAGTGCAAACATAATTTAACTGCTGAACACCGATTTTATTTCCTATTTTTTCACCCTTAGGGGTGAAATTTTATCCGAAAATGTCTTATTATAGTATCTTTAAGGTATAAGCTATTTATTTAAAAAAAAAAAAAACAGAATCGGTCCATATTTGGCAAAAATATTAGGTAAGATAGATACTAAAATCAGTTGGCGTGGTACGGAGTTCATGCAATGTTTGATGATTTTCTTATAAATCCCATTATCAGAATTTATCCAAATTTATATGCGATCATTCTGAAAGTATTACCTTTCAAACAAAAAAATAATTATCGAATTCGGTCAACGTAGTAATGAATGATCGCTGAACATACATAAAAAGATTCTGACGAATTGAGAACCTCCTCCTTTTTTGAAGTCGGTTAAAAAGTGTGTAAATTCTTTTTTTGTTCGCCAGCATGTCTCGTTCGAAACTTTGAAAATAATCTGACGATACGGTGTACTCAAGAGTTTCCTTGCGACCCTCTTCTCGGATTCGAACCAAAGACTGCTCGGCGCAGCTAAGATAGGAAGCACTAAACTGCATAATGATAGCGATCCTCTGACCCATTAAGCTATCTTCTTTAATACAAAAAGAAATACAAGACAAAAAGCGCCTGGCAACTTCCTCCAATTTCGACATAATATATCAGTGGTAGTAGCAAAATAAAGTGATAAAGATATGTGCCATAATGTTTTTCATTTAGTATTTTTTTTTCATTTTGTAATTATACTAAGAAACGTCAAGAATGTCATTAAGCAAAGTAAAGTTAATGTTGATTTAGTAGACGATACGGAAAGTTATCAGTAGTATAACTTATTTTTGGTGTTAGGTTTTAAATATAAACCTGAGAATTGACATCAAGGACAATAGATTTTCAAACAACCTGTACAATCCTCAAAGTTAACGTACCAAACACATCCCCTAGAATCTCATTCCTTGCATTTCGTTCCCCGTAATGAGTGAAAAGAATATAGAAAATGCGGGAAAATCTAATCCAAGCTGCATTGTACGTCCACAAGTCCTCTCGATTACTACAAACTGAAAATCGAGTTTGCACTTTCTAAAACATCGCACTAGCCACTCGAGGGAGGGTGTAGGCAGTAAATCTACCGTCGAGACACTGTCGCCTCTGATACCTACGTAGTATATGTGCAGTATCTACGTTGTCTAGTGATGTGGAGCACGTCTTTAATACGGATGTAGCAGATTTTCGGAATTATTAATTAACGTCTATTCAAAACAAACGAGTTATAACTAAATAACAAATGTCTAACAAAGCCACCATACAAGAGCTACAGAACAACTGAAGGAGCCTCCAAACGACTAATGTATTGCCTGCAATACTCAGTAGCATTAGCAATATCAGCGTCCACATGGCAACAATAGTCTAATACACATTTTTTTAGGTTTAATTGACTTTTTAGAGTTCTATTATATGTATAGATACTGCAAGTCAAAGGCCGTCTCTCAATCTAAAGAGAAATTTAGTCAGTCCTGGGAGTACTTGTTCAGATCGTCTCGCCATCATTTTCTTGACCTATCCCTTTACCAATTTCTGCTAATAACACATGAATTCGGTAATAACGAAAAATACCTACATATTTCCGCTTCATTGACGACTAAACATTGCTGTGAAATGACTTATGCAGTCATGAGTCATATGAATTTTATCTCTTTATCTACTTCGGTGCATATTCATTTAACAAATTAAAAACTAGTTGTATTTGAGATACAAAAAGAGCCTAATTGACTTGTAAATTCTACATTCGATACTTTACCAACTGATTTCGATAGTTTGAGTCATCGATACCTGTCACGTCCTCCCATCACTACTCTATCCTAGGTCTTTACTGCACGTCTGGGGTAGAGCGTAGAGTAACTTTGTGCACCACAAAGTAATGTATGGGAGACTTTTACAATGATTTGCAGGTCATGGATAAAACAGAGGTTTAAGAGCTTACTGCGGTTTAAATGCAGATATGTTACTTATTTTGTATTCCGATTATTTTAATAAATTCATTATTATAAAACTAGAGTATTTTTATAAAACTTTCAATAGTGACTACCTACACACAACAAAATTAAGATAAAAAGTTAGCTTCGCTTTTAAAAAGTGTTTTTTGTAATTTTTTCTAAGTAGTGTAAACTCGGTTATTCTGCTTCCATTTCATATTTCATCTTTGGCTCCACCATAAAACCTTAATCATTGTCTTATGAGAAGACAGATCACAGAATCCAAAAAATAAATCTTTGACCCTGGACTAAAGTCGTGCGCTAAAAAATAGTATGTCACCTAATAAATAGTATCTTTAACAGTAGCATTTTTTTCTGACTGGCCCATTTATAAAAAAAAATATTGTGTGTCGCATCGCATCAAAAAATAATAAAGGTACTAAACTAGACTAAATTGTACAGTCTATTCAGTTGTGCCGTGTGGCCGTAAAGAATACACTTCCCCGCCGCCAACAGGAGGCGTGTCGTAAGAGGCGACTAATTCCTGTAGTACGAGACGGGCAGCAGCGTCTGCGTGCAAAATCTTATAAAAACTGCGCTCGCCAACCCGCCTGCCAAGCGTGGCGAGTATTGGCAATCCCCCCCGATGTTGGGTCATTGGGGGAGGCCTGTGTTCAGCAGTGGACTTTCTATGCCTGAAATGATGATGATGATGATATAGTTAGCAAGAATAAAATTAACCAGTTTTTATTAGACAATTATTAACCGCGGCATATTTATGTGAAATCGTCGACATTGGTAGGGTAACAATTATTCTAAACAATTTTGAATCATTGTACTGTTCTGTCATATCAAAAATAAATATAAATTTCAGCTATCATGAAGTGCTTGTATGTAGCTCAGTGGTGTCAGCGCTTTGGTAGTGATTACCAAAATTAAGCAAGCCACGCCGCGGTAGTGAGTGGATAGGTGACCATTCTCACCATATGGTGACATTTATCAAAGAATCTTGCTTTGTAGGGCCCATTAAAAGATGGTCTTGGCTAATATCGCTTCATACTAATCGTGTAGCCAAGTCAGTAGCGTTAAGGCGGCTTGATTACATCTGAAAGTAAGGTTTAGTTACTGGCCTCACAAAACCCCTCCATCAATCGGCACTGGGCCCGCGTGGTCCACCACATACTCCAGTATGGCCCAACCACCTCGTAGTTGAGGTTAGGCCTGTGCCCTATAGTGGGACGTATATAAGCATGCTTTATTTTTGAGCTGTCATAATACCATCTTGTATGGAAATTAATGTCAAATGTAACTAATAAATATACCGCATTATGTACATGACATTAAATTGAAATAGTACTATCGTCTTAAATCCAACACGGTTTATTTAAAATCGATCCTTATGTCTTGGAACTAAGGTACATAGATTTTCATATCTTTTATCCAAAATGTATATGCGTTTTTATGTCAATTTTCACACAATTAGAGATTCAAACGCCTCTTTTAATACATTCGTAAACTCGAATCGTTTCGTTTGAGGAAATTTACGATGGCTCTCATTTTTTCATGCCATTTCGCACAAAGAAATGGTATTGCGTTTTTCATTAAATGTATACTGTCTCGTAAATAAGACGATATCTTCGGTAGGTTGGTACATATGTTTTACAAAACATCTACAATTGGTAGGTACATAAGTAGGTAGATCATATTTACTTGTTATCGTGCGAAGAGAAACTGTTTTTTTTTTTTTGATTTGAACATATAAATTACTAAGGCCCACTTTACCGTTCTAAAATCGAAATTTAACCTAAACCAAGTGTAAAGGACCATTCTGTTTGTGTCACTTTGACGTTGACAGAAACAGAATGAATGATCTATATCAAATTTAGATTAGTGAGGATAGAATATTGTCTATGTAGCTTAGTTAGATACAATACAAATGCATAAAATTTTTGTATAAAAAAGCCAGGGAGAAACTCCCAGTGTAACTTAACGAACCTAACTTACTCGTAGGCTAGTCCAGACTGGAGAGTACGAGTAACTTGTTAAGTAGCCTCCTATCTCCATTCGCGTCTTTATTTTAGTTGTGATAACTATTATGGAATCGCGCCAAAACTGAATATGAGATTAAAGTGCAAACTCCATTATTCAATGTGTTTTATCATTAACTCGACTTTTCCTGCAGCTCAGTAATATTTTTGCATGATACACACTTATACTACTTATAAGCCTAAATACAGGGTTACATTGCAAAGGGGTGCCAAATCCTCCTAAAGTGGCTCAGAACCAGTAACTTAATCAAACTATGTAAAAAACAAAACGAAGGCCATTCCTCTGCAGCGCGGCGTAAGGCAGGGAGATGTTATATCTCCGAAACTGTTCACCGCTGCATTGGAAGACGCCTTCAAGCTCCTGGAATGGAAAGGATTCGGCATCAACATTAACGGCGAGTACATCACTCAGCTTCGGTTTGCCGACGATCGTGTTCATGGCAGAATCGCTTGAAGACCTTGGCACAATGCTCGATGGCCTTAGTCGAGTTTCCCAACAAGTAGGCCTTCGGATGAACATGGACAAAACAAAGATCATGTCCAATGCCCATGTTGCGCCCTACCCAGTATCAGTTGGGAGCTCTACTCTCGAAATTGTTAACAAATATGTCTACCTGGGACAAGTGATCCAGTTGGGTAGGTCAAATTTTGAGAAGGAGGTCAATCGTCGAATCCAACTCGGCTGGGCAGCGTTCGGAAAACTACGTAACGTCTTCTCGTCCAAGTGCCTAAAGACGAAAGTCTACAACCAGTGTGTGTTACTAGTGATGACATATGGAACTGAAACGTGGCCTCTCACTATGGGCCTCATAAGAAAGCTCAAGGTTGCACAGCGTGCTATGGAAAGAGCTATGCTCGGCGTTTCTTTGCGGGATCGAATCAGGAATGAGGAGATTCGTAAACGAACAAAAGTTGCTGACATAGCCCAACGGATAAGCAAGCTGAAGTGGCAGTGGGCGGGGCACATAGCACGTAAAACTGACGGCCGATAGGGCAGAAAGGTTCTGGAATGGAGGCCACGTATCGGCAAGCGCAGCGTAGGACGTCCACCTACAAGGTGGACAGACGACCTGGTAAAGGTTGTAGGAAGCCGCTGGATGCGAGCCACTTTCAACCGGCCAATCTGGAAGTCACTGGGGGAGGCCATATGTTCAGCAGTGGACGTCCTATGGCTGAAATGATGATGATGAAAAAACAAAAAATAATAATTTAATTATTCCTACCCGCTGTTAAAAAATGTACGCGTGGATAATTTAACTCATTCATAAAAAAATGCACTGTATGTGCATTGCGTAAGATCTTTGTAGGCTTGCCGTACCTCTGATAAATGACCGCGCGGCTTTCGTAATCTCTTTATTGACTTTGTTTTCGGATATTTTAAAGTATTTTTTTCGTAACATACCATTATTAAAAATAATAACGATTAAGACGCTTCTTTATATTGTTCCCTAGATCTTATTTTTTAAATTTGGAACCCCTTTGCAATGTAACCCTGTATAGGTACGTCACTATTGTTTGTCTCTTTTTAAATGCTTTGTAATAGGTATATTTCAATAGTTCGATAACTGTAGTAAGTAGAGTTGGTCGTGTGCAGGCGTGGGTAGTGTCGTGTTTAGGGAGGATACTTCATAAGTTAGACAATAGTAACAGTGATATTCATATGATTTTTGGTTTCAAGTAGATATGTTTTAATGACGATTTAAAGTAATTTAGTGGTGACTGTGGTGAGTCAGGGTTATGGGTAGAATAAAGCAGGGTGGGGTGGGGTTATTGCACCCAGGGCTCCCTCCCCCCTCTGAATCCGGACTGAATATTGGCTGTTTTTTTTAGTTGCCTTTTGTAATAATCAGGATTATTAAGATATTAGGATCTTAACACTTATTCATATTATAAAGTTGTCAGTTTCCTTTTTTATTCAACTAAACTAGAACGTCCGTTTCAAAAATAAACTCCAACTCCAATAACTCTTGCTACCGCCCGATACAATATTAAAAACCCAGTAGGCTCGATCCCTAGAACGCAACGCAACACACTACTTTTATAAAAAAACTATGCCGTAGTCTCTTGTTAGAGCTCTTTTACATGGCGTTTTTTTGCAAACATTTAAATTTTTCACGAAAGGAAATATTCCAATATCGTTATATTCGGAAATATTCCAAAAAGTCGATCCATAGCCGTCGGGATTTAGGACGCCTTGGACGAAGGACGCCAAAAATTACACTAGGCCGGAGCCGCACTGACATTGCAATGGGTGACGCTTGCGACGCTAAAACAAACTTTTATATCATAGTATGGCTGTGGCTACACCGCGTGTAGGGCCGGCTTAAGATATCTTTGGTGTAGCGCGCCTCCTACATTTTACGGTCGGTCGAGAATTTGTGACCTTAGTCTTGGATGTAGTATAGAGTATAAATGTATGTATAAATTCGTTATCTAGTCGGGATTGTACATGTTCTGCTTAGTTTAAGTCCAAGGTATTTAGTGTAACTGTTTTGCAGAATTATACATTTATTTGTCGCATCGCCTGTTTTGCGCTTGGCCAGCCTAGCCTTATTTTATCTAAATACGTATTATTACAGAATCTTCGGGAATGGGTCTACTCTATATAGAGTACTGTGTCCCATTCGGGCAGAAGGGCAACAGCCTAAGACCACACACAGCGTGTTTACAGTGTCAATTTATAAACCGATCCAACGACCTTTCAGGCACATAATGAAGGCCCTATTCACGGAGCACAAAGCAGTTAGAGCTTCGCTTGGGCCGAGAATTGAACTGGGTCTCGATATAAGAACCATTACGACCGATTGATGCCGTCTTGTCTAGTCTCCAGACTACAAAGCTAGGGAGGTTCATCATCATCATCATCATCATTTCAGCCATAAGACGTCCACTGCTGAACAAAGACCTCCCCCAGACTTATCATCGGGGAGGATTGCCAATACTCGCCACGCTTGGCAGGCGGGTTCGCGAGCGCAGTTTTTTAAAAGATTTCGCACGAAGACACTGCTGCCCGTCTCGTGCTACAGGAATTAGTCGCCTCTTACGACACGCCTACTATTGGCGATGGGGAAGTGTATTCTTTACGGCCGTCCCCACACGGCACCTAGGGAGGTCGCGGGTTCAAATTCCGCAAAAAAAAAGTTAAGTGTAACGACCGCCTCATCGTACATATTGTGTCTTGTATGTTTACGATTCCTTTTTAAGGGTTCTGTAGTCTAAACGGAACCCTAATAATTTCGCCGTCCGTCCTTTTGTCTGTCTGTCTTCCGCGGCTTAGCTCAGGGACTCTTGAGTACCTACTAGAAAGCAATTTGAACTAATTTCGCAAGGGCTTACTTAATAATCATATGTAAAACGTATTTGGAGAAGAAAATTACCTATATGATGTTGTCATGTAAGACAGGTAGAAATTATTGCATATTGAGTACTACAGACAGACAGACACGCACTTGGCCGGTTTTTATATTTTTGTGCATATAAATATCTGTCTAATCATAACTGATATATTAAAAATATCAGCTAACCATGAAATAGACTATGTTTGTAATGTATGATACTTACACAGGGTTATTTGTAAAATATTAATTAACGACCTCCATAGCCGAGAGGCGAGCATATCGAGGGTTCGATTCCCGGTCGGTCAATGTAGAAAAATAACTTTTCTATATTGCCTCGGATCTGGGTGTTGTGGTACCGTCGTTGTTTCTGATTTCTGGATCACAAGTGCTTTTGCTACTTATCATAGGAGCAATGTAAATTATGTAGGAATATATTAGTTACTATAACTAATAAATTGTGCCGTGTGGGGACAGCCGTAAAGAATACACTTCCCTACCGCCAACAGGAGGCGTGTCGTAAGAGGCGACTAATTCCTGTAGCACGGGCAGCAGCGTCTGAATGCGAAATCTTAAAAAAAAACTGCGCTCGCCAACCCGCCTGCCAAGCGTGGTGAGTATTGGCAATCCCCCCCAATGAAAGTCATTGGGGGAGGCCTATGTTCAGCAGTGGACGTTCTGTGGCTGTAATGATGATGATGATGATGAACTAATAAAATTTGGTAACGCTATTGTATTTTATTATGGAGGTCACGTCGTGGCAATCGTAGTGTAGGACGCGCTCAGCGCGACGGACCGTCGACCTTTGGAAGATCAGTGAATGGATGAAAAACGGAGGATCGTGCTCTTTGGCTCTCTTTGCTTACGCCCAGCAGTGGACGGCAATAGGCTGACATGATGATGATGATGATTGTATTAGGTTTATACCTCTAAAAAGTTGTTATAACAGATGTAAATAAATTAAATATCGACGACCTCCGTAGCCGAGAGGCGAGCATACCGGACTTGGTGTCGCTATCTCTGAGGTTCCGGGTTCGATTCCCGGTCGGGTCAATGTAGAAAAATAACTTTTCTATATTGCCTCGGGTCTAGGTGTTGTGGTACCGTCGTTATTTCTGATTTCTGTAACAGTGCTTTGGCTACTTACCACAGGATCAGAGAAATGTATGTGATGTTGTCCAATATATATATATTTGTTTTCAAATAAAAAATAAACATTAAACATTTTGTGAAAAAGGTCAGACAATAACAAATATATCATAAGGTAAGCCGTTTATTAAAATGTGCCTGAGGCTAGATACGAACCCGCCGCGACCGTAACATCTAAACCAGATACCAGAGTACTTCAACCACTAGGTCAAGTAGGTCGGGCTTTAGTATACAAAACATACAATAAAAAAGCCAACCTTGCTATAATATGTCCTCTATAACTCAGTCGAAAGAGCAGTCGCCCAGATAGCGAAAGGTCGTGGGTTCGAATCACACCAGAGGCAGATGAATTTTTTTTTCAAGTAAAAATATTTTTCTTCATATAATAAACTAGCAAAAAAAGTGAAAGCAAAAAATTTATAAGTAAAAAAAAAGACTATTTATATAAGTTATAAACTATATTCTATATTTAGGTACCTATCTACTACTCCTACGACGCCAACCATAAAGGGATTTTACTCATAAGCTAATTGTCACAGCATAATAAATTTATTGAACACTTGTACAGTTCTTCGGAATAAGACCTTATTTTTCATATAATATATTTTTAAAGGGAACACCTTTCTAGTTTACAAAGATCTTTGGTAGTGTTTGTAAATAAAGATATGTCGTTCGAATTTCGAATAGAGAATAAAAATCCTGATCATTCTTTCTTGAGATGCACCGTGCACAGAGACACACGACCTTGTTTGACAGAAATAATCATGGCCCTTCTCTTCTTCGTCCCCATTTATTTTTGGTCAATATTGTGTTCAAAATGGTTCACATCATGCTTTATAAATGTCGACTCAATGTCTGTTGTAATACGGCATCAAGACAACAATCTACTTTAAGAACGCACTAATTTAATTACGCTTCTCATAACATTTTAAGTATGTCATTGTCAAGGAAGTACTCTCTCAACGGTCGAGTAATAGTTTCGGCCATAATGTAATTAAAAACGTTAAGAATTAAACGTAACAGATGTATTTTGTGACGTGAATATTTTTATATCGACGTCCGTGGCAATGACCGCCGCCGCTGCGCGGTTCACGGCCGTTTATAAGACGTATCCGTTTAAAAACCGCCTTTATGCTTGTGTGTCTAAGTATAAGTAGGAGCGGCGCGACGTGTCATCGTAACTGACGAATGCACCGTAAAATTTATACACCCCATATTTGAAAATAAATAAAAGGAACGGGGCGTAGGGAGGCCGCGCACTCACACAGATAAACACACGGGCGCGCGCGGGGCGCGGGCCAGAGGGCGCTACTCTCGCCAGTCTCGCGCCGACCGTCTACGCAGACGGACGCTCGCCGCCCGTTGCGATTCGATCGGAAAAATAGTTTTATTCCCGACCAACCGGCGATCACCTACTGTGCTATAAAATTTTACGTGTGGACAAAAACTGTGAACGTGCTTTTTTCAAACGTGAACGGTGCGTATCTTTTGAAGTTAGGCCCGTTGCGCACCACACATGTTCATTGTTTACGTCTGTAGTTATATTAAATGGTGTAGACATGTTGTGTTTCTTTTTTTTTTTCTCTCCCCTCGGTATGCGGGACTTAAATACGGGTAGTTGTGTATGATTCATTTACTTACCGGCACCCACATTTAATAAGTCGTTTCTATTTCCAGATTAACTGTTGGGATTGATTGGGAGACGTTGACTTGACTGACTGTGGAAACAAAGGTTTACATTGTCTAAAGGTGAACGATCGTGCTTCATTCAACTTGTATCTACAGGTATGTACAATATTTGAACTTACGCATTGGTTCAAGTGTACCTTCAGTTTTTAAAATTCGAACACGGTCACGGTTTTTGAAGCAACGAACCGTATTTGTGATTTAAATCGTTCGTTCTCGGCTTTGTATCGATTTGAAAATCGAATTAACGCTTTTGCATGAATAAGCGTTTGCGATTTCGAGTGCGCGTAGATATCTGTATTTGGGTCAACGACCTCAATAGAGCGTAGTAGGTATGTAAGGCTGCTAATTTTTTGTGCAACTCTTGTCTAACGATAGTTGCATAATAACGTTCTCGTATGCAATTAAGGCATTGTGTTGTGTATCGAGCTGTGAACTGTGCTCTGCCTTGCATAATTCGTAACCTTTTCTTCGACATTTGATAGCTAAAGGCGGTTACTTGTTGCTCGTGGCCATTTGAATGTCTCGGCCGACTGGTTCTGTCAAGTTTGATATTATCTGAGCAAATTGTATCAGTTGCTAATTTTAGTGGTAGGTCATTTCGACTATAACCGGTTTTATCTACCTACAAACATGACAATTGAATGCTATAAATATTTAGAAGAGTACGCATATTTCCTTGAATAATAAGTAAAGTTTTCCACAAACATGGTTTATGTATTTAATAACAAGAAAACAAATCCTTTGTTTCAAAAACTTGCACATTTATTTAGCCAGCAGACTTCCATTATCTTATTATGACGTTTTTTATGGGTGGGTAGGTACGTAGGTGTACCTACTATTTTAACTTGAATAATTGCGTTCCTTATATAAATAATTCAATGACAAACCATTACCTAATATAAATCTACCTTTCGCTAGTCTAATCTTAATATCTAGGCTAGATTAATCAATCAAACAAGAAACTTATTTTACATTAAGTAATACGAATTTGACAATAAGATTATTATATTATTCCTATACTCTAGAGTAGCGACCTGACTTTGTTTGCATACATACATTATGTCTCCAATGTTTAAAACATTACATTTGTGTTTCCTACAACCTACTAATTACTTACTACTACTTACCTAAATACTTTCGGATTTTACTACATTTTATACCTACCTAGCCTACATGATCACTTGCTGTTGACATAGACATAAAATCTCAGACAGGACAGGCAGGAGTCTTTATTACGATACATTTCGAAAACATAAATGAATGTATTGTCTGTGTCGAACACAGCTTTACTTTTCTGCCCCATTTTTTAAAAATAAGTTATACTGTTAGAGTATGCTTCTTGGCATTCATTATCATATCAACTTAATGCAGTCCACCGCTGGACGTAAGCCTCCCAAGAGCTAAGCAAAGAGCACCATCTCCCGCTTTTTTCATCCATCCACTGCCAGCCATCTTCTTAAGGTCTCTCTTGGCATTAAACACTACCATACCGTTTGTATTTCAAATCTTTATATACAGGGCTACATTGCAAAGGGGTGCCAAATTTAAAAAATAAGATCTAGGGAACAATTTAAAGAAGCGTCTTAATCGTTATTATTTTTAATAATCGTATTTTACGAAAAAAGTTTATTTTAAAAATCCGAAAATAAAGTCAAAAACGAGACTACGAAAGCCGCGAGGCTATTTATCAGAGGCGTAGGTACGGCGAGCCAACAAGGACCCAGTAAACATACGGTGCAATTTTTTCATGAATGAGTTAAATTATCTACACGTATGATTTTTAACAGCGAATAGAAATAATTAAATTTGAATAAAAAGAAAGTTTTGTTATTTGCATAGTTCGATTAAGTTACTGATTCTGAGCCACTCCTGAAGATTTGGCACCTCTTTGCAATGTAACCCTGTATAAAAGAAAGTCGGGTTAGTTACACCATTTACAAGACTGGAACAGTTGGACTGATTTTTATGATCTTTGGTTTGTTGGACTTGTCTCCGCCCCGAATAGCAGAATAACTAATAAAAAATCTGAAAATTCACAAAAAAAAAGAGGCGTACCTGCCGCAGTTCGCCGGGACAGCTAGTGTACAATAAAGTATAAATAAATGAAGGGCTAGGAATAGTTTTAAACAGTTATGTGTGCATTTTTGTCATACACGTAAACAATAAGTGGTAAGTACCGTCTTTTCCCAGTGTTTCGGACTGTAGTCTGCGGTTGCGGGTTCGAATTCCCAAAGGGCCAAGTGTTTGTGTGACTAACAAGAGCATTTTTACCTGAGTCATGCATGTCGTATAATAATGTACAAAATCCCTTGGGCTCTTACTGCAAAAACTAAGCTCAAAAAAACTACTCGAGTCGAATAAATTACTCGAATACTCGTATTAATGCTCTTGCTAGCATCTCTCAGAGTTCTCTAACTCGAGTTCCGATTCGATTCTTATTTTAACGAATACCAAAAAAATTTGAAAAAAAAAAGTCCCGACACAGCAGGCACGTCACTAATTTAGACAGGGATAAGCTACCAAATACTCTTGACTATTAGTTTAAGAACTTTGTATTAAACAGTTTAATGAAATGCAAATTCGTTGTCAGGGGTGCTTGATTGATTAAGCAGGCTGAAGTTTCGGCCCAAGGAAGTGCCTTGTTAAAAATATTTTGTTACACCATTTATTATAGAGTGGTTAATAACCTTTTAGGGTGCTGAGAATTTGAGTCTAATTTGGTTTAACTTCTTTTGATTTTCCAAAGACTAAAGATTGCAAAGAAGATATTTAGTTTAGTTTTTATTTATAATTCAAAATAAAAAATACTATGCAAAGCTTCTACTATAGCGACTAGATGATAAACATGACCCATGACCAGGGCCGTCTTTTCCACTGGGCACTCTGGGCACTTGCCCAGGGCCCCGCGCTTGATGCCTTCCCCCTAGTTCTATTTAATTAATTAATTATTTAATTTTCAATAGTATCAAAGGGGCCTCATTATCCTATGTGCCCAAGGCCCCATTAGGTTAAAGATGGCCCTGCCCATGATTTGGGTACAGACAACTGCTCGTCAGCCTAACACAAAACGTCAAAATTTATTAATTAATATTGATCTATAAAATCAAAGATTTAGGTAGGTTGACCTGCCGGTGACTGTACATGCTGCTATCGGTGCATGCTTGTGCTTATCATAAAAACATTTCGATTCGAACATTCGGATTCGAACGCGCAACCGCCTGGCTTTGTAGGCTGAAACAATCACTAGACCAGTCGGCCGTCAATAATATATTGTATTGTTTCTTCGTCCTAGACTCTAGTTCTTTGTACTGTTCCTACCTGTCATACGCTCGACCATAATGCTTTTCAACCGACTTCAAAAAAGGAGGAGGTTCTCAATTCGACTGTATGTTTTTTTTTTTTTTTGTATATTTGTTACGCGATTACTCCGCCAATTATGAATCGATTTTAATGATTCTTTTTTTGTTTGGTAGATCATACTTCAGAGGTGGTCCCATATAAATTTTATCGAAATTGATTTAGAACTTTTTGAGAAAATCAACAAATATATACCCAGATAATATTTTGGTTGTGGTTCTTGTTACCTATCTTCGACAAATATGAGCCGATTTTGATGATTTTTGTTTTATTGAATAGCTTATACTTCAAAGATGCTATGATTAAATTTTGAAAAATAAAAATCACCCCTAAAGGTAGGAAAATAGGGGATGAAATCGGTGTTCAGCAGTTAGATAAGGATTTATCACTAAAAATAGATGAAATAAGTAAATTTTATTAAAAAAAATAAAACCGACTTCAAAACACTGAAATGCTAAAAATAATCCTAACACTTAAGTACCTAATCAGTTACTTTTGGAGTCGGTGCAAAAAAAAACATTGAATCTCTCATCGGCTGGCACCGACTCCAAAAGTAACTGATTAGGTACTTAAGTGTTAGGATTATTTTTAGCATTTCAGTGTTTTGAAGTCGGTTTTATTTTTTTAATTATAATGCATATATACAAGTAATATGGGCTAGACAACACACCAATTGTTTTTAAATATTATCTTTTATGTATTGTCTTCACAATCGCATTGGGGTAATCTGTAATCATAGTTGTAAGTTTGGTTGCTATAAATAAATAATAAAAAATGCTCTTGCCTTTGGACAGGGTAACTGACCACCACGGCTCGCACTATACGCATACTAATAATTTCTGTAATTATTTAAGCAGGTTTGCTTTATCATAGATTAACACCTTTATCATAGTATCGGAAATTCAAGTTATTAAAACAGAACATTTTTGACACTGCTATCTGACCCCATTGTAAATGCCTTGAAAACCATGGGGGTTAACACCTTGAATGATCCCTAAACATAAAATTTTCTATTGTGTCTAGTTTCTAGGCAGTTAAAAACTTTATTGATATTTATTTTGAAGTTGTAACTTTAGAGGTCGCTTTTGAATGCTTAATTTATTTAATGGTAGACAAAACTTAAAACACCGGCAGCACAGCAATAGTTTTTATGTATCCAATTGTTACTAATTTGTATTCGTCACGAATTGCGAATACTAGTTGCAACCGATATTTCACTAAAATTGTAGGGCAACATGTGGCGGTTAAACCACATCCTCGGCCCTTTCACAAAAGCTCCGGAGCAGTACAATTAAAGGCAATCATTCAATTAGCCTTGCCGAGGGTCGGCGAGTGTTACTGCGTAATGTCGCCGTTGCCATGCCAACGGATTTATTTCCCACAAATTTTCCTGATGGTACTTAATTGGAGTAACATTAACTGAATTAATAAAATAAACGTTTTCTGTTTCTATATTAAGTGAACGTTTAAAAAATAAGATATATGTTAATACATCATTTAATCATGTGTAAATGATCATTTAATGTAGCTCAGATTTTAGTTAGTCAATGAGAATTTTGTGTGTCAATCAACAGCTTTGTTTACAAAGTCTAATAAATATTAACCGTTTTACATTTTCTTAGAATAAATAAGAACTATTATATCCGTCTATACATGCATACCTCAAGTATTAACACTTGTATCATTATCATTAGATATTCAAAACTTATCGTCTGGTTTTTTTAAAGTTTTAATATACGTAAACTTCGTGATGCTTTAAACGCTAGTCGTAGATACAAAAGTGGGTTGGTAAATTCTTTTAATTGTCTGATGTCATAACACCTTAGCCCGTTGGTCTCGCGTTTTACGATCGTAAGAACATTAATTGTATCCCAGACATTAATTTTTAACCTACACGCATACGACGCCTATCTAGTTTTATTTTAAAAAAACATTGCTATCTTTATTACGGCCGACTAATTACAAACTAATCGCTCAAGACATGGGAATCGTAGTCATCAGTCACCAAAGAAACGCTTTTTCTACGCACCTTCCCTCTTTTGATTTGTTACGTAACTACCACCAATGAATCGAGACCCCTGCGTTCACCTTTTAACTCCCTCGCCACGACGCATCCGCTCTGTTCTAGAGAGGGTGGGCAACTCAAATTATAGTGGGCAGACAAATTCTCAGAGACTAGTATAGTCATTGGCCGTGTCGTTACATCCCCTTTTTTCTTTGTTCAAGAAGCGTAACGCCACGCAAGTCGGTTCTCAGGCTTATGCCTCGTTTGGACCGATTTAGTACTAGCGCGTTGACTCATAACTTGCGAGTAAAATTAGTCATCGTCTCTTTGTTGAATGTTTCGCTGGTGCCTCTTTGAGTGTAATGACTGACACAAAGTATCTGCACCAACCCAAACGTAACTGGAAATCGATGCAAAGCGACGCGACGCATGTTTTCCTTATTTACTCGGTTGTTACAAAACAGAGCCATAACCAAAACTGTATCTAGATTTAAATTTTAAAAGTGCTTTTTAAATTTTCGTTGTAACAAAGCATTTCCTTCCTCCAATTTTGTTCTAGGGAGCTGTGCCAAAATTTCGTTTTTTCCCTTGGCGTGCTTTTAATGTAAACATGACGTATGTAATGAATTCAATTTGCCTAAGGCCCTTTTACGATGGCTTCAAATATTAAAATTCAACTCTCGTTGTTTTACTATCTGTTATGTCAAGCCTTGTCTGTTGAACCATCTTAAACTATTATTCTTCTGACGACCGTCGACTGGCTCACGACCTCATTGTCTCGGACCTACCGCGTCGAATTTCATAATGGTAGTAATAATTACCATTTTTAGTGTGATAACCATTAGTGACATAAGCTTTTTAGTTTAAAAACATGTGGGTTCAGATATGATCGTTATTGACTCTAATAATGTACGTGTAAGCCATTGCTTGGTGAAGGTATGGTGCATTAACGATTAGATCTAAACAAGGCTTAGCAATGAAAGATATTTCTTAATCACGCGAATCACCTTCACTCGTTCTAACCTTGTTTATATTGTCGTGAATAGTGCATTTCCTTGAATGCTTCCGTGAGTGTTTTATGACCTTTCTTGGTGTTTAACTAAATTGCAGCAGTCTTTGCTTTGATCCGTGGCAAATGCTCCCAGTCCTGCCTAATGTGCTTTCGTGTGTGGCCGAACTTAAGAAGTTATTAATAAGGTCGTAATGTAGCACTCGGATATGGAATTCAAATTCCAATTTTACACGCCCAATAAAATTTCTAATGTCTTCTGAAGTTCGTTAGGATGACGCCCTTTGTTAATAAATTTCATGATATCAATGGCTGCTTTATAATTATTATTAACGCATTTTTCGGCTCTGACATCACCTAGTGCAATTAAAGCAGAATAGGTACATAAAATGTTTTTTTACTTTAAATCGGTGCTATTGTTTTACGAGCTACAAATTGTTTCGTCTCGCATTATCGTTGATCTGTTCATAGATACGCTTCCTGTGGTTTAAATACCATAACGCTGTTGTCAGTAATTAGTTTAAAGAAACATACCTAAAACATTAAAAGTATATTTTCGACAATCAGACTTTTGATCGGCTTTTTTGTTTCAATTGCGTTGGTGAAGTGAGATATCGAGATGTTATTATTTAAGTGTGAGCGAGATAGCGTGTATTCGGTCAGTGAAAATACGCCGTAAGGTATTGTACCGACTCGCGCGCAGAGTTGTTGACCGCGTGCGAAGGCCGTCCAATCGGTCATACCACCAAATGTCACGGCCGTACACAGCGACAGGAAAAACAACGTCACAGATGAGAAAACGTGACTCAGAGACACGTACAAATTAGAGATCGCATTGCGCGAATTCTAACTCAATTAGAATAGTCATATATATTTAGTAATGCAACGACATAAGTTCACAAGTTGTTATTTATTCAAATTTTATTCATATAATTCAACCGTGGAAAAAATGCCATGTTTTTCCTGTTTTTAAAGATTTTCCGGATTTGGAAAATATCGAATCGGTCTATTTGGGTTGCCATTATGTGACCTAATTTATTTATGTACTTGCACTGAGCTTCACAGTATTTTATAGTTTATACGTTTATACGTTAATAAATTGTTCAAAAAATATCTTAGCAACAGTTCAGTTAATAGTCTTCTTAAAGACTAGTAAATCCATGAATTAGATTGAAAATATAATACATTGTGATAATTTATGATAGTTTTTAAACATCCAATCATTATTAATTCCATAATGTTTGCGTGGAATTTAAAATAGTTTTCAGCGATTGCGTTTTAGCCTTGATACAGTTTGTTGTGTATTTACAAATCGAACTAAATTCGATGGAAACCTTGGGATGAGATCATACATATTAGCCGACTAGTAAAGCGTAGGATAAATTAAGATCATGCAAAATGCAACGAACCTATTTTAATTTTGGTAATTTATCGAAAGTTGGATATTTACTTAACTGCCCGACGTCAGGAATTGTTCGCAACAACAACCTTGTTAAAGAGAACGGCAATGACATTGGCTTATATTTTTACACGGAAAACGGAAGAGTGACTAGTAATACTTGGCACAAATGTAGTGATTGTACAATTTCATACATTCTTGTCAGGGTTACCAACTTTTACTTAGTCATAAAAAGATAAACATGTAAGTAATCCAATTATTAAATTGATAAAATATTAATAATGACCAACGAGAAGGACAAGACGACTCAATAATGTTTTTTGACATAACGTTCATCAAAGAGATTTGATGGATACAAATCTATAAAATTGACTTGTGTTTGCGTTTGTTGTCGGTATTACCCGTCTATTAAGCCGCTCGAATGATTATATAAGGCACGCAAATTGAAAAAAAAAACTGTTTTACTTAAATATAAAAACTTTCATGACGCAGTTACACGTGCAGTTGTTTTTCACCTAGGACCCATTGATTTGATTCACCCTATACTACGTATTGATGTTTACAAACTGCATTGATACTTTAAACTTGACTCAACTGTAGCACTCGTATCAAAATCGTATTTCCAACAATAAAACGTCTCAATTTAGGAGCGAAGTTTTATCGCGGGAGCACTAAACGTTTTTATGTTCCGTTCGTGTATCATCGCAGATGGGGTAGTTGATTACAGCTCCGTAGATTAGATGTCTTTTCTTTATGCCGTTTGTTTTGTATCGAAATACGCGTATAAGTACCGACTTGAATTTTTTTAAATTTCACGGATTTTAGGACTGGCTTCCACGAGCGCTGCAGCTAGCAGTGACTTTTTGTCTCGACTATCCACGTGGTGCTATGGTACTTTAGGTCAACTGCCGTTTATGACTTCCTAGCTGCCGTTCATCCAGAGTTCACTAGTTGAGCTCCCTCTTGTAGATTATCTTCGCACACATCACAACAGCATAGACCGACTTCGTAGCTGCCGTCCGTCCTGAGTTCACTAGTTGAGCTCCCTCTAGTAGATTATCTTCGCACACATCACAAGTTCACAACAGCATGGGACCGATTATGTCCCTAGCATAGATTACGCTCTAGCTACTATTCCGTAGAGCACGAGACGTCAAAAACGTCAAAACAGGCAGCAGCAAGATTTCCGCGCGGGAGCAACACGGAATGGACCCATGCCATACAACTTGGGTAGTTAGGGATCCCCAAACTCGTCAGTGCTGGGTCACGACGGTGTTCCTTCTACCTAACCTAGCCCCAATAAACCGCGGAGGAACATCATCTGAAATCATAACAATACAAATCCATCTGAAAAAGATCGACACCTGCCCCCTTAGCATGACCACCAAAACGATATTATATAACGATATATCGACACCAACTGATTTTTTTAAAATATAATAGATATAGCCGCCATGTTGATTATTTGTCGAAACAGCGATCATAACATGTGACGTCACCGGCACGGCGATTCAACATGGCGGCTATATCTATCATATTTTAAAAGTTGGTGTCGATATATCGGTATATCATATCGTGTTTTGGTGATCATGCTAAGGGGGTCACTGAACACATCTACAAGTGAAATGGTAGGTATCTAGAGCGCGGCGTTGCTACATTATAAATAATAATAATAAATGGTTTTAACAATCACACCAATTATCTAACCCCAAACTAAGCAAAGCTGGTATTATGGCGACTAGATAAGGTATAAACATACTTAAATACGTTTATAAATATCCATGACATAAGTACAAATGCTCGTGCTCATTGCTCCTTGTGGGATTTGAACCCGCAACCGCTGGCTTTGTAGTCCGGAGCGCGAACCACTACACCAAACGGTCGTTATTATGTCCGTCCAAAAATTAATGTTGACGATCGTCTCGGTCGCGGGTTCGAATCCCGCAAGGGGCAAATGTTGATTAGCGCGACCATTTGTACCTAAGTCATGAATGTTTAGAAAAGTATTTAAGTATGTTTATCCGTTATCTAGTCGCCATAGTACAAGCTTTGCTTAGTTTGGGGCTAGATAATTGGTGTGATTATAGACAATTTATTTATAATGTGTCTCACTCACCAAAGAAGATAGTGGTGTTCATGTGTATGTCGTGAAGCGTGAGCGGGCGACAATACTGGCGTTATCTGACCGGAGGCTCAGCGGACGTGGCCGCGTCTCGTTTTTTATACGCGTTATAAATAATTCTTTATTTGTACGCCGTGCGTGCTAGCGTTCACGCTTTATATGATTTTGGGGATCGGCTGGTTAATACTAAACAAGTCGATTGTGGTAGAACAATAGTACCATCGAACAAGAACCTAATAGTCTAATAAAAAACAAAAAATCTTAATTAATTTTTGAAGACAATAAATGAGAGACTTGTCTAATGAACCCCTATCAAAGAAGTAAGATTTTTAGTAATTTCTGCAGATTGTACTCTTGAAATAAGTTACTGTACCAGTCACAGAAGTGCCAGATTTATAACCAATTTCTAAAAGTATAAAGAACAACAAAACTGTTTAAAAACAACGTACAAAATATTCATCAGCATTTCTATTATCAAATACTAAGTACTTTCTTTTTTTTGTATCTGCATCCGCTTTAATGGAACTCCCCATACATACACTACACTTTAAACCATTTGTATAGAACCCCATGTATTCCATCCAGTACACTCCTGGTTCAAAAATACGAGTACAACATATTGTTGCGTGGTTGTGCCCTGGACGCCCACTGTCACGTTTAAGTGTCCATAAAATATTTAGTCATAATGTCCCACGTACAGTGTCTTTTAAGTTCAAACGGCTACAGTTTTTGTCGTTAGTACACGTTATTATCTATTAAATACCTATATATTTTTATAAATTCTTTCATATAACAACTTAATTATCTAGCCCAAACTAAACAGATGTTGTACTATAGCCAGGGGCGTGCATTGGTTTCAGATGGGGGTAGGCTGTGAGTGAAAATTGAGTAAGTTTGCGTGAAACAGTAGGCGATCTCGCGGCAGCCTAACATTGGTTAAATTGCACAGTAACGGTCTAAGTTGCGCGCTTTAATAAGGAATAAGTATAGGTAGACGACAAAATGGTTACAGAATATTTATTGTTTATTGTTGAATACGTAATTAATAATTATGGTTTTCTGTTCTGTCGGTTTTTTATGAAGGTAGGCTCTGCATAATAGCCTATATGGGATGCACGCCCCTGACTATAGCGAAAACAGGATAAACATGCTAAAATATATTTATAAACATCCATAACCTATGTACAGACAACAGCACGTCAACCTACCACTAAACGTAAATTTTCTCAATTGATATTGATCTCTACAGGTCGGACTTAAAGTTGAAAATCGGTTGAATGACCTTTAACTTTTCGGGTACAACCTACCCGAAAAGTTAAACCTGCCGCTGTCTGAAAAATTTATGCTTGACTCATCAAACAAATACTCCCTTGCGGGATTCGAACCGCAACCGCCTGCCTCTGTAGTTTGGAACGGGAACCACTTGACCAGACTGTAAGTTGCCAGTTGTAGGTACTTTCATTGTGCTATCAAACTTAAAAATACAAAGTTACTTACAGCATGCTCTAAAAGACAACAGATGATGCCTCGATTGGCATAGTGGCGCTGATTTTCGCCTTGGTCCCGATAGTCCCGGGTTTGATACCCGGTCTAAGTCAGTCAGTCAGGGTAGTTTCCAGTCACAATACGCGGTATTTGCTACCTATTATGAACATCATCTCATTATTTTTTTTCTCTAAGTACATTTTACGAGGTAACTCGCTAATTTGTAAAGTCTGTGATAGTTTTTTACTTATGTAATTTAACTGTATTTTTCGTATTTTTAAGTAATAATATATTATGTATTTTGCTAACCCCAAAAGATATCCCTAACTACTATGCGTGTGGTTCTTGATTTAATAATAGCCCCTACTATAAACAACAGATGAGTAAGCCTCAAGGAAATAACATAAACAGATGTATATTGCCATTTACTGTAACATCTGTTCAATATTGTCGTACGATGTACAGTTGATAACAAAAACAAGTGCAAAATATTATAATTATCTCATCGATAAATATAACCAAAGTGACTTTTGGATGGCGACACATGATAATATTTTACTTTTTGTGTGACAATAGAAAACATTGGTTTTAATAAATAAATATTGGACAACATCACACACAATTGCTCTGATTGGTGTGATTGTTGGAAGAATTATTTATTATAATTATTTATTTATATAATTTAAGCCATTATCAATACAAATCGCGTCTTTTATCTGACTGTACCCGAACTTATTGATTTATCGTACATTTACGAGCAATGTTTATATCTCATTAAAGATTCGGATGTCAATTACAGTCAATCAAAGCGCTAATTATTCTCACATAATCGAATTTTGACGTCATTTTGATTATAATGCCACAACGATATATGAATATAAGCGCTTGCTATTATTACCACTTACATTATTTATTAAAAAAGCGAAAGGTCATGGATTTGAATCCAACCCAGTTGAAAAACTTTTTTAAGTGAAAATATTATTATTATTGGATCCAATTTTAGAAAAGTGAATGAATACATTTTTGCCTGACAAACACGACGTGTTTGATGTTCTAAGAAACACCTAAGCATGGCCCTTAAGACAAACAATAATTTTACGCTTCTCTTTAAATTTGTTATTTTCTAAAAGAACACAAATGATTAAAATTAAATCATCATTCTTTATTTTTTGATTTAGCTTTTTTTTCGTGAGAAAAAATATACAATAATTTTCTTTTTGCCACACATCAGTATTAACTCGTACTTTTTTTAAAGTTTTAGGTTCAAGACTAGTTTATTTAAAGTATTGTTTTATTTTATTTTTCTATTTTTAGCTATATTGTATAATTGACAGCAACAGGAGGATTTTACTTTTATGAATGAGTCGACTAATGTGATTCACTTTCCCGGAAAATCTGACAAAAATCTTTATTTCTAGAGGTAGATTAAGATATGTCACTTCTTGGAATGGACTTGTCATCGTAATAGCGTTCTACGACAGTATAGTCATCCGACCAGGGGCGTGCATCCCATATAGGCTATTATGCAGAGCCTACCTTCATAAAAAACCGACAGAACAGCTGACCATAATTATTGATTACGTATTGAACAATAAACAAAATTTTCACTCACAGCCTACCCCCATCTGAAACCAATGCATGCCTCTGCATCCGACCAACAATACGGACCATCTTTTCGAAAAATGTTAATGATTATTTATTTATTTATTATTATTTTTCTCTAACATGTAGTATTGAACTGACAAGTCCTGTCAATTATCGCCCATACTAAAACAGTCACAGATTACCTAAATAATAGCGGAATTTTGGTGGAGCAAAATTAATGTAAAAAAAAATGTAACTCAGTTTCGCCTCCATGTAAATAAAACGTTTAAAATTCTAACATGTTCTAGTACTTTCGTTTCAACAGATGAGTGTATGACAGGTCGGATTGAAAATCAAACGTATTTCAGATTTTTCTATAAAAATTTCGACATAAAGGCAGTTCAGGCAAAACTGGCTTTTGAACTACGGTATTGATATTTAAAAACGTTTTCATTACGCAAAAGTTTCGTTTTTTTCATCGAGGTCTGTAAAGTGCGTGTTAGATATAGTAAAAACCATCAATTCTTCTGCTACATTCCAAAACGTGACAAAGATTAAGTATCTTTTAGAAGTAAAACTAGCATATTATGACATGACGAGTTCATTGACCGTCAAGTGTTGCTTTACAAAAACTGGCTATAATATCTACGTATAAGTCATATTTACAATTTTAAATACATTTGCTCATTCGAGTGTTAAATTAGCTACATTACCTGTGGCATAAAGGCAAAATACAACCTTTGTTGCTAAGTAGGGCAGAGAACAAAACACAACTGTACGCGATGACGCGCCTACGGCAGATGTTTGGATAATACAAATTAAGCTTATTGGTTGTATGGTAAGTCAATAATTTACGGTAGATGTCTGCCAAGTGGTATCTTTTGTATAGTCATTATGTATGATCTGGATACCAATCCGGAGTTTTTGATTCATCGTACTCATCACTCACTCATCATCTTGTCTTGTGTAGGTTTGAAGTTACATTCCTTGTAAGTTTGTTGGAGGTAATCCGTAGAACTACTGTATCGATTCTGAAAATTCTGTTACTGATATACAGCTGTAGTATCTCCGAGTGATACACAGAGAAACAGTTTTATAGAAATTTTGACAGACAAAACCCCTATGCGTTTGTAGCCGAATTCTGGGTCGTTCATTTAAATAAATATTGGACAACATCACATACATTGCTCTAATCATATGGTAAGTAGCCAAAGCACTTATGTTACAGAAATCAGAAACAACGACGGTACCACAACACCCACCAGACCCGAGACAATATAGAAAAGTATTTTTTTTCTACATTGAACGAACGGGAATCGAACCCTCAGAGATAGATACAGCAAGTCCGGTATGCTCGCTCTCAGCTACGCTACGGAGGTCGTATTGAAATGAATAGTAAATTATAATAATTATTATTCTATTTTTGGTAACTTCAATCATTCTTTCACTAGTATGGGTAGTTTAAAAAGGCACACCGATGTGACTAGTTTTAATTGCTTATATTTTGTAATTATTTTGATGGCGCGCTGTCGAAGCAATGCGCCTAGTCCGCAACTGTAGATAATGAGCTCGATTCTTAGTTAGGTAACATAAGATTAATTACTTAGCTTCGGCTTTATGAATAACTAGCTTTTGCCAGCGACTTCGTCTGGGTTGACCTTACCTGGATAAAAAGTGTATGTGTTAATCCAGGCCATATTCTTTTAGTATGCCAAATTTCATTAAAATTCATTCAGTAGTTTTTGCGTGAAAGAGTAAATAAGATTAGAGATTAAGAATATTAGTAGGATGATACTTAGTATAGTCGAAACTATTTAAGGGCGGGCGTTTCATAAAATGCGGGTAGTATAAATTTAAAAACAAAAGGTCATTTTGCATTCTGAAGAATATATATTCTTGTCTCTATTTATAACGCTTTTCGGCCGTCCACTTTCAATCAGCCGTTAAAATTCAGAAAAACCAAGAATGTTGAATATTTGCAAGACGCTGTAGGTACTTCTCTCGCGTGCAAGATTTGACAATAGGTTGGACAAAGAATATACCCTGGCCTTAAGTTGGACGATGAATTTACTAGATTTTAGTATCTAATAGACTAAGAGTTACTGAGTGGATAACTGGATAACTTGTCCTAAGTAGACATATTTGTCAACAATTTCGAGAGTAGAGCTCCCAACGGACACTGGGTAGGGCGCAACATGGGCATTCGACATGAGCTTGGTTTTGTTCATGTTCATACGCAGGCCTACTTGTTGGGAGACTCGAGTAAGGTCATCGAGCATTGTGCTGAGGTCTTTAAGCGATTCAGCCATGACCACAATTTCGTCGGCAAACCGAAGGTGAGTGATGTACTCGCCGTTGATGTTGATGCCAAATCTTTTCCATTCCAGGAGCTTGGAAGCGTCTTAGTCAATCTGGAAGTCAATGTGGGAGGCCTATGTTTAGCAGTGGACGTCCTATGGCTGAAATGATGATGATGATGATAAATAGACTCATTTCATAGTTCTGAATTAGAATCATTTCCACAGCGGTCAATCAGAAGTCCGCTCGGTGCCTGCTTAGTCTTTGCAAAATGGAAGTAGCACTTCTGCACAAATAAACTTTGTCTCGTCTAAATAAACTCTTGCAACTCGCGGATACATTAGGCAGATAATTTACTTACAAGTAAACAAAACGGTCAGTAACCGGGTACGTCATGACTTCATGAGGCGCGCAGGGTGAGCAGGTAAAGGTCAACGACCTCGCGTTTGATACGCGGAAATATAAAGTGTTTATGGTTCGCTATTTGCGTGAACCGAGTTCGGGGAAGCGCGAATATGAAGTGAACTCTTACTTTTCGCGGGGAATTGGATACAGATGTAACATACACGTAACCTACTTCTGATGTGCAGGTGAACTAATGTTTCGATAAATCGTATTGCCAAGGACCTGTGTCAATAACCTTTTTGAGGAAATCGTGCCCGCATGTCAAAAATGTTTTTCATTTAATTGACATCCGATGCATCATAATCCAAAATAAATTATGGAAGTCAATAATGAATTATATAAACGCACCAAAATATACGAGGAAACTTATTTATGTAAGTAGGTACATAGTCATACCTACCTATTACTAATTTAAAATAATGACTTGGCCAAGTTCTTGAACTAAACACATTCTTGTTCAAAAGTTATCTAACAAATTCGAATTTCAAACATGTCGCTAGTCGCTCGCTAGTTATGAAACTAAACAGGAAAAAAGAAATAGTACGTAGGTAATCCAAAAATATTCACTCGGCAAAACAAACTGATTTTAAATTTTGAACATGTCAGATGTTATAAAACAACCAAACCACGCGTTGCTAGGCGACGACATGCAAGCCACCTTTCAGATCGTGTTTTGTTTCCGATGATTCTGGTGAACGGACTTCAAAGAGCGAGTTTGTATAACATATTTACTCGTATACACGTAACCAACTGTGTCTGCCATTCGGTTTCAACGTTTTCGGTGTTGAATAAAACCACAATGGAGCTAGACAATACAGTGAGCCAGGTCACTCTTCATTACTTAGGCACGCGATGTTGGTTATGCAGACAACATCGAAACCGCGAACGCGTCGCCTTAGGGGATCTCAAATGATTCTCTTCAGCATATGCGTGCGCTACTCCCTATTAAAATAGGTCCATCATACTGGCGCAAATTTCCATTAGGGATTGGTGATAGATACTCATAAAACCTTAATTAGTTCGTTCGCAATCCCTTAGTTGATGTATATTATGTCAAATGATGACAGCTCTATAGCCACACCTGATGCTGATGCGGATGCCTCCTGACCTAGCGCCTAGCGTCTAGGATTAGGGTAGGGTGTCCAACTTTCTTTCTGTCATAGTATTTTCGAAGCTGTAGAACGAACTTCTAAACCTCTTAAAATATAGTAGTTGTTAAAAAAAAACACACCTAGCGTTCGTTTGCGCCCCTTCGCAGTTTTCGCGCGCGATCCGCGGGCTGTGTAGACCGGAGCGGGCTTTACGCAAAATACAGTAGTTTCGCTTACTATTTTTTTTTAGAAATATAGTATTTGATCACTTAATATACTACTAGATTATATAGTAGGGTTGGCAAGCCTAGATACGGGATCGGCCGCACTGCGCCAAGCGATTAGCGATCCGCCAAGCGCGCCAGTCCTCTATCACTGACCTGTATAAACACGTTATTTATCACGCCTTGGCAAAAGTAGTGTAGGACGCCCCTAGCTCGATGGACCGACGAGGAAGATAGCTGGCAGTTGTTGGATGAAAAAAGCGGGAGGTCGTGCTCTTTGGCCCGTTTTTAGGAGGATGCTTACATCCAGCAGTGCTTTGCAATAGTCTGACATAATGATGATGAAGATAAACACCTGGACAGGCTGTCCCATACAAATGTCAGCTAATCTTGTGTGCCTATTTAAAACGCCGCAAGTGAGAGTACCAAAAACAAATTTTGACGTATACTTCAATTATGACTGCCTACTTGCGGCCATTACTGATTTAGTTCCATGATTCATGCCTTACATTGGCCTACAGCGCCAAAATGGCGATAATCAAATAGACATGAATTTATTTTGACAGATAGCCAGTCCAATTTATTACAGATATGAGTGTAATATAATATTTCGGACGTTTTTTCTATTGGCGTCTCGCCGTGACACTAGGCGCTAAGCGCGTCGCTTATCACCTCGCTTCTTTTCCCTCACCGCCGAGAAAGTGGTATAAATCCATATAAAAACATGTGATAGATAATTGCAATAAATCTCATTTTATCAATTGTTATCGCACCAACACAACTAGTCGCACCATTTTATTGATGTCTTCAATAACAGTATTACCGTTATCATCCAATCAATCGATAGTAAATCATACTAATGTTTTTAAGGAAGTAAAGCGTCGATTTATACGATTTCCTCCCGCTCCTTTCATCTACAAAAATCTTCACAAATAAAGAAAAGTCCACATAACCAACGCTGTGTTCACCCTCACAAAACATAAAAGTCAGCATTACAAACATAACAACTTACTTACAGTTGGTAAGTTATTGCCGTGGCATTGTCGACCTTATTTTTATTATAACAAGAGTACGTTGAGATTGACATTAAAATTCCAACAGCATTGTAAAGACATAAACTAATTTATATGCGTCTCGTAATAGAAAGAGACCGGAACACGTTTCATCTCATTCCCACGCCTACCTGAGATTTTTGAACGAAGGTTCTGGTACCTGAGTTTAACCCTATGACGCGTAATCATGAGTCACGGGTCTCCTCGACCGGGCATAGTTAGCTCAAGCAACAGGTACTCATTTCAGGGTTAATGTCAAACGGGCCACTTTATGAGAATTTGGAAAGAGTTACGTAACTCTTGTGCAAGAAAAGATAATTTTAGAAGGAAACAAAATAATACATTGATTATAATTCAAACTACATTTTGAATTTGGACGCAGGAATAAGAAAATAAATCAATTAGCGTCATTCTGATAGTCTCTGTTAGCGTCAGACACCGTTGGTAAACTTTTGTAATGGTCTTAAATTAAGGAATTAATATTATTCTGCTAAGAAATACTTACACAATCCATTTTGCCGGGGGCGTCACCCCGTCCACGCACACCCAGAACCAAGGCAATTTAGATACCCGTACTTACCGGCAATCAAATCCAGAATTTGAATTAAAGGCGAATTATCGCGCCGCTACGCTATTGTATCAATTCACCATACCCTATTTTACTTGTACACTTAAAAACTAACTCGGAACATACAGGGAGTCTCGGAAGTCATGGTTATACACCCTGTATTTACAAAAACGCCCTTCAATTCTCCAAATTTCAGCTATCTAAAAAGTAATTCCCCGAATTTCCCGTCAAGGAACTTCTAAATCACCAAATGTAACAATGTTACGATGAATGTAACAGACCGCCATGTTTATGTAATCCTTTGTCTGATAAACAGGGACAAAGCGTTTCCCCGAACGTTTTCCGTGTTGACTGACGGACCGAGTGATTTTGTTTTGTGTATTAATAACAAATGAATTGATTTTTGTTTTACGAAATAATACAAATTAATGTCAATAACACAGAGTCAGTGATAATACGTGTTTGATTGTGTAAAATAAACTTAAGTATAATTTATAGACACCACCAATTTTTTGTTCGATTCAACTTGGTCAGATCTTAATCATCTTTTAACCTTGATGCAATAAGAGGGGAAAATAGAGTTACTTAACGCTCATGTCTGTCTGTCTGCTTGTGTTTGTGTCTGCCGACTGCCATCGTAGTTCCCAAAAAGATTGACCAATTCGAACAGGCTTTTAAAAATAGAATGCTAGTTTATCTGGGTGGTTCTTAGCTATGTGTGATGAGTAAAAGTCATCTTTAAATGGAAATTAAATACTATTTAACTTGTCTGATTGTCTTTAAATGGGTCTTCAAATATAAAGTCTTAAAAACCTTCAAATATAAGTTCATATTTATAAAAACAATGTAAACTCATAAAAAAAGTGTAATTACCGTTATTTCAATTCAGAGCGGGGGGACGGGGGACCATATCATAATTATAGAATTAATCCACCACAAAAGCCATTCTACACATTCTTTGACCTTTGATTGAACTTCGTCAGATTTCTGCCTCATCTCAATAGCCCTTTGCATCTTGCAGTAATTTTTATCTTGATAAAGAATGGGTGTTCTGACCTCAGTGGGCGAATAAATTATACTGTATCGGTGCATTTGTTAAAAAATAATAAAAAAACAACTTAGCTGGGTTCACTGACCAGGAAAATTAAGGCCTGACTAACGACTGAGTTTTGTTTTAGTCTGTTTAAGTATTTTTGCTTGCTATTGACCTCGTATAAAGTTTTTTGTCTGTCTGCCACATTGTAATAAGTTTATTCGACCTGACAACAGCTAGCCGCATTAAAAACATGTTTTAAAATTCAAAACCACAGATTAAATTAGTTGAATTTATTATTACTTGGTTTGTTGACATTTTACTTCTAAATATGTAAGATACCATTGTGGGTGGTCCTTTAGCATCTGTCATCTTCAGGACGCAGATGCACTGAAATTACCTAACTCATCGTCTAGTCTGGAAGTAGGCGAGCCGCTAGGAGCCTTTAGAATTTATATTATTCTTCATTTAAAATGTCTGAAGTTTCCTTCTATAACTTTTTTAACACTAGTATTTTTTGTGCCAATCATAACTTGCATTTCAAAGAGATTCTTATTTAAAAACTTCTACCAAAGTTATCTTCCTACTTGTTTCCTGCTTCTGTCGAGATATCAGAGAGCTCCCGTGCTTGTGTCGCTACATGCCAGGCGGCTAGCGAAGTCACCATGCGCACACCGTGGCTAATCCCGTACAAGTTTATTTCTTTCCTTTTGGCATCTAAGTTGTACTAACGCTTACTGTTTACTTAGACCGTAGGCGTAGTAAAGTGCATTTGACGGAGCATGCGATAAGCAAGCAAACCCACGGCATGCTCGACCGAATAAAAGTGCTCGCTAAATTATACTGCACTTTTTAATTAAGAGTAGTTTTGTTTAAGGCGTCAATCAAATGAATCAAGTCGTCACGTCAAGTTCATTCATGGGAAAATGTATTCGTATTTTTAATAAATTACCACAATCCCTTGCTGAACTGCCAGTATTTGAACTTAAATTACATGTTAAGATGATTTTAATGAAAAAGGGTTATTACACCGTTAGTGGTTATATAAATAATAAAAATGTGTGGATTTAAAACTGCTTAACTCGCACCAAAACTTGTAAAAATATTAATTTTAAAAGAGGCTGACAACAGTGACCGAGTTTCTTGCGCTGCTTCTTCTCGGCACTAGCCCACAAATTGTCCCGAAGCAGTGGTAGGGCAAAAAAAATATTGGGAAGTGTAAAAGTGCTTTTAATGGCCTATTTGCAAAAATAAATGATTTTGATTTTGAATTTTTGATTTTGAATGATGTCTTGAAATATAATATGCGTCGCCATCTCTGAGGTCACGGGTCTGATTTCCGGTCAATGTAGAAACGAAACTTTACTACATTGTCTCGGGTCTGGGTGTTGTGGTACCGTCGTTGTTTCTGATTACTTTAATACAAGTGCTTTGGCTACTTACCTTACGATCAGAGCACTGTATGTAATGTCGTCCAATATATTATCATATCATATTTAAAAAATACTACAGCTTGTCGAAAACATAAGGACTTTGTGCCCCTTATAATTAAAGGATCCTAAAAAATCCTACACACAACAAATGACTTAAATTTGTGTAACGATATTATTACCCATTCAAAATGTTATAAATAGTAGAAAATAACTGTAGAGAGTAACTGACCCAGAAAATTAAGGTTCACGCCACATCACAATATAAATTAATACAGTAAAATCACGGCCCGCTTAGCGTGCAATTGTTCGTTAATGTATTTAACAAAACTGACTGACTATTATGCCATGTAATTTCTAAGGTAAGGGCAAACGTTGATCGTAAAATAAGTTCCACATTTGTAAATTCACTCAGATTGCACATTGCAAACGAGCTCTCCAATTTTAAACTGCGCTGGCAAGCTAAATCTGAAAGAGACTTCTCTGAAGTTAGTCTACTGTATCTATTTGTATTATAACATCACATTGTTTAGTTTATGAAAATTACTTTCGACGTATCAATGCTTAACGACCGTAGTAAACGGTTGACCACTTCATGAACTATCGCTAAGTAGTTAGTTACTAAGTAATAGTCAACTAGATGAATAGGGGTTAGTTTAGTTTAATAATAATTTGGTTGGGTACAGAAACTAGAAAGTACTACTGCCCCCCAGCATGACCACCAAAACACGATATGATATGATAGATATAGCGATATATCGACACCAACTGTAAAAATATGTTAGATATAGCCGCAATTTTGATTTTTTATCGAAACAGTGATCATAATATGTGACGTCACCGGCACGGCAATTCATCATGGCGGCTATATCTATCATATTTTTACAGTTTGTGTCGATATATCGCTATATCATATCATATCATATCGTGTTTTGGTGCTCATGCTAGGAAGGCTGGACATGTATATGTACTGCTGGACGTAGGCCTCTCCCAACGCGGGCCACTAAGCTTCTCGTCTTTTCTTTTCCATCCGCTGCCAGCTTTGCGTTTACCAACAAACAGTTTAGAGAAAATTTACTTATGCAGTGTTTTTCAAAAACTTATAATTCATAATTTAATCTGTATTTAGAATAGGGAATATGCATATATTTTTATTTGGTCTAAAAATAAATACTTATATAAAATAAATAAAACTTAAAGAATTTTCGACAAATATTTATAAATACCTGATTTACAACCCAGTCGCGTGCTAGACAAGGAAATCCGACAGGACATAGTACACGTCCGGCTTACATTTTTCATTTTTCAAAGTTGTTTAAGAAAGAGACAGGTATATCTTAATTTCTAATTACTATATTCCGTAATACTAAAAAGCAAGCGGATTTTTTTTAAACAATTGATCGACCGCCATGTTGCAGTAAACACAGTAATGTTGCGTTACTTTTCCAACATTGACACTGTCAGATGTAGTTTCTCCGGGTAGCTGCGGAAGGGTGGTGGGGTATTTCCCCTTTAAATCATCTTTATTGAGATTTATAGCTGATGCTCCACCTCCGGAAGTGTTCTGTATTGAATTTATAGACATACTTGCTACTTTAGTAATATTATAAATCTTTAGGCTTGGGGTAATCTTGGAAACTAAATAAGCTTGAAGTTTCGTCATGTGTTTTCTCAATCTCTGATAGTAGAAAGTGTCAAATGGACTTTTTATTTGCCCAAATAACTTCTTATACGTTTAAACACACATAAAGAACGAATTTCTTTGTCATCAGTCATAAAAAGTGTTTTCTCAAAATGAAATACAAAAAAGTGGGGTAATTGTTTTATTCAACTTAGTCAAAACCTTACTAGTGTTTCTGTCTTCAGAATTGTTTAATTATACTAGCAAATTCGAACGAAATCCCTGTTTTCTTCGCTATTTTTAGCGCAGTGTACTCAAGATCCAGCTAAGGAGTAACGGAAAGGGAGAGTATGCGGGCGTGAATCGGTCTTCCAATTTGTTTTAACTGACTGAAATAGACTGCCGTTTCCGCTGCTCTGGGGTTAAGGACAGCCTGCTTTGTTTGTGCTCTGGTGAATCAGCGGTTTTTACTCTTATTTAGGGAAAGTTTTGACATTGGCGTGCCAGTATTTTTAGAACAAATTAGAACTGTTTGCTTTTTATAATTGTCTTGCGTGAGATGTTTCTGAGTAATTTGTCAGTTTCATTTTATTCAAATGTTTAAATGCGTTTTATTATTAGTAAAAGTGCTATTATTTACTTACATGGGTACCTCCTATTGCATTGAAATATCTTACTTTTAAAATAATTTAAAATCCAAAATTGTATCTGGTTTCTTTGCTTATATTTATGAGTAGCGATCTACACGCTTCATATTATGTTTCTATATCTGCAATTGCCATAAAAATGAGGTCTATAAAATTCACCCTTTTTTTTGCAATCTGACAATTGTATCGTTTTCACACTTTAAAACACTGAGAGGAAGAGCGAGTTCCTTTCTGTAACACCAGAATTTGACGTACTTTGTAATTGACATACTTGGTAATTTGTATACCGTTTTTGTGTTGTTGCATGGGAATATTATTCATTCCACTTTGGTTTTATTCTGAAGTCTTTGCAGACGGAGTCGCGGGCAGAAGCTAGTAGTATTATAAAACCCACTAAAGCTAGTGACACTAATAGGACGCTTAAGTTATTTTCAATTAATACATCATGGAGGTGCGACCCGTCTCATCGATATTGGAATGCATTAAGCGCTTAAAGCCGGGTTTGGTACCTGCAGCTGCACGTAAAAAACGCAGCTTAACTCGTCGAACCAAAAATAAACGTCGAAAATGGCTTCGGAGCACAGTAAACACAGAAACCAGTAGTAATTCTTTAAAAATCAAATCTAATACTAGTTTGAAGTTGTTTGTAGAAAATAAAGCTTAGAGTTGCAAATTAAAAATCACCAAAAATTACAAACAAACCGTATAGGTGTTTGAATGGTTTATTGGTAGGGTGAAGATGATAAATTAATTAGGAAGTGTTTATGTGCCTTAAACGATTACAGACAGACCTATGTCCAGTCAACGTCTTTTTAAATTACTGCAAAATGTGAAATTTACACAACCTATTTTATTTTGAATTTATTTTTGCAATTGAAAAAGATACTTTTTTTGCAGGTTAATAAAGCGTAGACTGTACGTCCAGAAAACAAAAAATAAAAATTTGACAGTACATTATTAGGATACTGAGCAGTTAGGTTTAGGTTTTGTGTTTATTATAATACTCGTACTAGGCATTACAAACTTGAGATGCTGTTTTAGATATTATGAACTGTGCCTATATTCGGCTTTGAACTTTTTCGTACCTACCTCCTTAGTTTTCGGACTTGTCACTTTTCGGCTGGAAAAATGGGACTCGGCCGGTTATGACGCTTTTTCGTTGTCGATTCGAATTCGTCGATTTACGGGTAACGATGCAGAGAATAGAGATTTTTCGACTTAACGTGGAAGTCGGTTCGGAAGTTTGTTTTTAGTTTTTGATTTTGGAACGCTAATGGAATTGCAACTGCATTTTTGAAACTTGTTTATTGTCTGTAGATGAACTTTTTAAAATTGTTTGGTTTCTTGAAGTGATTAACGAATCAATAATATAGAGCAAGGTTTAAAGTGAGTTCAAAAAGTTTACATAATGTAATGAACACTTTAAAAAAAATGAATGTCCATTCAGTTTTAACAATAGTGAAAAAACACCTAACTAAGCACATATTTTTCAATCGTTCATTTTATTAATTACAGCTTTGTTTTTGTTACAGGTATGTTTTGTTGGCAACACAGTTATGTAAGATTGGATCAAATGTGACTGTGTCGTATTATTTTTCCTGAAATCTTGATTGACAGTTATGAATGTGTTAGACTAGAACTAAATGTAATGCGGGCGCTAAATGAAACACATTTATTTTAATTATGCGGGTACCATCAAAAGTTGTTATAGCTTTTGACAGTTTTCGTTGTGTTGTTATGCGTACGATGTCTTGCTGATTTAAAAACCGTATTTTCGTAGAAGTGCAGGTTATAAAAAACAGTTATGAAGTTACAGTTTTAATTTTATCTATAGTATAATTTTAATATATCTCAAATTAAAACTGAAATTTTAATTTGACTAATCTAGTCGATCATGAATGAGACGGAGAAAAACATAATACCTATGTTAACAATATTTTTTCCTTATTAGAAATTCAATGATATTTTGTTTTTATTAAACAAAACGCGTATTATGGGCATAATACGCGTTTTTTTATTACTTGTACGTGCAACACAACCTACTTAAGGATTTCTTTCAGCTTCACTTAAAATTACAAACAAAACAAAAAAACTCATGACCCCAAACGGACTTAGCACCACTTAATTTTTATACAAAATAATGAAGAAAATTCCGGCCCTCGGGTATCTCAGTCAGACCCAACCCGTCAGAGGCACCCGTCACACTCGACGTATTGTGATTTAAATTCTGCAATCCTTCCGTTGAATTTCAAGAGCGGTTTAGGGTTAGAACGCAAGCGGGCGGAATTATGCATCAAGTTGACAGCACTTGGGAATTTTTAGCACCCTCAAGTTCGAAATAGAGTTACCCACAGAAATTGTGACGGTTCAAATACGGAAATTCAACGGCTTACATGATGTCACAAATATACTGAGTGTGACGTGAACTGCCTAATGATCTCGAAGATCCACGATCTTGAAGAGGATAGGGTTTTGTTTACATTGGGTTACCTACGCTGTATCGACAACAACGTAAATTGAAATGACAACGATTCGAATCGATATCGAAAAGCGATACAATCGCATTGTTATTATATCGAACTTTTAAGACATCTAATTTACACATGATCGACCGTTCATAATATTTTTCCGAAAATTCAAAAAAAAATTTTTTTTATCTAAAATCCATATGCTGTATTTTGCTGCTGGTAATCCTGAGTAGCTATTTTCACAATTTTGTACGAAATATAAGTGTACCTATTAGATCATGAACAAAGATTTTCATAAATCAATAAAAATAAATCTAATCTAAATAACAAGAGAAACCTAGACGTACATGTCATCATATTTATTAGTTGCGAAAAAAATAATCAATCATACTCTACGGAAATTCGATGATTTCAATTTCAGTTAACTTTGTCATAATCGTCACTTAAACTTGAGTCACATTGTCACGTTCGCTCCGAAATTACAACAAGAATTAGTACAAGTATTTTGACACAGTTTTTATACAATAAGTTAAACTGTATTGGCAATTGACATGTTTTCAAATATTGAAATTGTAACATGTAGAAATGTACTTAACTCGTATAGTTCGACGAAGGTATCTTGACATTTGTCTTATGCCTTTGGCAATAAAAGTGGGTATCCCTTATTATGTTTCAGACTGGCGTATGATGCAACTTCTGCTGATGTTTCAAAGAACTTTTGCAATCTTTTAAAAGGTAGAATTTTATCGAATATCACCGGTAATGTTGTATATCTATAAATAAAGATTGGTTACGAGGCTGATACCATCATTGAAACAGGTGATTTAGTAATGTAGAAATTTCATTTTTAAAATTAAATTTGGTAGGTTTCTTCATACATCTATTTATTTATTGTATGCTTTGGCACTACAAGTATAGATTAAAGAGTTAAAATACTGTTAAAAAACTTAAGGTTTTAAAGACGATTTAAGGTATACAAACTAATCAGTTACGGAATATCGTCCACACTTAATAGCGATCTCAGAATTGGGAAAACTTTTTCAATTTAAGAGACCTGATTTTGACGTTAAGTAACGTGTAACTCCAAATACGCAGAACCTTATAGGGGCTGATTCTGATGCTCAAGCAAAACACCCTTATCTATTGAAGTGAATTTTCATTGGTTTTAGAGCTACAAATATCACACTTTAACTGCAATACATCTTAACTGGGGACTAACATCAAAATCGCCAAAAAAGACTTTCCCATACAAAACCGCCAACCGCAGTTTGTTTGTACGGAAAAGTAAGATTTTGATGTTTGTTCCGTGGTAACATTTGTTGTATTTGTGCAGGAGAATGTGACTTTTGCGACCCCAAAACCAGAAAATTCCCCGTGTATAGGACCATCATAGGAAACGCAAAACTAAAAAAAAACTTGGTCACGTGATATTATTTTGCCCCACAGACCCTTTTTGTCAAACAAAAGTTGTTCTAGGCACCAGAATCAGTCTCTTAGACTCTCATGCATCCGGAATTTTTACGAACTCCATACAAAACGGCTCTGAACAATCCCGGATTCAATCCATTTTGTATGGGGTTCTGAAAAGTTCCGGATGCTTGTAGTCCGAGCCTTGAGGTTTAGCTTATTCGGAGTTGGAAGTTGATATGATTATAAACATCATCGCAAAGTCTTGCTAACTAGACTACTACAACAACAGCTTAAAAATAGGATCGGTATATTAACGCGGCGTTATTCTTCATCGCTCCCGATATCGTATTATGTTACAAGGGAATTAGGTTTGTGCCATAATTAAAAAGGGAATAGACCTTATCCCGGGTCGGGGTACGGGAATGATGAAAGGCATCAAAATTAGGTTATGAGAGTAATACCGGGGATGAGATTTGAAGATTAGAAGTTATTTTTGAACGTTGACTACTCAAAATTGTCTAGAGCCGAACATGTAAACGTTACTTGTTTGAAGGAACTGGTGTTGCAATTGTCGCATTAGGTCTTTAGGTTAGGTCTCATTAGGTTTCTTTATCTTCTTTGTGATGGTAACCGAGTCAAAAAGGATGCGGTTTATGCGGTATACAAATATTTTCTTTACGCTTTAAATTGCATGCATTACGGAAAAGATTTTGACAGATTATGCCAAAGATTATCGTCATATTGTGGTTGATAATAATATGTGATAGCATTGACATCAACAGCGTAGGTCCTATTAAAATTAAATAGAAGTCGCCAACAAACTAAAACTGAATTTGTCTGGACGACTGACAATAATTGACAATCTATCGCCATGTTAGAGTAGAGCTACTGTTTTATAACTTTACTGTGATAGCTATGAGAAATATATATATTTTTTTGGTTCCATTTAATACTTGATAATGGAGTAATCATTTTTCTATTGGCTGTACAAGATAGTTTGTTAATAGAAATCGTCTTCGGATGTATTGAATTATTACGTGAATAAAGTAATTTAATTTCGTCAATTGTGTATCCCATTCTAATATATCTTAGGGCGTTTTCATATTTTTTGGTATATTTACTGATAATTTGCGTAAACAATCTTCAATCTAAATCTAATCTTTTACGAAATTTTATTAAACAAAACGCGTATTATGCCCATAATACGCGTTTTGTTTAATAAAATTTCAGACAAATTCAGTTTTAGTTTGTTGGCGACTTCTATTTAATTTTAATAGGACCTACGCTGTTGATGTCAATGCTATCACATATTATTATCAACCACAATATGACGATAATCTTTGGCATAATCTGTCAAAATCTTTTCCGTAATGCATGCAATTTAAAGCGTAAAGAAAATATTTGTATACCGCATAAACCGCATCCTTTTTGACTCGGTTACCATCACAAAGAAGATAAAGAAACCTAATGAGACCTAACCTAAAGACCTAATGCGACAATTGCAACACCAGTTCCTTCAAACAAGTAACGTTTACATGTTCGGCTCTAGACAATTTTGAGTAGTCAACGTTCAAAAATAACTTCTAATCTTCAAATCTCATCCCCGGTATTACTCTCATAACCTAATTTTGATGCCTTTCATCATTCCCGTACCCCGACCCGGGATAAGGTCTATTCCCTTTTTAATTATGGCACAAACCTAATTCCCTTGTAACATAATACGATATCGGGAGCGATGAAGAATAACGCCGCGTTAATATACCGATCCTATTTTTAAGCTGTTGTTGTAGTAGTCTAGTTAGCAAGACTTTGCGATGATGTTTATAATCATATCAACTTCCAACTCCGAATAAGCTAAACCTCAAGGCTCGGACTACAAGCATCCGGAACTTTTCAGAACCCCATACAAAATGGATTGAATCCGGGATTGTTCAGAGCCGTTTTGTATGGAGTTCGTAAAAATTCCGGATGCATGAGAGTCTAAGAGACTGATTCTGGTGCCTAGAACAACTTTTGTTTGACAAAAAGGGTCTGTGGGGCAAAATAATATCACGTGACCAAGTTTTTTTTTAGTTTTGCGTTTCCTATGATGGTCCTATACACGGGGAATTTTCTGGTTTTGGGGTCGCAAAAGTCACATTCTCCTGCACAAATACAACAAATGTTACCACGGAACAAACATCAAAATCTTACTTTTCCGTACAAACAAACTGCGGTTGGCGGTTTTGTATGGGAAAGTCTTTTTTGGCGATTTTGATGTTAGTCCCCAGTTAAGATGTATTGCAGTTAAAGTGTGATATTTGTAGCTCTAAAACCAATGAAAATTCACTTCAATAGATAAGGGTGTTTTGCTTGAGCATCAGAATCAGCCCCTATAAGGTTCTGCGTATTTGGAGTTACACGTTACTTAACGTCAAAATCAGGTCTCTTAAATTGAAAAAGTTTTCCCAATTCTGAGATCGCTATTAAGTGTGGACGATATTCCGTAACTGATTAGTTTGTATACCTTAAATCGTCTTTAAAACCTTAAGTTTTTTAACAGTATTTTAACTCTTTAATCTATACTTGTAGTGCCAAAGCATACAATAAATAAATAGATGTATGAAGAAACCTACCAAATTTAATTTTAAAAATGAAATTTCTACATTACTAAATCACCTGTTTCAATGATGGTATCAGCCTCGTAACCAATCTTTATTTATAGATATACAACATTACCGGTGATATTCGATAAAATTCTACCTTTTAAAAGATTGCAAAAGTTCTTTGAAACATCAGCAGAAGTTGCATCATACGCCAGTCTGAAACATAATAAGGGATACCCACTTTTATTGCCAAAGGCATAAGACAAATGTCAAGATACCTTCGTCGAACTATACGAGTTAAGTACATTTCTACATGTTACAATTTCAATATTTGAAAACATGTCAATTGCCAATACAGTTTAACTTATTGTATAAAAACTGTGTCAAAATACTTGTACTAATTCTTGTTGTAATTTCGGAGCGAACGTGACAATGTGACTCAAGTTTAAGTGACGATTATGACAAAGTTAACTGAAATTGAAATCATCGAATTTCCGTAGAGTATGATTGATTATTTTTTTCGCAACTAATAAATATGATGACATGTACGTCTAGGTTTCTCTTGTTATTTAGATTAGATTTATTTTTATTGATTTATGAAAATCTTTGTTCATGATCTAATAGGTACACTTATATTTCGTACAAAATTGTGAAAATAGCTACTCAGGATTACCAGCAGCAAATAACAGCATATGGATTTTAGATAAAAAAAATTTTTTTTTTGAAATTTCGGAAAAATATTATGAACGGTCGATCATGTGTAAATTAGATGTCTTAAAAGTTCGATATAATAACAATGCGATTGTATCGCTTTTCGATATCGATTCGAATCGTTGTCATTTCAATTTACGTTGTTGTCGATACAGCGTAGGTAACCCAATGTAAACAAAACCCTATCCTCTTCAAGATCGTGGATCTTCGAGATCATTAGGCAGTTCACGTCACACTCAGTATATTTGTGACATCATGTAAGCCGTTGAATTTCCGTATTTGAACCGTCACAATTTCTGTGGGTAACTCTATTTCGAACTTGAGGGTGCTAAAAATTCCCAAGTGCTGTCAACTTGATGCATAATTCCGCCCGCTTGCGTTCTAACCCTAAACCGCTCTTGAAATTCAACGGAAGGATTGCAGAATTTAAATCACAATACGTCGAGTGTGACGGGTGCCTCTGACGGGTTGGGTCTGACTGAGATACCCGAGGGCCGGAATTTTCTTCATTATTTTGTATAAAAATTAAGTGGTGCTAAGTCCGTTTGGGGTCATGAGTTTTTTTGTTTTGTTTGTAATTTTAAGTGAAGCTGAAAGAAATCCTTAAGTAGGTTGTGTTGCACGTACAAGTAAGTAGACCTATTTTTTACTGATGGGACTGCCTGTTTAATTAAAGTTTTAATTTATTATGAAATATAGCTTGACTTAAAGCGTGATTACCATAACACGAAAGGTAACTAATCGTCTCACTGCAAGGCATAGGCCTCATTTCAGATAATATGAGGTAGCTTGAGCTAAACTCACCACGGACCTGTTATTTATAAGTATTTAACTTAAATAAAGAAATGATGGCTAATAAAAGCGTATTTGTAACATTGCGTTTGGTCTACGATCTTGAATGAATTTTCTTTCTACAATTTCGTACATTACTCAACAGTTAACACACATTGAAACTTTATTATGATTACATACTTCGTTATTCACAAAACGAAATAATATGTGCGCGCGCGTGTCACCTTCTTTGTCAAAACTCAAAATATACAGACTCCCAGACAATGGTGGGGCCACCAGCGTATCTTTGCCAATGGGGTAGGGGAAAATGACACTTATGTAGTTGCAATTAACACGATAACATATTCTGAGATAAAGTGGACGCGTCCCCAGACGTAGACGGGTTTTTAGTGTCGATTAGTGATGTGCAACAGTGATGGTGTAGGTATCGACAAAATACTTTTTTCGATAGTGTAGAATAATTGTCTTACTAAAAATTACATCCCATTTGTTGCTAATTGCTCAATTTTGTTGCCCAAATCATTTCTTAAGTGACGTGTAAGTTTAATAGTTTTACAAATATTTAAGTTTAATACATATTCGGAATGTTCATGAATATTTATAAGATTTTTGCAATACGTAACCTCATTAATTTAAAAACATTTTATTAACGATATTTATTCAGACAGTTAAAATTAAATTGTATAATTGCGATTCCTACTTAGATAAAAGTAGAATTACTTACAGTCATTTATTTTTTCATCACTGGAAGTCTAAAAAGATAAGCAATAATATGAATTCGGCTATATTTTAATAGCTATATTAATATAATTTTATGTATTTGCAAGCAGATCGATTATGTTAATAAAATGGTAATAATTTTGTTTCTAATTGTTCTTTAAAATTTCACTGATTATTGAAACTAAAATAGGTTATATTAATCCCTTTTCCGCATACTATAAGTCGTATTATTACGAAATTGTTCTTGAAACAATAAATAATTTAAGCAGTGCTAAATTTCTCGGTAAAATTCTTGTATCTGCCATATTCAACATTCTACGTATTTCTTGATTATTCAACTTTTAATCCAACGATACGATTTCCATATCTTTACCATATAAAGTGCAAGTAGCAACAAAATACTATGCAATAGCTGAACTTGATTCGCTTATCTCGCAAAAGCAACCTGCAAGTGCCTGACGCGACGCTTCCACAAGCTGCAATCTTGCTAAAAAAACAGCTGCACATGTTTAAAGCGGTGTTTATACCATCCAACTTGCATCGGATCGTAAAACAAAGAAAAATGAATGCTGCAGAAGTGGATTTAGATTTATTTGCGTTGCGTTTTGTGCCAACAGTACGTATCCAGGATAATAATAACAACAAAATTTTAGCGTATTTTAAAACTCAAACAATAACAGCCTTAACAGATGTCGCTAACTAGAAAAAGCTAGCTACGTAGAAAAAATCGTGCGATGTAAAAGCCATAACAGAACACAAGACGCAAAGGACGGTCGGATTTCGTGCAAAAAGAAAAAATCTGTCTGGATCCTGGCGGCCGAATATTTAAATAACGTCTCCGTTAAACAATGCCCGATGACAGTCCAACCCTCCGCTTTGTTATGCTAAAATTAGGGCGGTGACACGGGTCGATGAGTTTTATCGATGTTTATGATGGAAAGTTTTGAGGTATTGCCGTATTGTAGACAGTTTAGTGAAAGCATGGGTTGTGTAGTTGCGTGTAAGAAAAGCTATGTCTACGTTTTGTTATAGGTAAAAAACAACGTTGTTCATGTTTCACCTGATGGTAAATTACTTCCGACTACACTTGTAAAGTCAACGGCAGGTCTATCTACCCAAAAAATTAAAGGTCACTGAATCTATTTTCAACTTTAAGTCCGACACGTAGAGATCAATATCAATTGAGAAAATTTGACGTTTTACGGTAGTTTGACAAGCTGTTGTCTGTACATTATTAGTATCACGCACACATTGCATTTTTTATATTGGTATCTTGACTTTCGGACAAGTCCCTTCATATTGTGTTTAGGCTAATTGATATTTATTTATTAGGAGTAATCTCACGGGATATAATACAACATCGGTCGTGGCAAATCTTTATAATCTTAGGAACTCGGCTACATTCAACTTGACTAACCGAGTTTAGAACGTTTGATTTGGTGACAGACTTATTTTACTATCAAAGTTTAAAGTGAATTTTAGAAAATCCCTTTTCACGAAAAGTGCACTCATGAATAGTAAAAAATAATATCATAAATAGTAATTTTGCAAGCGATGTATTTATTTCCCGGTCTTCACTACAACATGGGTAGTAAATAAATACCTAATTGATTTCATTGTTTGATCAAGCTCTTCCTATAAGTATCTAACTACAGTTGTTAATAATTCAGCGCTATTCTTAGAACAAAACCCCTATAAATACCCTTACAAAGCCGTGCACACGGGTTTCCTTCCTTCAAAGCGTTAATTCCGACGGGATTCTTGTACAGTAATTAATCACTTCACTAATAATTAATACCCCGACTTAAATATATGTTAGCATAATCAAAATGGTTTTAGTAGGTTCATTTAGTTCCCTCATCCAGTTAATACCCGGATCTATTACAAACAGCCAAAATTTGCTAAGCAGGAACCAAGCAAACTTTGGTACAAGGTTTCATTCGGCTAGTATGTTTCGTTCCCATAAAAGTCAATTATGCTGATTTATATATTTATCTGATTTATTGACTTTAATGGGAACGAAACATAGTACCGGATTAGTCTCAAAAAATTAAAAGCTAAAGGTAACCAACCCTTTTGAAATAGAGCTAATGTCAAACTACAAACAATTCAAAACAAACGTATTCTAAAACGACTAATGTATGCGATCCTTGAAAAATGTATGAAGTTTTGTTTCAAAACAAAATTCCATTGTCAAAACTTAGTAACTAATTCTTGCAAAGCACTATGTAAATTGCTTCGTAGCAGAGATACCTCTCAATGTAGCCCAGCCAGCCGCTAAAAAGTGAAGTACGCGCGCATATTGCGTGAGCACAGGTTATACATAATACAAGTTCTTGTACAGTCAACGTCAGGTAAACCTACCGAAAAGGTCAAAGGTCATTGAACCGATTTTCAATTTTATGTCCGACATATAGAGATCAATATATGTTATAAAAATTATAAATGTTTTACTATGTTTCCTAATCTTTTTGTACTCAATGATATTATAGCTTCATAATATGTATCATAAAATCAAAACAAGGCTCTTGATTTAGGTATGTACTTAATTGTAAAAATAAAGAAAACTATAGGTCTGTTTTTTTTAACAATGTTAGATATAAATACTGAAATAAATATGTATGACCGTTTGTTTTTTTTCCAATAAATAAATAAATATCAATAGAGAATATTTTGCGTTTTGTGGTAGGTTAACGTGCTGTTGTCTGTACGTATATCATGATATTATGCGCCCAGTATGGTGAGTGAATCCACTGTACCTTCTTCTCTTGTATAGTTACATGGGGAGGTGCACGTCAAACTTAAGTCTTCTTATCAACATAGTGGAGTATTATGCATGAGGGTTTCTGACGTAATATGCCGACCGTGGGCATCAGGCAAAGATTAAATAGTATACAGGTTAAGCGATACATATGTGGTAAGTTTTATGCTTAAATGACCTGATTATTATTTTGCAAACATGCATGAATAACAAACGAAACAAAAAATCGGCAAAGTGCGAGTTGCGCACCGTTGGTTCCGTACAACCATGAAAGTATACCTAATAGTCTGACCATAACGAAAATCGTAGATTTATACCGCTTTGCCGGAGTTTGTCCAAAAATATTTTTTTTGGGATCCCGATTTTTATGATTCTAGGTCAGGGTTACTTAAAGTGGGGTACGCGAACCCCTAGGGGTTCGCCATTTAACGGTCGGGGGTTCGCGGTAAGATTTACGAAATGGCGGCTGGATTACACACCAGCACACTTGGTTGTGATAAAAACCAAATACAGAAACCGACTTGATGCTGAGTCTGAATTAAGGTTAAAAACGTCCAAAATAACTCCTAAAATCGACTCAATTTGCGACAAGAAACAAGCCCACCGTCACATTAATACTTGTTTTTCTTACTTTTATTGAAATACAAAAACAGTATTTTTTTTCTACAGCAAAATTATTATTTTTTTGGGGTTAGGGGTTCGCCGTTGTCTGGGAAGTTCACCAGGGGTACGTGGGACCATAAGTTCGATTAACCCTGTTCTGGGTCAATGGATGCGATTCCCTTGCGGATGTCAAAATATAAAGCCGTATCTTTTGATTTCGTTGACGTAGAAGTTTAACTTTTCACAGCTCCAAGGGATTGCAGACCTTAGTATTTTAAATCTCAACTTTATATCTCCACGCGTTCCTAATAAAAAGGGACTTGACAAACAGACAAACAGACGGACAACAAACTGATCCTATAAGGGTTCCTGTTTCTTTTTAAGGTACGGAACCCTAAAAATAAAGATGGTACGACGATATATTTGAAAAACAATGTTTTTCGTGTAACTGATACATACATTATTCAATGACATGTAATACATGGATCTAATAATAATAATTTGTACATTATTAGAATGATAAACACGTATAAATAAAATAGTTCCATTTAGTAGGAATTATCATGTAATTAAAAAAGTTCCGGTAAAAACCTTATAGAGTAAACAATGTTGTTGTTTCATTTGTGGCTTTAAAATGAATAGGTGTTTATCAAAATACTACAGCAATGTTATTTGTTTGTTTTATTTAATGAATTTTAAAATCTCAAATTCGAGCCTTTGGAAAAAAATGCTTTTAAAAAAGAGTGTTAAGTTAATTTTAAGGAATTTAGTAAGCTAATTTAAATAACTTTTTTAATTAACAGTATAGTTTACCTAGACATAAACCAACTCTAAACAGTAGTGCCAAAAGCAGTGTTGTTAAACGTATTAACTCAAAAAAACAAAGAACGTTAAAATAATACTATTTTCACATCTCACGGTTAGGCCTGCGATACACACCATCACTTTTTGACCCGGTACCCTCAACAAACCAAGATAAATCATTGTAAATAAAACCGCTAAAAATCTCCCGTACTATAATCCGGCCAAATCCCGTGCTATGTTGTATTTTGGGTTTAAGTCCGAGAATGGGCGGTTTCACTGAATTTCTTGCTACTTGCCAAGACCAAAATTATTTACACAACTTTCAACCTTATTGTGTCGACTTAGAAATGTATTTTTGGCCCGGACTGTACTACAGACTTAACATAGTGTGCGGTATGAACAAGGATTAGAGGGATAGGGTGACCAACCTCATGGGAAATCGAAGTTGGTTTTCTTATGGCTTAAGAAACATTTGGCTTTTTTATTTATTGTTATTGGGACTGGTTACGAGTTACGCAGGAGGCTCTGGCCACTTTTATGTACCAGTATAATTATTAATAATTAATTCTACTACAGCAATGAGCTACTTAGTAGTAGCCCATCTGGGTCTGAAAAGCTTTTGCAATAATCATAGTTGAAATTTGGAATTTTTGGTAGAAGACCCAATATCACAGACACTCAGTGCCTGTACCGTACTGTGATATCAATAAATTACAATCCTATAATTCCGCTAGTGCTATAAATACAAAAAAAAAGTTTATTTTGTCTGGTTTTGTTCCCCTGTTTAAGGGTGACGGAGGTCTGCTGATGGTAATCGCTCCAAGTATAATAATAACTAAACTTGCCGCTTTTATGATGATAGTAAAGCGTACCCATTAAATACATACATAGGACAAACCATTTTGCGGTATCATCCTTTTATTTCAGACTGAATTCCACTCTGACGAGTCCCTTTATAATGACAACGCACGCAAAGAAACTTATATTATCCGGATAAAACTAGTTATTTGGTGTCCCTACCCATGTACTAGTAGATCGCGTGAGGTCCTGTGTGTTTAGGTTCTAACTGACTTGTTAATCTTTGAGAGGGTTACTTTTTCCTCTATGGTGGTCATGCTGGATAACTATATTGTAGATGGTGATCACTTGACACAGAACAAAAAGAGGATCATTGCGGTCGTTGACGAAGTGAAACAACAGATATCGAATAATAACTGGCCAAGTGAGAGTCATGCTCTGTGTCATGAGGGTCTCAGGCTAAGGATCCCAAATTAAATTATAGAAAACACGGTACGGAATCCTTGTTCCGACTCCGACTCGCTCTTGGCCTGTTTATCATATTGTAACTCCAAATACGCAAAACCTCTTAGATAATGATTTAGCTGCTTAAGTACATACAACTTTCATATGTGATAAACATAAAAGAAAATCTATTATTTTACGATTTATGTGACCAAGAAGTATAATGATAATGAAAATGAAATATGGGAACTCGAATTTTATTTTTGATGTTGTTCCCATAGACAAAGGTTTTGTATTTGAGCACCAGAAAAGTTTTGCGTATTCCGAATTACATGTTGTGTTATAAACAATATGGTAATAAAGTTATTATTGTGAGATTAACTAAAGTTAATAATTTGCTTGTTTCGATTATTTTCAGGTGAGCATGCTGATGAAATAATATCGTTTGCTAGAGAAGATTCAAGTTTATGAGTAAGTAGTTAACATACATTTTGTAATATCGTTGATAGTACTGAGCAATTAATAGAAAATACATTAAGGAAGCAAGCAAACAATAAAATTTATGGGAGAACTTCTGACCAAGATGTTAACCTATACGAATAAGTAATTTTATCGATGTATGGCCGCTCACATACACATTGTCAATGGAGATCGTGCACTCGTGCATTTCGAAATAGAAAAATATCGATGTTCTTATTATAAATAATGCATTTCAATTAGCTGAGAAATTCCTTACGTTACGATGCCAATTGTCATAAATACGTTATATATAGCTCCAAGCTTGGGGTTTGTTGAGCGAGAACTTTTGCATTCGTCTATTTAGTTATACTCGCACAACGAAAGCAGCTATCTGGCAGTTAACGCATCGTTACGATACGTTTTGGACACAGATCATAGTAACAGCAACGTTGTACATACTACATAACATGTCTCATAGAAAGTTGTGTAAAAATTGTCCAGCTATGGTTGCGGAGATTATAGTAAAGTCCAATTCTTTGTTGCGATACATTTAGATTGCTGAATATTGGCTTTACGTTGCCTGTCTAGTAGAGCGTTGTGGATAATTAATTTTAATGGCTCTCTTGACGCTAGGTCGTTGTGAAGCTGAATAGAAACATAGATAACTATCTATGTTATACAAAAATATTTTGAAAATAGTTAAGAATCGATCCAACACCGATCTGGGTACTGATGAGCGATCGATTACACATTCCTAGAAAACCATGTTATTGAACGTCTGTTTAAAGTACGTAGGATTAATCGCATATTAGTCACCGGCTGTTTCTATAACACCGTTATGCAACTCCCGCGCACAGTGCAACACACGTGAGCCGTGACGGTCGTGTACGATCGGTAAACGTGAAATAAAAAAGAGTTTTCCATTTTATGGTCAATCTATGATTGATTAGTTTTCTTTTATTTGTGATTAATCTCATTATTGTTTACCTCTTACCACCACATATAAAACGTTTGTGAGTTTTGCGACTGCATCATGCATGCATCGCAAGATTATAAAAGTTTGACCTCGACGGTCAAATTCAATTTCCTTTTATTTATAGCCTCAATTGTGCGTTACTGAGAAGTGAGAACACACACTTCACTGATACTAAATGATGCAGCCATACCACAGTTACTTTATGTTGCCCAACGTTTCTACGTGTTACTGGGCAACACCTAAATGTAAGAAAGTTTATAGAAAATTGCTCAATTCTACTTAATGTTACCTTGTTGTTAAACGCTTCTCACAAAAATAAACTGCGGTATGGATACACCAAAAAAGATACGTTTAAATTCTTCCAGAAAAAAATACTTAATACTTAATTTAATTTGATATTAAAGGAAGTTTAGAATGCTTAAAAAGTCCCACGAAAAGAGTTACTAACTACTACTACTAACTTTCAAATAGTTTCGTTTATCGCATGTTAGTTTAATATCATTTTTTGTGAAAAATATTATGCAAATGAACCTTATTATCCTTACCGCGTATTCTTAACCTATATTCATTGATAACAGATCACTAACACGCATATTCATTGATAACAGATCACTAACACGCATTGTTAATACTTTGTTGTCATCTTAATACCATGTCACTTTACCATCTCAGCCGTCTCGTTCCCACGCGCATTTCAGCGTACGAGTAAACGAGACAGATCTACGATAGGGGATGGTATCAATGCGTTAGATCTTTTGTCTGTTTTTATTATACAATGGCTTTTGTGTGAAGCTGAGGTGTGCCTTATGTAACATAGTTCTTTGTAGTTTAATGTATTTTGTAATTGTTTGTGCGATAATATAATAATATTGCATTTATAATATAATTAGTAGGACAATTAACCCAGTAACACCATCTGGTCTAGTAGTGCGTGACCCAGACTACGGAACAAGCGGCGCGAGTTTGAATCCGTCGAGGAAAATATTTGTTTGATCAGCACAACAATTTACCATAGATTTCTATAAAGAGTGGAACTAGCGAATCTGATACCTTTATTAAAGAAAGCAAATCCTGCTTAAATTAAAAAAAACTTAAAAGTTTCAACGGAATCGGTCCAGTTGATACTCGGCAAATTGGCTGTGACAGACGGACAGAGATACACATAAGTCCTAAGATCCTATAAGGTTTTCGTTTTGTCATTCGGATGCACGAAACTAACCGGACTTTGTTTTATATTTATATTTTTATATAGTCATATCTCTTTTACAACTATCGTAAACAAAACCAAAACCTTACGAAGACCTTATATGTACTTACTTAGTATATAAATTAGGTTATTTATCTTCAATTAACCTCAAACACAAAAATGATCACTAATATTGATAGTGACTAGAACTTAAGTGCCCTTATCTAGGTGATCTTTGTGCCTATTACTATAAAAATTGGTTGACCATTAAACGAATAAATAACAAACAGACACACTCACCTTCTGACGTCTGTCGTCACACTATAGCACGCAAGGATTATTTCCTTTTGCAAGAACCGCAACTGGTATACGAAACCAATTGTCGCGGTTTGTAACACGTATTTTTAATACCACATCCTTATGCATTTGTTGACATACAGAAATACTTGTAATTACTCACCTACCCATGATAGTAACATTAAATGTTATATGGTTATAGTTCCAAGGTAGAAGGTACCTAGATAGTTCCGCCTCGCGTATAGTCTAAGTACAGTCGAGAACAAAACAAGTTTTTTTAAAATAAATTCCTTCAAATTTCTTCCAATTTTTTTTTCAATTTTTTTTTTAAAAATTCAATTTCCAAAAATTTTACCAATTATCTAGCCTCAAACTAAGCAAGTCAAAATACTATAGCAACAAGATAAAATTCGGTTTTTACGGAATTTGAATTCACAATGACAGCTTTGGTTGGATCCAGGAGCGGTATCCAGACAGACCGATTGTCAAATAAAGCCCTTTTTCTGATTTTTTTGACGATATAATTGGTGTTGTTGCGTTCCGGGTTCGATCTTTGGTTGGACTTAATTCCGAAAATGAACTTTTCTAAATTATCTCGGGTCTGGGTGTGCTGGGCGACGGCCCTGGTACTTTGTCATTGTCTGGTACCATATAACACAAGAGTATTTTTCAGATATGACAGTAAGTGTCTTGTTTGCAACAATAAATAACTAAAATTGTTTGGAATCAGTACATTGCGTCTAAGGAGGAGGCTCATACATGTAATAGGAGTAGGAGGCCAGCAGCGCGGCGGCGTGATTAAAGGTAGCTAAAAAGATTATGATGGAAACTAAATCTTTGGTTTCAGATCATAGGCAGAAAAAAAAACCAGGGGGTACCCCCTGGTTTTTTTCTGCCTTTAATTTTTCATGTAGATAAGCACCATCCTACAGAATAAACAATGTGCACCGCATTTGCATCACTGTATTACTATTAACTAATTTTATCTAGCTCGAATCACACACAACTACACAAGATGACCTAACTGAGAGTAATGTTGATTAGGGATTCTTAGGGGTGCAAGTACACCACCTGCCGTCGCCCATAGATCAGATGGCATTGTTCCACATCATTACCGATCTAAAATCATAGTCCAGTGTATTACGACTCCGACTGAAACTAGAAACGGGGTACACACAAGTCTGAGCGAGACAGAGACAGCGCTAGAAGGAATATAAAAGATCCTTAATTACATGCAGCAAGGTGCAAAATGCAAAAGTGGCAACATATTTATGGACTTGACTGTATAACGAATAGAAATACCTACTTCCGTGTTGGCATTTAGCTCTAGGTAATAACTACCTGTTTTTGTTCCATTTAAGGTAATCATTATTCATAAGCGAATTCTTTGAAACAATCTCTTTGTGGGTTTACTTGAAACCAGTCATTTTAAGTTAAATCCGTAACTAAAACAAAATTTATTTCAGCACATTGAGAAATGAATAAAAGTCTAAAATCATTGTGGAAAATTTTGGAATAAAAAAATATATTGTGGCTGAAATCCAAGTGGAAAATTTTCAGTTATCTTTCAAGTTTTCAATGGATCATTCCATTTGCAACCTTAATATAAGAAAGATATACTATATTTATTTCGTCTCACATAACGTACTAAGTATGTGTCACTGTGACAGACGCATCGAATTTCAATAACAAAGGCTCACTCACTGCAACCGTTGGTTAAGCAATAATTATCTTTATTATATTATTGTATTAAAGGTCAATTTAACCTGCGCTATTGTTGTTGGTAGACGACCCTATTATGTTATTAACACGTGCACGTAAGGTCTCATGTACACTAGAAAGCTAAAGATAGCGCGATGTAGCTTTGTATATTTGTATGTCATTTTTATGCATCGTTATTTGATTACGCTGTTCGTCATTTGTCAGATTCGATATTTCATCTTTTTAATATTATATTCAGCTCCTTATGAACCCTAGCGATTGAACCATCCCGAATTTTCGAATGCGTAGCACGAAGTATCTACGATTACGTAAAACAAAAACGTTTCTCTTCATCAATCAATCTTAAGTGAAAACCGTATCAAAATCCTTACAGAATTTTCGGTGATTACCCTGTACAGACGGGACGATAAAAAACGTGGCAATGGACTGCGATTCATATTAAGTCTAGACGGGCTCGAACTTACCTAAAAAGCCTGACTGGTAGCTTAAATGCCTTTGTATTAAGTTCAGAAACACTGTAAAGAAATACCATTCATTGGCAGTGCACATTATAAATAATTATGAGAACACTGCAGCCGGTAAAAATATCCTTCTTAGATATCCTAGAATCCTAATACCATATACCACCAATTAATTCGTATCAACGATATAATCCGGTCATTAAATCCTAATCATGGAACTTATTCATGTTATATAACTTTGCCTTCGGTTTTTTTAAAATTTCTCAGTAGATTCAGAACCTTAATTATCGGAATTACAAATTGTCAATATTACAGAATCACATCACGTGGGCTTACAAACTTATTATAATATTATAATTACGTCAATGTACGTTCTAATTTCTAACGCATAATATAAAATGACCTAACATGAGCTAGACTGTGTCATCACAGCCATATTGCATAAACGCTCCACTTTTATATGACCTACAATACAATTTTGACAGTTAATCTTAGTTTTGTTTGCTTCATTCGTTGTGGACAAGGTACTTACGATTATTGAACTTATTGCCGGATTCCAGTTCTAAATGTGTTAAAACCAGTACATTCCATTAACAATCTAATTTTGTATGACCTACAAAACAATTTTGACAGTTAATCTTAGTTCTGGTGTTCATTCGTTGTTTAATAAAGGTACTTACGATTGATCAAACTTGTTCCTTGATTTCAGTTAGTTCTAATATATTAAAACCAGGGTGGTTTATATATTTTTGGTGATTACCCTTAGCCTGCATGGCGTCTCTAAAAACTTTTTTTTTCTTCTGTTTTTATATTTTCATTTTCTGCTTTGTATTGGAGTTTAGGATCATAATGCTAAGCAGGTCACATCCCACTTACTTATACTTAGAACTCCTAATAATTTAGTTTGTGGTGTTGTCACAATTGTCCTCTAAGCGCTGGGATTTCCTAATTTTCATTATTCAGGTTTGATTGACGGTTTAACTTGACTGCAAGTTGCATAGTAATGGACATATCCCCTGTTTTATTAAGTAGGGGTCGTATGCCATTATTCTATTCTAGACAACTAGAAATTACAATATATTTATGTTCGCCATCTCCTGGTCTAGATAGGGCTTGTCAATAATTTCATACGTCAGCAGTCATGATCTAGTGGTAAAGACCTGAATACATTTACCTACATTAATCTAACTAGGAAGTCATTGTAAATCAACCTTACGTTAACTTCTGTTTACACAGTAAACAAATGACTGATTAACTCTTATTCTTAATCGAGAATTGATTAAGGATGTAATATAATGGATTAAAGCTTCCTTCACGATATCCTTTTCTTCCTATTTTTTTACGACAGGTCCTGTCAAATTCCTAATTCTTTTAGTAGTAAGTACATTCGAGCTCATAAGCTTAATGGTGTTAAATTTTAACAACCTCATCTAGGACATATTATTATCTATAGATTAACTAGCTAGCACAAATCTCATTTTACAGTTGACCGAACTTTCATATCCTAATGGTTACATACATATCAAAGAAAAATCAGATTCAGAAGGCACCTTATTTCCGTGTGACCGCCTAGAATCTTCCACTACAAATATCACGACTAAATTTTGACAAAACGTCTTTACGTATAGGATCGCCCGCGCGCGGCCAACCATATTTTTTACACAACGCATCCTTTCCCCGACCGCCATCTTGAATTCCTTCCACACAAAGCGAACAAATACACTTCTTAACTTCCACTAAATAAAGTCCATAACTCTATACCGCGAGTGCTAAAGGGTCATGTCGAAACTGAACTCAATTTCTTTCGGAATAGAAACCATTTTGTCACGTATTCTTCCCGAAGAGCTATTGTCACTGTGAATAGAACCTTGATTCGGGACTCGGGATGATGTGACGTGTCATATTTTTTTATTTTTTTTTACCAGTACCCTGTGGATTATTAATCAACGGTGTGGGTGTATTTTGTTCTTTTTTATCGGACTAAATTTGGGCCTTTGTGGCTTGACACAGGCCCGAATTTGAGTTCATTACGTAAGGCGTCATTCTAGCTTGATCTATTTCGTTTTGATATAGGTACCTACTTTAAAACAAAAATAGCTTCATTCATGTTGTTGCCTCCCACGTAAAATCGATATCTTTCTGGCGTAAGTAATATTTTCTTTACAAACATACAATACAGTATTTAACAATAATTAGGCCTAGTTATGATGTCGATTCTTTTAGAAGACAACTAAAAAAAAAGAATTTAAGACATTTTAGGAAGTTACTAGATTTTGACTTAGATGGATAGTGTCTCAGAAATATTTACTTTGTCATTGCCCATGGTCTTACCTAATAAAAACTTTATATTTCAGCACTTTTACACTAACATCCATAACGCAAAGGGAAGACATATAAATGAGAATTCAGCTACACAGTAACCAACCGAACGTGCGTGCTCGCACGTAAGCGCTGACGTATTCTTAGATATGGATCTGTCTGCAATACCTACTTGTGCAGTCAAGAACGAGAAAGTACAGAGAGCAGTCAACTTTCGACCTTAAAGTTCTGGACTTAAAAATTAACCTGCAATTTTGTGCGTGACTGTACAGTCTGTACGCAGTTCGTTCGGGTGAATGGAATACTTTGGCTGCTAATCTACTAAATGTACCTACTTAAGGATTCAAGTCTCTCACATTTGTTGGTTCTTTTTTGATCAAAGATCAGAGTTGTGACTTTGATTTCAAGTTAAGGTGTACCCAATTTAGCTTAATCCGGTCTCAGACATAAACTTTTAAAAATTAAACAGTTGTAACTCTTATCAAGGTTAAAGCGATTTTGCGGAACTTGGATGCAAAAAAAGATGTAACCGTATCTAATCAATTCAGTTTTTTTCGGTTATTCTTTCCGCCTTCTATTTTTTTATTTATTTATAAAGTTACTATCCAAAAAGAAAAATAACATATTTTGGACCACCTTACCGCAACTGTAACGTCAAATAAAAGCGTCGCATCGCAATATAATATTGTAGTTTGACAACAACAGCCGATTGATCGCTTTACCATTTCATAATACCAGTAACCATTTACGATTATCCCTTATGTAGGTATTAATTAAATCTATAATTAACTTGTCTTACCACAGATAACAGTAGACCACTAGCCAAGTCTAGCGAAGGTTCACGATAATCGTGTGGGTCGACATGTGAACAATTAGTACTGTGTCACAATAGTTTCGCGTTTGTAGTATTGATTCATAGGTAATCTATGGATGTGTCACCCACAGCATGTTAGTGCGATAAGGTTTCAACATATTACTTAACGTTGACTTGAAGGTTTATGGGTTAGATAAAATGAAGGCTTAGGGATATTGACATCAGGAACTTAAGTATTGGATAAGATCACTTAAATGTTTAATGAATTATTTAAAATACAAAGTTATAATAATAAACAATCATTATTGAGCTGCCTCAGCTTTGTTGGTTAGGACTCCCCCAAGGTTCACTACTGAGACATTAACAAAAGTTATTTTGTCATTATAAATGTGTGTCTGTATTCATAGCAAAACTCAGTATTATCATAAAGACTAAGGCCAAGCTCCTGGTTACCTGGGTTGGCTAAAAGCCAAGCAATGTGCTAATTGACCGCTTCCTAGTGATATAAGGACTGACTACACAGCGAAAAGCGTTTCGGGTATTACAAATATTCTACCTACTCTATTATTGCTGTTGCATGTTTGCTGCTCTATTATCACCTCCTGAGACAAATATATCAAATTACCAATTACCCTTTTTACCTACATGGAGCTCGCAGCAGGATTAGAGATGTAAAATGACTGAATCTGAGCAGTCACGGTGGTCAAATACGATAGATGACCGAATAAATAACCGGTTATTTACGGTCAAATTAACTGAAATAGATCAGTCATCATCATCAACAGCCAACACCGCCTTAAGCACTTCAAGTACTCAACAACATTTTAGTTCGCATCACCGCACCCGCCGAAGGGTGCGAGGTCCCGTCTTTCATTTCGGCCGAAAGGGTGCGAGGTCCCGTCTTTCATTTCGGCCGACACAGACATGTGCCTGGCCGTTTTTCCCCTGCCCACCCTACGGACGACGGCCCAAGCCGAGGTCCGAGCCTACAGAGGCGCCCTTGAGGCCAGAGTCCGACTTACCCCCAGATCGGTCCCGCTAGAAAGGAGCCCGACAGCGGTCCGGCCTGTTTTGGCAGTTCCGGTCCCGTCGGCGCCACCACTAGCGGGTTCGCCGCTTGGTAGGGTGCCCTTTGCACTCCACATTGGCCCGATCACGACTGCTAGTATGGGGCTCGACACGTCGGCCTCGGCCGGGTTGCGGAGACCGCTAGCGGGACGGACCTAGGCTGTGCGCCTTCAGCGCACGCCACAACTGCCCGGTTTAAGCTGAAGCAGGCCTTTCTCAAAGGCACTCAGCGATAGGTCCGTCCATAAAAATTAAAAAAAAACGTTCCTGTTTAATTAAATATGTAAATATGATTTATATAATTCAAGAAGATAAACTAATGAACGAATGATGATCTACTTACATTATAATAATATTAATAAAGATTTAGTCATGATGAATTCCTAAAAAAAAAGCTGTATACTTCAAATCTTCATACAACCGCGCTGTGATCTGTGATAGGCACACTTTCATCATCATCATCATCATTTCAGCCATAGGGCGTCCACTGCTGAACATAGGCCTCCCCCAGTGACTTCCAGATTGGCCGGTTGAAAGCGGCCCGCATCCAGCGGCTTTCTGCAACCTTTACCAGGTCGTCTGTCCACCTTGTAGGTGGACGTCCTACGCTGCGCTTGCCGGTACGTGGCCTCCATTCCAGAACCTTTCTGCCCCATTGGCCGTCAGTTCTACGTGCTATGTGCCCCGCCCACTGCCACTTCAGCTTGCTTATCCGTTGGGCTATGTCAGCAACTTTTGTTCGTTTACGAATCTCCACACAAGGCACACTTTAATAAGTTATTATTTACATATTTATTTATTTTTAATTAGACCAGAATATTTGATTCAATTTGACTGATTTTGACCGTATTCGACTAAAACCGGTCAGATTCAGTCAAATGACTAAGCAGGATAGATGGTTGTCCTATGCTGCGTAATGTTTATCCGAGAATTTGTACAAATAAATGTTATTTCTCATCGTCCGACGCGGCGTGAATCTCCGGTTATTTATATCTTAACCATGACTATAGCCACTTCATCTTGCTAAAATCCCATTATGATTCTTTTGATAGCATTCAAAGTGTTGCAATTCTAGATTTCATACTCCACAACCGTGCAAAATTCTCACGATGCTTTAAATCTGTTAAGAAACAGTCCATCTTTGAAATACTGTGGAAGCTTGTAAAACCACAAACACGTTAAATTAAGTCCGTATTCCAGAATTGAGACATTCATCCACCCTTTTGAGGGTTTAACATAGTGTTGTCAAATGTGTATACATATATATCGATAGTATTGTTGGCCCCTAAAAATATGTAGGTATTCTTTGTATGCTATATTATTTATGTACTATACCAATGTTGCCAATAGGTGAAAAATATTATTTGATCAAAAAATAGCGATAAATGAACCAAAAAAAAATCTCAATACTTCACATTGTTGCTAGATAGCATTTTGTGTTAAATATGCTAAAAATAGAGAATAATGTGAATTCTAAATTTATCGATAACAAATGTATCGACATTCACTTCTACAGCACTCTAAGAAACCGAGTTCGGGTAACGATACTGGAATTTATAAAATGATTTTAAACAGTCTGTTAATTATTCAAAGGCGAGTCCTTGAGGTTTAGCTGGTTGAGCAGATCTGGAGATTATGTTTACAAAATATTTGAATTCTAATCTTATACGGCTTTTGATTTCGCCCTCAGGCTGCCTTGTTGCTACTTGAAGTAAGCGATATGATATTACATCATCCAATTTTGGGTGACCTTCTTCTGTTTCATTTTCAGAAGTACTTACACGTTCCTCATGAGGCTTAGTATTCGTGGTAATATTGCCATGGCTATCTTGTTGTTGTAGTATCTAATGTACAGTCAACGACTCAGCGACATATTACAAAATGTCTAATTTCCTCAACCGGTTTTTAACTTAAAAATAAACAAATCGAGTTTAATATCAATCTCGAAAATTTGACGTTTTGTTGAGTTGGTTCATGAGCGAATCGTTGACTGTAAGTGTGTTGTCTTTGTTTACTATGCTGTAAAGGTAATGAAATGGTTAACTTGCTTCATCACTGCCGTTCTGAACACTAACTAAAATTAACTGTTAATCAAATTTCACCAAGAATCTTCGATCTAAATTATCGTACGACTGCTTGATCAGGAACTAAAAACCTACAGTAACAATATATAGACTATCGAATTAAAAGTCCAGCTCAAACTCGCCTACCGCCATTAATCTTTCAACCGATCATCATTATTTTAGGCAACCAACATTTCCGATTTCCAGAAATCTATTGTGTACCGTTTCCGCCCATTCATCCGCCATGCTAATACACGAATTTGATGTGTGTTTTTTTCGATTTCATTCGAAAGATCTCACTCGCCTTGCATAATGATTCCACTTCCTGGCGGCAGTTAATTCAATTACACTACACATTGAAGTCTACCTACAGCCTTTTTGGAGATGAGTTAGACTAAAACCAGCAATGTTACCCAAAAAAAATTTCCATCCTAAATAACAGGGCCCTTGCTCACAGACCATAACGAACCGACAGATGACTCATTTGTATATGTAAATTAAGTTAACATTCAAAAGCTTAGGTTTAACTTTGACTTTTTGAATTTCAAATTCGTCCGGTCTCGATGTTCAAATCTGTACAGAATATTTGATTGTTATTTAAAGTGTCACGAGGCAGAGCGTGCCAGATGCTCTTTTATGTATTTTTGAATTTATTTATTAAATGTAAATAGGGAAATGCTCGGTGTTTTTTTGCGAGATCGAGTCAGAAATGAGAAGATCCGTAAACGAGCTGAAGTCGCTGAAATAGCTTGATAGATTAACAAGATAAAGTGGCAGTGGGTGGGACACATAGCTGATAGCCGATGGGGCAGAAAGGTTCTAGATGGAGGCTACGTACCAGCAAGCGCAGCGCAGGACGTCTAACCTAAAGGTAGACGACCCGGTAAAGGCGGCTTCCTGCAGCCGCTGGATGCAGGCCGCTTTCAACCAGCCAATCCGGCCGGAAGTCATTCGAGAAGGCATACGTCCAGCAGTGGAAGTCCTATGGGTGAAATTGTGGTTATAAATAAAAAAGGAAAATACGAACACGAAGTGGTACATAATGATTTTAAACTATTTAATGATTTCAAAAGCTTACCTTAAAGATATAGTCAATTAAAATTTATAATACAGGCATTTATGACATTAAAAACTTTATTCGTCATAAACGTAAGTGGTTAAATATTTGTTAGAGGCTGGTACATAATAATTACATTGATTATAATTTCGTTCCGAATTTCTTATCAAAATGTGGATGCAAATGTTTCTACCGTAAGTGCCGAATTAAGTATTATTGTACATAATTGCCCATAATGTTAAATGGTTCACATTGTGATATCGGTAATACGATAGTCTGTGGTTTAATATTATATAAATATTCATATGAATGTAGGTTCCTCATATTATAATTAATTTCATTACAAGAACGAGTATTGTGTTTATGTTGTACCTATGTCCGGGCTAGGCAACCCAGTTTGGACAGGAGGTGCCTAATATACTATCGGAATATGCTGAAGTGCTTTACAATTGTTCCTTAAAAAGCAACTACTGTGTAGACACAATCTATCTACAGCTTTACTACCAAGCGAAAATTTTATTGACCCAGAAACTATCACATCTTCTTCTTTCTTTACGTAGCGTAGAACCTGTTACATAGCAAAATTTTAAATCAGTTTACAAAATGTGTAATACCTATGTAGTGTCAAAATTTGACACTATACCAAACCTTTTTTAAACAATGACACACATAATAATCGTCGCTATCGATATATAATTAATACAATATAAGAAGTTAGATTTATTCGAAATATCACTCAAACTCAAGACACAATATATAAAGAAGTTAATAAGTTGAATGGAACGTAATTGCAGTACATTATATGAAATGAAAACTTCTTTTGCCTCTGCATTATTAAGTACATTAAGGCTGTTGTTTTTATTTAAATGTTAAGAACTAGCCTGTATTTCAAAGCCATCTACTTTTTCTTGCCGAGGTTATATTTAATAAGTTTTAATGCAACTGCAAGTCACATTATCATTTCGTCAGCTTATGTTATAATAACTTTTTATCACAGACTTCTGTCCAGCCATCCTTCAACTTTTTGATGAACTTCTTACCAAACTACTCCGTAATCATCATCATCATCATCATTATTTTCAGAATATAGTCGTCACTTGTTGGGTATAGAACTCTCCCAATGTTTTGCAGCTTTTTCAGATCAACCAACGTATGTCGTTATATAGATATTAATTCGTTCCGTGCATCTTGATGCATCCGCCTCCGCACGTAAGCCTCCTCACAATTTCCTACTCCTGTCTACCTTCTGCCACTTGCATTCAGCTAATTTACGTCAACTTGCTGCACTATGTTATCTGTCAATCTCTTCGGTTGTTGTCCTCTGCTTCGAGTATCATCATCGCTAGGTTGCCGCTCAATAATTCTTCGTGCCCAGCGACCGAGTCTAGGAAAGACGAGCGACTGAGTCTAAGACAATCTAGGAATATTTCCATTTCCTGTGCTCTATTTTCATTTTTTTTGTATAGATGTAGATATAGATACTCTTTATTGCGCACCATACAAGTAAATTACATATGATTTTTACAGAAAGACGTACAATTTTAGGTATACATTTTTTTTAAATTGCCACCTTACACGCTGGCTCCTTTGTTAGGATTTTCTTCTTTTAAACCATATATATACCACTTTATTGAGACCTTACGTTTTTTTCATTTTCTCTGAGTGGTAATTTATTGACTTTTTTTTACAGAACTCTCCTTAAATCTTGAACGCGTTTTTAATTTTCAGGAAGTGAAATTTGAAACTCGACGTTTTAACGCCATTGAAACGAGAAATCACTGAGGATTCCTCTTCTTTGAACGCCTAATCTCGATTAGAGATGTCTATACTATTATTTGTATCGATATTATCGTATATGATCTAACCAAATTTGATTATGATTGAACTAGTGCACATAATTTACATTATTGGTAGACACAATATACATGCAAATGGAGAAGTAGATATTTCTCCATTTGCATGTACATTGTACGACGACTAAAATTTATTAGTTTTTTTTAAAATCTTTATTTATTAAAGAGGGTTTATTCACTCAGTGAATATGTCACCCTCATAGGAAATAACATTCAGTACAATAACACTATTTTCTACGTCTTAAACCTACTTGTACTAATTAATATAAGATTCTGGCCATGTCAGACATAGGGAAAGCAAGGATGATATTACATAAACCTGGAATTCTTAGGTCAATTTAAAACATGGTACACGTCTTCTACTGCGTTACATTCTGTGCATTTTGGAGATGTAACTTTTCTGATTAGTGCAGCAAAGCCATTTAGTGGAATGTGTCCAGAACGAAGTCTTAAGCTCGTTACGATCTCTTGTCTACTCATGCCAGCTCCGTGGAACCAGGGATGCCTGTGAATGCTTGGTTGGACTGTCTTGTACCAGATACCTTTATTAAAGTTTACTATTTGAAATTACCAAAATAACACCAGTAGGAGGATGAACATTTATAAGAGTCGCTTAAATAGTACACAAATTTCTGTGAATATGACAACATATCGATATCGAGCTTTATAGGGCAACTCTATCCGGGGTTTAAAAATACTTAGCTCATTTCCCTTGTATAAATCTCTGCCGCCTTAAGGTTAATTTCGTTGGTGATAAATCCCGTGACGTCAGTAGGGTTGCCTCAATGTCCTTGACAAATTGGTAGCTCATTCTGCCCCTGTGCTATGCGCTAGACCGTAGACCGTATTACTTTTACGTCAAACTTGATAAAAAAAACTGATAATGCTTTAAAGAAAAGAGTTACTTCTGTAACTATGTGACATTGTTATGTAAAAATGATGTTTTTTTAAATTTTAGTTTTTTTTGCGTATTGTTCTGAAATCTTTATGCATGTGATGATGAAACAAAAAGTATCACACACTATTGGCCTTAAAAACTAACGAACAAAAGTGAACGAACTACACGATTTTTTACAAAGTCTAGCTTGAACTAAAAGGTTACCATCGCAGTCGTCCGTCACCCCTGAAGGTTATCAAAACGTAACATTTCGTACTTAGGCAAGTTTACTCAACTCCCCACTCACAAGTGGTAGATAATGTCACTGAGAGCTCGCGGTCGCTCACATTAAATACCTTTTTAAACGGAGGCCCCGTCGTAAAAGGGTGTAAGTATACATTTAACGCATTTAAGAGCTTTTACTCTTGTTCAGCTATTCTGTGAATTTCAACGTTTTAGTACCTACCTAAGGAATTTTAGTGAATTAATTTTCGGGTTTATTAGTTGGGCGGCTGGTTACATACTCAATTCTGAATTTTAACTACAATACGTTCGTACAGTACGTTCTAGTATTTTCTCGTAATATTTAAACTCAAAAGGTTGTAAGTGTAATAATAGTCTCGGTCCGAGTAGCTCTCTATGGGAAAAATAAAGGTTTTACATTATGTATGTTCGTAGCGATATGAGTTTATTTAGCATAAACGGTGATTTTTATAAATTTAATACTAGAAATACAGAATACTAGAAATAACTGCATTTATTGTGAAACATTCTATTTGTAGTACGAGTGGCGGTGATAGCCCAAAGCTATGGTTTGGTATAAACGTCCAAAGTGAGCTTACAAATAACTGATTACTATTTTAAATATTTTTAGTATAAAGGTATGCAGCAACCTGGCTGTTTAACGACAAGCAACCCCAGTTAACAATCCAATCAGAATAAAAGGTTACTTAAATATTTCCATCTTGATCGTTACGTATTTTTAGCTCAGCATTCGTGTTTAATACTTGTACCCATAAATCGAGTACAACCGCGTGACGTCACGAGTACAGCCTGCGCGGGAGCAGGTACCGCGCTATTCTCGTACATGGTCAGTGACCACACGGCACCTTCGTGGGGTGACTGTACCACCAGCGAGTCGAGGCCCACCCTGCCCTTGCACATACTCTGGATTCAGGGTTAAAAAGACAACGTTGAAGGCACGCGAGAGATCTGCATAAAATGGTTTATGTGGTCTTCCAACGTAGCCTGACCTCCTTCGACCCACGATGCTCTTATTTTCGAAGGCAAAATAAAGGAAGTCGTCCCACCAAGGGGGCTCTTGGCAAACTGGTTGCCTGTAGTTTCTTTTTTAATCCATATGTTTTCTGGTCGTTTTGTTGGCCTTGAAAGAATGTCTGGTTACTGCACCACGGGTTGATGTCTCGTTATTTATAAGTGTAAGTTTTTCTTGTCTCATATAATGGATTTCTTTTGAAACACGCAAGCTAAGTTATTTCAACGTTTACTTATGCAGTTAAATATTCATCTGTATGGTGAGGGCTTCCTTTGTTCTATTTTCTTTTGTTATGTGCGCTATAAACAACTAAAAAGAAGTGCTTCGTTCTTTTATAATTATTAAAGCTAAACCTAAACCTCAGTATATCCTTAATACTATAATAAGTACGATGTCGATGCTTTTGTACCTCAATTCGTATTTTTTGATTTTTTTTAAGGTGTAATAGTTTTCCAATGCCTTAACCAACCATTTCTTAAGAATATTGGTAAATATTTTACATTGTTCATACCTCACCATAAGGTATTGTAAACGACCACGAAACTCTTCTGTGTAATAAAAGTACGATAATGTTACTTAGTTTATGGATGCCTGAATAACAAATTTAAATCAATTAAAGAAGATATTGTCACTATTTGCATTAAGATATTTAATATCAGAAATACATATCCTATTAGTTTATTTATAGATCAAGCGACATTGACATAGAACACTGACATAGTTTGTGTAAACCTATTATTCTACACACGAACCCGTGTCCCGACAGCCGAATTCCTAAAGAAATCGAAACGCCTTTAAATCATAGCCCAACTTTATTACACGCATAGCAATGAACCCAAATATAGAAAACGAGCAAATGTGAACTTTGTTGCTTTGCTAACACGAGCGTTGATATTTGTGTGGCCCGCAAACTTTAGATGTCAAAGGAAGGGATCGGAAAAGTGGTTAAGTTGTCCAACTGGTCCGGGCAGTCTCGACCTGTTCCATACTTTTTTATTTTGTTTTGCATGAGGCACTGACCATCACAATAAAGGTCCGTGGGCCGGGCGCATTCTTTTTTCTTTAGCAAGGAGCATTGGCTTCTAGAGAAAAAAGCTAAAAGGATAGTTTCTGGTAGGTATGTATAAACTTACTAAATAGATACACCGAGGCTTGAGCGCGTTTCATTAGATCGAAGTTGTTACTTAGGGCGTGATAAAATAGTTATACTGTCATTTGAAGTTGTTCCTACTCTGTAATTATAATTCTATATGGCTTGTAAAAGGTCTCGAAATGCTTCATTAGCTAAAAAGAAGTTGTTATTTACGTTACGTCAAAGGCTGCTTTCAGAACTTAAGATTTTATATAATACAAGAGATTGAAGAGCCCAAAAAGCTTATTTTATTTATTTATCATTTTAGGATCACATTTTGGCATAGAAGGGCGACAGAAGTTACAAACTAAGTTAATTCCACCTTAAGTAAAATACGCTGTCTCTCGCTTTAGTTATTAAAATTTTGCCGAACTTACTAAATTAATTTTAGCTTTATGCGAATAAAACTTGCAAACATTAAAATAATCCATACATTAAATAGAAATTGTGATTGACGGTCTAGCCGATTCAGTCAAAACTATCTTCAGATAAAATATTATCTGTTCCCTTTTACTCGATTTAACATTCAACTTTACATTTACGCCAAAGAATTTATCCAAATTGATCAGTTTGGTTGGTTGACTGAGCTTGCGATAAGTCGATAATATTGGTGGCCGAAAGGAGTTAAAGGTTAGAGCAAAACCCTATACCTCGTATATGTGGCAAATTCGTTAGTTTTGTTTTTACGTAAGCATGTATTTACATATCTTATAGTTATTTATTAAATTCGAGTATTTAAAAACAACCACCTACTGAATCCCTCATACGAAGTTCTTCTGTTGTCTAGGTAATTTATCCATACAAAATTCATCTTTTAAGAGGTCTCACCAGTTCTTACCAATGTTTTCTTTATAAACAAGCATGTAAAGGGTAGACAAGGCATATTAGTATTTTAATTTGGTGTATTTATGCAGTTGTGTGTGGGTGGGCACGCAGTGTATAACGGATGACTGAATCCGGAGTATTTGGGTTTGTTTATTAAAGTTGTATTAAACTTAAAAGCACTTTTTTAATTTACATGTTTGATTTGATTCTGATTTTGAAAGTCATAGCAGTAAACTGTTAGTATTTTGATGACGCACATTTAGATCTCCAAATATTAAAAAAATTGACTTACCGCATTTTGTCACTCAGTATTCAAGTTTAGTTCTAGCTTTATACCATCTGCTATCAAACGATGTGATTTGGGTACCTGCCCCCCGACCCTGACCGGTGTCAATGTCAGACGCAAACAACCCTTAACATGCCCTTACGAATCTTGAATTAATAGAATCCATAATAACAATACTCAATTATAAACAAACTACCTAGTTTATGTAACGTTTTAGGACAAATAAATATAAATATTTGGACAACTTAACATACTTACATTGCTCTGATCCTCTGTTAAGCACTTGTGTTACAGAAACTTTTTTTGGGCGGTAGGTGTCAAAAATATAGCATCGCAAAGTTTCATCTCTTGGATTTTTAATATTTAAAAATAGTAAACATCATTATTAATTAATGTAACTGCACCCACCTGTTGTCACCTACTGGCACTACATTCACACAAGCTTTCATCAAGAACAGCCTTATTTTTCAACACTTCACTGCAATGGCACTCTTAGCTGACCTAAAGTCGTCCCAGGAGGAAATGGAGGCACAGCTGTCGAAGCGAATGGCGGATTTTGAGTTACAATTGAAAGCTGCATCTACTCCTGCGGACTCACTTAACAAACTGGCAAGTGACTTTTATATGTTCCGTGATCTTGTATGGGGTGTCCTGAAGGATATGAGACGGAAAATCACTCACTGTGTCGACTCCATAGATGCCATGGAGATGCGCCACCGTCGCAAGGCTCTTCTTTTTAGTGGCATTCCAGAGACTGTGGACAATGTCATGGATGTAGTGATCGACACCATACAGACAAAGCTGGAGTTGCCTGACATCACTGCCCCTCAAATTGTGTTGTGTCATCGGCTTGGTCATAAATCTGACAAGCGCTGCAGACCTATTCTGGTTCGTTTCAGCACCTATAATCTGAAGGCAGCAGTTTGGAGGAAAAAGACACTCTTCAAAGGCACTACTGTGTCTTTGAGCGAGTTCCTGACCAGGACGAGGCAGACTACATTCATCAGCGCCCGCTCGCATTTTGGTATGCGTAACTGCTGGAGTTCCGATGGGGTCATTATTGTGAAGCTCTCTGACGGCGTTTTGCGTAAAATCAGCACAAGGGATGAGCTGCAAGAGCTTATCCAAAAATTCCCGAAACCTGCAGTCAAGGACCCTCAGGCACCGGTAACATCAAGACCCATTCCGGTAGCTTCAACCTCGAGCTCTTCGTCGAGGATCGGAACTCGTAAGCAATCGGCTAAAAAATAACTTGGTTTGTGTAACTTTACGATTATCCGGTAAGGTATTTGTCCCTTCCACCAATTTTTCTATACACAACTCGGCTTTATCTTGGAGGGTAAACTGAAACTTGTTTGTATTTCTATCGTAGGTACGTATAGTTTCTGTATTTGTATTTTGGAATATTGTTTCAATCAAATTCAAACGTACTATTGCGTATTATTATGAATGTCTCTGTCACTGTCATTGCTTGCTGACGCTTACTGTCATAGATTAATATATGCTTACTGTCACTAACTTTTTTTTTTTTTTTTTCTTTTATTAATCTATCGACGGCTCTGGAGCTTCATACTTTTTTAACGTCCCGGTATGGGCATTCGTAAATCGTTGGTTCTTCTAAAATGTTACCTTGTCGGTCGTTATGTTGTTTAGTATTTCCTTTTTTTTCTCTCTCTTTTCTTTGTAACTTCTATTGTGAAGTACTGCTGGTGGGTGATGCAAAAAGAAGTGGTTATTCTGTAATCTACTTTTTGAAAATTTTGTTGATATCATTACGTGTATTATTTTTATTATATATATTTGTATGCAATTATGTCTGTAAATGACTCATATTTTTCAGCAAACTCTTCCACTTCTTTCCATTCTTGCAATGATTCCTTGAACGATTCTACTATTGACACGCTCTATATTCAACTCCAAAAATGTTTCGTAAAAAATAAGAACAATCTAAATATTTGCCATATTAATGCTCAGAGTATTGCCAAGCATTACAATGACCTATTAGACAGCTTTTCATCTGACCTAATCCATGCCATCCTTGTCTCTGAATCCTGGCTTAAGCCGTCCTTATCATCAGTTTCGTATAGCTTGCCTGGTTTCATTCTTATTCGGAATGATCGTACTGGAAAGGGTGGTGGCGGCGTGGCCATTTACCTCAAAGCGGATATTCCATATAAAATCATATCTTCTTCTCCCTCTAATTATTCGGCTACTGCTGAATATTTGTTTATTGAGATTTGTCTTGGTGGAGCTAGGGCTGTTCTTGGGGTCGTGTATTGCCCTCCTAGTGTTGATTACTTTTCCCATCTTGAACTTGCCTTGGAGTCGCTGAGCACTGATTATTCCCACCATGTCATAATGGGCGATTTCAATACTGATGTTTTAAAGAATTCCTCACGATCCCATAAATTTCTAAATTTACTTGAATCGACTGGTTTTGTCCATCTCCCTTTTCTCCCAACTCACCACAATATTGACTCCTGCGATACCTGGATTGATCATGCGCTGACTTCTGCTGCCCAGTCTGTATGTAAACATGGTCAAATGATAGCTCCTGGTTTTTCCAGGCATGATTTGCTATATGTCTCCTACAGATTGCGACCTCCTAAATGCAAGCCGCGGACTGTCCAGCTGAGGAGTTATGGGCGTATTAACATTGAGAACCTGCGGCGAGATGCGTTGTCGGTTGATTGGGAACCACTTGTGGCGGCAAGTACGGTCGACCTTAAAGTGGAGTTGTTCACCAAAAACATTCTTGAACTGTTTGACAAACATGCACCCATCCACACAGTCCGCATAAGGCGACCACCGGCACCGTGGATAACTGAAACTATTCGCGCCGCAATGTCCAATCGCAACAAGGCCTTCCGTCGTTTTAAAAAGAATAGGACTGAGTTGAACTGGTCCATGTATAAAACAACGCGTAATCGGTGTAATCAGTTGATACGAGCGGCAAAACGTCACCATATCCACAATGAAATCCACAATTCATCCGCTCCAAATGCTTGGAAATTTCTCAAATCGCTTGGTGTTGGTAGGTCCAAATCTGATGATCTTCCGATTTCTACGAATCTGAACGATATTAATCGTCACTTCACAGAACTACCAACTCTCAATGCTTCCACCAAAACCAACACTTTAGCTTATATAGCCTCACTTCCCATGCCTGATATAAAACCTTTTTCATTTACCCCACTTTCTGAGGATTTTATCTGCAAAACCATTCTGACAATTACATCTAAAGCAACCGGAGTGGATGGTATTAGTCGTCTTATGATAGCACCTTTAATTAAGCAACTCTCGCCTGTCATCACTCACATCGTAAATTTCTGTTTAGTTTCTGGTCACTTTCCTGATCTATGGCGTAAAGCTATTGTCCGTCCACTCCCCAAGGTGTCTAATCCTTCTACACCTAGCCATTTTCGACCAATATCTATTTTACCTTTTCTCTCCAAGGTAACTGAATCTTGTGTGTTAGGACAATTATCCGCTTATCTCTCGCAGAACGATTTATTAAACCAATATCAATCGGGTTTTCGTCCTGCCCACAGCACAACTACTGCTCTGTTAAAGGTTACTGAGGACATCCGGGAGGGGATGGATTCCTCTAAAGTCACTGTTCTTGTCTTGATAGACTTCTCCAATGCATTTAACACAGTAGATCATGACCTTCTTCTCGCCGTACTTTGCCATTTAAATATTTCTGCTCCAGTACGTAAATGGTTTTCATCTTATCTACGTGGTCGGCAGCAGTCTGTCAAGACAGATCACTCCACCTCCGACTGGCAAAAAGTTTCCTCCGGGGTGCCACAGGGTGGCATTCTCTCTCCCTTGTTATTCTCCATCTTTATCAATCTCATTTCTCTTAAACTTCGCTGCTCGTATCATCTGTACGCCGATGACCTACAATTATACGCACACTCCGATATCAGCGAAATTTCAAAATCGGTTGAAATTATCAATGAAAGCTTAAACTTCATCTCCTCATGGTCTCGTGATTTTGGTGTATCGGTAAACCCAACGAAGTGTCAGGCTATTGTCATCGGTAGTTCCAGACTGTTAGCCAGGATTAACACTGCACTACTGGATCCTGTTGCATATGAGGGAACTGTTATCCCGTATTGTTCTAGTGTAAAGAACCTAGGCCTTATAATTGACTCTACACTTAGCTGGGCTGCTCAAGTTAGCGAGGTTAGCCGAAAGATATTCGCATGTCTAAGGAGTCTCTACCGCCTGAAATTCTTTCTCCCCTTCAAAACCAAACTTTTGCTCATGCAGACTCTTGTCATACCCATCATAGACTACGCTGATGCCTGTTGTTCTGACCTCTCTGAGGCACTTACTGATAAGGTGGATCGCCTGTTAAATTGTTGCATCAGATTTATTTTCGGCCTTAGGAAATATGACCACATATCCAATTATAGATCCAAACTTAATTGGCTTCCCATTCGTCAACGTAGGAATCTTAGAATTCTTGGCATCCTTTTCGCCGTGCTCAATAACCCATCCTCCCCCTCTTACCTTAAGAATAGGTTTACATACTTATGTAACTCCCATGACCGTTCTCTCCGCTCTTCTAGCAATCTCCAGCTACTTACGCCTCTTCACCACTCTGCCCACTTCTCCAAATCGTTCACAGTGAGGGCTGCACGACTCTGGAACTGGCTTCCCTTAGATATTAAACATTCGGAATCAAAACTTTCTTTCAAAAATAAACTTAAAAAATATTTCAGTACATAGTTGCATATTTTTTCTTATTTTATTAATAGTATGTATGTTTATTTACTTATTATTTATTTATTTTGTGTATTGTATCATATTTATCCAAATATATGTGTATTTTATTAAATTGAATTTGCATTTTGGACCTTTACCGCACCCATTACCTGCTTTCTGCATGACCCAAAGGTTGGCTGGTAGAGAATGCCCTTGGCATTAAGTCCACCTGTTGTACATTTTAAGTTTGTGCAATAAAGATTTTAAATAAAAATAAATGAGAAACAACGATAGTACGACAACACGCAGACCCGAAACAATATAGAAAAAAAATGATTCACATAGAACGACCGGGAATGAAACCCGGGACCTCAGAGATAGCGACACCAAGTCCGGTATGCTCGCCTCTCGGCTACAGAGGTCGTCAATGGATGTTAAAAACTAGTTTTAGAAATATATTTCTACTAATAATATTATGTAAATATGATTTTAAGGATTTTCTAGTGCGTGTGGTGCAGAAAAGTTTTCTTCTATATAAATTACTTACACTAGTGCATACAAAGTCGCAGGAAAAAGCTAGATAATAATTATACGACTTGTTTTAACTACTTTTCGGTTTATTACGGTATTATAGCTAGCCCAAAATCGTACTGCATTTTAACAACTTTTTAACGAAGACATTACATTTTAACAGCAGTGCCGGATTTATATTTACCATTTACAATGTTTTCTTTTGCTAACCCTACGGATGCATAGACGCAAGACTTTTATGCCCGTACTTATAAACACGTCCTACTGACGTTCAAGTTCATCCCTTGGCCACAGACTATAAATGGAAAAACAAAAAGCGCTCGTCAAAATACGTGGTGTGGTAGGGTGACAATGGTTATGCGTTGTAGTCGAGGACGTGGCCTAACTGGAAAAGGTGAAATAATTTCCAGTGACCTTTTTTACTAGTTATCTTAAACATATTATTTTATGATGTGTATCAGTATTTTATTTTAGTATAATTTCGTCGTGGAGTATAACCTAAACAACCCTATCGCTAATGATAGGCCTGTGCCTTGCATTGTGGAACCTTGAAGTTTAATGCAAAAAAAATAACGCTTTGTTAGTATTTATTAAACAATACATTTTTATTATTTTTTAATATAAATATAAAAATATTGGACAACATCACATACATTGCTCTGATCCTATGATAAGTAGGTTAAGCACTTGTGTTACAGAAATCAGAAACAACGACGGTGCCACAACACCCAGACCCGAGACAATATAGAATTTACTTTTCTACATTGACCGACCGGGAATCGAACTCGGAACCACAAAGATAGTGACAACAAGTCCGGTATGCACGCCTCTCGGCTACGGAGGTCGTCACATAGAATATACATCGTTAAATAGTACACACGGAAACCTAACTTTTCAAAATTAAATACCTTTGTATTTTTCTAGAAAAATCTGATATGGTCTCCCCGCAAAGCACACACACAAACAAAGCGTTATAGTTTATTTATCTATTTATAGACCGGGCCAAGTGTTCGCTTCATTACTTGTGAACATATTGCGGTGTTTACGCGAGTATTTCTGGCGCTGGCCGTGTGTTCCGCCACGTGTGGCCGGCACTATAACGCCTTTGCCTGTTCTTTGATTTTAAAAAGTTACGCGCCTTTTTTGTTTGACTAGTATTGGAGACAACGTAAACATTCCTTCAGCCATGCGATTTGGTTCTTTTATACAAACATACATCATAACCTTCTCGTGTTCCTTGATTTTATTGGCGAACTGGAGTAGGGAAAATAAATTGTCAGTAGCAATAATTTGTTATTAAATTATTATTATTATATTACTTAAGTCAAATTAATATGCAAATATGTTTTTATTAAATAAGTTATCTAACCAGTCATTCTACAGCAAACATAAATACGGACTCGTGAATTATCTTTACTTCAATCATTAAAAAATATATTTTGTAAATAACGCTTAGCTTGATGTAATATTTTAACCTATCTAGTCGTAAAATCTGTTAGTTATGTATTTTATTTAAGTAGGTCTCCGGAAACTAGTTAGGTACTGTCATTTCATTGTTGTTACGTTACCACACTCTTACATTAAAATGATTTGTAGAAAATCAACGAGTCCTTTTGAGGTCTCGAAACACTACGGATTTGATCCTCAAATTTATTTGCTGACCCAGATTCAACTTTAAAAATGTACCGTCAGAAAACAAGATCCTACCTTTGATTTTAGCTACAGACTCACTCAGCTGTATTCCAATTTCATATTTACATTTACAACGAAATTTTTACTTTCCGTTAAAATTTTGCCGTCTTTTTGTTATTTGATCATTATTTTATTTTAAATGCCATGTCTATAATTAACGTCGGCAATAGACTAAAATATGATTTTATTTAACTTTTGACTCCTTGTTATATAATTTAGTGCTGCTAGTTTTATTACTTTCTGCCTAATGCAGATAGCGCTCAGAAGGAACAAGCCAAAACATTGCATTAATTCAACATGTTTTTTGTATTTATGCATATAAAGATAAAACTTTTGGACTAAAGTGCTTAATAACATTAATATATGTTATTTTTAGTTTCTGTATTCATTTAACACAAATTATATGATAACTGGTTTTGAATAATATATAATACTTATATAATTTTCAAAACACAATCCAATGTAGGTAATTCTGTATTTTATAACATTTTTCCTTTGTCATATTTCTTTAAAACTTCCAAAAGAATGAAGCATTAAAAATTGAGGTTTGCGTGTTTTCAGTCAATTAAAATAACTTATGCTTGCCTTTGTTAGTTCGCAATGACTTGTGATTTAAAATGTTTAAGCTATTAGCGAAATTATATAGCTGCTATAACTTTAAGTATACATTCAGTCATGTAATAAAAATATGATTACTAAAGGTAATTCGGATATTAAAATCAACTTGCAATAATTATAGTTTTTTATAACAATAGTTTTTTTTACGTATTGGTAATAATCATAATAAGTAAACAAATAGTACTTTAATAATACTGAAATCTTTAAGAGCTCTATCATTTTTAACAAGTTTTTAATTGCGTCCATTTTGCATTTTGGTATAATATGTTTCTGTTTACTATACCCATTTCCCAATTCTAAATTATTATTATTATTTTCAGGTAAATCTTCAGTCTTGTTGCCAGTACCAGTAAAATGTGTGAGTAAGTCTGTTTATCTTCGTCAGTGTTTACTTTACCACAACGCTACGCCTAAACATATTTATAGCTTATAGTATTTAAATAACATTATAAACTACGGAAATAGACTTAGAGAAAATATATTTGTAGATTCGACTGGAAATTTTGTTCATTTTAAAAATTGACTCGCTTAGCAAAATATTAATCAAGGTTACATGAGTTAAAATAAATGACTATTTATATAATTATACGTTCAAATATTACAAATTTTATAATTTAATTTTTAAACGTTGAAAATCCACTCGTGTTTGGTAATTGATTACTTTTATGTTTACGTTTTGTTTTATTTATTTTCACCTGGACGCGTCAACTTGATAATTATCTCTTTATGATTCTACCTATATTCTTAAATCTTACATAACAAGTAATATACATTATAAATCCAGAAAACAGAATTTTATCGCCATTGTTAAATTGACTAACTAAACCAACAAAAATTTCAATCTCACGTCAAGTGTCATCCCGAAAATGAACCAATAATTGTGGCTCAAGTTTCCCTGACACATCTTTTTTACGGTCCCAGGGACCTCTCATTACCTCCGGGCAGAATAAACAGAGGCTTGGAATTTTTTCATCAAAATTTGAGTTACACCATCTGTTTCCGCGGTAATCTCGCGCCGGGCAAATATTTGAGTGCCGTGTCTACGAGAGTTGATTGCCGCTAGAAATTTGATGAAACAAAATTTTGTTTAGTTTTAGCAATACTGGTAGAGTAATAAATAAGACAGATTTCTTGACACAATTATGGCGAATATGACGAATTTAAGTGTTTGGTTCGGCCTTCGATATTGTGTGTGTGTGAATGACTTACCCACTACTAAGGTTAAGGGTACTAACGGGACCCTATTACTAATCGTTTAACCTGTCTGCTTGACTCTCAATCTATCCCTGTAGCCTTTGAAACCTAATAGGTAGCAGGTTTAATAAAAAAGTTTTAACAGTAAACATAGGTACAAAACCAAGTTGATGTGAATGTAGTGCAACAAACTAAAGCTTACTAACGAAATAAAAACCTGGCAAAGTGTTAAGTGCTAAGGAACTGCTTCAGTTATATCAAAATATTGAAGGTTACTCTTTGAGGGTCCGAATACAATGCGGTTACTAAGTAAATATAGGTGAATATTTTGTCATAAATTGATGGTTTTTTTTTTTAAGTTATGATATAACCTTTTTACTTAAAACCCGATTACAATTCTGAGTACAGCTTTAGCAATACGGGTCTAAGATGTCGGGTCGGTATACGTACATGTTTAAGTCCCCACCCAAGAGATCCGTCTAAAACCAAAATAAAGGCGACAGGAAAAAAACCGCCAAGTTTACGTGAACACCATTAATAATTCATTAGTAATCCCCTAACTTGGGGTCTAAAATGTATTTTACGACGCAATCGCCCGTGTTCCAACGTGCCGGGGAAATCCTTAAACGAAATTTAAGTAAGTCGGTTAGAGGGAATGTTCTTTGCAATGAATATTTACGTTGTAAGTAACGCAAAAAGCCTAAAGGTACGGTACGGTAAGGTATGGCCAACTCACTTTGGCAGACCTCTTTTTTATGTTAAGACTACACTACCGAGTGACGGGAGTCTAGGGACCAATCTTGAGCTTGGACGACCTTAACCCTTAAATGCATAGTGTCATATTATATTTATAAATTATACAAAATATTGCGCAATAAATAAATAAATATTCAATATACTGATAGATTTGTATTATAATATTTGAAATATGTCCGATTAAGTAGTTTTTTTTAAATTTACATTATAGATGAAGACGTTTTGCTGGAAAACTCTTTTGAAAACGGGATGCAATCTTTTAAAAAAATAAGTAGGCTTCCATGTGTAATATCGCTATTTGCTATCATTACAATTTGTAAAAGATTTGTAATTATGTAGTCATCTTGGCTTATCTGTCATTGGCCAAACACCCAGTAAGCATTTACTTTGATTTCGTCTCTTGCTTTTTCCGGCTGTATGTGAGTTACTGTTATGATACCAGTTAATTACAAATTAATTACAGTCAAGATCAAAGTTCCTATTCGGTGTTGTATTGTCGCTTTTAATTGATCACGAACGAAAAGGACAAAGAAAGTGGGTTATAAAAATAGGATATTTTGTAAGTAGGCGCAAATGTGTTTATAATTGCGGTAATTACACAGGTTTATTGTTAGTTTGAACACTTTAGGAGTTAACGGTAACCATACATTATTGTTTAAGGATCCGTATGGAATTGTGTTAATGGTTTAAACGTGTCGGAAAAGTATTAAAATATTGACGACCTGTTGGGGTAGCCGGGGGTGTGCCATGTGGGGACGGCCGTAAAGAATACAGTTTTTCCCACTGCCTACAGGAGGCGTGTCGTAAGAGGGGGCTAATTCCTGTAGCAGCAGCGTTTACATGCGAAATTTTTTATATTATACTAGCTGTCTGTACGCTGTATTCTGCTATTCGGGGCGAAGACAAATTCAACAAACCAATGATCATAAAAATCTGTCCAGCTGTTCTTGACTTACAAATGGTGTAACTAACCCGGCTTTTTTTTATATATATAGAAGATATTTGGCATTTTTTATTTATTTAAAAACTTTATTGCACAAAACTTTAAAAAGTGTACAATAGGTGGACTTAATGCTAAAAGCATTTACGCTTAGAAGTTTTTAAACTAAACTTAACAAATTTCTTTCCTTGTCTTTGTGAATGCAATTACTACATTTTCTATGTAGTTATACAGGGTTATTTTTATAACATCAACAACCCCATAGCGGCTGTATTTGGTGCTCAAATACAACACCTTTTCCTATAGAACCAATATCGTAATAAAAAAAAATTCGATTTATACAAATTGATATCAGCTGGTCAGCGGCTTGATATAGGTAGGTATTTTTTTGCGATTTCGATATTTGTACCATTGAAAATTTTTTGAGCGCTAGAATCAGCCCCTTGAGAGTTGTTAATGTTTTAAAAATAAGCCTGTATAAATATACTGGGTGTAACGAAAAGGTGAAATAAAACTTTAAGGGGTTATTCTACGGCTTAATTACATCAACTTTTACTATGGGATCAACATAGAAATCGCAAAAAAAAAACATTTTCCCATACTAAAACGCGACCAGCTGGCATCAGTTTGTATGGAAACGTCAATTTTTTTTTGAGATTTTGATGTTGGTCCCATAGAAAAAGTTGATGTAATTTAGCCGTAGAATAACCCCTTAAAGTTTTATTTCATCTTTTCGTTACACCCATAAACCCTGTATAATACGGCCATATCGAGAGTTGGACTAGGATACAGTAAATACATTAACAGAATCGCTAGCATGCCAACATCATAGACAACTATAGTTTGATGCCCAACATGATGGACAGAAAATACACTGACTACAATAGTACATAATATTTTAAATTAAAATAAATACAATTATTATTGGCTTTCTTTTTTTGCACTAATACTACATATGTATAGAAAATATCAATTATGCGTTTAGTAGTGAGCTCCATCCTTACTCGAAAAAAGAAAAAAACACCAGACCCTTATACAGGGTGACTGTAAGAAGAGGTAATTAAAAACTTTTCCATGGCACCCATATTGAAATCGGAAAAAAAAGATCACTTTTTGTTTTACCTTGACGATAACGTTATGGAGCATGTTTTTTTTTTTCAAAGTAAAGTTTTATCATAGTAAAGTTATTTACTTTAAGAGACAGAACACCCGATAATATTTATTTATTTATTTATTTATTAAGAAGTTATTGCACAGATTAAAAATCATACAAAAGGTGGACTTAATGCCATGAGGCATTCTCTACCAGTCGACCATTAGGCTAAACAGAGACGTTTTGTGGGCGGTGCGATAATATGGTCTGTTAAAGCGATGTCCTTGTCTTACCTGTCACCCTTTATATCAGAATTTATGGGTTTATTGGAAAAAAAACAAGGACATACTATTGATATATATTTTTTTATCTGGACATTATTTATGTTTAACTAGAATTTTTATAAAACAACTGCTTGTTTTTAGATAATTTGACAAAATAAGGTGGCCAAGGACGTGCTCTTAATTTAATTTCGAATCTTAAGCGTAACACACACAGAGAGCGTGCGCGGGACGGCGACGGGTCACGACGGGAGTACAGCGGGTCTACTAACATAGGTTTAAATGTGCGCCCACACACAGCCGGCGTGCGCGGCGAGCCGTCCCGCTCACGCCCGCTGTCTGTGGGCGCCCATTTAATCGTATGTTATTAGACCCGCCGTACTACCGACCCGTCCCGTCGCCGTCCCGCGCACGCTCTCTGTGTGTGTGTTACGCTTTATAGTCTTATGTTTTGAGCAGAAACTTATAGTTGTAAGATTTGTAGGTGTGTCCCTACTATTATTAGTAAAATTGATTTCTTAGTGCGTGGGAGTTAGTTGTAGTTTAGTGCTATAAATTATTCTAGTCATTAAGTTACCTGCTATACACAAGTAAAAGTAGGATTTCTAAAAATGTTTTTACTTAATATATATTTAATTACACCACCGTTTTACATCTGACCGTCACGTCTTTGGTTTTTTTATTTTAAAAAATCACTTTAATTATAACAGCAACATATCAATTATATTAATTAAAGGCAGGCACATAATATAAATTAATTTAAAAAAATATCGTTATTAATTTTAATTTTAAATTTTAGGCACAACACAATCGTTGAATCATCAGAAAAATTACAAAATATAAATTAATTAAAAAAAATATCGTTATTATTTTTAATTTCAAATTTTAATGTTGTCCTTTTTCGTTTACCTTTTTCGTTCAAAAAGGCGTGAACCACCCTTTTAGGGTCTTTTAATTATTTCAAATTCAATTTCATTTTGTTTAGGTTTGTCTCTTATTTATTTATCATTCATAGTTGATTATGCGTTTTTTTACAAATTGTAATATAACATTCGGATAGAGCACCAAAAACCGTTAAAATCTTAATAATATCATTTATAAATAAAATTTAATTACATTGTTTTTTTTTACATAAAGTATTTTTCCATCTTGCTTCAACTATAGGAGTGAGCCAACCGCACCTACCGCAATCGGATCTTCTAAGTCTTGTCACTATTATCTATTCTGTGGTGTTGTACTATAATTTATTCCTAACTCAGCCCTTACGTTAGCACTACGGCTGAAAATAGCCTGAAACAATCTGATAAGGGTTCGCCTTGAAACAATGTAAGTAGGCATTTTCAGTTTCCCTCAATGAATCCTTATTTTTTGCCTTTTTCTTCATTTAATCAGGATAAACTAGGGGGATTATGTTTTCTTATAAAATGCTGAGGCGGTTGTTAAACTTGTTTGTTTTTAAATTCCATTATCATATATTGTATGTTTTTGTGTGAAATTCAACCTCACGTGTTCTTTTGATAAAGTTTTTAATGTAATTAGTTTCGTAATGAGCTCAATGATATTGTAGCCACGTACTTTATTTAGCTTTCATGTTACCAATTGCTAAAAAAAACCTTAATTCCAAGTAGGTAAGTAAAGTCTGTTTCATAGAAATTATTCTGTCAATTTGTAAATAGACCCACACTGATGTCGAATTTCCATAGAACTACTCTTAAGCACTCTTGATCATATTACGTGAGTGGGATGAAATCCTATGGTGATATTAGGCCATACTAAAAGCGTTTATGTTATGAGTTGCATAGGAAATTGCATTTAAGAAGTGGAATGGGTGATTCCAATGCTTAAATGAAAACTATTTTAACACAGAAAAAGATGTTAAATAATAAAATAAGAAGTTTTGAGTAAAATATTTAAAAAAATATTCTTGCACCGTTTTTCTATAGTGTGAATCGTTTTAGTTTGTGATTTTGTCACATTGTTAAGTGCACTATTCGTAAAGTGTAGAAATTTGGCTAACTAGAATGTTATGATTACTAAATAAATACATAAATCGAGAAAGAACTGTATAAAAACTTTGCCTAGATACATAAAACTTAGGAAATTCGGTTTAGTTCACAAATATTAAGATGTTGGTACTTGAACCAAGCAAAATTGTTTGCTAACAAAAGCAAAGCAAGAAAGTTGAAGCTAACGTTAATAAAAGTAGAAATTTATTTACTTAAATTTCGTCAGGAGGAGGTAAAATTAAACCAATATTCCTTTAAAAGAACATACCCCACCATAATTAAGATTGAGCCCTTAGATAATCCGCGAATCCCTCACGCACAAATTATCACAACTGTGATACACTCAAGTTGACCCTTTATTTTGTTAATGAAAGCCCTTCATTCGAGATGTCCCTGTCTTTATCAGCGCCATCTGTTGATTTTCTTTGTATACCCTTTGTTGGAATAATCAAGCAAGTCTGAGACTTATGGCTTTCGAGATAAAGTCGCCGTTGGTAGTGTAAAGGCATGTATAATGATGGTATTGTCTGAGGGCGCCCCTATCGTCGCACATGTGCACTACTCGTTAGGGCTTCATAAGCACTTTTGTGCCCGCATGTAGATAGGCAGGGTTACCATACTTGTTATTGACGATTTTCCCAACGTTTTTTTTTATCTCCCGAAGCATAGTAGTTCTTTCCGGGTAAGGTTGATTGTTTATCTTAACCTCACTACAGAGACCACTTTTTTCTCAGAATCGAATGAAAAGCACGCGTCTGCCCAGATTCATTAGCTTTCTATGTACTATTGGTATGACAAATTCAGTGAAGAGGTACACATCTCTAACTCTTATTACTACCATGTTGTAACCATCATTGGATAGTTGATAGAGATCTCTAACAGAACACAGCAGAGGTAGGCGGCATACCTACCTACTGTATTTGAAGCAGCAGATCATAAAGCAGAAAATCAGGTCAGCTTTTTTAAATGCTTTAGTTTGTGTTGCCCTAAGCAGTCTTTAAACTATGGATGGGTGTTGTGATTTGGTTATAAAAAACTATGGACCTCTGTCGTCCTAGGTACAAATATGCGTGTTTATAACACAATCTCTACCCCTTGCACGATTCGAATTCGCGACCGCTGGCTTTGTCGAGTATAATTTGTTAATTTGATGTCATCGCACTTAACACAATGCTTGCTTTAATCATTTATCATCAATCATCACCGCTGCATACTTATTGTGTTTATTAGTCATTGATTTTATAAATATCAAACTCCAAATAGTAAAATACTCTGGCAACCCTTAACATTCCCTTACAAGTTTTAGGTACGAATCTAAACCTTATCTTTTTGTGATAGCGACTGTCAATGGTGTTGTGTTAGTTAGCCAGAATTCAATGGATTATGTTAATATAGTTTCACAAACTTATAATTGGAACGTACGTTGTTCTAATTGACGTTTCTGACGACTTGGGAATACGTTTAGGTACAGTCAGCTGACGAAATTGTGCATGTAATTTAAGCTAACTTGAATTTACCGAAAAAAAATAATTTAAAAATAGTTCTATTAAGACTAGATACTGTCAAAACTTTGGTTTTAATGAGATGGTGCAATTAATTTATTTTGAGATTTTGACATTGTGTTTAATGCTGCTTCACTCAAAAGAAATTTCGCTCCAATCTTTTAAAAGTGTCTCAACTAAGAATCACGTCAAAGATTTAGTCGTCATTCATCACAGAGTTACCAACCCTATCCTTAATGTTTTACACATTTAGATTTAAATCTAAATTAACATCAATTTTGAATTTGCAAGCTGAGATTTGATTTATTAAATTGAATTATTACAGAATATAGCCCGAAATTCTGTAATATTAATAAACCCTTATTGGGTCGAGTCTACACTGTAGCTGGTTTAAATCTCATGAATTTACATTGGCTGATTAATTCTACTAAAACAATGTACCCCGTATTGCGAACCAACCTTTTAATATAATAGAAACTATTGCACAATAGAATTAAACATACTCCGTATTTAAAACTTTCCCTATAAAGCTTTTGTGCTAGTATTGAAAAGAATGGACAAAGACTTCTTTTAAAAACTACACAAAAATGTAATGCTTTTAAAATAAAATTATTTCCGTGAAACGAATCGCGTTAGCAGAATTTGAAA